>BSBM01000131.1:3750000-4950000 GCA_027924585.1 Larix kaempferi
TTGAGCACCTTCATTCTTCAATCGTCACTACTATGGAAAATTAGGGTTTCGGAGAAAGTTGGAATTTTTGGAATCGGAGTCTACGGTTGAATGCTACTTAGAAAAATTGAAATTGAGAGACCAAGATCGAATTTTTTGGTTGGTCCGAAGGGTGGGCTTGATCAAACCCTAGTTCGGGACCTTGATCGGAAAGGTGGAAAATTAGGGCTTCTGCAAAAGTTGGAATTTTTTGAAGTTTGTGACCATGGCTAGAAGCTCCACAAAAAAATAGAAGTTTAGAGCTTTGGATCAAACCTTTTGATTGGGTATAAGGGTGGGCTTCATCAAACCCTAGTTCAGGATCCTGTCTAGAATATCCAGAAGTTTCAAAGGCAATTTTGAGGGTTCAAATTTTGGAGATTTCAAAATTGAAGTATGCTAGCTTGATCAGCTCAGCAAGGCACATCTTTCCATCCATTCAGAAGTGTGAAAGTCAAAGTTTGAATTTTTAGGGTTTCTCTGACAAACCCTAATCGAGCTCCATATCGAGTTTTAGGGGGAGATGAGGCTACGTCCTTACATAAAAAGACTACAAGAATTCCCTGACAGGTATGACTTGAGGAGATACAGGTATGTGTTGAAATCTGTCCATGATTAAGTTTATAATATGCTTGTCCTCATATTATTGAGGTTAGTACAATCTTGATTAATCTTAGAATTGTCTTATCACCCTAGTAAAAGTATGAATGCATGTGAATGATAGAAGACATTCTTTGATCAAGGTTATATGATTGTACTAATGCACCTATGGTGTTGTATGAGGATGATGTTGTTTGATAACAAAAGACAGGTACATCAAGCAAGACAAATCAAGTTCTATGGCCATGATGACATAAAGACAAATCCATATTCTTTAGAAGCTCTACTTACGAGGTATGTATGTTTTATTTCTACTATGCTTAACTTATGAGGTATGTAGGTTACTAGCACAAGGTCTCTAAATCATTGAAGAGAATAAAGATATTGTTTGGGTATGTTAGACATAACTAAGCATGTATACTAATCCAGGTATGTTTTCCTATGTCAAGTTAGAATCCTACTTTGTGCTAGGATCTTAGTATACCCATGTATTGAATGATCATGACCATACATATTCAAGATTACTTAGAATCATAATGTTGTGATAATATTGAGTTTATACTAATGAATGTATGATTATGTATGAGATCATGATGATGACACTAGTGCACACTTAAGCATGCATAGTGGTCAAGGATGGATAGAAGCTCATGACATGGAAGGGAAGTTGAGACCAAGAAGGATGCAACCTCACAAGACATAAAAAGATAAGTATTTGAATTCTTATTTGAATTACTGAATAGTCTATGATATTGCTCGTAATAGTTGTATGCATATTTATATTCCTAGAATATATCATGCTAAGTGTAATCATTCATATAGCATTGAACAGTATACTACTAATATGCATATGATTGGTAAGTTGGACAAACATTCCATTGTTGATTGTCTAGAATGAAACCTTTTTGCCGACATGCTAAGAGCTGTGCATGGTCTCGATATTATGTTCTGGTAGAGATGGAAGGAATCTAGATAGCCACTGTATGCATACAGGATATGGAAAAGTGTTGTGCCAAAGTATTGGTCAAGATAGTAGCATAACTATGTAAATCATATCTGTATGCATAATAGGTTATCATGTCAACATGATTTGATGATTATGAAGTATTACTAATCATGTACTTAATTTTGATTTGTAGGAAAGATCATGAAGAATGATGAACACTGAACAAGTGATGGATGTTCAACAAGAAGATTTACAAATCAAACATACTATAGAAGGCTCATGGCTAGAAGATTCTCTTAGAAAGAGGAAGAGGATCATGACGAGATGTTTGCTCCAAGTAGCTAGATAAATATTGTTCTCTCAATGGTGTGATTGAAGAAGAAGTGTGAATCGAGAAAACTCCCAGGATTCAATTGAAGAAAGCTCTGTATGGGTACCCAGGATCGATAGTCATTTGATGAGCTTAATGATCACCATGGGTGACGCATATTTCAACCTTTGCTACAAGGTCAAAGATGGTATCTATATACAGAAGGAACTCACCATAGAGTTCGAATGATCTTGAGGCGCATATCAGTAGACCCATCTGACAAGAGATGGCACAGATAGATATGCAGAAGATCACTCAATGCAGAGAGTGAATGATGTTCAGTCACAGAGGGAGAATTGACAGTTTCTTGACAAGCTTGGGATTTACCAGAAGTAAAGTTGATCTTAACCTTTACCTTAAGGTTCTCGATGATACTATTATTATGTGGATGATCTCTTTCTGAAAGGGAATGAGAAACAAATCATGGAAAGCAAGAAGAAGCTAGCTACAGAGTTCTAGATGAATGATCTCGGATTGATGCATTACTTCCTAGGTCTGGAAGAATGGAAAGGCCCAGAAGGAACCTTTCTCAACCAATGAAATGTGCTGTGGAAATCTTGAGAATATTTGATATGTTGGAATGTACAACCATGGCCACTATCATGGGTTCCAACTTCAAGCTGTTAGCTAATGAATCATCAGAGTTAGTGGATGTGAATCTATACAAACAGATTATTGGGTCACTGATGTATCTGACAAATACAAGGCAAGATATATGCTTTGTTGTGAACACCTTGAGTCAGTATCTAGTGGAACCTAGGTGTGTTCACGTGATAGTTGCAAAGCATGTGATGAGGTACCTAAAGGGTACGTTAGACTTTGGTCTATGTTATTGTGGAGATATTGACTTCAGATTGTATTGCTACATAGATGTTGATTAGGCAGGAAGCGTATCAGACAGAAAGAGTACATCGGGAGGATGTTATTGTCTGAGATATGCCATGATCTCGTGGAATAGTAGGAAGCAGTGGCTCTTAGCACAACTAAAGTAGAATATATAGTTGCTTGCTCTGCTAATTGTGAAGTGGTATGGCTTCGGAAGTTGTTATTAGGATTGTTTGACTTAGAGATGGAATCCACTGTGATCCTGTGTGACAACCAGAGTTGTATCAAGATGATAGAGAATCCAGTATTCCATGATAATTCAAAGCACATAGAGATCCAATATTTCTATATACGGGATATGGTGCAAAAAGTAGCTATCAAGCTCGAGTATATGAGCATTGACGAGCAAATTGCCGATGTGTTGACCAAACCTCTCTCTCGAGTAAAGTTTGAGTATTTCCGAGACAAGCTTGGTGTAGTTCAGAAAGACCCTCCTCGAAAAGGGGAGTGATATGGTCATTGATGATGAGATTGCCTGTATCGACGGTAAGGTCGATGATGTGGATACTTGTATTGGTATGGATACTTGTATTGATGATGTGTATACTTGTATTGGTGTGGATACTTGTATTGATGATGTGGATACTTGTATTGGTTTGGATACTTGTATTGATGATGTGTATACTTGTATTGGTGTGGATACTTGTATTGATGATGTGTATACTTGTATTGGTGTGGATACTTGTATTGATGATGTGTATACTTGTATTGGTGTGGATACTTGTATTGATGATGTGCATACTTGTATTGGTGTGGATACTTGTATTGTTGATTTGGATACTGTATCGATGATGAGGATACTTGTATCGATGATGAGGCTACTTATTCTAACGATGAGGTCATTATATGGTACCTAGTTGATATGATAGAACTGTATCATCCCTAAAATCCTAGTTCAAAATGTATGTGATGGGGATTGTATCATCCCGAAACCATTAGTTCAAAATGTATGTGATGGGGATTGCATCATCCCGGAACCACTAGTTCAAAATGTACGAGAGAGGATTGTATCATCCATGGACTTCAGTCCTAAAGTGATCCGCAGAAAGATGTCTCCGAGAGTAAGCGGATTGTATCATCCGTGAACTTCAGTCCTAAAGTGATCCGTAGACAGATGTATCTGAGAGTACGAGGATTGTATCATCCGTGAACTTCAGTCCTAAAGTGATCCGCAGACAGATGTCTCCGAGAGTAATAGGATTGTATCATCCGTGGACTTCAGTCCTAAAGTGAGCCGTAGAAAGATGTCTCCGAGAGTGAGGGGATTGTATCATCGTTGGACTTCAGTCCTAAAGTGAGCCATAAACAGATGTCTCCGAGAGTAAGGGGATTGTATCATCCTTGGACTTCATTCCTGAATTGATCCGCAGACAGATGTCTCCGAGAGTGAGGGAATTGTATCATCCTTGTACTTCAGTCCTAAAGTGATCCATAGACAAATGTCTCCGAGAGTGAGAGGATTGTATCATCCTTGGACTTCAGTCCTAAAGTGAGCCGCAGACATATGTCTCTGAGAGTGAGGGGATTGTATCATCCTCGGACTTCGGTCCCTGAATTGATCCATAGACATATGTCTTTGAGAATTGGTCCTTAGACTTTGTCTAAGTTGATGAGTGGACTGCATCGTCCCTAGACATGATATGGTGTCTTAAATAGAACATGTGTATTGCAAGGTGTGCTGCTATTATGCTGTTAATCGAGAGGATCCAGTTGATGACGATGATGCAGATCATGTGATGACAATGCTGATCATGATGATCTAGATGACGATGCTGTGGTCATGATGGTCTAGATGGTGATGCTGTGATCATGATTGTCTAGATGACAATGTTGTGATCGTGATGGTCTAGATGACGATGCTGTGATCATGAAGATCTACATGACAATGCTGTGGTCATGATGGTCTAGATGACGATGCTGATGATTGTGTGATGACAATGCTGATGATCGTGAGGATCCAGATGATGATGTTGATGTTGCTGTAGCTATTCGAGTGCTGCAAAATATGAAGACTCAGTATTGAAAATGTTGATGTTCCAGTATTGACGATGTTTCCAGTAACTGCTTGAGTTACTGATGATGTTGAGAAAGATTCCAATGATTTATAGATGTATCTTGTATGATGTAGTTGATGACTCCTTGCTTATGTAGATGTTGTTATAATATCCTTCTCGTTAAGGGGGAGTGTTGAAATATTGTAACATCAAATAATATTATATTTGTACTTTATTATTCCATAGATGTTTCATTCCTCCGTGAAGATCTTATTGTATATCTGGAGATGTTTATTTTTCTGTCGGAATGTGGTAACTTGGGTTATTAGACTTCCCTAGTGGGGGTCGGACCTATATGTTTTATGTGGGTCAAAGGGTTATTAGACCACCATAGAGGGGTCGGCCCAGTCAGTTGTAATGGGGTGTTTAACCCAGTGGTTAAGTTGGGCCTGACCTAATTAATATAAAATACAAGTCAGAGTTGTGTATAAATAGAGCAGGTGTGTTCCTCATTTAATACACATTGCATTCACTTGTGAATAGCGCATAAGTGAGAGAGAGATCTACTGTGGAGGAGAAGGAGCTCATGGTTGTGGATTACATCTTTGTATTTGCTAGTCATCTATATTGAGGAAGCTTTGCTGGGTTTTCTTCCCCATGAGGGTTTCCCGGGATAAATCTGTGTCTCTTGTATTTATGTTGTGCTTGTTGTTCTGTCAGTGATCCTATATATGCTATTATTGTGAAATGGAATGTAATGCTGATATTTTCTATCTTAGCATATTGAATCTTAACACACCTCCACCTACCTCCAATCACACCTCCCATCTCTCTTTCTCACTCCCTACAACTAACACCCTCTCCTCTCTTTCTCTCTCTCTCTCTCCCTCCTTCCCCCCCCAACCATTACTAACCCCCTCTCTTAGTCTCGCTCTCTCTCTCCCCCCCTCTCTAACCCCCCTCCTAGCCCCTTACCCCTAACTAACCCCCCCTCTCTCACTCTCTCTTCCTTGCTTCTACACCTCTCTCTCTCTCTCTCCCTCTCTCTCTCTCTCTCCCCCCTCTCGCTATCTCCTAATCCCCCTTACCCTACCACTAACCACCCCCCATCTCTAATCCCTAAGCCCCTAACACCAAATCCATATTTAACCTCATAACCCATTAAAACTATTAAATAAACTATTGCATAAGGTTTTGATGATTAAAATAACGCTAGCGCATTTTTGCATGAAGAAACGCTCGTGTGTTCTGTGCAAGTAGGCATTGTTTAGCCGTGCACCAAACATATTACATGCCTAGGAGTTTTTAACATTCTAGAAATGCATGCAAATTTTGTGTTCCCATAACGCTAGCGCGTTTTGTCTATGCAAAAATTCTGCAGAATTACTCTGCCTATTTCATACCCAAAATTCGCGGTTTGTCTCCCCGTCTCCCATACAGTGCTGCAAAAAAAATTCCAACTCTATGTTCACAATCAGCATTCAAGGAAACTGAGGAAGCTCATGACACTATATGTTCACAATCAACAAGCTTGAAGAGGATTGTATAGTTAACATTTGGAATTGAGGATTCCACATTCACAATTATCAAGCTTCAAGAGGATTCTACATTCACAATTTCAAGCTTCAAGAGGATTCTACATTCACAATTTCAAGCTTTAAGGGGATTCTACATTCACAATGTCAAGCAAGCTTGATGAATCTACATGAACAAAATTGAAGAAGAATCTACATTCACTATTGAGCAAGCTTGAAGAATCTATATTCACAAACGAATAATTTTCTATATTCACAAGTGAGGTAGAAACTTTACTTTCACATTCAAGCAAGATTGAGGAATCTATATTCACAATTAAAGAAGTATCTATATTGACATTTGAGCAAGCTTGAAGAACCTATATTCACAATTGAGAAAGAATTTGGATATTTGAATAGTTGAGCATACGTCTAGAATCTATTTTCTTAGTATTGCTCATTTTGGTCATGGTGAATTCACGCAATCGAAAAAGGAAATCAGCAAGGAAAGAGAAGCCTCAAGAAACCATGGAAGAAGTTAGAGAAAAGAAAATATTGGACATGTGGAATCGAAGTAATTCCATGGAAACTCATCCAATTCCAACCGTAGATGATGCCATGGTCATTCCTACCCATCCAACTCAAGAAAAATGGAGAAATTCACTAGAGGTGCCCTCAATTTCAACAACATTTGATGAACAAGAACCCCATGGCACTAGTCAAAAAGTAAGACGTAGGTTCTCATCGGGGGATGTTTCAATTCCCACATCAAGTCAACCTCAGAATATGGTAGTGAATGACTTGTTGGGTAGTGGTTATACAAGCGATGAAGTTAGAGAGGCATTGAATGAAGGATTTACAATGGAAGAAGCAAATGTTATGGAGATTGTCCAAGAGAAAGTCCAATTTCCCACATCCAACTACCAACAAGAGAATGAAATACAAGACTCTCCTATTGAAATGCCGGAGCATCCTGGTGATGTTGTACATGCTCCAGTTCCAACACCCTTACCTCCATTAGCAACTGCATGCCGAAGAACTCTGAAACGTATATAGGTTGATGAAACTCTCATTAGTTCACTTGAAGGTACATTGTCTAAATGTGCTATTGCTTATCAAACTTGACAAATACTTGATAACTTTTTTTATTCTAAATGTGATGGGGACAAGTGAAAATTATTTTTATCATTGTTAAAATATAGGTCTATGGTTGTTGTTAGAAGAAAGTTATGGATAAAGATAACCAAAAAGTTAGAACCAAGTTCTCATATTGTTAAAAGTTTAATAGATGCATTTAGTACAATTGGAAAGAAATCTCTCTCAAAGGATCGTAATGTGGCTTGTCGTGTGTTGTCACAATCAATCGTGAACAAAAACACTAGCGAACTTCGTTTTCTTAAACCTACATCCAAAATTATTAATTTGAATGTGAAGACACTTCGTAGATATTGTGTTAGAAGAGAACAACTTGATACCGGTGAAATAGATGTTTGGGACTTCATTGGCAAGTTTCCACGCTCTCATATAAAGCTCACTAATGTGGTAAAGGGATTAGTGCAAGCTTTTTGGAATGACAACACTAGACCTTCTTCCAACCAAAAAGATGTATTAAAATTGAGAAGGGGTTCAAAGGATCGTGAACCACACATTAAACATTTTCTTGATATGACACAAACAAAATTATATGAGAGATTTAGGAATGAACATAACGAACTTGACTTGGGCCAAAGATCCTTTGAAAAATGCAAACCATGGTACGTTAAATTAAACACAATTCGTAACACATGTTTTTGTCGATACCACATTGAGTATGGTTACTATTATGACACATATACATATATTTTTCGTGTATTGCATAACACTCTTGTACAGGAATGCTCAACTACATTACCATTAATGCCATCTAGAGACTTTATTCATAGCATTTTGTGTAGCAGACCAAACGATTGCACATTTTATCAAAAAACTTACGTAGATGGGACATGCCCGGGGTGTGGTGGATTCACATTATTGGAAAAATGTATACATGTGACCGATGATCATGAACTTGGGAGGCAGGAGGTGAACTTGCAGTCATTCAAATATGTCACGTATGATATTGATGGAAAGAAAAAAATACAATTGGTCACTTCTTAGGTTGGTAATGAGCTATTGGATACTATTTTTTCTTCAGATTGCAATTTCATAGGTAACAATCTATTGATATATGTCTTTATTTTTTATCTACTAGGTACGAGTTTGCGACTTCATAGAGGAATTATTTGAAAAGACACAACAGTATGTAAATCATGTGCATGTGGCTCGTTGGCAAGATGAGCAGTTTAGAACGTGCAGTGATACATTTCCTATTGGGACTATCATGTCACTGGCCGATTTTGCGGAAAACTACACTCTTCAACCACAAAATGAGATTCAGATTCAATACTATCACTTAGACCAGGTCAGCCTAATGGTCCATATCACCTATACACATGGGGAAGATAGTGCTGAAGACAACAGGGTTATCTTGAAGGAGTATCACTTCTACATAAGTGATGACAGGTGTCACGACTTGACTTTTGTACAACACAGCTTTCAAATGTTCTACAATCACTTGAAGGATAACAATATACAGATGGAACAACATTGGATTTGGTCTGACGGTTGTGTAGGGAAATTCAAAAATGCCCATGTCTTCCAATGGCTGTGTATGCTTCACAAAAGGCACAAGGTGCCACATATTTGGAACTATTTTGAGACCGGACATGTAAAAGGTGAACATGATGGAGCAAGTGTGTGCATAAAGACTGCATTACGCAGGCAAGAAATGAAATTCTCAAATGTATCACTCATCCGAGATGCAAAAACCATCGTTGAATGGTGTGCTTCAGTCATGGGGGAGGAAGCAAGAAGGAAGGAATATCACTCAACCAGAAAAGCACATGTACATAGATATTTTTGGGAGGTGGTGGATGTAGATTGATCATAGTTATATGAGTGCAAGACCATACAAGGAACTCGTAAATTTCATTCAGTTAGAACATCGAACCATGCTATACTTTAAATGTGTACAAGGAAACTGTCATATTTTTGTTCTCCATGCAATAGTGGTGAATGGGACGAATGTAAATCCATTGATTGGGTTGATAGCTAGGACTGTGTATCACTCCCCATTGGTCGACGAATAGCTATAGAATTATCCCAGTTGGACGAGGACCAATCAAGTATTTCACCAGACTATGACCACATATCAAATCTCGTACAACCAGTCTCGATTAATATTTTTATATTTTTGACAACTAGTTGTGTCTAATTAGATGTGTATATTTTTTATATTTTTGACAACTAGTTGTGTCTAATTAGTTGACTGAAACATTAGAACTATATTTTCTCCAGGGCACATAGACGCAGTGGTTTCCCCTAGACACAATGCATGGCGCACTGACTGATGGCTGGCACGTTGCTTAGAGGGGAAGCAAACTCTAAATGTCCCATTAAGGGACTCTGAGGCCAATGATTTTCCGATTGGGTCTATGGTTATAAAGGGATAATATTTGAACTAGGTTTCACACTCAACAAATAGAAAAGGGTATACATATGAAGATTATAGACCAAGTGGGATTGTATACCATTATACAAACTTAGTTATTGGCACAAACCTCCAGCTACAAACAATGGCAAGGAAAAACTCATCAAAGGCATGATACTTATTGCCTTATTCCGAACATGAGAGGTTAAAGGAAACCATTGGTATTCGAGGTGATCCTGATGGTCTAGTCGAATGACCATAGGTAGGTAATCTGGTACGTGGTTTGCATGCTTTATTGTTTACTATGTTATAGGTATGTGGTGTACATGTATGCTATGAGTTTGTTTTGTGGTCTCATTGAGTATTGACATTAATATTTTGACTATTGCAACCATATATTGATAGCTTGATATATTGATAAATTGCATAGACTTGGTACAACTTGATAAATTGCACAAGTTTTGTCATGGAATTTTTTTATTTGTTTTTTTCTCCCATATAAGTAAACCATAATATCTGCATCCCCATGCCCATTTTCATGCTCACTATCCCCATGGTCATTGTTGCCATCACCATTCCACCATGAACATCACCACCGTGCTCTTCCTACCCATGTTGTCACCATCACCATCCCATTTTTCACTTGATGATGGCTAAGTCCTCACAATGCATTCATTGTCCTATGTGGAGGTCCAATGACACATTCATGAAGGTTGCGCCTAAGAATTTATCTTTAGGGCCTAAGGTTAATGGTTCCCTCCTATGATAATTGTCAAGGACCTAACTCTATTTTTTCCCTTCCATGATCATGGCCAAGGCATGAGTACCCATATGTGGAGTAAAAAACATCTTATTGGAACTCGTATCCAACTAGGGTTTTTCTCAGTAAGAGGCAAAGAAGATTTTTCATTAAAAAGTCAAATTCATAAAACGTTTACATGAGAATTTATGGACAATGCACTCATGTTAGTCTATCCCAAACACACTTTCCAAAAATTACAACATTCAATTTTGTTTCTTGGTTTGGTTATTATTCCCAAGGATTAATTTTCCATCTATCCTTGAGACACTTGACCTAAATGAAATTGGATGCATGAAATGAAAATTGTGCATTGAAAGGACATGTCATTAGTTGCAATACATCTATTCCAGTAGGGCCATCCTCTCCATTCAATCATAGAGTTCAAACACATTTTATCTGGAGTTTAAACAGGCCTAGACTCATCCATGCTATTGAAGACCCATCCATAAGTCCTCGGTTGCAAATTTTGCGAAGTTGACTCCCATGTGCAAAAACTGCACACTCCCTTACTGCGCAAAACCCTAGTTTCTAAAATGGACCTACAAGATGACACTAAGGCCATTGGACCGACAGAGAGGGGCACCCCTACCACTATCCTGATGTCCTAAATCCAACAGAGTCGACCATTTTTTGATCCGAGCCACGATCTTCATTCTATGGCTTGTTCCATCTCGCATCCAAAAGGCCTTCACAGACACTTGTTGGATACCTACCAGGGCCATAGAATTCCAACCGTGCAACAAAACCGGGTTCTAGGGAGTCCTGCAAGTGTGTCTAGGAAGGTTCTAGCTGGGAATGCTATCCATAATTCCCCGATCAAATATTTTGCAAAATTGACCCTCATGTGAAAAATTACACACTCCCTTACTGAGCAAAAACCTAGTATCTAACATGGACCTACAAGATGACACCTAGGCCATGGTATCGGCATAGAGGGGAACCCCTAGCACTATCCTGATGTCCCAAATCCAACGGATTCAATGGTTTATCGATCCGAGTCGCGGTCGTCATTCTATGGCTCATTCCATATCGCATCCAAAAGGCCTTTAGGGACACCTCTTGGATACCTACTGGGGCCATAGAATTCCAACCGTGCAAGAAAACCATGTTCTGAGGAGTCTTGCAAGTGTGTCTAGGAAGGTTCCAGTTGGGAACGCTACCCATAATTCCCCGGTTGAATATTTTGCAAAGTTGACCCCCATGTGCAAAATTGCACACTCCCTTACTGAGCAAAACCCTAGTTTTTGAAATAGACCTACAAGATGACACTGGTCCATGGGAACGGTGGAGAGGAGTGTTAAATTTTCAGAATTTACTTCAATCTGATTTAGGATCTTAACTGAGAGAACAACATGTACAGCAAATCTACAGCATATCAATCATGGACACACTAATGCAAGCACACAAGAGACACGGAGTTTACTTGGGGAAAACCATAAAGGTGAAAAACCCCAATAACTTCCTCAGAGATAGATAGAGCAATGATACAACCAGAATACAAGAGATAGTCTTCTCCTAGCAGCAGAGCCTCCTCCTCCACAAGTGCGCCACTCTCCAGAGTGTGAGTGAGAGAATAGAATGTGTAAAATAAGAGAGACACACTCTCTATTTATACACTAACTTGACTTGACCTTTACTCAACTAGGTTGGCCTCAACTTAACCACTTAACATAATGTTGACTGGGCCGACCTCGACTAGGGTGGTCTAATAACCCTTTGACCCACATGGCCGACCCCCAATAGGGTGGTCTAATAACCCTTTGACCCACATGACTTATACAGGGCCGACCCCAACAAGGTGGTCTAATAACCCATCAAGTATAAGTTACGACACTTACAATATAAATGACGACACTTCCGTATAGAGGAATAATAACATCTCTATAGGAATACAACATACATATATGTGAAATACATTCTGAAGTTACATATACATCAACACTCCCTCTTAACTAGGAATGTATTTCTCGACACAAGTCTTCTAGCACAAGTCATCTTCTCTGGATCATCGTCACTGTTGCCGCTATCTCAATCAATCTCTGAATCTACTCATCATAGGAAGTTCTACAGAGCTAGTCCTTTTTCATATTGGGTGTAGGCCCACCACCTGCAGGTCTTTGTCATCACTAGCCATAATGTGGAATCCTCAGGACTTATTACGTGCGTCACAAAACCTGGCGGTAGCATCCCAGGCTGTTACGAGCACACAACTCTACCTATCGGATCTCCCAGGAGCACATTACATGTGACCCATCACAAAACCTGGTTGAAGCATCCCAGGCTGCTACGAGCACACAACTCTACCTGTCGGATATCCCAGGAGCACATTACATGTGGTCCACCACAAAACCTGGCTGAAGCATCTGAGGCCTTTTTCATCCTGTCCAGACCTCCCAAGAGCAAATTACATGTGGTCATGGCAAAACCTGGCTGAAGCATCTGAGGCCTTTTTCATCCTGTCCAGATCTTCCAGGAGCAAATTACATGCCATAGGACAAAACCTCGCAAGAGCATCTCAAGATGTTATGGGTACACAACTCCGACCTAAAGATCTCCCAGGGAACAAATTACATGTCCTCCCACAGCAATGTCTCGAAAGAGCATCCCAGGATGTTATGGGTACACAACTCTGACCTATAGGATCTCCCAGACATGCTCATCTATACAACCTGATCCACGGCCACAAAGTATCATCCTGATACTCACCATACATCATCCTGATGTACACATGATCATCCTGATCATCATCACTGCATCGTCTTGATGCATGTCATCTAGAGAAGCTTGTCATCCACGATCATCCTGCTTGTCATCCACGATCATCCTGATCATACAATGCATCCACCTGATGCATACCAAGTATCTACCTGATACATATATAGATACATGGTCCAAGCATCCAACATGATGCATATACAACATACATACAAATGATCCAACTGATCATATCCAACATCCAACATGATGCATATATAAATGATTCAACTGATCATATCCAGCATCCAACATGATGCATATATACATAAATGATCCAACTGATCATAACAAGCATCCAACATGATGCATATACATATACAGAGTAGTAACTGGAGCATCGTCCTGATGCTTATCATCCATGATCCTCCTGATCATCATAGCATCATCCTCTTCAGATCATCTCATCGTCCACGAAGCACAACCCAGATGCACATCATCCAGCACTTACACCACCGACATGGGAGAACACATCTAACACCATTCAGGGAAGGCTCCAGCCCTTACTTTTTCACCATGGGAGAACACATCTACCACCATGTGAAAAATGTCTCAGCAATTACATCACGACCAAGGGAGAACACATCAATCATGTCAGAAAAGCTCATGTGCATCTGCATCTTCCGGACTCATCACTTCCCTTTGGAAGGAACCTCGATCTGAAGTGCACCAAGCCTCTCTTTGAATTACTCAAACTACAATTTGGCCAATGGCTTGGTCAATACATCTGCAACTTTCTCATCCATTGCAACATGCTCTGCTTCGACTATACTCAGTGTTACGCAGGACTGCTTCCTACTAAACCAAGAGATCACACCTGATCCCTATCTGCAGTAGTGCCTGCCCAATCTAAATCAACATAACCCTACAGGTTAAACTTTTGATTCGCATCATACTTGATCCCATAATCAACTGTACCACTCAGAATATGCTTTACAACAACCAGGTGAACACTCCTCGGATCCGTCAGGAACTGGCTCAATGTGTTCACCGCAAAGCAAATATCTGGTCTCGTGTTCGTCAGGTACATCAACGATCCAATCATCTGACGATACATAGTGATATCAACCAGCTCAGATGAAGCATCACACAGAAGCTTCAGGTTTGATGCCATAGGTGTGGCCATAGCCTTGCATTCCATCATCCCGAACCTCTTCAGGATCTCTATTGCATACTTCCCTTGTCCAAGGAAGATTCCATCTGCACTCTGCCACACCTCCATGCCAAAAACAAATAGTGCATCATCCTTAAGTTCTTCAACTTGAACTCGGCAGCAAGCTTCCGCTGCATGTCGGCAATCAATCTATCCTCACATGTTACAAACAGGTCATCCACATAGTAGTATCACTGGATTTCCTTCCTCAACCTTATAGTAAAGGTTGGAATTCGCTTTATTCTTGGTAAAGCCCAAATTGGATAGAAAGCTCTCTATCCTACCATACCAAGTTCTGTACATATATGACTCCCTGTCATGTGTCTCAGAACCAAGTGGCTTCTTCACATATACTTCTTCTTCAACTACACCATTCAAGAAGGCTGTCTTGAAATCCATCTGGTGTATCTTCCACTTCATCACTACAGCCAGAACAAGTATGGATCTAATGGAAGTGTATCTGGCTACAGGAGCAAAAGTCTCTATGCTACCACCTGCAACATGCTTGATCTTGTAGATCCTCTTGGAAGTCACTACAGACTACCCTTTGGGACTATATCCCAAACATCTTCATGATTGACTGGTACTCCTTGATCATGGCATTCTTCCCAGATCCTGGGAACTTCAATATATTCAATATTTTCAATAGATAACTTTGTTGCTGAAAAAATTTTGTAATTCTTCTTTTTGTAGGTGATGGTATATGATCTTTCCTACACAACAAGTTAAATTGCATGATTAGAAAACCTCTCATAGTTTTCAGAACAAATTCTTACACATAAATAAATATGCCATACAATCATGCAATTATCTTAGCCAATGCTTCAATACAACATTTATCCATATTCCATAACTTTCTAGATGCCTTCCAATCTCTACCAGAACATTGTTAAGAGTGTGCACAACTCCTAACATGTCAGCAAAGAGGTTTAATTCTAGATAAGTAGCAATGGAATGTTGTATAGTGCCATATGCCACTTACCCATGTATCTTAGTAGTATAATGTTCATCAATGCAACTATTCTAATATGCATAATACACAACCTAATTCTAGGAACACAAGCATATACATCATTGAATAACATTATTTAAACAAACAACTATGTAAGAAATGACAATTCAAATACTTATCTTTGTTTGTTTACTGGGTGGACTCCCTCTGAGTCTTTGCTTCCTTGTAGGAGCTGTTGAAGTAGCTTCTTCTACACCTTTCTGTTGTGGAATGCAGAAGGATGGTCAACTCCCTCTGGATATCTGCATCCTTGCAGAAACTACTGGAGTGAGCTCCCTCTTGATTTTTGCTTCCTGGATTACATGTTCTTGAACTTATATCCATCCTTAATCACTATGCATGCTTATTAGTATCATCATTGTGTTATCCTTGAGGTCTCATACATAATCACACATTTATTAGTATAATCTTAATACTATCAAAACACAATAATCTTAAACATGTATAGTCATGATCATTCACAGATAATAAACATTAGTATTCAAGGTTTCAGGGAAGTCTTCTTTTACTCATGCATATTCTTATTTGATCATAGGACTCTTCTGGTTAGTTAAATCATTAATCAAGATAAGAGATATAATATGCATAAAACCTGTGATTACTCAAACCTATACCTTCATGATTCTTCTGGTTAGTCATATCATAAATTATGGTAAGAAACATAATATGCATACAACCATGACTATTCAAACCTATGACTTCATGAATAATCATTATCAACAACACAACAGTATAAAATCCTAACACAAGGTAGGATTCTAGCTTGATATAGGAAAAAAATACCTGGATTAGCATGCTAGCTAGTTATGTCTAACATACCTGCATAATGTCTTCTGGTTCTCTTCAATGACTTGTGCTAGTAACCTGCATGTCTCATAAGTTATCCATTGTAGAACCAAGTTATACATACCTCGTAAGTAGATTTTATAAGTGATCCATGACAATGGATGAATCTTTGTCTTCATGTCATCATGATCATATGTTCTTGAACTAGAACATGATTTGTCTTTCTTGGTGTACCTTTCATGTTAGCAAACAACATAAACCTCATACAACATCACAATGCATTAGTACAATCATAAGTGTCAAAACCTTAATCAATGAATATCTTCTATTAAGGTAATACGACAAGTCTAGTAATTAATCAAGATTGTACTGTAATGATATGAAGACAAACATATCATAAACTTAACTATGAACAGAATTCGAAACATACCTGTAAGCCATACTTGTCAAGATTTCTTGTAATCTTCTTATGAAAGGCCTTAGCCTCATCTCCCTCTGAAACACAAACTTCTTCACTTATGCAGGTGACCAATCCATCCTCTTCTAGGATTAACCCAATCCACTTGATTTGCAGGAATTGGATCTGGAGCTGTAATAGGGTTTGTTAGAGAAACCCCAAAAATTCAAACTTTGAATTTCAAACTTCCGAAAGAATAGAAATATGCGCCTTGATGAGCTAATCAAGCTGGTATATTCAGAATTTGAAAACTACAAAGTTTCACTCCTCAATTTTGCCTTTGAAACTTCTGGATTCACTAGACGTGACCCCGAACTGGGGTTTGATGAATCTCACTCTTCTGCCCACTCTAAAGGTTTGATCCAAAGCTCTAAGCTTCTATTTTTATGAGGAGCTTCCAGCCATGGTCACAGATTTAAAAAATTCCCATTTTTGCAGAAGCCCTAATTTTCCACTTTTCTGATCAAAGTCCCGAACTAGGGTCTGATCAAGCCTGGCCTTCTGCCCAACCAAAAATTCTGATCTTGGTCTCTAAATTTCGATTTTAATGAGTATCATTCAGATGTGGTCTTCGATTACAAAAATTCCAACTTTATCTGAAACCCTAAATTCCGGAAGCCATGAATGAAGGTGCTAAAAAATAATTTTGTTTTAACATAAATATGTACCTGATTGTTTCTGGTGTAACTCTAAACTTTTTGATCCACAGGGTCTGAAAACGTTTCCTGAGATAGCCCAACCTGTCATCTTTCCATCCTGATAGGTTTGACCTCAATTGGATTCTCTGAGAGAGAGTTATGCCAAGTTTCATAACGTGACCTGTTTATGGGATAAAAATGAGAGCGAACGTGTACGGTGTGCCACGTGTCACTGGTTCAACTTTGGCCTCTGAACAATTTTCTTAAGATAGTACAGTTTGTGTACTACCTATCACATTTTACGAAATTTCATTTGGAGCTTCCTAGCCCAAGTTATGACCTTTTTTCCAAGGTCACCTGTTTTTTACTCAGATCTGGAAGAGGCAGAAACCCTATATTGTACAGATCATAAATCACAAAGTACAATGAACTAGAGGTTTTCCTACAGACACAAGGTACATGGGGATCTGATCTTCGACCTGTAAAAGTTTCAGAGCCGAAAACGTCTCCAAAACAGATTTATAGTGAAAGTGCTATGATGACTGGTTTTTGCTATATCAAGCCCTAGCATCGTAAGTGCAACAAGTGTCATACATGCCATATCATGCCTTCTTTCAGGCTAGCTCTGATACCATGTTAAATTTTCAGAATTTAATTCAATCTGATTTAGGATCTTAACTGAGAGAACAACATGTACAGCAAATCTACAGCATATCAATCATGGACACAATAATGCAAGCACACAAGAGACACAGAGTTTACTTGGGGAAAACCATAAAGGTGAAAAACCCCAATAACTTCCTTAGAGATAGATAGAGCAATGATACAACCAGAATACAAGAGATAGTATTCTCCTAGCAGTAGAGCCTCCTCCTCCACAAGTGCACCACTCTCCAGAGTGTGAGTGAGAGAATAGAATGTGTAAAATGAGAGAGACACACTCTCTATTTATACACTAACTTGACTTGACCTTTACTCAACTAGGTCGGCCTCAACTTAACCACTTAACATAATGATGACTGGGCCGGCCCCCACTAGGGTGTTCTAATAACCCTTTGACCCACATGGCCGACCCCCAATAGGGTGGTCTAATAACCATTTGACCCACATGACTTATACAGGGATGACCCCAACAAGGTGGTCTAATAACCCATCAAGTATAAGTTACGACACTTACAATATAAATGACGACACTTCCGTATAGAGTAATAATAACATCTCTATAAGAATACAACATACATATATGTGAAATACATTCCGAAGTTACATATACATCAACAAGGAGAACCCCAAGCATTATCCCTATGTCTTGAATCCAATGGAGTCAACAGTTTTTCGATCCAAGCTACGGTCGTCATTCAATGGCTTGTTCCATCTCGCATCCAAAAGGCCTTCAGGGACACCTATTGGATACCTACCGGGGCCATAGAATGATGACCGTGCAACAAAACCAGGTTCCTGGGAGTCCTACTAGTGTGTCTAGGAAGGTTCCAACTGGGAACTCTATCCATAAGTCCTTGGTCAATGATTTTGCAAAGTTGAACCACATGTGCAACCTACATTTTCTTCTTTCCAATTCTACCCATTCCATTGATACATCTCTGTACAACATAATTTTCTAACATCTTCACATCGAGGTATCCAACTAGTGTCCGTGAAGGCCTCTTGGATGCGACATGGAACGAGCCATAGAATGGAGACCATGGTTTGGATTGACAAACCGTCAACTCCGTTGGATTCAAGACATAGGTATAGTGCTAGGGGTGCCCCTCTCCACCGATCCCATCGCCTAGGTGTCATCTTGTAGGTCCATTTTAGAAACTAGGGTTTTGCTCAGTAAGGGAGTGGTGTAATTTGTGCACATGGGCGTCAAATTTGAAAAATCATCGACTGGGGAATTATGGCTATCGTTCCCAGTTGCAACCTTCCTAGACACACTTGCAAGACTCCCCAAAACCCAGTTTTGTTGCACGATCGTCATTCTATGGCCCCGATAGGTATCCAACTGGTGTCCGTGAAGGCCTCTTGGATGCAAGATGGAATGAGCCATAGAATAACGATTGTGGCTCAGATCAAAAAACCGTAGACTCTGTTGGATTCAGAACATCAGGATAGTGCTAGGGGTGCCCCTCTCCACCGATCCCATGGACCAAGTGTCATCTTGTAGGTCCATTTCAGAAACTAGGGTTTTGCTCACTAAGGGAGTGTGCAATTTTTGCACATGGGGGTCAACTTTGAAAAATCATCGACCGGGGATTTATGGCTAGTGTTCCCAGTTGGAACCTTCCTATACACACTTCTAGGACTCCCCAAAACCTGATTTTGTTGCACGGTCGTCATTCTATGGCCCCGGGAGGTATCCAACAAGTGTCCCTGAAGGCCTTTTGGATGCGAGATGGAACGCGCAATAGAATGACGACCGTTGCTCAGATTGAAAAACCGTTGACTCCGTTGCATTCAAGAAATCGGGATAGTGCTAGGGGTGCCCCTCCCCACTAGTTCCATGGCCCCGGTGTCATCCTGTAGCTCCATTTTGAAAACTAGGGTTTTGCTTAGTAAGGGAGTGTGGAATTTTGCACATGGGGTCAACTTTGCAAAATATTCGACCGGGGACTTATGGCTAGCATTACCATATGGAACCTTTCTAATCACACTTGTAGGACTCCCCGGAGCTTGGTTTTATTGCACGGTTGGAATTCTATGGCCCCAGTAAGTATCCAACAGGTGTCGTTGAAGGCCTTTTGGATGGGAGATGGAACAAGCCATAAAATGACAACCGTGGCTCAGATCGAACAATCATCGACTCCGTTGGATTCCGAACATCAAGATAGTGCTAAGGGTGCCCTTCCCGACCGATCCCATGGCCCGGGTGTGATCTTATAGGTCCATTTCAGAAAATAGGGTTTTCCTAAGTAAGGGAGTGTGCAATGTTGCACACGGGGGTCAACTTTGCAAAATATTTGACTGGGGACTTATGGCTAGCATTCCCAGCTGGAACCTTCCTAGACACACTTGCGGGACTACCTGGAACCTAGTTTTTGTTTCACTATTGGAATTCTATGGCCCTGGTAGGTATCCAACAGGTGTCCCTGAAGGCCTTTTGGATGCAAGATGGAATGAGCCATAGAATGGCGATCGTGGCTCGTATCGACAAACCATAGACTCCGTTGGATTTAGGACATAGGGATAGTGCTAGGGGTGCCCCTCTCTGTCGGTCCCATGGCCGAGGTGTCATCTTGTAGGTCCATTTCAGAAGCTAGGGTTTTTCTCAATAAGGGAGTGTGTAATTTTGCACATGGGGGTCAACTTTGCAAAATATTTGACCAGGGACTTATGGCTAGCGTTCCCGGCTGGAACCTTCCTAGATACACTTGCAGAACTCCTGGAACCCAATTTTGTTGCATGGTTGGAATTCTATGGCCCCGGTAGGTATCCAACAGGTGTCCCTAAAGGCCTTTTGGATGCGAGATGGAATGAGCCATAAAATGATGAGCATGGCTCAGATCGACAAACCGTTGTCTCCATTGGATTCATGACATTGGGATAGTGCTAGGGGTTCCCCTTTCCACCGGTCTTATGGCCCAAGTATCTTCTTGTAGGTCCATTTCAGAAACTAGGGTTTCGCTTAGTAAGGGAGTGTGCAATTTTGCACATGGGGGTCAACTTTGAAAAATATTTGACCGGGGACTTATGGCTAGCGTTCCCAGCTGGAACCTTCGTAGACACACTTGCAGGAATCCCTAGAACCTATTTTTGTTGCATGGTTGGAATTATATGGCCCTAGTAGGTATATAATAGGTGTCCCTGAAGGCCTTTTCGATGCGAGATGGAACGAGCCATAGAATTATGACCGTGGCTCGTATCGACAAACCGTCAACTCCATTGGATTCTGGACATAGCGATAGTGCTATAGGTTCCCCTCTATGCCGGTCCCATGGCCCAGGTTTCATCTTGTAGGTCTATTTCATAAACTAGGGTTTTGCTTAGTAAGGGAGTGTGCAATTTTGCACATGGGGGTCAAATTTGCAAAATCTTTGATCGAGGACTTATGACTAGCATTCCCAGTTGGAACCTTCCTAGGCACACTTGCAGAACTCGCCAAAACCCGGTTTTGTTGCACGGTTGAAATATTATGGCCCCGGTAGGTATCCAACAGGTGTCCCTGAAGGCCTTTTGGATGCAATATGGAACAAGCCATAGAATGACGACCGTGGCTTGGATCGACAAACTATCAAATACGTTGGATTCAAGATATATGGATAGTGCTATGGGTGCCCCTCTCCTCTGGTTCCATGGCCCAAATGTCATCTTGTATGTCCATTTCAAAAACTATGGTTTTGCTTAGTAAGGGAGTATGCAATTTTACACATGGGGGTCAACTTTGAAATTTTTTTATTTTGATTCTAGAAGTAGGCATTCAAAGAGTGGCAATCAAACCTACCACACTGCACCCTTGATAGATTTCTATGTCCTTAGTGTGCCACGTCATTTAACAACTCCTTAGTGTTCCACTGTATTTGGATTTTGAGGAATCAATGTCATTTTTAAGAATTCAAAGTTCCAAATAAAATATAGAGGCAATGTTTCATCGATGATATCCCTCTGATCCTTGCTATATTTGTTAGATCAAAGTCACCATGAAACTTTTCCATCAAGTTATGGGTGAACCAGAATACTTGCCAAATCAGAATGAACAACCATTACATCATCGTTTGTATCAATCAAGAACATTCAATTTTAAATACATTTTCATATGAGGATAATCCATCCTTTTTACGAACATAGGACCGTGAACATCTTATTTTCCTTCATTAAAACAACATTATCAAGGAATATCATTAAACTGGTTCGGTATTTCATTTTCCATGGATTCTGTATGATTACTTTTGCATTATGACAAGTGGAAAATTGACATATGAAAGAGGTAAAGCACAAACCATGGTCTTACATACTAGGGTTTAGTAAGGATAGGGTTTATATCTTCAATGATTTTATGAGAGTGAATTCATGACCATCTATTGGTTAGCATATTGGAACAAACTAGGGTATATTTGTTACATATATTGACCATATATACATGAAGGCCCAATGAATTTTATTACACTTTATTTATGCATTCCTTGCCATTGCACTTGATACTTTGCCATTGTTTTTAGCATGCTAGAGTAGGCACACTTCAACCAAACTGCATATATGCTCATCTATGTATCGTTTGATGAAATACGATAGCATTGATTAAATTTGTAGCATATATTAGACTTCCTCTTAGTTTCTTAAAATGTCATAGGATTACATTGATGATATGCATAGCATGTTACTATTATGACAGAGGTTATTCAAACATATTTTGACTTATTTTGTTAGCTTTTTTTTTCCTTGCAACATATTTTCCTTGCAACCATAATCCTAATCAATGGGTATGAACCCTTGGAGTTGACAAAAAACACAATTTTAAATTAGATATCAAATTAGCATGCATGTGCTAAGTTCATTGAACTGTTGAAAGATATTATTAGTTTTTTCCATTAAGATAATGTTTTCATAACACAATGGTGAGATGTTACTTGATCAATGCAATAAATGTAAGAGAATAAGCATTGCTTAAAATGTAATTATATAAATTTCAATAGCATAATTTATCAATTTGTGGAAGAGATAAATCATCACAAGCACAAGTGGAAACTCAAGAGAAAATATGGAATATATTGTATCATGCATTGATAGTAGAATGTTTGTAATAAAAAATATGGCAAAGTTCCTGGCCCTCAAATGGCTTGTCAATGTACATGTATCCCTAAGTACAAAAATGTGTACATGTATGTCAAAATACATATATACAAGACTACGCAACATCAAAAATCTGCAAAAAAAATATCATTATTTTTATCAAATAACTGCACTAATACCCTACCATTAACAAAATTAAAAACTTAACTTATGGACAAATTATTTATGACAAACACTCACCAAATCCTCATGGGGTATAGAAGTGAGCAGTGTGCTCGTGGAAGGCCTCTCTATAGTTGTGCTCTGCAAATAAAAGATCATATCTCAAATAATTCAACAATTCAACATTGATCAACATGTTTGGGTAAATTGAATAAAAAAATTTGGTCATTAATGAACATCTCACCATAAGAGGAGACTCAGTTAGAACCATGGATTGAGAAGAGGGGCCGAGCACTTCTTCTGTTAATGGCTACAATCACCAAATGGCGAAATAGTTAGACATGCATGAATAAACAATATAGTAACATGGTTAAATACTATGCATTGTGATTGTTGAAATAGTTACCTCTGTATGACTTGTGGCTATTGTAGATGCGGCACTAATTGTAGCATCAATGACCCTTTTTAGGTGAGGGGTTGATGGATCTCTCGTGTGTCTACTATAGAGGACATCCACACCATTTCTAGGAGTGGAGCCTCTCTTATACACTTTTCCCTTTTGCACATTTGGACTACGAGGAGATCCAACTGCTAACAGTCTCATACGTATAGAGGCTGGTGGCTACAATCACCAATACTGACATAGTTAGAAATGCATTGGTCAATGAAATAGCATGTATTAAGAAAATGACAATGATGAAATACAGATCGATGTACTGTATACTTAAAGAAAATCCAAGAAAATATCTACCACCCATTGTGTCTCCATGGGAATGTTATCGGTTGTATTCCCACCAGGGGGGAGCTCACTAGATGAAATCATTTCCCTCTGATGGGGATCTACAACCTACAATTTAGAAAATTGTAAATATTAGATCGTGTAGCATTAATTAAGTAACATGTGATAACAAACTAACATGTATTAAAATAATGTCATGTTGAAATAGTTACCTCAGCGTGAGATGTTGTTGCTGAAGGTATGACAACATCTTGTAACTTAGAAGGTTTTGCTGCAAGAGCCTCTTTCCCCTCATACCCTTCTTGTAGCAACTACAAGTTTTAAAATCATTAAAAATATTAGCAATCTATATATGTGTATAGTAAGGAAAAATAATTTATAAATGACACTAAATTGTTAACCATTTACTCATGTATTAAAATAATGTCATGTTGAAATGGTTACCTCAACTTGAGATGTTGTCACTGAGGGTATGACAACATCTTGTAAATCAGAAGGTTTTGCTGCATGAGCCTCTTGCCCCTCATGCCCTTCTTGTCACAACTACAAGTTTTAAAATCATTAAAAATATTAGCAATCTATATATATGTGTATAGCAAGGAAAAATAATTTACAAAATTATGACACTAAATTGTTAACTAGATTTACTCATGTATTAAAATAATGTCATGTTGAAATAGTCACCTCAGCATGAATTGTTTTCACTGAAAGTATGACAACATCTTCTACATCGGACGGTGTTGGTGCATGAGCCTCTAGACTATGCTCTGCATCATCAGTGGAAAGGTTGACAAACTCATGCCCTTCTTGTAGCAACTACAAGTTTTAAAATCATTAAAAATATTAGCAATCTATATA
Source organism: Larix kaempferi (assembly GCA_027924585.1). Lineage (NCBI taxonomy): Eukaryota > Viridiplantae > Streptophyta > Pinopsida > Pinales > Pinaceae > Larix > Larix kaempferi. The sequence continues at coordinate 3,774,924 of BSBM01000131.1, forward strand.
TGTGTATAGTAAGGAAAAATAATTTACAAATGACACTAAATTGTTAACCACGTACTTACCTGTGTAAAATACCCAGTAAATGTATCATCTGTTTGGACAAGACCAAATCAAGGATGGCCGCATACTATGCATGGGTGGGGCTATCGGCTGTGCTCATGAGGTGTAGGTCTAGTGCCACTACTAGATGCTCCTAGACCACTTGAAGGTGGTGGCTCTAACCCACCATGAGGTGGTGGATCTACCCATTGATAGGTGGTGGCTCTACTCCACCCATATATGGTGGCTCTGATGCCCCTGCCTGGTACGTACCTTGAAGATACATGCTATTGCAAACAACCGCCTGTGCCAATAGTAGGAAGGACTCCTGTGTCTCTCGGACCAGCTGATGTGCAGGAGACACATCTGGCCTAGGTAACTTCATGCGAGGTGGAGCTACAGGGATATTGCTGAGGCATCCCCATCCCAACACCCTGGTACTCCAAGATATCAAAATAGTTAACATGCTTCCCCAAAACAAATTATGTGTACATCTTTCTTAGAAAATATAGAGGTATTTCCCTGTTGTTGTGTGGTGGTACATCAAACACTGTGTACCATCGGTCCATCCAATTATCTATGAATGGTTGATATGTACACCACTCGATAGAAATATGCCTTTTTTTTTCATTCGGTATTTCACCCATCCATGGATCTCTAAAGAGGGAAAACATTATTTTGCTTTGTTATTTTCAACTTCTTAACTTATTTGTAGCTAATTACATCCTCATATTGTTGCCTCTTTCTTTCTCTGAATGTAGCAATGTCTTGTAGTGCACCATTATACCTACTAAAGGTCTCTATCATTGCATCCAAATTGGATGCAAGCATGTGATGCCTATCATCAATAAGTGTTATTGAGGCTTGGATTTCTCTGAGCCTCTGAATTTCTATTTGGATGTCTGAATGTGCATCCATGGTCGTCACTGCAATAAAAAAATAAAATAAAAACAAATCATTAGAAACATATACATGTGCTATAATGACATCTCTCAAAAATGAAAAATGTACAAACTTTGTGCAAGACGAATACATTACAAACATAAATATCGTCTCAAAATACTATAATAACAACTACATGTAAACCAAAGTGGAAGGTGAGGATCACGCGGGCATAAAACCATGTGGACATCAAGACCATGATGATGTGGCAAAGATATGTATTTTTATTGGTTAAGGATAACATGGAAATAAAAATATCATTTGACTTATTTGAATTAATAAAAACAAAAAGACAAGTCGGCCTCCTAAATACATGGAAAGGAGAAATATAAATGAAGAACAATATGGTTGTGTTTTTTGTATGGTGAGTGTGGAGAATTTGGGGGAGAATTCAGGAGATAGAGGAGAGCTCTGATCTCAGGGGTCAGGAAGATGAGGACAGTTTTTTGTGAAGGAGTAGCAACAGGTGGAGTAGTAACACAATCTCTCTTTCTATCTTTTATTCTGGGTTAAACTGAGGTAGGCTATTGATGGACAGAATGAAGACATGCTGGTCGAATGATGAAGAGATTACTGATGATATGGGTATAATGTTGTGATGAGCATATGGACAGTGTAAAGTGTATGAATGGAGATATGGCAGCAAATTGATATGACATGAATAATGATGACAAAATGAAGTTGTGATCTGATTGGTGATATTTGTTGATGGATAGAATGAAGCTATATTGAATAATGAGTGCTTGATGAGAATGATGAAGTGCTTTGGAAACAAACAAGGGCTTATGGTTGATGATGGATGTAATCTGCAGACTTAAGAAGAGTCTGAAATATCATTTGTAAATCTATGGTTGTTGGGGTGTTGGTGCATCCCATTCAGTTGCAGCTGATAGAATTATCTTTTGGTTGGTGCCACTTTGGGTTATATCCCATTCTAGAGATTAAAGTCCCTAATTATAAAAATTTTACAAATCGTATATCTTGTCTCTTGTAATGTGTTGATGATAATGTGTCTTGCTTATGAATGACATGTGATATAGTTTATTGATGAATATGATATTGAACTGAATTTGTAATTAATGATATAAGATTTGAGAGAAGAAGTTTAAATTGTTGATAAGTGCAAGCTCACTGATTCACCCCCCCCCCCCTCTCAGTGAGCCATTGTGCCTAACATCTTGGTGGTAAAGGAGGTCAAAAAAGATGTGGTAGTTCATCTTAGAAACAAAGTAAGCAATGTGTCTGCAAAGGAGGGGAACCTAGTCCCTTGGGGTTTGGGGGATGATGTAAAATACATCATGCCATTGGATTGGCTTCACAAGCATTGGTTTGACATTTTTAGGGTCAAAGAATGCGTGGGAAAAAAACATAGGGTTTGATTGAGTCAAGTCTAGAAACTAAGCCTAGGTTACAGTCCATAGTTCCTCCTCCTAGCCAAATGGTGAATGGTTTTTTTTTTTCCAATTTGCAATAGATGTGGAAAAAATATTGGCGTTGGGATTCAATTTCCAATTTCCATTTTAGTTTTTTTTTCAAATCCCTTATTGCTTGGGTGGATGTAAAATTCATTAAGGGGATCGATAGTAGGGAGGAATTAACATATGTTAAATAACAAATTTTAAAATTTTTAGTTTCCGAATTCATTTACAAAGATTTTTAATTTAGGGAAACATAAAAATTTAGATTTTTAATGATGAAATGAGGCAAGGATTTGGATGCTTACCTTTCGAGTCCTCCTTGCAAGATGAAATCTCCCTTGTTGAGCTTCCAATTTAGCCTCCCTTCACTTTGCCAATGCGTTTTGGATGCCATAATCACTCAAGCGTTCCGATGAGTGGGTTAAAATTCCGCGGACTGTTTAATTTTTTTGGTTATATTAACCAAAACGTGCACGCGTTATAGTGATACATAATGCATGTGCATTATGTATCACTATAACGCGCGTGCGTTTTGTAATCCTATCCTACATGTTAATTGACATGGTAGGATCAGAGTCTGCCCATGCCTATTTCTACACAATGCGTGCGCGTTTTGAATTTACTAAATTCTAGTGCGTTTTGCAAATGCACGATTTCCCCTAAAGGGTCCCTCAACTTCATGCGAGGCCCCCCTACTTAGTTTGAATTTAATCTATTTTAATATCCCTTTTATTATTAAGTGATATTTATTTTCATATTTTATGATTTATCTCTTTTAAACATTTTATTAAATTAACTATTTTTTATAAATATTTTATTATTAAGTTCCTAATTATTTTTCTCCTTAGTTGGGGATAAATCCCACTTTTATGGTTTAATTCTTAATGGCTATTTCTTCATCTTGTTATTTATTTAGCTTAAATTTTATATCTTACAACAAATTCATTTTTATTCCCAGAGGATTAGTGCATCCTGAATTTTTTATACAATGTCTAATCATTGTGAAAACATCCATCTTTGTTCTTAATTTTGTAATTTTTTCCCTTTTTGGTATGCCTAAGCATTTGAATACAGTCATTTGCTAGACAGTTGTTGATAAATCTTCCATAACCTATGTATGTTGTGGTCGATATGTTCCTATGGATATTATGTTGGCTTGTGGATGATAGTCCCTCTCAGTCATATCGTCAGAAGCCATCTCTACCTAGGAGATGATCTGATTTTTTTGTCCTCCTTTTCTTTAATTCTATTTGAATATCAAGAAAATATATCTTTTTTTTCTTCTTTTTGAAAAAAACTCTCGCGACATCTACATTGTCGTAGTATGGAATTGTATTTAGATGTGTACAACGATGTTGCATTGATAAATCCACACGATATATATAATAAACAATTGTGGTAATACATAAGATGGATTCAAACTCTTCTTTGAATTCAAGAAAGGATAAATGTCATTGAATATGGTGTAAACTTAGTTAATTATATAATGTTTGTTATAGATGCAACTATGTAAATTTAGTTGTGTAATGTTTGTTATACATGTAACTCAAGTGGTTATAAGGACAAGTTGTTACCTTTCCCACGAGTGTGTAATTCTATTTTATGACATTTGATGAATTATATATAATCTATTCACAAATTAATTTGACCTTTTACCAAAATATAAAATTTACATTAAATACCATCACACTACAAATTTTGCATCAATTTAATAAGATTTCAACATCACACATAATCGTCATAACAATGGAAACAGTAGGGTAAGGTGTGTTAGATCGGGTGCAACTTACCCTTGTGCACCACAATATCTATCCTCACTTGATGGGACCGACCTAACTTCCCCGAAAAATGTGGCAGGGCTTTGATCCCATTCATCCCACTATACATTGGAATCCTTTGTGAGTGCCTACTCCAAAATCTTATTGAATTCTTCCACTACACCATTGGCCTATGGATGGTATAGGGTACTCTTTTGGTGGTGTATATTGAACTATTTTATTAGAACACAGATGGTGGAATTCAAGAAATGGCTTCCTTGATCATTCATCAACACCTTCGTGAATCCAAACCTAGTGATGATTTGCTTGAATATGAACCATGAGGTAGTCTCTGAGGTACAATCCTTTACTGGCACAACTTATGACCATCTTGTTATGTACTCTATTGCAGTAATGATGTACCGAGTTCCAGTTCTCCACATGGGTAGGTTAATAGGACCCACAAAATCAATCTCCCACTTCTCAAAAGGATCAAGCATAGTGACAGGGAAGGGAGGAATCTCATCCTAGTACAAAAGGTTTCCAACTTGTTGGCAAACATCACATTGTTTGCAATATATATGATCCGCAATAGGGATCATAGGTGAGGCTCTAGGAGCCTCATCTCCTGATCCAAACAAAATAATCACTCAGAACTCAATACACAACTAACTAACACAATGGAATGAGTTGAAGGAAAAAGACTAACTTGCATTTAGAAGAAGGCTTGATAGGCCTTTATATAGCATTACATATTGAAGAGAGCTCATTAATGCAACTCCATTATTTAATAATAGATATATATAACTAACTAGTGGGTTCAAGTGTGAACATGAAACCCCGTATAATAAGTGGGATGACCAATCCCTTAGTTATCCCAATCCTCCCAATTTAAATGGAAAGCATTCCTACTTTACTCCTACCAGTTTAATTTTCAAAGCAATGTTGAATGAGTGCAGGCTTCCATGGATGCTAAGAAACTATATTATTGATGGTCTACAACGGAGTGTTGTTGTTGTTGAGACTAGGAGGGTGGAGACACTTGGCTGCCTAGTGAATGGAGAACTGATGAGACTGAGAGGGTGGAGACAATTGGATACACAGTGTAGTGTGTTGCATAGATGGGAGGGTGGAGACACCTAGCTACTCCATGAAGCTAAAGACAATCCTTGTGAACAAGTGTGAGATGATATTTTGTATTTAGATGGATATTGTATTAAGTAATAATTTTTATGTTGCGTGTGCTAGAGGAGGAACTGGGAGAGTCTCGTGAACTTTCTATTGGACTGGTGCTAAAGAAACTGTTGGGAGAGTCTCATTAGTTTCCTTCATGTATATTCTTTAGTGTAGAAACCTATATGCATTAGGTGGTTCACCATTTTTTGTGGCAGTTTTCTTTTTCTTTATATTGATGTCGTGCATATATTGATGGGAGGGTCAACTTCCCTTTTGGTTTAGATATTTTTTTAAATTTTTTGAATGGATTCCAACCATGAAGCAATCATTTGACTACCTCCCTCCTAGTTGGATGGTCGAGGTGCACATGCACATGTGGGAAAAAATGATTCCCAAGAGTGGAAAACTTGAGTTCCTGACTAGGATCACATTAGAGGTGCTAGAGATGCTATCCATCAAGGAGGACTATGCATTGGACCTTATTCAATATAGGGACACAAGGTTGGACTAGAGAGCATGTCACAACATATTTTTCACCTACGATGAGCCATCGAATGAGAGAGGTAATATTAAAATTATGTAAATAAATTAATATAGATACATTTTATTGTCTTACTTAATGCAAATGAAATATATTCTAAATTTTTTTATTAATTTGTTTAATGAAATTATCTAATTATTGTTGTATACTATATATTTTGTAGACATTTGCATGTTCAATGGGGAGGGGCCTAAACCCGCTCAAGATGATGAGGATATGCAGGATCCTGAAGTTCCTACTTTTCCTATACCTGGCCTACAATGTAGGCTAGATGATAGGATTTGATGGGATGTGGTAGACAGGTTGTCCACATTGTTGGCTCGATGGGGATTCCAACCTATACATGCACAAGGATGCTACCTCATGATTGGAGGTATTTGATGCAATCTGTCGTTGGAGTATCCATCCTTCTAAATGATTGGAGGCCAGAGGAAAATCCTACATTTGATGAGGGTGGTGATCCTCTCCCTCTTCCACCTCCTCCTCCTCCTCCTCTTCACCATGACAAGGGAGTTTCAACATCTCATGATCCACCTCCTCGTCCTTCTCCTCACCATGTCCACCATCCAGTATCTACTCCTCCACCCCCATCTCCGAATCATGATCCACAAGTCAAATGACTAGCCTCTCCTCTTCACCAACTTGGCCATTCACTATGTCCTACTCCACCCATCTCATAGGATCCAGATACAATGGTTTCATCAGTGGGTGAGATAAATCATCATGGAGATATCAACTATGCTTACTCTCCTTGTTTTTTTTTCCCGACAAAGGTATTAATGCCTCTGACTCTACTGGTGTAGGTGTTAATGCATCTAGCTTTGTTGGTATAGGTAGTGATGACTATCTTATAGAAATTATTGGACTGGAGATGTATATTAGGCATGTATCTTGAGTTTGATATTATTTTTGACACACACACACATATATACACTACAGTTTTCATGTTGATGTTGATGTTGATGTTGATGTTGATGTTGATGTTGATGTTGATGTTGATGTTGATAATGATGTTTATTTATATGTTAATGTTGATGTGTATGTTAGACGATGTTTGTCACACGTGTTTGTTGGTTATGTTAGATGATGTTTATGTTTAGTAGGTGGTCATGATGATAACGATGATGATGATGGTACATTACATTATGGTAGGTGGTGGTGGTGGTGCCCATTGATTTGATGATCACATTGTAATAATTTTTTATTGTTATGTATATATGGAATTACTTTTTTATGAACCTAATGGGTTGCCCAATTATTTTATGATATTTATCTCCATGTGTATGATGTATTTTGTAAATTATTCTATAATTAAATACATTTAAAATATTCTATAATTAAATATTAATTATGATAATATTTAATGTCCATTTAGATCAATTTTGTTCTATTGAACCTTAAGGAACAAAAGTAATTAACTACTTGGTTTTCTTTAGCATTTTATTTGTATGCTCAAAAATATTGGAAAGGAGCATTCCTAAATTAGTATAATTTTGATGAGACAGAAGGTTGGGAAGGTTCATATTGTAACAAAAAAAATGAAAATGAGATCTTATGTGGGTGTATGCAAGGAAATATAAGAGGAAGTGCTTTTCATCCTCAACACTGATAATCTCACAAATATGACAAATCCTTTCAGCGCATAGAGTTTTAGGAAAGTTCCAATACCTTGTTTCACTATGTAGTCCATGACAGTTCATTCTTATTTTAGCTATGTGGATCTTCTTCTTTATAATAGTTAAAATAGAGATCTAATTTTCATCTTCGAGATTAGGGTTATTGACCTCCTTCTAATATCTTAATTTAATTTTATCCTCTAAATTTTCATCACAGCACAGCTTCTCTTTGAACTTCAAAGCAATACTATTTTTAATATCATCTATATTTCGAAAAGTGACATTTTTGTTTATCCCCCACATCTTTAACCAAGACATGGCATCTTTATGCCAACCTCACTTGGGACTTAGGTAGTTTGTGTTTATGTATATGTAACTTCGGAATGTATTTCATCTGTGTATTTTATATATATTCATTGTACCCTTATAAGAGATGTGTTATTCCTCTATAAGGAAGTGTCGTCATGTGGATTGACAAGTGTCGCAAGTGTGTGTACTTGCTGATGGGTTATTAGACCACCATGTGGGGTCGGCCCTGAATTATATATAATATAATGTGGATGTATCTAGATAGACAAGTCAGCCCCATAAGGTCACTGGGCAAAAAGGTTAGTATAAATAGAGATCGGAGATCTCTTTTTTACTCATTCGGAAAAGCAATTCACTCTCACTTGAAAAGTGGCGCACTAGTGAGGAGGAGGATCATCTGCTATCAGGAGACTATCTCAATGTTATTTGGTTGTACTTTTGGTTGAGCCATTGCTCTCTCTATCTCTGAGGAAGTTGTGGGTTTTTCTCCTTAGGGTTTTCCCCACGGAAACTCTGTGTCTCTTGTCTTCATGCTTTTGATTCTTGTGATGCTTGTCATATTGTGATTGTCATGCATTGATATACTGTAGATGTTATTCTCTCAGCAAAGATCCTAGAGTATTGTGAATTAATGCTCAAAATTTAACATGGTATTAGAGCTAACCTAAGAAGAAGACATTTTGCAGTGACGGAAGCTTGAGTTCCTTGTTTATTGGGTTTCTCTCCACCGATTTTTGAAAATCAGTATAGTAGATTGACTCTACTCATCAAGGCGCATCTATCTGTCTAATCAGAACTCAGTTCTGAGCATTTTCAGATTTGGCCCTAAAAATTAGGGTTTCCACAAAAATAGGAATTTCTGGAATCTGAAGACACAGCTGGAAGCTCCTTGCAAAAATCGAAGTTTAGAGCTTTGGATCGAGATTTTTGGCTGGGTAGATCTCCGGGAAACTCAAACCCTAATTCAGGGATCTCCCGAGTGAACCCGGGAAAACAAAAAAGCAATTTTGAAGGGCAAGACCTTGCTGATCTCAAATTCTGAATGTATTAGGCTGATCAGCTCACCAAGGCGCATCTTTCTATCCTTTCAGAAATTTGAAATTCACATTTTGAATTTTTAGGGTTTCTCTGACAAACCCTAATCCGGGACCAGATCCAGTTTTCAGCACTTCAAGTGGTAAGATCTAAATCTTTTCTATTTCCATTTGAAGTACTCTTTAAGATGTCTCTCCACACCAAGCTTGAGGATAAGCTTGAAGGGGCCGATAACTTCCGAGCCTGGAAGTATAGGATTGGGTTAATCCTGGAATAAAATGAGTTGGACTCATATGTGAAAGAAGACATCCCTATCCCAGAGGATGAAGAGGCCAAGGCATTGCACAAGAAGAACTTTGTCAAGGCAAAGAGAATCATTTCCGATTCTATCAAAGACCATCTCATACCCCATGTGTCTTCTCTTAAGACACCCAAGGAGATGTTTGACTCTTTGACCAAGCTGTTTGAAGGGAAGAACATAAATTGGAAGATGACCCTGCGAAACCAATTGAAAGGAGTAAAGTTTCAGAATGGAGAAACCATTCAATTTTATTTTTCAAGGGTCTCCCAGATCAAGGAACAACTAGAAGCAATGGATGAAATGGTGGAGAATGGTGAAGTGGTGATGACCACTCTAAATGGCCTACCCAAGTCATGGGATTCCTTTATCCAAGGAATTTGTGCAAGGAAGAAGTTGATCTCCTTCAATAGACTACGGGAAGAATGCTCACAATAAGAAGCAAGGCTTGTGTCACGAGAAGAAAAGATGGGGAATGAAGATGAAGCTCTCACAGCTCACACCAAGAAAGGGAAGTCCAAGAGAGAGCCATCTCACTCCAAGAGATCTTCACATCACTTCAAAGAAAGAAGAGTATGCTTCACCTGTAATGAGAAAGGGCATATTGCCATAAATTGTCCCAAGAACAAGAAGGACAACAACATCTCCAACAAGAAGAATAAGGGTAGCAAAAGAAGGTTTCATGCTCATGCTGCCGAAGATGATGAACCCCCAAAGAAGAAGGCTAGGGTAGAAAGTGATAGTAATGATGACTCATCAAGTGAAGAAGAGTATGTTCTGATCTCTGCTCTCACAGGTACTATCTCTCATGGTTGTAATGATTGGTTGATTGATAGTGGGGCTTCCAAACACATGACTGGGTTTAAGGAATCTTTTGTGAATCTATCTGAACATGAATCACCCCATAAGGTGAAACTTGGGGATGATTATCAATACCCAATCAAAGGAAGTGGTGAAGCCTCCTACAACCTAGATTCTGGAAAATCCTTGAAGATGAAAGAAGTACTTTATGTACCTGGGCTCAAGAAGAACTTACGCTCCATCTCTGCATTGGATGCAAAAGGTATGAGGGTTGCATTTGTGGATGGACAAGTCCTAATGTGGCCAAAGGGAAAGACCATAGATGATGCAGTAGTGATTGGAGAGCAAGAGGGAGGCTTGTATAAATTGAAGGGACAACCTGAACATGCCATGGTGCATGAATCCATGGAGCCAAGTGAACTTTGGCATAGAAGACTAGATCATATGCACTATAGATCACTTCCACTTGCAAGCAAGGCAGTAGGGGGTCTTCCTGAAATCAAGACCAAACATGAAGGTGTTTGCAAAGGATGTGCAAAAGGTAAGAACATTAAGAAGGCTTTCCCAAGCAGTGAAAGCAAGGCAAAAGACATCCTAGAAATCATCCACTCAGATGTATGTGGCCCTATGTCATCCAGTTCCCTGAGTGGGTATGTTTACTATGTCTCATTTATTGATGACTTCTCCAGGAAGACTTGGGTATACTTCTTGAAGAACAAAGATGAGGTGTTTGATAAGTTTAAGGAATTCAAAACCTTGATGGAGAATCAAACTGACAAGAAGATCAAAACATTCAGATCCGACAATGGTGGAGAATTCACCTCAGGTGACTTCAAGAAGCTTTGCAGTGATTCAGGGATTAAGAGGGAGTTGACTGCTCCTTATAATCCTCAACAGAATGGAGTTGCAGAAAGGAAGAATAGAACCATCATGGAAGCAGCAAGGGCAATGCTCCATGACCAAGATCTACCTATGCATCTATGGGCAGAAGCAGCTAGAACAGCTATATATGTGCAGAACAGAACACCCCACAAGATGTTGGACAACAAGACACCAAAAGAGGTCTTTTCTGGGTTCAAGAAGATTGATGTCAGCAAGGATGAATATAAGTTCAAGGACAGGTAATCCAGGAAGTAAAGATCAAGAGGGAGCACACTCCAGCAGCTCCTGCAAGGATGCAGATTTTCAGAGGGAATTGACCATCTTCCTACATTCCAAAACAGAAAGGTGTAGAAGAAGCTACTTCAGCAGCTCCTGCCAGGAAGCAAAGACTCAGAGGGAGTCCACCCAACAAACGAACAAAGATAAGTATTTCAATTATAATTTCTTGCCTATTTTGTTTGTTTAAATAATATTATGCTTAGGAGATGTATTGTGCATATTAGAATGATTACATTAATGAACAGTATACTACTAATATGCATGTGATGGGTAAGTGGCCTATGGCACTGTACAACATTCTAGTACTACTTATCTAGAATGAAACCTCTTTGCTGACATGTTGGGAGTAGTGCAAACTCTTAACAATGTTCTGGTAGAGACTGGAAGGCATCTAGAAAGTTGTGGAACATGGATAAATTTTGTATTGAAGCATTGGCTAAGATAACTGCATGACTGCATGACATATTTCTTAATGTGTAAAGAATTTGTTCTGAAAATTATGAGATGTTTCTAATCATGCAATTTAACTTGTTTTGTAGGAAAGACCGTATATCTTCACCTACAAAAGGGCTACAACATTTGTTCCAGCATCAAAGATATCTATTGAAGATATTGAAGTTCCTAGGATTTGGGATGAAGAAATGGAATTCCATGATCCATCAATCATGAAGAAGATGTTTGGGATGCAGTACCAAGACCTAACAGGGAGTCACATGTGTGCAGATTAAAGGAAGCCTTGTATGGCTTGAAAAAAGCTCCCAGAACCTGGAATGGTAGAATGGACAGTTTCCTATCTAGTTTGGGCTTTACCAAGAGTAAGGCAGATTCCAACCTTTATTACAAGGTTGAGGAAGGGAATCATGTGATTCTACTCTTGTATGTGGATGACTTATTTGTAACAGGAGATGATAGACTGATTGCAGATACTAAGAGGAAGCTTGCTGCTGAATTCGATATGAAAGATTTGGGAATGATGCACTATTTCCTAGGTATGGAGGTGTGGAAGAGTGCAGGTGGGATCTTACTTGGTCAAGGGAAGTACACAGTAGATATCCTGAAGAGATTTGGGATGATGGATTGCAAAGCCATGGCCACACCTATGGCATCGAATCTGAAGCTACTATGTGATGCTTCATCTGAGTCGGTTGATGTCTCCATGTATCGTCAGATGATTGGGTCCTTGATGCACCTGACAAACACGAGACCGGATATTTGCTTTGCTGTGAACACATTGAGCCAGTTCCTGACGGATCCAAGGAGTTTTCACCTGATTGTTGTAAAGCATGTTCTGAGGTATCTGAAGGGTACAGTGGATTATGGGCTAAAGTATGAAGTGAATCAAAAGTTTAACCTGTAGGGTTATGTTGATTCAGATTGGACTGGCAGTGCTGCAGATAGGAGGAGCACATATGGGTGTTCCTTCAGTATGGGATCAGGTGTGATCTCTTGGTTTAGCAGGAAGCAGTCCTGTGTAGCACTGAGTACAGCTGAGGCAGAGTATTTTGCAGCCTGTTCAGCTAGTTGTGAGGCAGTATGGCTACGGAAGCTACTGTCTGAGTTATTTGATCTCCCGTTGGATGCTACTAGTATCTTCTGTGATAACCAGAGTTGTGTGAAGCTATCCGAGAAGCCAGTGTTTCATGACAGGTCGAAACACATAGAGATTAAATATCACTATATCAGGGATATGGTGCAGAGAGGAGCCGTGAAGCTCGTGTATGTTGCGACGGACAAGCAGATTGCAGATGTGCTGACGAAGCCACTAGCCAGGGTGAAGTTCGAGTACTTCAGAGAGAGGCATGGCGTTCTTCAGATCGAGGACACTTCGAGGAAGAAGTGATGGACACATTTGCTGAAGCCATTCCAAGCATGTTGGAAGGGGGATCCTTCACATGGCTGTGGATGTAAGCACTGGATGATGAGCATCAGGATGATGTTCTGGTTTCTGCTTGGATATGATCAGTTGGATCATTATACGTGTATATGTATGCATCATGTTGGATGTTGGATATGATCAGTTGGATCATTTATATGTATGTACGCATCATGTTGGATGCTAGATATGATCGGTTGGATCATGTGTATGTATTTTGTATACGCATCATGTTGGATGTTGGATATGATCGGTTGGATCATGTGTATGTATTTTGTATGTACACATCATGTTGGATGCTGATGGATACATTGTGTGGATCATGTATCTTTGTATGATCAGGTAGATCATGTATATTGATGGATACATTGTGTGGATCATGTATCTTTGTATGATCAGGTAGATCATGTATGCTGATGGATACATTGTGTGGATCATGTATCTATGTATGTATCAGGTAGATACTTGGTGTGCATCAGATGGATGCATTGTATGATCAGGATGATCGTGGATGATGAGCTTCTCCAGATGACATACAGCAGGATGTTGCAGTGATGATGATCAGGATGATCATGTGTACATCAGGATGATGTTTGATGAGTATCAGATGAGACTTTGTGGCCATGGATCAGGTTGTGCAGGTAAGCATGTAATTTGTGCCCTGGGAGATTTGCAGATGGTCTTTCGAGGTTTTTCCTATGGCATGTAATTCAGTGCCCTAGGACATCTGGCAAATGCTCTTTCGAGGTTTTGCTTGGGAGGACATGTAATTTGTTCCCTGGGATATCTGCAGATAGTCTTTCGAGGTTTTTCCTATGGCATGTAATTCGGTGCCCTGGGATATCTGGAAGATGTTCTTGCGAGGTTTTTCCATGACCACATGTAATTTGCTTCTGGGAGATCTAGATGGGATGAAAAAGGCCTCAGATGCTTCAGCCAGGTTTTGTGGTGAGATCACATGTAATGTGCTCCTGGGGGATCCAACAGGTAGAGCCGTGTGCTCGTAACAGCCTGGGATGCTTCAGCCAAGTTTTGTGATGGGTCACATGTAATGTTCTCCTGGGAGATCCTACAGGTAGAGCTGTGTGCTCGTAATAGCCTGGGATGTTGCAGCCAGGTTTTGTGACGCACGTAATAAGTCCTGAGGATTCCACAGTATGGCCGGTGATGATGAAGACCTGCAGGTGGTGGGCCTACATCTAGTATGAAAATGGACTGGCTCTGTAGAACTTCCTATGACGAGTAGAGTCAGAGATTGGTTGAGATAGCAGCAGCAGTGACGATGATGATGATGATGATCCAGAGAAGAAGACTTGTCTAGTAGATCTGTGTCAATAAATACCTTCCTAGATAAGAGGGAGTGTTGATGTATATGTAACTTCGGAATGTATTTCATCTGTGTATTTTATATATATTCATTGTACCCTTATAAGAGATGTGTTATTCCTCTATAAGGAAGTGTCGTCATGTGGATTGACAAGTGTCGCAAGTGTGTGTACTTGTTGATGGGTTATTAGACCACCATGTGGGGTCGGCCCTGAATTATATATAATATAATGTGGATGTATCTAGATAGACAAGTCGGCCCCATAAGGTCACTGGGAAAAAAGGTTAGTATAAATAGAGATCGAAGATCTCTATTTTACTCATTCAGAAAAGCAACTCACTCTCACTTGAAAAGTGGCGCACTAGTGAGGAGGAGTATCATCTGCTATCAGGAGACTATCTCAGTGTTATTTGGTTGTACTTTTGGTTGAGCCATTGCTCTCTCTATTTCTGAGGAAGTTGTGGGGTTTTTCACCTTAGGGTTTTCCCCACGGAAACTCTGTGTCTCTTGTCTTCATGCTTTTGATTCTTGTGATGCTTGTCATATTGTGATTGCCATGCATTGATATACTGTAGATGTTATTCTCTAATCAAAGATCCTATAGTATTGTGAATTAATGCTCAAAATTTAACAGTTTGGATTGGAATTCAAAGTGATTTTGGGATGTCTTTGTTCTCCCAAGTTATTTAATTTTTTCTTCTACATTAGGTACCTATTCATAGGTATTCTAAATGGGGGAAATACACACTTCAATCTAGAGAGTAGGATATGGCATATTTCTTTTCATTTTAATATTATAAGTTATAAAATGATTATGTATTTTCCCAATTATTTTCCAAGATTATCTAGAGAGGCTACATCCCCAAACTTCACACCCATAAAGGAGAATGGGAGTGACGAGAGTTTCAAAGAGAAATTTATGTTTATCCCACATTACAAGGTTTGCTAACTTGCAAATGTTTTCAAGACCAAAATAAACTTTCCACCATCCATTGATCATTTTCATGATGTTGTAGTTCCCGTTAATCTTGTGATGGATATCAATCCCAAGATATTTGTAGGAAGACACTTCTTCCAATTTCCTATTATCATTGAAACATATGAGTGTAAGTGACCTTATTATATTTTATCAACATACCTTTGGTTTTTTCGGTATTGATGGTCATGCCCATAAGAGTGTTGAAATCCTTGAGAATTATTAATTTCTTATAAATATCAGAGGGACAACTTGATAGAATAAAAATATCTTCATCATAAAGGAGGATGATGTCAATTCCTACTAACATCGTGCGAGTGCAAACTACCTCTATTAAACAACCTTTTAACTTATCAATGTATATACCAAAAAGGGTAGGGGAAAGGGGGTAGCCTTGCTTGACTTCTATTTTGCGATTCATATCTTCTAGCCAACCCTCATTGTTCTTAAACTTAGCAATGACATTCTTGTACAACCTTATTACAAAAGATCTCAACTCGAAAGGAACCTTTAACTATTATAATATTTTCCACAAGTTATTTATGGGAACTCTATCAAAATATTTCCTAAAATCCACAAAGATGCAAAGGATATTGATCTTATATTGCAACATTCCTCTGCAATGATCCTAAGAGTAATGAGGTGGTCTATGGTGGATTGATGCCTTCTAAAACTGCCTTTCCCTTTAGTAATTTTACCTTGAATTTCTAGTCATATGCTGATCTTATTTTCCAAAATAATACCATATAGCATGGCTAATAAAGGGCTAATCATAATATCCCTATAATTACAAAGGTTATTTTTATTGTCGCTTTTAAAAATGGGTACAATAAGACTTTGAGTATATGGTTTAGGGAAACCTCGTTTGACTATTAAATTGAATATAATAAATAAACAATGTACAATATACAATATGTATATATATAACATAATTTAATTGTTATACAAAATAAAATTGATTATAATAAATAAACATGCATCTTTAAATATATTATTATAAATTTAAACTTTGACATACAAAATATAATTCAATATAATACTAGCACAACCACTTAACTTGTGGCAGGTGAACACCAATAGGTCACAAGTTAAGTCTCACTAACAAGTTATATGTTACTTGTTCTTCGTGCATAGTTGTAATAACCTATTGTGTGCTACGAACTACATGATATCTATTTTCAAATTTTGAGTGACTGCCATAAAATCAATATAGACATTACGCTTGTCTCACCCTTGTGCAATCTAGGAAAAGAACAAGCCCTAGTCCACCTCAAATTCTAAGATATAGATAGCTATCGATATAATTATACAAAATATAACTGCATATAACATTATAAAAAATATATTTCTTTGAAATATATATCAGAACTCAATCAATTATATGATACAAATTTAAATATTGAATAGAAATATATAGAAATAACTAGAACATTTTAAGACTTCCATTCCCTTTATGTATACATGTATCATAACACTGGTTGTCCCTAGTCTAAGACAAAACAATTGAGTGTTAGTATTCTATGACAAAACAATTGAGATCATAAGATGATTTAAAATTGTTTTATTTTTATTTTACATATGTTTGTTTTGTCTTTGAGAATGTATTTTATATAATAAAAAAGGGTATTGTTTGCTAATTTTTTCTATAAAGGGGAGGTGTAAACTAAAGTCAAGATAATAAATCTTTTACTGATATTTCAAGATGACTTTTAGTTTTTTTTTTTCTTATTAGTCCTTGTTGAGCAGTAGGGGAATATCAAAACCTTGCAGTGGAAATTGTATAAGTTGTGTATGGGTTTTTAGACTGTTCAACCTTTTTTCTATATGTAAATGTTTAAGCACCTTCTCTACAAAAAAGCGTAATCTAACACTTTCAACACTAACCACTGTAAATTTCGTCAATTCCTGCTAGCTCATTCGGATAAGGTGCGGTTCTCATTAGCAAGGCGACCCAATTTCAATTCCCCTAAGGGGTGAACTAGCACAAGATAAAGAACATGGGAAACGAGAGACTTCCTAAAATTGCCTTAAAATCAAGTAGAATATCAATAATGCCAAAAATATTATTACATCTAAGTTTAAAGAGAAATTTTGGTGCGAGAAAATTTAAAGGTTAAAACAAAAGTAAGCCTACTATAAGGAGGTGATCAACCTTAATTTGGAAGATCATAAGTATCTCTCTGTAGTAACTAGTTCAAAGAAGAAAATTAATATAGCCAATATTGGAACAAACTCTCATTAGCTCCATAGAGAAACAAGGAATTTGTTTATTCCTAAAACACCATGGGTAGAAAGGGTTTGTCATCTTTGGGATTCTATGAGTGTTGAGGATGAAAATAAATTTCTCTTAGAGTGTCATGCTTACACTCACATTAGATCTGAGTTTCATAATATTTTCTACAATACAAACTTTTCTAACCTCCTAACTTTTCAAAACTATAGTGAGCTCGGAAAGCTTCTCACCAAGATTTTTGAGCATAGGAATAGAATTTTAAAGCAAGCCAAATAATACCCTTCTTAAGGTCTGATTGACCAAAGTTGACCAGTATTAGTGGATGTTAATTATTATTGTCATAATTGTGGCCAATGAATGATTTGAAGGCCTTATTTGGCATCTTTTTTAGGTGGCCCAACGCAAGAGGTGATCCAAACATCATCTAGCTTAATACGCAATATATAGTGGGGAGTACGCATGCAATACACAATGGGGAGTATACAATACACATAGAGAAAATTCATAATGGACAATTTACTGTTAGGTATCTGTAATGTAAAAGTGCACACATTAACCCATGCAAAAGACATGCACTTTTGTTAACACATGCAGTTCAAACTTGCTCTGCTATAGCCACGGGTGTAAAATTTCTCAACGCTTCACAATACTCCCAAGACCCCTCCGATGGGTTTGTGCTCCAAGTGGTTGGGAGGCAAAAATCCTAGCAAATAAAATTAAAATATGCTAATACGAGAGACCTCCTCCATTGTCGCTCTCTGTAATAAGACTAACCAGTAATTTTCCTCTACTATACTGCCACTCTTGTGTCTCATAATATTTGATGAACTGCAAAATAATGTTGTTGGCAGAGTAAGTATATAATTGGAAGTTAACCTATTACACACTGGTGTTTTTTCCATAAATCAAGGTAATGAGACTGAACTTCTTGGTTATCGAAGGGAGTGATGTACATGAAGGAAATGAATTTGATATGCTTTAACCTCGTTATCAGCTGTCTGATACACTCTATGAAAGGATTATTGTTGGATTGAAAATGCTCGTAGGATTTATTTTCCAAGTCCAAGAGGTTATGATAAAGCTGCAAGTTATAGAAGGGCCACACTGTTTCTACTTTTCCTTTCTGTATTTATGTTGTTCACATGAAGGATTTTAGTTGTTAGATATAGCTAACTAACTAGTGGGTTCAGGTGTGAACATGAACCCCCATAAAATAAGTGGGATGACCAATCCCTTATTATACCAATCCTCCCAATTTAATGGAAAACGTTCCTACTTTACTCCTCTTGGTTTAAGTTTCAGAGCATTGTTGAAATGATGAGTGCAGGATTCCATGGATGCTAAGAAACTGTATTATTGATGGTCCACAAAGGAGTGTTGTTGTTGCTGCTACTAGGAAGGTGGATACACCTGGCTTCCTAGTGAATGGAGTGCTAATGAGACTGAGACGGTGGAGACACTTGGATACTCAGTGTATTGTGTTGCATAGATGGGAGGGTGAAGACACCTAGCTACTCCATGAAGCTAAAGAAAATCCTTGTGAACAAGTGTGGGAAGATATTTTGTAGCTAGATGGATATTGTGGTAAGTAATAATTGTAATGTTGTGTGAGCTAGAGGAGGAAATGGGAGAGTCTCATGAAATTTCTATTGGACTGTTGCTAAAGAAACTACTAGGAGAGTCTCATTAGTTTCCTCCATGTATAGTCTTTAATGCAGAAACCTACATGCATTATGTGGTTCACCATTTTTATGGCAGTTTTGTTTTTCTTTAGATTGATGTCATGCATATATTGATGGGAGGGTCAACTTCCCTTTTGGTTCAGATATTTTTATTTTTTATTTTTTGAATGGATTCCAACCATGAGGCAATCATTTGACTACCTCCCTCCTAGTTCGATGGTCCAGGTGCACATGCACATGCGAGGAAAAATGATTCCCAAGAGAGGGAAACCTGATTTCTTGACTAGGATCACATTATAGGTGCTAGAGATACTATCTAGCAAGGAGTTTTATGCATTGGACCTTATTCCATATAGGTACACAAGATTGGACTAGAGATCATGCCACAACATATTTTTCACCCAGGATGAGCCATTGAATGATAGAGGTAATATTAAAATTACATTTAAATTAATATAGATACATTTTATTGTCTTACTTAATGCAAATAAAATATATTCTAAATTGTTTTATTAAATTGTTTTAATGAAATTATCTAATTATTGTTGTGTACTATATATTTTGTAGAAATTTGCATGTTCAATGGGGAGGGGCCTCAAAACACTCAAGATGATGAGGATATGCATGATCCTAAAGTTCCTGCTTTTCCTAGACCCAGCCTACAATGTAAGCTAGATGATAGGCTTTGACGGGATGTTGCGGACAAGTTGTCCACATTGTTGGCTCGATGGGGATTCCAACCTATACATGCACATGATATCATGCAAGACATTGTGCTTGTAGTATTGTGGAGTATTCCACCTCATTATCTGAGGTATTTGATGAAATATGTCGTTGGAGTATCCATCCTTCTAAATTATTGGAGGCTAGAGGAAAATCCTACATTTTATGAGGGTGTTGATCCTCGTCCTCTTCAACCTCCTCCTCCTCCTCCTCTTCACCATGACAAGCGAATTTCAACATCTCATTATCCACCTCCCCGACCTTCTCCTCACCATGACCACGGGCTAGTATCTACTCCTCCTCACCCATCCAACCGACCACCATCTTCGACTCATTATCCACGGGTCGAATGACTAGACTCTCCTCCTCACCAACCTGGCCATTCATTATCTCCTACTCCACCCATCTCACAGGATCCAAATACAATGGTCACATCAATGGGTGAGATACATCATCATGGAGATATCAACTATGCTTCTCTCCTTGTTGTTTTTTTCCTGACAGAGGTATTGATGCCTCTGGCTCTACTGGTGTAGGTGTTTATGCCTCTAGCTCTATTGGTATAGGTAGTGATTCTTATGTTTCTAGAGGTGTACCAAATATCTTATAGAAATTATTGGGCTGGAGATGTATATTAGGCATATATCTTGAGTTTGATATTATTTTTCACACACACACACACATAGATATCCACACTACAGTTTTCATGTCGATGTTGATGTTTATTTATATGTTGGTGTTGATGTGTATGTTAGAAGATGTTTGTCACACATGTATGCTTGATATGTTAGATGATGTTTATGTTTAGTAGGTGGTCATGATGATTATGATGATGATGATGATGGTACACTACATGATGTTAGGTGGTGGTGGTGGTGCCCATTGATTTGATGATCACATTGTAATATTTTTTATTGTTACGTATATATGGAATTGTGTTTTATGAAACTAATCGGTTGTCCAATTATTTTATGATATTTATCTCCATGTGTATGACGTATCTTGTAAATTATTCCCTAATTAAATACATTTAAAATATTCTAGAATTAGATATTAATTATGATAATAGTTAATGTCCATTTAGATCAATTTTGGTCTATTGAACCTTAAGGATCAAAAGTAATTAACTACTTGGTTTGCTTTAGAATTTTATTTATGTGCTAAAAAATGTTGGAAAGGAGCATTCCTAAATTAGTATAATTTTGATGAGACAAAAGGTTGGGCATGTTTGTATTGTAAGAAAAAATTTGAAACTAAGATCTTATGTGGGTGTATGCAAGGAAATCTAAGAGGAAGTGCTTTTCATCCACAACACTCATAGTCTCACAAAGATGACATATCCTTTCAGAGCATATATTTTTAGGAAAGTTCCAATGCCTTGTTTCACTATGTAGTTCATGATAGTTCATTCTTATTTTAGCTATGTGGATATTCTTCTATATGATAGTTAAAATAGAGATCTAATTTTCATCTTCAAGATTAGGGTTATTGACCTCCTTCTAATATCTTAATTTAATTTTATCCTGTAAAATTTCATCACACCACAACTTCTCTTTGAACTTCGAAGCAATAATATTTTTAATATCATCTATATTTTGCAAAGTGACATTTCTGTCAATCCCCCACATCTTTAACCAAGACATGGCCTCTTTATGCCAACCTAACTTGGGACTTAGGTAGTTTGGATTGGAATTTAAAGTGATTTTCGGATGTCTTTGTTCTCCCAAGTTATTTAATTTTTTCTTGTACATTAGATACCTATTCATAGCTATTCTAAATGGGGGAAAAAAACACTTCAATCAAGAGAGTAAGATATGGCGTATTGATTTTCATTTTAATATTATAAGTTATTAAATGCTTCTGGATTTGCTCAATTCTTCTCCAAGATTATGTACAGAGGCTACATCCCCAAACTTCACACCCATAGAGGAGAATGGGAGTGATGAGAGTTTCAAAGAGGAATTTATTTTTATCCCACATTACAAGGTTTTCTAACTTGCAATTGTTTTGAAGACCAAAATAAAATTTCCACCATTCGTTGATCATTTTCATGATGTTGTAGCTCCAATTAATCTTGTGATGGATATCAATCCCAAGATATTTGTAGGAAGACACTTCCTCCAATTTTCTATTATCATTGAAACATATAAGTGTAAGTGACCTTATTATATTTTATCAACATAACTTTGGTTTTGTCAGTATTGATGGTCATGCCCATACCAGTGTTGAAATTCTTGAGAATTATTAATTTCTTATAAAGATCAGAGGGACAACTTGCTAGAAGAAAAATATAATCGTCATAAAGGATGATGATGTCAATTCTTGCTAACATCGTGCCAGTGCAAACTAACTGTATTAAACAACCTTTTAACTTATCAATGTATATACCAAAAAGGGTAGGGGAAAGGGGGTAACCTTGCTTGACTCCTATATTGCGATTAATATCTTTTGGCCAACCCTCATTGTTCTTAAACTTAGCAATGACATTCTTGTACAACCTTATTACAAAAGATCTCAACTCGAAAGGAACCTTTAACTATTCTAATATTTTCCACAAGTTATTTATGGGAACTCTATCAAAATCTTTCCTAAAATCCACAAAGAAGCAAAGGAGATTGAGCTTATATTGCAACATTCCTCTACAATGATCCTAAGAGTAATGAGGTGTTCTATGGTAGAATGATACGTTCTAAAACTGCCTTTCCCTTTAGTAATTTTACCTTGACTTTCTAGCCATATGCTGATCTTATTTTCCAAAATAATACCATATAGCATGGTTAATAAAGGGCTAATCATAGTGGTCCTATAATTACAAAGGTTATTTTTATTGTCTCTTTTAAAAATGGGTATAATAAGACTTTGAATATATGGTTTAGGGAAACCTTGTTTGACTATTAAATTGAATATAATAAATAAACAATGTACAATATACAATATGTATATATAACATAATTTAATTGTTATACAAAATAGAATTGATTATAATAAATAAATATGCATCTTTAAATATATTCATATAAATTTAAACTTTGACATACAAAATATAATTCAATATAACACTAGCACAACCACTTAACTTGTGGTAGGTGAACACTAATAGGTCACAAGCTAATTCCCACTAACAAGTTATATGTTACTTGTTCTTCGTGCGTAGTTGAAATAACCTATTGTGTTCCATGAACTGCATGTTATCTATTTTCAAATTTTGAACAAATGCCATAAAATCAATATAGACAATACACTTGTCTCATCCTCGTGCAATCTAGGAAAAGAACAAGCCCTAGTCCACCTCAAATTCTAAGATATAGACACCTATCGATATAATTATACAAAATATAAATCAAAATATAATTCAATATAACATTATAAAAAATATAATTCTTCGAAATATATATCAGAACTCATTCCATGCTATGATACAAATTTAAACATTGAATACAAATATATAGAAATAACTAGAACATTTTAAGATTTTCATTCCCTTTATGTATATATTTATCATAACATTGGTTGTCCCTAATCTAAGACAAAACCATTGATTGTCAGTATTCTATGACAAAACCATTGAGATCATAAGATGATTTAAAATTGTTTTAATGTTATTTTACATATGTTTGTTTTTTTCTTTGAGAATGTATTTTATATAATAAAAAAGGGTAATATTTACTAACTTTTTCTATAAAAGGAACGTGTAAACTAAAGTCAAGATAATAAATATTTTACTGAGAGTTCAAGATGACTTTCAGTTTTTTTTGTTTCTTATTAGTCCCTATTGAGCAGTAGGGGACTATAGAAACCCTGAAGCGGAAATTGTATAAGTTTTCTATGGGTTTTTAGACTGTTCAAACCTTGTTCTATATGTAAAGTTTTAAGCACCTTCTCAACAAAACAATGTAATATAATGCTTGTAGCACTAACTATTGTGAATTTCATCAATTCCTGCTAGCTCATTCGGTTAAGGTGTGGTTCTCATCAGTAAGGAGGCTTAGTTTCAATTCCCCTTAGCGGTTAACTAGCACAAGATAAAGGACATGGGAAATGAGAGACTTCCTAAAATTATCGTGAAATCAAGTAAAAACCAACTACACCTCAAACGAAAAGAAAATTAAGCCTACTATAAGGAGGTCATCAACCCTAATTTGGAAGATCAGAAGTATCTCTTAGTAGTAACTAGTTCAAAGAGGAAAATTAATATAGCCAAGATTGCAACAAACTCTCATTAGATCCATAGCAAAACAAGGAATTTGTTTATTCCTAAAACACCATGCTTAGAACGGGTTTGTCATCTTTGGAAGTCTATGAGTGTTGAGGATGAAAATAACTTTCTCTTAGAGTTCCCTGCTTACACCCACATCAGATCTAAGATTCATAATTTTTGCTACAATACAAACTATTCTAACCTCCTAACTTTCCAAAACTATAGTGAGCTCAAAAATATTCTCGCCAAGATTTTTTACCATAGGAATAGAATTTTAAAGCAAGCCAAATAATACCCTTCTTAAGGTTTGATAGACCAAGGTTGGTATCAATGGATGTCAATCATCATCATCATCATTCTGGACAATGTCGCAATAAGTTAAGTAACTAAGCCGCAACATCCTCCTTCATTTGGCGGAAACATGGTTCCATCGACTCTCCCTTGAACATCTAGGGTGAGACCTCATCTGCTCTGCAGGTGTTGCCGGATGGGGTTAAACCTCTTTGGGCCGGTGCTTAGGGAGATCGCGATTGATCGATGTCGACAGTGAGTGAGTGGAACCCCTTTCGACTGTGTTTGAGTCAACAAATGGTTCCGTTGTCGGGACCATGTGCAAAGTAAAAGGAGAATATGTTGTGGCATCCGACTCAACTGGAGATACCACACCAGTTCGATCAAAAGTTGTAGGAATTTGCTAAAGAAGAAAGTCGGAACACTCGACTGATGGAAGATCAGTGGGTGGAAAGGTATATTCACGACGGTCCGCACGAATATTTTTTCTGCGAATTCTCGGTCATTTTGTTCGAATGGTTGGAAAAGTTGACCTTTCAGAAAAGGAACTTCCAAGGCGATGAGCCTATGACCTAGACCCTGGAGTTGATCCAAGAACTGTAGAAAGTCGACAAAAAAGTGTCGCGGGCTATCAAAGTGTGGCTCGATAGCATCTTGGAAGGGTATATCACTGAATTTGCGGTTGATAGGCAAAAGTATTATAGTGAAGCTGAAAGATACTTCTTCCGCGAACCCTAGGGAAGGTTTATGTTGTCGCTCCAACTGTCCATTAAGATGCTTATTTGCGAGAAGGGTATATTGAAAATGCATCTAGATCAGTAAATAGCCGAGTGGGCTGAGGCCATGGGTATCGCGATGGCAGGGGGGTAGTACATGGAATGATAAGGGGTAGATGGGTGCAAGTCATGACGAGACTGTGAGCGAAGCCGAGGAAGAGAGTGGTCTTACAAGGGGAGGAGCGAGGTTTCGACAGGAAAACAAGTAGAGGATAGGAAAAGGTCCTGCTGCGATCGAACCGCAAGTTCACGAAGGAAGACCACATGGGATGAAGCAACCTCACAGTCTGGACAAGGACAACAAGGCTACGCCCAGGATAGAGGTAGGACCAAACCCCAGCGGCAACATACCCACACCTCCGCTCACTATCTATCAACCAGTAAGAAACACAACTTCGACTCCACTGGGTCAACAAAACTTGATTGCTAGTAGTTCAACGACTATAGGAAGGAAGCCTAGGATGGCGAGCGAGGACGCTAAGTTGCCGTTGTTCCATGGGAATGGGACAGATAACCCTGAGCAGTACTGGCTTTTATGTGAAGCAGTATGGACCGTAAAATAGATCACTGATGATAACACTAAGAAAGGACAGTTACTGACAACTCTGCGAGGTCGCACATTAGAATGGTTTATGAAGTTTGTTCTAGTCCCTACAGGAGCTCCAGAGAAGATGCTAGATGATATCAGGAATGGATTGATTGAAGAATTTAAGAAACCCAAGTATGAAGCACAATATATTACAGAATTGAAAGAAATTAAGTAATATCCCAATGAAACAGTGTGGGATTTTGACCAACGGTTTAAGATATTGATGGCAAGGGTTAGTTTTGATATGAGCACTGTCCAACGCAAAGAATGGTTCATCGCAGCACTGCTACCGTACATTCAACTACCACTGATGCAATAGAACATTACAATGCCTAGTGAATCTCTGGAGATTGCAATGCGGTTGGAGGCATCACCAATTGGTGAAAATGCAGCTGGTATGTCGCAGATACAGACACAGCTGGCCAACCTGGCCATACAGCTACAAGACCTTAAGAAGGGCAAGGAGCAGCGTGAAGAAGTATGGTGTACACAATGTCGAGGGGAAGGGAAATACTAAGGACAATTGCCCTTAATTTTGTAACTATTTGGTTTCAGGGGCACCAAACCCATTGAATGGTGGTGGCATGTTGTGGTGTCATGTTTTTCAGGTATATGGGCACCGCCATGAGGAGTGTCAGTACATGCAGAAGATGGTCACAAAACCGATGAATCTGTATTGTACATTCTGTAAGCCTGTGGGACATGAAGACAAAGATTACCATGCATATGGGTTGCTTCATGAGAGAACGTATGATGCTTTCTATGTGAAGGACGACCATCGTGCCGTATAATAACCGCAACTACATCCATAGGTAGTCCAACTGCTACCTCAACCGCAGGTGCAGTTAGTACCGCACCAGCAACCACAACAGTTTATGCCACAATATACTCCGATGCAAATATCTCCACAATAGCCATAGTATATTCAACAACCACAACAGTTTATGCCATAATATACTCCGATGCAAATATCTCCACAACAGCCATAGTATGTTCAGCAACCACAGTATGCGCCACAAGGGAAAGTCATACAACCGAATCCTATGCAACAACAGTACAATCAACCACAGTACCAACAACAGGGTGGATTCTGGGGTGGACGTGGCAAAGGATTTGGTCGTGGAGGAGGAGGAGGAGGCCACAAACCTGTTCGATGCTATCACTGTGCGGTATGGGGACACTACCAGTGAGATTTCCCACTATTGCAAATGTAGTGTACATTTTTCTTTGTTACAGACCACACAGTGGAAAACTGCCCGCAGTTGATTGCACGATGGTAAGCAGGGAATGTTCCACAAATGAAGAATCAGAACCTGGCACAACAGCCAGTATAGAATCAGGTGTAGAAACTGGTGCAAAACCAGAACCAACATCCAATTCAAAATGCTAATCAAAATGTGATTCGACCAAGTAGTCCACCATGAAATCAGAATTAGGGTGTGAGTGTTGCGACAATTTCTACAGAGCCCAGACCACAAGATGCGGTTGTTGCAGTTATCACTCATGGAGGTGCAGGGACCGGAGGGGATAGCTCACATCCACTCATTCGATTGGCCGGGCAGAAGAAGGTATCATTTGACATTGATTCCAAGCGCGATATATTCTTTCAGGCACGTCATGCGATGGAACAAGATCGTGGTAAAGCTATTATTTGCGACATGCCCCCTGTTTTTTATGCTACTTCAGAGGCAGGTCCATCGATGCAGTTTGGAACCTTGAAGAAGTTTTTTGAGAGCTTTTTATTGTTGGCAAGAGATCCCGTGCCCCTTGTTGAGATCGAGGGATTGTTGCAGTGCCTAGCTAGGGGATGGTAGTAGTCCGCGGTAAACTCTTTACAGCGGTGGAAGACAGGTAAGGAGATACGAATGAATATCCAAATTGGTGACTATGAAGTTGATTTGTTTATTCTAGATCTTGGTTCAGATGTCAACATTTTGACCAAGTAGGCCTGGAAAAAAATGGGGAGCCCTTCATTGAGCTGGTCTCCTGTACAGCTCTGGCTAGCTAATCATGCGAAGGTGACACTGATTGGGAGAGTTCCATGCCTGGTGGTGGACATTGAGGGAATGAATACTTATGCCAACTTCGATGTCATCGAAGTAGTTGAAGGGGGGAGCTCTTATCCTGCGTTGCTAGGGATTGGATGGGATAACAATAGTCGAGCGATAATCAACTTCAAGCGGCGGATGATGACTTTTGAAAACTGCATTCTCAGAGTTATCGCCCCATTGGATCTAGCTGAAGGACACGGATACATTGAACCAATAAAGGATGAAGATCCAAGCAGATGAGACCATGCATTCAATATTTCCAAGGACTATATTCATCCAACTGCCAATGGTGAGCCTAAATGGCGCAGTGACAGTTCTGCATCTTCCGACTCTGATGATGCTTTAGAATAGTGGCAGAACCGCTTGCATGAAGTATCTCTCCACAAGTGTGGCTTAATCACGCAGTCACTATGCTGCATCGCGATTGAAACGGTCACACTACTAGTATATGAAGGAATTCCTATTTTTTCTGACTTTAGGATGGAGTTTGAGGAATGCATTTCTGAACACCAGCTCCACAGAAATTGACCTGTCGTATCAGGGAGGAGCTCTATGGACAATTTCTCGCATTCAATCAGTAAAAGTGACTCCACACCATGAACTAGCTGAAACAGGGAGAACCCGGTGGCAGTCTTGACTGCAGTTTGATACGCCCACAAAGAAGGATATAACATGATGTGCTAGTTGGTCTTTCTTTGTTGGATGGTACGTTGGAGAATGGTCTTAAAAGACTTATTGACTGCTTTTACTTGACCATTCGTTTGGGGATAATAAGAAGATGAGTGTTCTTGACGAAACCCAAGCTTGAGAGACAAATCCTCCATCATCTTGTTCTGAAAGTGATTGCCATGGTTAGTGGAAATCTCTTTTGGAATACCAAACCAAGTTATAATTTGATTGAATACAAAGTGGGCTACTGTAGCACCATCGGATTTAACGGTAGGAATGGCCTCAACCCATTTGGAAAAATAGTCCACGGCCACTATGATATGGTGATGCCCCCCAGCTGAAGCTAGCTTGCAATCCATGAAATCCACCCCCCACTTGGTGAAGGGACCGATGGTGATGACCGGATGGAGGGGCGTTGTATGCGAGCGTATGTTTCGAGAAAACACCTAGCAAGGGTGACATCTCTTCATAGCATTAACACAGTCCTTAAAGATGGAAGGCCAAAAATAACCAGTTCGCATAATACGTTGGGTTGTAGCAAGCCTAGATAAGTGACCGCCACACGCCCCAGCATGGAAATCATTAAGCACTCGCTCTGCTTCTTCGTGAGTTGAGGAATGACAAAAGATAGAATCCTTTCCTCGGTGATACAAAGTGTCACCGACAATAGTATAATCTTTAGCGTGATGTTTTACACGTCGTCGCTCATCTCGTGAATAGTGTGGAGGAAACTTCAAAGTTTGGAGATATACATTGACATCCCCATACCAACGGTCCTCAAATGAGATAAGAAATAAGTTCTCATCCACAAAGGAATCTTCATGAATAACATCCTCATCAAGTCTTGGAAGGTCCGACATAAGCTCAGCAAATACCAATGATTTCGCCGACTTTGCGTAAGCAAAATCGAGATCGAACTTCTAAAGGATAACATACCATTTATTGTACTTCACCCCGATAAGGCATCGTGATAGCACGAACTGAAATGGATTGATATGCACGACAACTGTGGTTTTTCTAAGAAGAATGTAATGTCGTAACCGCTGGACTGAATGAACAGTCACAAGTGCCAGCTTTTCCACATGAGTATATGTTAGCTCAACGTCTACTAGATTTCGACTAAGGTAATATATGACATGCTCGACAAGTGCATCATCAACCTGAACCAAGACCATGCCAATCGTCTCTTGAGACACGGCCACATAAAGGATAAAATCTCGTGCGAAGTCTGGTGGGATAAGCATAGGGGCCGATACCGAAGCTTTCTTAAGGGCGTTGAAAGACTACTGAGCTCGCTCATCCCAGATAAAGGGTGTGTCCTTCTTCAATAAGTGCACGAAACCTTTGGTAAGATTAGCATAATTGACTATGAAACGACGTAGAAAAGTGGCTCTCCCTTGGAGGCACTGAAGTTGTAACAAATTGCATGGAGGAGGCAACTGAAGTATTACCTCAACTTTGAGAGGATCGACTCTAATACCCTCTCTCGAAACTATGAATCCCAGAAGGCGACTCATCCTTATAGCAAAGATGCATTTGTTAGGATTCAATCGAATCTTGTATCATATACATCGTTCGAGAATCATGCAGAGGTGCTTGGGGTGGTCCATCCTCTTGCGAGAATGGCCGGCAAGATCATCCAAGAAAACCTCCATAATTGTTTTAAGATCGTGGAAGGCGTAGGTCATGGCACGCTGAAATGTAGCTCTGGAATTTTTAAGGCCGAAGGGCATTTTCCGATATGCAAATGTTCCCCAAGGACAAATAAAAGATGTCTTATGTTGGTCCTCAGGTTTTATTTGAATTTGGTTATATCCAGAAAATCCATCCATGAAGGAAAAAATCTCACTTCCGGCGCAAGCATCCAATATTGATTTATGAACGGTGTGGGGAAGTTGTCTTTCGGACATGCACGGTTCAAATCTCTAAAATCGGTGCATACACGGATCGTTCCCTACTTCTTATCCACAGGAATGGGGTTTGACACCCATTTGGTAAGGGGAATGGGGTAGATGAAACCAGCCTTGAGCATTTTCTCCACCTCTGCCTTGATAGTGGCTGCTTTTCTAGGGTTCACAGCACGTAAGCATTATCGAACCGGTTTAGCATTGGGATACATTCTAATCTCATTCAACAATGCGGGGGTCTATTACTGGCATCTCCTCATATGACCAGTTGAAAGCTTCCCGGAGTTCCGTAAACAATTCAATGTAAATAGCAATCTCCTTAGGAGTGCAATCATCACCGATGTAAACATTCTCAACTATTCTGGGAGTACAAGAGATATTGATCGATGTAGTTGGGGAAATGTTAGCCATATTCCCTTCCGCAAAAACATCATGTGACTCCAAAAGAGCCACAGGGTGACCAACCATCTCTGCTAGAGTCGTCCTAAACTCTTCTTGTTTGGTGAGCTCGAGTTTGGGAAGGAAATAAGAGCAATGGTGCATATATTCCCAAGGTCTCTCACTACCACACATGGCCTCCATAATAGCTTTATCAAAAGGCAAAGTATCATCGAGGCAATCGTGGGAACAAGACGCGTTGGTTGTCCAAACTGGCAGCATAACAGGATCTTCCTCGACTATCTGGGAAGAAGAGAGATCCGGCTCTACAGTGGCTTATTGAATATGTTGGTAAGCAAGCTCAGCTAAAGACAGTGGCATAGACATTCCGACATGCGAATTGTTTCCAGATGTGGAACTCACGGACGGTAAATTCCACGGATCATCAAAATAGGAAGTTCGGAATGACATATTATGTGAAGGAGGAGACGCATCGTCTGTATGGTTCCAATAAAATTCACAGGTGCGGCAAAATCATAAGTTCCCATTAATGAAGGGTACATGCCAACACCCATGTTCCCAGTTCCCAACTGAGAATGAGTAACCTGCAGGACTATGGATGCTGTGGAAGAGGAGTTAACGTAATCCAGCTGATCGATGGTCATTATCTTTCCTTCATGAGGAAAGCAGATTACTCTAAATAACGTGGATGCGACAGCTTTCATGGCATACATCCAATTCTGACCCAATAAAAGGTTGTATTCGATGGGTGCATCAACCACCTTGACTTCAATAGGCACAGAATTACCTCCCAAGGAGACAACAAGGGAAGGGATAATTCCATGTGGCTTAAATGAACGATCGTCGAATGTAGTGAGCGTGGTTCTAGACGCGAGTAGGCGAGGAGAGCCAAGAGCTTTCCAACAAGCCAACGACATTACTGACGCAGAGGCACCTTCGTCAACCATAGTACATTTGACAAAAATCTGAAGGCACACCACCTGGATTTGAAAAGCCACATGGTAGGGTAAGCGAGGTTAGACATCAGTAGTATCGAACTTGATAACAGTGGGACTTCCCCCATCCTGAACTCCTAATGTACTCAAAAGAGCATGCTTCTGAGAAGGACAGGCTTGCAAAACTTCAAGAGTTGACATGGCACATGGAGTTTGGCCCAAATCTTCTACGATGGAGTAGTTGTGGGTGGCTCGAGCATTAGGATTATGCGTAGAGTGCTTAAGAACACCTTTCAGTATCCACTGCATAATAGAGGGCTTTTCGATATGCAAGGAATTGTCAGGAGGAGGGGAAGGCTCACTCCCCAAATTAGGTTGTGGTGCATCATAATCGCGTTGACGAGTGGCAACACTAACCTCTGACTGAACCATGTTCACACATCCATAACCACTAGTATTGGAAGAAGACATTGTCATCTTAGTAGGTCCATAACCGATGGTGGGAGCATGCGAAGCCATGTTTTGGTGATGAGGTAGGGGATCCTTCAACACAGCTGGGCTCTGTGCCAAGTGCTTCGATGCTTCTTCAATACGAGGACATAAGTGAGTAAGATGGTCTTCCCCACAGAGCTTGCAAGGAAACTTCACCTTACTCCTAGGTTTACGATCCTCACCAGCATTTCCACCTTCCCAAGGAGGGTTGGCATTATCCTTACGGGGGGTATTGCGATTGCTATTGTTATTCCCATTGTTTCCACCCTTACAATTATTTCTCCCCTTTTTCTTACCACCAGGTTATTGGTTACCTGATTGGTTCGTCGTTTGCACACTGTGTACATCGAATGATAGGGTGGAAGTGGACAAGGTGTGAAACTATCCGGGAGTAGACTGGTTTAGCGACAAATTTTGCATTTGATTAGATACCAAATCTACGGGATGAGTTCTTGTAGATCCTATGATGCAATTGGCATTCGGTCCAGGAACTTACATGGGCTCATGACGTGTGCATGGTGCATCAGGGATGATGTCATACAAAATGCCAGACTGAGAGTATAATAAGTCTAACTGCTGGACTTTCAAGATAGCTTGTTCCTCAGTCACAATGCCAGATATCGAAACAGCCTTAGCAATGTATGGGAGTAGAGACTTGAGGAACCATTCCAATAGGAACTCTGGAGGAATGTTGTCTTTCACTAACCTCTTCCGCCGACGCCACTCTTGAACGTGGTGAGAAATCTGCATGTCCTTGTTCTGACAGGAGGTAGATAAAAGTTTAGTGCCAGTATCATAGCGAATCGAAAACTAGAAATGATCTAAGAAAACCAAAGTGATCTCGTTAAAACCCCTATAAGTGTTTATGGGAAACTCGACGTACCACTTCACAATTTCCCCCATGAGGGTGCATTGAAATAGTCGCAATATAATGGAGTCATGATTCAATGAGTTGGAGGAGAACGAAAGGTGAAATGTAGTGACATGATCTCCCAGGTCCTCACCACCTTTCCCCTCAAACTTATGAATGTCCGAAGGGAGCTTGGTAGGGATCAGGGGCCAAGTAGGGTCGTGACACACCGGATCATTCGTGAGCTTTGAAAGATCCGGAAGATTCAAGCGTGCAACAAACAGGAGCTGAGGCTGGAAAGATTGATTATAAGCCCCCATAAAAGGTTGGTTAAATGGAACCGAATTATAAGATGGACCAAAAGCTTGACCATGAGGATTAAACTGCTGATAATAAGGACCTAACAGACCATAAGCTTTCCCATGGCCATAGGATTGATAACCTCCTCCTGCCTGACCCATTTGAGAGTAAGTAGGTATGTGCGTGTTTTGGGCACCATATTGGGGTGGTGGGTTGTATTGGTGGCCAACACCGACTGTGTTGTAGTAAGGGTTGCCACCATGAGTATGGGGCATATACGTACTATTCATAGCGGGAACCGTGTTGTAATGACCATAGTGGTATGGTATGTTCCCACCCCTAGCATTAGGATTAACTTGAGCAGTCGTGTGGTGACCAAAAGCATAAGAAGTATTCCCAGCCCCAACATTTGTGTTACTAGTAGCAGGGATGGTGGCGTTATGTCCATGTGGATAGGATATATTCCCACCCCCTACATTGGCATTACTAGTGGCGGCAGTGGACTCAAAAGTATGCGGTATATGTCCACCCCCATGGTTGGGAGGAGCATTAAAATCCGTAAAAGTAGTCCTGGGTTGACGAGTAGCAGCATGTGTATTAGGTAGTGGATGGCGAGTCGTGTTTCGAACAACATTCCTATTAGGTTGGGAAATCCTAGGAGGTGGTGTTCTTCCAACATTAGCATTGTTAGGAGGAACATGACCAGTCCCCATACTATGTGTGTGAGTGGACAATGTAGTGCCCCTAGTGAGGGTAGTGCCCCCAGTGGGTATAGTATGGCTAAAAACATGACTAGTGCTTGCGTGACTACCAAACATAGTGGAAGGTTCAACTGTACTATAAATAGGCATACCAAAAGAGAGTGCGGTTGGGTTGATCATAGGACCAGTTTCGTCATGTAACTCTGGCATCTCGTGTCTATAACTGTGAGGAAATGAAGGAATCGACGTATCGTCTTGTTCTTCGTCCTCGTGTAAGGTTGGCATTCCGTAAAGATAATTATCTGGATTCGAAGGATTGAATGGATCTCGTTCAAGTGGATTAGGCCAAATAGAACCAGGTTGAGTCTTAGGTAAATCACCTCCCCAGGCCTCATGAGGAGTATGGGGATCGAAAGTGTGGTAGACTCTACCCGATGGAGTCGAAGGTTTTTCCTTAGTATCAGAATGTGTAGCAGTCATGACGTCTTGGACGTATGTCTCATAAGAATCTGAAGACTCAAAGGGAGCTCACCGGCGTCCCCTAGCAACATGGCATGAAATCTCGGTAGGCTCTAAACCGGCCAACCGACGGGATCGACGGAAAGTAGGGCTCTACGCCACGATATCTCCGGAGAGAATATATAATCAAAACGTCCCATAAAGGCCAACTATCGATCAAAAATAGTAAATCAAAAGCACACACCTATAGAAACTACAGCCAAGAGCAGAAAAATGGAGTGGCTAAATGAGCTCACAACACTAGAGCCTCTATGTCTCGCCTAGGAGAGGCTTGAGACTCCCAAACTATAGCCGGAGGTAACAAAATCAGTTATAGAGACACCCAGGCTTCACTGTGTGCAAAGGGTTGTAACCGTCGTCAACAAACAACTGTGTTGTCCAATCCTTATCTGACTCAGGACATGAACAGTATAACCACTGCAAGTACCCTGTGTGATACCTAGGTAAGGAAACTATGGTCACCGCAATATAACCAATGCTCAGGGGGACAGTCGCAGGTGGGATCCGTCGTATGGGAAGGGTAGCTGAGCCCGAAACTCAATGAGGGTCAAATCCCCCAAGAGTCCCTAGATACGAACAAATCCTAGAAATATCTCCCACGTTCAGCTGGTATCAGAGGGATATCCCTTCAACCAACCTCCCACGACCTCGTGCTTAACTCTGGTTTGAGTAGAGCTTCCTGAGAACACCGATCTATACCATGGATTCCTCCACTCCCTGGTCAGACACCTAATGTTTCATCTAGTAGTCTTGGATTGTTAACTCACAATGATCTATTCCAAGACTCTAAACCTATGCTAGTTGGTGTACCGTATAAATAAAATCGGTCTAATCAATTTTAAGATTAAGAGTTAATTTTAATGGCTGTGATTACTCAAGGGATATGATCGTGAAACTAGTGATGTGTAAGACTCAATAGTATGCAAAATCATCCAATCCTAGACTCATCTATCCAAAGAAAACAATGCCACTAATATGCACAATCAAACCAACGATTTCGAAATAAATATGCAATCCTTTTATATTTTTCAATGCACAACCAGAATCTAAATGAAGGTAGAAAGCGCTCAATGCAAGATGCAATAAATAAAAGCAATTTTTTTTTGTATTTTCTCTTATAAACAAAAGGAAAATGCAAAAATATGTGTATTTTTTTGTATTTTTCAATATATGGAAATGAAAAATGCAAACAAAATCCTACTATCTAGTCACTAATGTGCCAAGGAGATCACTAAGACAACCAGATAGATACCAAACAGTAAGACTCAGCCAAAGGAATGAGCTCAAAAGGAAAAAACCAACAAGGCTAAATCCAAAGATGGGTAAAAAAGAAACAAGGCTCAACCAAGAGAAACGAAGAGTACTGGTCACAACCAAGACATGGAACAGTCAGGAAACAAGCCAACAAAGACTCAGGATCAACCAAAACCAACCCAGCAACAACCAAAGGTCATAAACCAACAAAAGTCAGAGTTGTACGCTATTGTCGAAGGAATACCCGTGGGTGAGGAAAGGTGAATTGGAAAACAGAGAGTCGAAAGGCTTAGAAAAAGAAAATTTTCTATAATTCATCTCAACGGCAGATAAGTGACATAGAGCTTCAACAAACATCAACTCTAATTATGGACTAATGCTTAAAAAATCCCCAAAATGGATATTTTCCCTAGCGGAGTCACCATTTTTGGTGTTGGAGAAAACTCACTATGGCTTGGGGTAGACCACAACAGACAGATGACTACTAGAAATCAACTCAATTCTCAGAACTATGCTATATAAATGACAATTCTATGATAATGAAGAAGATAACCAACCTCGATCCAAACATTTGATGCAGATCCCTGTTGGAGCTTTCCGATCCGTGCACTTGAATCTGCAAATTAGTCTTGACAACCAATATACAACAAGTACATATAATATATAAACGGCATTAACATCATCAATAGCAATGGTCCATGATATAACAAGTAAATGTAACCCAATGTAAGATAAACAACATTTACAACATTAATGGATGAGAATATGAGTATTTCTATTAATAAACAAGAAGAAGTACAAAGTGATACGACCTCTTGCCGCAACCAATCTAAACTAGGATCTGGATCAATCCATTTGTGCCTTCACCACTTCAATCCTCCATGAATGGCAAACTCAAACTAGATAGGAGTTTGGAATGTGAACATAAAGGGTTCACAACTACAAGGATCAATGAGTGTAGACTCTAGCTAGGGCAAAAATCCACTAGAGTTCTCTTTCTCTTCTTTCTCCTCCCATCCATAAGCCATATGTGCTCAATATATAGTCCTCTCAAAGGTAAGTGAAAGGACACATCGAGGCGTTTATTGGGCAGATGGAGAGCCAAATGTCACCCAATGACCGCTTTTTGAGAGTAAAAAGTAATAAACTAGTGATTTTTACCATTTTACTTGATACCCGCGGACTATAGTGATGCAACTCTCGAGTATGCTTGCTATAGTGATGCAACAAGTGGGTCAGAGGAAAAATGAGGAAATAGTATGTCTGAAGGATGTAAACTGGATCTGAGTTAGTGAAATGGATCATATAGGCCAAAGAATGCTGATGATCACAAGGTGGAAGATTACGTTGTAACACCAACGACTACTGGCATTAGAAGAAGCACTGAAGGATGCTCCAGCACGCTGGTGGATGACACATAAGAAATCAATTGACAGATGGTTGCAATGCAGGATATTGATGATGGTTTGTTTCAACGATACCAAGGTTTACCACACGGGGAAATATGATGGTCAAAATAACCCTGGCAGTCATTTGATGGAGTGTCAGACATTGTGGGTATCGCGACCGCGAGATGAGTGGGTCCATGCCTTTATCCATACTTTAGATGAGATGCTGCAATCATGGTATACTGCAGCCGAGTTATGAGGAGAAATTACCACTTGGGTGGAGTTGATTGTATGCTTCACTCATACATTCAGCTTCGCAGATGCCAACCCCGATGTCAATAATGCTTTGCATCTCATCCGTGATGTGGTTCTAAAGGTTGTTCCAATGGCATATCCTGTGGATTTGCATATGCACTGCCAGATACAATCCATGATGGAATGTTACAATATCACCGGTGGGCCCGAAGACGGTGATGATTCGCAGAATGTCAATATTCCAAAGTCTGAAGGGAGTCACGATGTGGTATCACCTAATGCGCCAAGTCATCCGATAAGCCAGCCCTTGAAGCTCTGTAAGATCAATATTGGGATGGAGACCACTCCCAAGTTCGCAAATGTTGGAGATTATTGGGATGATGAGATGATGGGAAAGGTCACTGACTTGTTGCATGAATTCCAAGACCTCTTTCCTACGAAGTTTTCTGAGATGAAAGGTATTTTGGGTGATTTAGGCGAGATGAAGATCCCCTTGAAACCAGATGCTAAACCAATCCGGCAGTGACCCTACCGGCTAAATACGCGTCATAAGGAAAGGGTCAAGGTAGAACTTGATCACATGTTGGATGTTGGTATCATTGAACTGGTTGAAGAGTCAGAATGGATCAATCCTATGGTGGTGCAGGACAAGAAGACTAGTGAAGTGTGCATTTGTGTCGATTTGCGGAAGTTGAATGATGCCTTCTTGCATGATCCCTTTCCAACCCCGTTTACTAATGAAGTACTCAAAGGTGTGGGTGGCCAGGAGATGTATTCTTTCACAGATGGGTTCTCGGGCTATCATCAGATCCGCATTGCAAAGGAACACCGCCACAAGATGACTTTTGTGACAGAATGGGGCTATTTTCAGTACACTGTGATGCCGTTTGGGTTGAAGAATGCACCTGCGATATTCTACGGGTTTTTGTTGTCGCATTCCAGGATTTCATTCAGAAGTTTTTGCAGGTATACATGGATGACTGGACAGTCTATGGTTTGATCTGTGATCATCTGGCCAATCTGCGATTGATGCTGGAGCATTGCCGACAGCATCAAATATCGATAAACTTGAAGAAGTGCATCTTTTGTGCAACATTTTGGATACTACTGGGTCACATTGTGTGTAAGCAGGGGTTGTTAGTTGATCCAACAAATATTGTGCTCATTCTGAGACTAACACCGCTGACTAACGTTAAGCAGTTGAGGGTGACGTTAGGACATACCGCGTATTATCGCAAGTTCATCAGGGGTTATGCAACGATCACCGCCCCTATGGAGAAGCTATTGAAGAAAGATGTAGTATTTCAATGGAGCTCTGAATGTCAAGATAGTTTCGAAATGATAAAGGCTAAGATGGCTTCGGCACTGATACTGGTATTTCCAGACTGGAGTAAGGAATTTCATCTCGACATCGATGCCTCATCGATCACGCTGGGAGTGGTGCTTTCCCATCCAGGAGAGGGGGATCTCGATCACCCCATTGCCTTCACAAGTCAGAAACTGTCATTGGCAGAAAGGAAATATACTACTATAGAAAGGGAAGGCCTAGCGATGGTCTACGCGCTGCAAAAGTTTCGACACTACTTATTAGGAGGACATTTTAAGATGTTCAGAGACCACTCTGCATTGAAATACCTGGTCAATAAGCCTGTGTTGGGGGGGAAGATCTGTCGCTGGATACTTCTTTTTTAGGAGTTCGATTTTGAAGTGATTGTGAAGCCAGGACGGTTGAATGCTGGACCTGATCATCTGTCACGGATTGAGACAGGCGAGGAGCCAACCAACATTGAATATGGGTTTCCTGATGCATAACTTTTTAAGGTTGAAGTCACTGATTGCTACTTCGAAGAAATCATTCAGTTTTTGATGACAGGTACCGCACCCGAGAAATTCACCACAAGTCAAAAGAAGCAGTTGGCGGTCAAGGCTGCAGACTTATAGCTACTTGCAGGTGAGTTGTACAAATTAGGGTTAGATGAGATATTGCGGCATTATGTTTTACCTCATGAGCAAGGTCAAATCTTGGTAGAAGCACATGCAGGAGTTGCTAGGGGGCACTATGGCTGTCGTGCAACTGCCAGGAAGGAGCTTCATGCAGGGATTTGGTGGCCCATGATGCACAATGATGCAACAGACTATGCGCGGTCATGCGATGTTTGTCAGAGAATCAGGAAGCCATCTAGGAGGGACGAGATGCCGCTTGTACCTCAACTGACACTGCAACCATTTGACAAATGGGTAGTGGATTTCGTGGGACCAGTCAACCCACCTGGGAAGTGCATTGGTGCAAGTTACATCATCATGGCGATAGATTATTTAACGAGATGGGCAGAGGCTGCACTAGTCGTAGATTGTTCCACAGCCACCGCCGTGGAGTTTTTGTTCAACAACATTGTCACTCGCTTCGACTGCCCCAAGATATTTCTGAGTGATCAAGGCAGCCACTTTCTCAATCGCACCATCAACGCATTGACGGGGGAACTGCAGATATAGCATAAGAAGAGTACGCCATATCATCTACAGGAAAATGGCATGGTGGAAGCTTTCAACAAGATATTGGAGCATGTGCTAACAAAGGTGTGCAATGCGAACCGTGATGAATGGGATCTAAAAATCCCAGCAGTCTTGTGGGCATATCACACCACGTGTAAAAGGTTGATGGGACAGACCCCATTCAAGCTGGTGTATGGGCAAGAAGCGATTATTCCTATGGAGTACATCGTTTCGAGTCTGCGCATCGCCACAGCAATAGGTATGGATGTTGCAGCGACACTAGAAGAGCATTTAGCGCAGTTAGTACAGTTGGAAGAAGATCGCTTTATTGCATGATTCCACCAGGGTGTGGAGAAGGATCGCTAGAAGGCTTGGCATGATCGCCACATAAAAAACAAATAGTTTCAGTAGGGTGACTTGGTGCTATTGTATGATAGTAAGTTTATGAAACATCCAAGAAAACTGCAGATGCATTCGCTTGGTACATATCGCATCAGTAGCATCACTTCAGGAGGCACAGTATAGTTGCAGCAGTTGGATGGAGTGATGCTCCCAAAGTTGATTAATGGCAGTAGGTTGAAGCCCTATCGATCGGGCTTGGAAAAGCGCGATGCCTAAGTCGCATCGGAAAAAAAAAATGTGCGTAGGTTGATCGGTGGTAGGACAGCGCACCGACAAAGACAAAAATGCGCAGGCAGGGAGGCTTGCACTACAAGTTAGGAACGATATGCAACAGTGGAAGAACAACGGTTGAGTCAAATCAGCCATAAATGCCAAAAGTTAAGATAGTTAATTAATGACGCTTGTGTGAATGATGGGCATTAATGGAAGATCCCGCCGATCGGCTGACAGGATCGATGATGGATTTGGGTCATTAATACAGGATTTAGTCCTAATTAATGCAGGATTTAGTTATGATTATGAGGGATTTGGTTGGGCGCTATAAAAACAAGCCAAAGCTGGTCAGAAGACACCTATTCATACCAAATAAGTTCAGTTGATGATTACATAGTTGAGTAGAGTTGTGGAGTGACGCTCCAGAGTGTTGAGGGAGTTCGGGCAAGATTCTATTGGTTTAGTTTTGCAATAGGAAGACGAAATTGAGGTGTTTGCTAGCTAACAGGTGAGGGCTTGTTAAGCCAAGAAGGGCCCTAGTGTGGCATGCCGAGCAACCCAGTGGTTGACATTTCCAATGGCGTAGAATCCCCTGCTCGACCAGTAAGCGTTGAAGAAGAGGTTGTCATTATGCCAGGAGACTCGACTTTTACCAGCATTCCAAATAAGCGTCGGGGGGTCAGCATTCTGAGTCCCCGCAGAGCAAGCAACAACTTCGATCATCCACTGCTATGGAAGAGGAGGTTCGAGTGCATACGGGACAGTCCAGCCGAAAAATTGACGAGTCCACTGCATGGGAGAGGCTCTCTGCTGTCGACATCCCTAGGTATGTCCCCCCAGTCGGCTGGATGCAACCCCTCGCTAGGAAAACAAAAATCAGAAGTATACATTGAGGATGCCAGTGCTCCCTGCTGGAATGGAGTGCTGTGCTGATATTGGGCCGGCTTTGATGTGCCTAAGGTATGGTGATCACAATATGGTGGCCTATCCAGAAATTACATTGAGCCCCTATGTGTCAGGGTTACAACTCACGAGGAAGTCGATTCTGTAAGACTGGGCATGGGGACTAAACCAGGCTGGATCGTTGGGACTCATTAACATGCTGCATTTTGGGCAACTACCGGAGGTTAACGCTTGCATGAAGCAGCTATTGGCTTGCTTCCACGGTGGTACATTGTGGCTGGATAGAGAGATTCCGGTCACTATCGATTTGATTGCGAGCATTACCAGGTTGCCAAAAGATGGGGTAGACCCGTCACAATACTTATGAGGGAAGGAGAATGACAAAAAGAGGGCGATGTAGTTGGTTAAGCGCTATGGCTTGGAACGGGATGGTTGTGGTTATCGCACCAGCAATATCAACGATAAGGCGGTTCTCACCGGTGCAAAGATATTATCTTGCAAAATGGTCTGGGGCAGTTGACCTAATCAGTGCAATTTGGGGATCGTGGCATGTGCCGAGCAATGTGCGGCAGGAATCCAGATGAATTGGTCCTTGTTTTTGCTGAACCAGTTGGCGGAGGATGTCGTCACTATCCAAGCTGGGAAGGACTCCTTCACGTATAGCTGGATTTTAGTTTTGATCGCACTTGTCGCTTGGAAGGATCCCAACACTTACTAAGGTATGGAGGTTGAGACCGCAACTGAGCATCAGGGCGCTCGATATCAAAACTTGTGGTGGGTACGTGAGCAAGAGCGACTTCGGGACTGTGCATTGTAGTTTTGGATTTATTGGGAGATGCTTTGCGATGCAGCAACAAAGGTGCCTCAGTTATCTGAGGAAACCGTGTCCAAGTATAAGCCGATTATGGTGTTTGTGATTCGATCGCACGCTATTTATGTGCAAGCAAGATGTGATCCATCCAAGCAGTGGTTGTTGACCCCTTAGAAGGTGACGGTGAAAGAATTGGATGCTATTGTGAATGATTGGCTGAATGGATGGTGAGAATCCATGGGGTTGGCAGAGATTGATGCTAGAGTACTAGCAATAGGCCCCGACGATCGACAATCGGTGCAGGACCCGCCGAGTCACCATGACTTAGATCAAGAATCGACAAGGACACTAATGGATGATGACATTAACCGGGACATTTAGGAATGCATAATAAAAGGGCACCATGACCTTGGGACAATTAGTGGGATGTCGTTGTCGTCGGAGGCCCAGTTGGGCCGACTAATACTAGGAATCACTAATGCATCCACTGCAACGGCTAAAATGATGACGGTGAAGACAGATGAAGGGTTCCATGTGCTCACTGCTCGTCTAGACTCCTTGTGAGATATGGTTTCATGGAAGGCACCCGAAGAAGCATTGGCACAACCAGTTGGCACAATCAGCACTGAGCCGCGGGTCAGTAATATTGATATTCCCCCAGTTGCGATTGTGACCGACGATGAGGCTTTGAAATCCTTGCTACAGCTGCTAGATAAAGTGACCATCAATGTCAATATGCTGCCTACGAAGGCATTGACAACTATGAAGGCGGTTTCCATCCCTGAGATGGCAGTATAGGAAGGTCACCAAGAGGTTGCGACCAAGCTAAGTGAGCATCTATCTCCCCAGGATGTGATCTATAGTCAGGCGATGGCTATGACGACAAAGGAGCAGGTGATGATAGTCAAGCAGCAGTACGAGGATTTCTGGGTCAAGACCACTGAGTACACCATGTCTTGCTGACATGGATCGAGGGTGAGCCACAAGATTGTGTTGAGCACTATCCTCAGGAAATGAAATTCCTTGACTCTGGGTAGATTCCAAGCTTGTTTCTGCTAATAATTTTGTTTCTAGAGGTGCGCTTTCCTCATTACTTCTAGTTGGAATCTACGAACTTATTTCTTCTATTACATGTTTAGACTTGGAGTTATATTCTTCTTCATGTTCTCAAACGTTTCCCTGTATAGCCCTTTCATCTTGGTTACCACTAAGAGGTTCCTTCAATATTCTCTTTGAAGTCTTAGGTTTTTTCCTTTTGTTATCAACTATATTATATTTTTTTCTTATTATCCACTTCCTCTTCAAGCTTAAATCCTAACCAAAAAAATAAATGGGACCAAGACCTATCCTGTTTCTTCGATTATTCAAGCATAAGTAATTTCACCAAACCATGATGAAATACACTTTGACTGGTATGCTTAGGATGATTTTGAACCATAGTAGCCATTTTAGTT
The DNA here is from genome assembly GCA_027924585.1 of Larix kaempferi. Lineage (NCBI taxonomy): Eukaryota > Viridiplantae > Streptophyta > Pinopsida > Pinales > Pinaceae > Larix > Larix kaempferi. The sequence continues at coordinate 3,818,678 of BSBM01000131.1, forward strand.
AGACTCTTCAAAAGGTAATAAGGAATATTGAGTTGTTTAATTCTTTTTATATGAACCAAGAACCTAATATGATACATAAATACAGTTGCAAACCTCCATTCATAGGTGACATGGAGATGCACAATGGACAAGATATCCCTCCATTCTTCTTTCAGGAAACTTCTGTGAATACCATTACTCCAATCAGGGTTTTGATGCCGAGGCAAGAGAAATTGGTTATAATTGGTGTCTGGAGGTTGTTTTTTGACCCATTTTTCACCCTTAGCAGCAACACTAGTCACAGTTGAGATGAACTCCTTAGAAAAATGGAATTTGAATCCCTCAAAGAAAAATTCTTTGTGACTTCAACACAAAATGCTTTGTGACTTCAACGTTATACCCTTGGATTCTCTCACATAGTGAATACCAACCAACTTCCTTTAGTCTCTATGCGCAATAAGGGAGCGTTCTGGTCCACTCTGTATTTTCTGGCTCGAACTAGTGCAATTTTCCACTTGGGGCACTCGCTCTCTTCATCTCTGTGGGCATTCAGTCATTCAAGCTGAGGAAAGAGATATTCAACTAAACCACATGTTAAATTTTGAGCATTAATTCACAATACTCTAGGATCTTCACTGAGAGAATAACATGTACAGTATAGCAATGCATAATAATCACAATAAGCATCACAAGCATCACAAGAATCAAAAGCATGAGAGACAAGAGACACAGAGTTTCCGAGGGGAAAACCCTAAGGTGAAAAACCCCACAACTTCCTCAGAGATAGAGAGAGCAATGGCTCAACCAAAGTACAACCAAAATACACTGAGATAGTCTCCTAGTAGCAGATGATCCTCCTCCTCACTAGTGCGCCCCTTTCTGAGTGAGAGAGATATAACTTTTCGAATGATCTAAATAGAGATCACCTGATCTCTATTTATACTAACCTATTTTCCCAGTGACCTTATGGGGCCGACTTGTCTATCTAGGTACATCTACATTCTAATATATATATTTTAGGGCCGACCCCACACATGGTGGTCTAATAACCCATCAGCAAGTACACACACTTGCGACACTTGTCAATCCACATGATGACACTTCCTTATAGAGGAATAACACATCTCTAATAAGGGTACAATAAATATATATGAAATACATAGATGAAATACATTCTGAAGTTACATATACATCAACACCACATTGAAGAGAAAACCGGTCTTCTAATAAAAAATTAAACTGATGCATGATGCATGTATCTTGGACAATGATGCACGATCTCCAAAACAATTAACACTTAGCATAGGACAGAGATGTTATAATTTGAAATGAAATATATTCAAATCAAATAATGAATGAATAAGAAATAGTTTATGGAACAATATTTAATAATTGAAACATTTCTGTAACATATCCAATACTTGAGACATTTTATGTTTGTGGAAAAACATTGTCTTAACTTTTTTGTAAATTTTTATATTTGACCAAGTGGTCAAGGATGACTGTAACTACATAATATTATTATTTAATAAAATAAAATAGGAGACACTCACCCAAAGAGACTGTTGAAAGAGTGTTTGCTGACCCATTAGGAGGAATGGAATCTGGGGTAGAAGGCAATGGACAAGTGGCAGCATCATGAACTTAGTAACTAGTTGTTGTTATGGGACAACCCCCTTGAACTGTGGTCAAGTTCCCTGGAATGTGGAACTGGAGCTTGAGGCTTATTTATTGAAACTGGCCACTAAAAGACCTAGGCATCTTTTATAAGCCATCGAATTTGAGCAGACACTCACACTTTTTTTGCTGAGAAAATTTACCTTGTGGATCAAGCTTCCCCACTAGGTGTTGCATCACGTATCCCCATAATAGCCAAAGGCCGTACGGCTTCACCTCTCGCCACCTTGGGGTCATGTCCCTGAACCAGCCCTGTTCCAGTTTGTGGCCTCTATCACGGTGGAGGACCTACTCCCTCCTACACATCCATCGCCACATGGCATGCCACTGCCAACCTATGCATATTTGAACACCACACTAACCCACACTCTATCGACGGCTAGAGATTCAAAGACAACTCCTTGTCATCGAGGTCGACGACAGAGGTGTCATTGATCCCCATGGAAATTGTGCTAATATGCCTCTCCAAGTCAGATAAATCATCGCCCATCTCCTCTCCTGTGCTCACTCCCCTAGTAGGATCTATTTACACTACTACACCTGCAACCAGAGCCACATCCCCAATAGCCAAACCCGCTCCTACCATCGGTCTGACCCACCTATCTTGTTTCCACCACTCTCCCTCCTGACAGGATGGCGGTACCGGACCAATATCTGCATCACAAAAGGGAAACTGCTATGAGTACATGATAAACATATATATAGAAATGTACAAGAACAAAACATGTAAAAAAATGTCTGTAAACTATTAGCAAAAACAAAGCATACATGTTTCCTCAAAACCCCCTGCAAGAGGTGGTAACTCTAGATCCCCCCAGTAATCCATACTGATCCAAGGGTATCTCTCCATCGGCCCAATGAGATGCTCCCACACATCCAAAATGTTTGGGGTGTAATAGTCCCCCACCTCCCCACCACCTGGGGCATCACATGTACCCAGTACATCATCTGGGGCTCCTGAGGTCCCCTCGAAGGAACCACTACCAATGGCCTCAGCATTGGATAACACTCAAAAAAATGGGAGCATAGAATGCTCCCATAACAAAAGGTCCTCCTTAGACCTCCTCGCTGCAGAGAAATCATATGCTCTGTCATAATATGGAGCAAGGGTGGTCCCCATGCCACTTCCCAACCGACAATCACCCACTCCACGAGCGCTAAATACCCACCTATAATATGTTTGGGGGACAAAACACCCAACACCCTCATCACGGATGTAGCCACATCCCTCACTGGAAGAGCCTCAAATTGCTAAGCAAAATATAACCAGAGTTTTGGGAACTTTGGTCACCATCATGATACCAATCCACTAATCTGTGGATCGTTTGTCCCTCCAACTGTGGTGGGACCGGCTCCCGCACCTTGCAGTGAGGAAACCTAATCAAGAAGTATATATCCTGAGTCATGATGCAAAGGTCCTACCAACCAACTTTGAATACCACCCTATGAGGGTTCCACATATCTAAAATCCTCCATAGAAGGTACTATGATGATCGCATCAAGGGGCACTTTAAAAACTTCAATATCCCCACGCCACGTAGCATCTAGGTCGCTACCATGTCCCCAAGTACCAGCAGCATAAGATCATCATAGTTCCTCCCCCACCACTCTATGACACCCATAGAATCCATGATGAACTAATAAATCACCTGCAATTGGAAAAGTTTCACCCATCATATTTCTACCAAACAAAACCACATATACGTGCGCTCTTCCCGTAGAAATCCCACATGTAGTGCGACCTCACAAAATAAAATTTGCACCCTACACAACTGTATTGGGCCTACCTACGTGACACCAACGCATGGGAATTCAATGTTTCGTCCATGCTATGTAACGTGACTATCCGATGAATAGTCAGAACCGCTCATATCCCACGCTATGCACATAACAGTGTATTTTTTCTGCATGAAGTGTCCGCACTACTACTACATGCAATTTTGGGAAAACCCCACACTAAACTAGCATGTGATTTTTCGACTATCCCCCACTATCACATGGGATTTATCCAAAATCCAACGTGGTATCCATTTATGGGCTAAAATAAGTCTCTGACACCCCAGGGACCCACTTTTCCTACAACTACTCGGACCCAAATAAACAGTGTAGGGTAACAACATATCTGTAACTCATGGCTCGTCCAAAGGATGCTCAGATCTCCCAAAATCACCAACAAATCACTTTAGGAGGTCGTCAAGGAATAGTACAAATGATTTTGAAATGTGGGCCCCACCCCCTATTTATATTCATTTGACCCGAATTTCCAATTGACCGTACAGACAAGCCGTAGCTCTGTTTTGCAAACCATTCACACCATTGTGATCGGTGCGTCGATTTATTTAGCATGGATCCAACCATTTCCTATCTTTAAAATGTTTGTCTAGGACCTATTTTTCAGAGGCACCCCACAGGTGCGGCATGTTTTGGTTTTATATTTCTACATTTTCAATACTTTGGTCATGTTCTTTACTACAGTTTGGTATGTGCACCATATGTGTAGGATCACAACCAATACATGCATGAGACTCTCTTTTTTCCATTACAAGAACAAGACTCCATCACTCAACAATGGTGACGGGTTTCTTATCACAAGTATCATTTCGAAACTAGCATATAGGCAATGTTTTCCCTCTGATTACAATGCATTTACCAGTATTCTCGATGATAACGATAGGTCCCTCCTTCCCAGTCTTGATGTGCCATCAACGTCATCCCGATGAATAGCATGTTCCCCCATGGGTGTGCACACCATTTCCAACCTTGTCATAATTTGAAACCCATGATGTCGAACCCCCACAAGTCTGAGGAATCTAGTATAGCTTAAAAAGGATCACCCCTAGTTCATCATTTTATAGTTACGCATTTACTCCCCCACTTCTCACAGTTGATCCCATTCGATTCCTGAGCATATGTTATGATCAGAATTCATCACTACACTCATACCTCCATGAGAACTCTACCCTCAGCAATCTTCCTTGTATCATCACCCCCATGAAGACACCAATGGGGCCCCCACCCTCATAAGTAACCAATTCTATTTAGTCCATCCCATGGGAATAATCGATATGGCATTGATTCATGGGATACCCATTTTCACGTTTGTAAAACAACCCCCACCTCATTTTCGAAAGCATCCCCCATCTCACTCAAAATCGTGGGGACTCCTCCCATCATCAAATTAGTCCCTCAACACACTCAAAACTATGGGGAACCCACCCATTATTCTTTATGTACAAACCAATTCCCAATCCACATAAATCGCGGGAACACAATATTCATTTTGGAAACAACCCATGGTCGCCTTTAATCGATGTATATGAGTCTCAATAGTATCTATTTTTCCAGTCACCATTACTCTCAGTATTGTTTTTCCATCCAAGCCCCTTCATTTGAAGTTTGTCTCCCTCTATTTCACTTTGTCCCTTTCCAAAAGGAATGCTCACATCCACACTCCCCTTCTTTACATCGATCAAAGGAAGTTATGATCCCCAAACTTATCATCCAATCTTGTGTCAAGTTTTTTCATCCAATAGTTGGTTACAACATGATCTCGGTCCTCAAAATAAGACACTCGTCTTATCATGTACTTCAGATATCGTCGACATCAAATCACTATATTCCAAGAGTTACAGTAGTTGGAGTTGTACCTTGGGGTCCCTTTCAATAATTCGAACTCAGTAGGGAGATTCATTAGTGCACCCTAACTTATTGGTTCTCCCTATGCTCAACATCAACACATCTATCACATCAGGGGGAAATTTACTTTTAAAGGTAGCAGTGTTCATATTTTCAAACCATGGTAGCAGTCCATCTAGAATAGTGAAGTTGTCCCTCAGGAAACTTCGCCATTGTTTTGGTCGCCTACTCCAATGGGATTATCATGAACTTTAGCAGTATCGCTTCTTCAAAAATCAACATCAATCCGCCTTCTGTTTATAAAACATCATTCTTTATTATAGCTCCAACAATCGCCAAAAACAATATTCCCCCCTGGGAGGCCCCTATCATCCACATATGCTTTGCACCACAGAACAAGAGAGAAGCACAAGAAACAATGATGCATTATCGTCTCTACAATACCTTTTGAACCTCATACATCAAGGGGCATCTATTAATGCCTAAATTCTGTACATATGCAACATTTCAGTGATTCTTGCAGTAAGGAATCATCAACATAAATAATTTAGGTCACCGGAAGCATACTCAACAAATCCAAAAGGAAACATCATTCCAAAAATTTCCAATAACGCTCAAAAGAAGAGGTCGCACGGATGAACCATTGTTAACTTATGCTATAGTCCACGTTATTGGTTCATCCCCTACATGATACTCGCGTGGATTTTACTTTGATAATCATGTGACTATCAAGACGAGGGGAGCACCTACTTCCCGTGGCGCAATGAAGGCTCTTGAAATACCCTTCCTTCACCAACAATTTTTTGTAGGAATTGTTTAAAGTGCAGGGCACTAAATTGAATCTCGGCATAGCTTATCACCCCCAAATGGATGGACAAATAGAAACATTCATTAAATGATTGGAAACCTACTTGTGATGCTTTACATAAAAGAGACCAAACATTGGACCCAATGGATTCCTTTGGCCAAGTGTTGGTACAGTACCACTTATCATGGTTCCACCAAAATGGAACCATTCAAATCACTGTATGGACAAAAAATGTTATCAGTGATTTCCTATCTGTAGAGTACCTCCAGAGTTCAGGTTGTGGAAAACACACTTCACACCAGAGAATACACTATTCACACCCTTAAAGACAATCCAATTATGACCCAAATCAAGATGAAAGAATAGGAAAATCAGCATCACTCCAAGTGTTCCTTTAAATAAGGATATCAGGTATTTCTTCAAATTCAAACTTATAAGCAAACGTCACTCAAGTATCATCTCCACCAAAATCTCACTTTGAAATTCAATGGGCCCTATACCACCCTCCAGTGCATTGGACAAGTGGTCTACAAGCTCACTCTGCCAGATCATTCCAAGATACACCCAATATTTCACATCTCCTGCCTAAAAAAATTGGTGTAGTCTAATTGAAAATTCTATACCATATTATTATAATTGTATGAGGAAGGCAACATTTGGATTTATTTGGCAAGTGTTTTGGCCTCCAGGGAATGGAAATTGTGCATGTGCACCAGCAAAGATATTTTTTCCAGTAGTGAGATATGATCAGGAAAAAAAATTTCCTTACCTTCAGCGTTGAGGAAAACGTTTCTTTTGAAAGGGGGGGGATGTTAGGTTCATTCCCTAACCATCCTTACTTTATTATCTATCCATGCATTATATAAGTCCATCTCTTGGAAATAATACCAAGTATCTAGTAATCAGCATTCAATGTAGAAAGGGTCTCTCTATTAATTAAGACCCACTTTGAAGTCGATACTTATTAAGTATTTTACCATGTCAAGTAGTTACAATTTTGGATCTAGGTAGCCTATTTAAAGAGATACAAATCTATGAATGTTTTTGTCGATAATTATTATAATAAATCTTTGCTTGAGTGAAATATCACCCTACCTCAAGAGGCCTGTGAACATTGCTTCATGAATTCCTTCTCATAATATAATTCATTTCCATATTTATATTTATGTTATCTAATGTTTCTATTTATACTCTATAGGTTATGGTTTATTGATGTTAACCTTTCTATATCAAGTTATTGTTTTAAGTTTTAGTCCTAAAGAACACTATAGATATGTTCCTTAGTATGGAAATCACATCTTCAAAGGTTAAAACTATATTTTCTCTTCCATGCAGCTCTCCAAAGACTATCCACATTTCTCCGTTATAATCCTCCCATATCCTCATGCATGAAGAATGGAAAGAAGAGTCATAATCCAACTCTTCTTAGCTCTAATAAATGATAGGGGAGACAAATTTCCTTGAAGGTAGAAAGTGGTTGCCTAGATTTAGGATATAGTTAATTCCACTTTATTATATCTTAATTTGACTATAGACTAGGATCAACATGATTATTATTCCAAGAATGAAAATGTGGGATAATGGAAAAGTGAATAACATATATTAGCATTCCCATAGGACCCCTCACCTTTACCCTCTTGTGGTATCATATCCTCCTTAGGCACTCATGCTTAGTAAATATTGGCTCCTTTATTAACTATAAAATATCCACGTCTATGATTATTTGTGAATATTCAAATCCCCATATCATATATATACCTTATGTTATTTAAGAAATTTCAATGAATAAATAAACCTATGGACAACATTGCATGATGTGAATTTAAAATAAAATGGTTAAGAATTGAGATATTGCATCCCCTCCCCCATCTAATAACACCATCCTAGGTGTTCTTTTATTGCAACACTAGCCTATAATTTGACCTATGATGTTATTGATTTCCTTGACGAAAATTTCAATTTAAAACTAAAGTATAAATTAATAAAATGAGATTAAATGTGCAAAACAACACAATACTTATCTATGTGAATATCTATTTTTTCTCAATAAGGTTACCATGGCAGAGATTTAGTTGACTATTCTCTTTAACACACCCAATATTCAATCCTAGTCCCATGTAGCACATAACATGAATCTCTTACAATAAATTCATTGTTTTAGGATTAGTCTGCGAATGCAGACATAAGTTGGCCTCCCTAGTTTAAACGTTAAACTAGAACAAAACAAGCAATAATACACACATTTCCCTAACTGAATTCAACCACAAATAAAAATATTGAAGACTTACCTTTGACTGCAAGTTGTCTCCAATAATCCAATGTCCCAGTAACCTTGTCGCTCCACTTATGAGAATTACCTATAAAGTATTCCAAATAAGAAATACAAGACGAAAACTAGAACTATGGTGTGGTTACAATAAATACATGACCAAGGAGATGTATAATAAGTAAATAACAAATTACTGATGGGAAATTAAATGCATAATTCTATTAATGAAACTAGAAAGAAGTACAACATTTGATGCCTTGGTGTCGTATCTCCTCTCCAATGGATTCCTCTTTGCACCAAGATGTCACCCTAATCTAAGAAGGATATGAATCTAAATTCTATCACTTCTGTTATAATTTCTCCATCGTGATCTTATTCTCAAGTCCTGCTCCCCTCACCCATGGCCAAGACTTTCATTTACAGGACAATATGGATAGGGGATAGATGAGATATTTAGGGATAATGGATGAGATATGATCCCAACATGTAATGAACTCGAGTGACATACTGGAAAATATGAAGGGGATCTCGTCTAGATAAGATTGGTTCTAGAGACTTATCGAAAACCTCTTTTTATTCCTGTACAAAACTCGACGCGGTTTGGAAGTATAGAAACATGCGTCAATGGCAAGCGACGCAGTCTGCTTAACAAGCAAGATGCGTCGAATGCACATGTTTCCAGTATAGCAAAGTGTGCCAGAGGGATAATGGCGCTTGTTGTTAAATAAGCAAAATGTGTCGTAGTTACTAGATGGGTTAATTCACAGGGAAAGAGAGATGGGATCTATCTTCCATGATGAGAACTTCAGGGATCAAGGTAATGGAAATTTACTATGTCAATGCGACAGATGAAAATATCATCTAACAGGATGCCCCCCAAAGTACGAATCTAGATAGAAAGGTGATAAGTGAAGTACTTTGATATGATCACAGGAGCGAGGAACCGTTGGTCGGAGAACTGTCGAAAACAATCAAGGACTTTGCAATACAATCTCTAACATATTGGAGCTAAATATCTCAATGAATCAAAAAACGGTTGCCGACCAATACATTGCAGATCCATATTGAAACTGACTGAGGATATGGCCACCAAAACACAGCGTGGACACATACCCAAATCATTGGATATAACTATGGATACTAAATACAAGTGTAGATCCATGATGAGATAATAACACATCCACTACCGATACAAGAGTGTATCTATGTGACAATACATCAACGAGGTCTCCACCGTGACATCTGTGTAGGAAGCTACAAAAAAATATCCATCGCAACTTGGGTATTATAATAAGACATCAGAACAACCCAGGGTATTCTACTCGTTCCCGAAATGATACAAATCTAACCGTGTGATTGCAATGTGTTGAGGTCGAACATGGTAGAAACCACTTGATTATCGGTCAATATGTGAACCGTTAACAAGTGCAAGGGAAATCACCAATGATGATAATCATCCCCAAGGTATCTTAGTACATCCCAACGAATGCGAATGAATGAGATGGAGTCAAACATCAATGTAATCATTCGATCAGATTTTGATGATGTGAACCTACTTTCAAAGCCAAGAAAACCTTCCATTGAGTCATGCAGGATTCAAGGTACTAGGTGATGTCTGAATCTAATCCCTGGATGATGTGCTGGAATCAATGGAGATAGATCCAACAAAGGATGGCCATGATGAGTCCCACATCATCGACATGAAACCGACACAAGAAGATGATTTTGGATGGTAGATCAAATGAATATAGACTGACATAGGGTATATGGACAAGTGTTGTTGAGAGACTGATTCAAGGATAACCGATACGACGGAGAATTTGACAACTGCAAAGTTTGACTCAAATGGATGAATTCCCTTGAACATTTTATGGCACGAAAAATGACCTGGCAGCATTGACTTAGTGAGACAGAAATCAATACATAATGCAATGTGAATGGAGCATTCTTTGGATGACCCAAAGGAGTAAAAGACTCATAGACTTGACACGACTCAGAGACAAGCTGATTACCCAACTGTTTGGATGAAATACAAACATGTGCCATGTTCAAGGGCAACGATAAGCTACAATAAATAAAAATTTTGATGCATTTCCCTTCCCTTATTCCCCATCATGATTGGAAATTACCTCTTTGTTTGTTAATGACCTTGAAAAGGATAACACATGCTCATTATATCTCATCCTTCGGATGAGTCCAATCTCACATGTTTTAAAAACCTGAGAAAGGAGGGGTTTGATCCCAAAAAAGAGTCCTTCGACATTTAATTTCACGAGTCCGAAGAAGGAAAACTCGGTGACATTTAATGTTTAGAGAGTCTGAAACAGTCAAAAGAAGACTCCAGGGTGAAATTTTCCATAAAGTAAGTCCCTATGCCCGAAAAAGTGTAAAATAATGCCCAGAGGAAATCTCTTAGTCAATGGTTGACTAAGGTATTCCTTTTTCATAAATAGTCTACACGACCCGAAAAAAGGGTAAATTATCACCAGATAGACAACCTTTCAAACTCTTTTACAAGCATGAAAGAGATAAGTTCGCTTGGCAATATTTTCGTATTTTAAGAGTTCGAAAAGAGATTAAAGACAAATACTAATAGTGTTCTCGAGCATGAAAGATAGTTTGCACCATAACTTCATCATTATTTTTGACCTGTAATCTCAACAACAAGTGTTAAAAAACCATACCAAATAACCAATGAAGGGTTTTTTAAATTAAAAATGGTAAAAAGTAATAAAACATTATAAGGTAAAATATTAAAATATTCATCCTCAACTTAATAAAAAGGGGTGAAAGTGACTTATTTTACCATTCCATCTTTGTTATTTTTACCAAGAAGGGTAAAAACTCCTTGTGGTAGCAATCTTGTGTTGAATATTTTGGGCACTTCTAACAGTGGATTCGAGCTTTGTCAACTCCAGGTCACTGCCCTCACCTTCTCATTTCATTTTCTAGGTTAAAACGTAGCAAATTTTGTGGTTTTTTTATGGATTTGGGGTCATTTTTAAGCAAGAAATGCATGCCCTGTGTTAGATTTTATACTTTTAATAAATATTATCTAGGATATTAACTAAAAGAATAACAAGCACAGCATAACACAAGAGACAAAAATATTTTCCTCGGGGAACCATAGAGGAGAAAACCCCGCAACTTCCTCAGAGATACAATCGGCACCAATACAATATCAGAAAACGGAAAACCCCAAAACAAGATAGTCTTATGCAGCTCTCTCTCTTTTCTCCTATGCAAACTTGTCTTCTCTCTCTCACTAATGCAAACTTGAGTGAGTGAGTGTGTTCAAATGAGAGAGCCCAGCTCTCTATTTATACTTTACTTTCACTTGACCTTTTTTACTAGCAAGTTCAGCCCCAGCTAAACCTTACTGGGCCGGCTTCTCTAGGGGACTCAATAACCCTAATAGAATTGACTCTAAGGGGATCTATTGCCCCGACTTACAATGGAGGTTTCACCTCAATGACTTTGCATGACCAAAAGTAATAATGACATCTCCCACCGGAGGGGAAAAAATCTCCGTCGGAGGTACAAATGAAATACAATAATAATAGAATACAAGGGAATATATTCCGAAGTTACAATTACAACAACACCCCGGTCGACGTGATCTTCCTTTTTGTGACCCCGTCCGATCAACGCGGTCCACAAAAAGGTAGGGTGCTGTTAAATTTTCAGAATTTACTTCAATATGATCTAGGATCTTAACTGAGAGAACAACATGTACAGCATATCTACAGCATATCAATCATGGAGACAATAATGCAAGCACACAAGAGACACAAAGATTTACTTGGGGAAAACCATAAAGGTGAAAAACCCCAATAACTTCCTCAGAGATAGATAGAGCAATGATACAACCAACCAATAGAGATAGCCATAACCTAGCAGCAATCCTCCTCCTCCATAAGTGCGCCTCTCCTCCTTGAGAGCATGTGTGAGAAGTGAGTGAGTAAATAGAGTGCCTCCCGCACTCTATTTATACTTGACTTGACTTGCCTTTTTACCTAACTCATGTCGGCTCGAACTTAACCACATAACATAATGTTGAGTGGGCCGACCCCCAATACGGTGGTCTAATAACCCTTTGACCCACATGGCCGACCCCCAATAGGGTGGTCTAATAACCCTTTGACCCACATGACTTATACAGGGCCGACCCCAAACAAGGTGGTCTAATAACCCCTCAAGTATAAGTTACGACACTTACAATATAAATGACGACACTTCCTTATAGAGGAATAATACCATCTCTATAGGAATACAATATACATATATGTGAAATACATTCCGAAGTTACATATACATCAACACTCCCTCTTAACTAGGAAGGTATTTCTCAGCATAGTTCTTCTAGCACAAGTCATCTTCTCTGGATCATCGTCACTAGATAATCGTCATCGAGTCATCATCATCGTCACTGCTGCTGCTATCTCAATCAATCTCTGAATCTACTCGTCATAGGAAGTTCTACAGAGCCAGTCCTTTTTCATACTGGATGTAGGCCCACCACCTGCAGGTCTTCGTCATCACTGGCCATACTGTGGAATCCTCAGGACTTATTACGTGCGTCACAAAACCTCGAAAGAGCATCCCAGGATATTACGGGTACACAACTCCAACCTGGAGGATCTCCCAGTGCGCTATTACATGTGACCCCACCACAAAACCTCGAAAGAGCATCTTAGGATGTTATGGGTACACAACTCCGACCTAAGATCTCCCAGGGCACAAATTACATGTGGTCCACCACAAAACCTAGCAAGAGCATCTCAGGATGTTACAGGTACACAACTCCGACCTGAGATCTCCTAGGGCACAAATTACATGTGGTCATGGCAAAACCTCGCAAGAGCATCTCAGGATGTTACGGGTACACAACTCCGACCTGAAATCTCCCAGGGCCCAAATTACATGCCATAGGACAAAACCTCGCAAGAGCATCTCAGGATGTTACGGGTACACAACTCCGACCTGAAATCTCCCAGGGCACAAATTACATGTCCTCCCAGAGCAATGTCTCGAAAGAGCATCCCAGGCTGTTACGGGTACACAACTCCGACCTATAGGATCTCCCAGACATGCTCATCTGCACAACCTGATCCACGGCCACAGAGTATCGACCTGATACTCACCATACATCATCCTGATGTACTTATGATCGTCCTAATCATAATCACTGCAACGTCCTGCTGCAAGTCATCTGGAGCAACATCCTGAAGCTCGTCATCCATGATCGTCCTGATCATCAATGCAACATCCTGCTGCAATTCATCTGGAGCAACATCCTGAAGCTCGTCATCCATGATCGTCCTGATCATCAATGCAACATCCTGCTGCATGATCTACCTGATCATCAATGCATCCACCTGATGCATACCAAGTATCTACCTGATACATATCATCATACATGATCCTCCTGATCATACAATGTATCCACCTAATACATGATACGTATCACCATACATGATCCACCTGATCATACAATGTATCCACCTGATACATATACAGATACATGGTCCAAGCATCCAACATGATGCATATACAAAATACATACACATGATCCAACTGATCATATCCAGCATCCAACATGATGCATCCATAAATGATCCACCTGATCATATCCAGCATCCAACATGATGCGTACATACATACATAAAAATGATCCAACTGATCATATCCAGCAGAAACCAGAACATCATCCTGATGCTCATCATCCAGCGCTTACATCCACAGCCATGTGAAGGATCCTCCTTCCACATGCTTGGAATGGCTTCAGCAAATGTGTCCATCACTTCTTCCTCGAAGTGTCCTCGATCTGAAGAATGCCAAGCCTCTCTCTGAAGTACTCGAACTTCACCCTGGCTAGTGGCTTCGTCAGCACATCTGCAATCTGCTCGTCCGTCGCAACATATAGGAGCTTCAAAGCTCCTCTCTGCACCATATCCCTGATATAGTGATATTTGATCTCTATGTGTTTCGACCTGTCATGAAACACTGGGTTCTCGGACAGCTTCACACAACTCTGGTTATCACAGAAGATACCAGTAGCTTCCAACGAGAGATCAAATAACTCAGACAATAGCTTCCGTAGCCATACTGCCTCGCAACTAGCTGAGCAAGCTGCAACATATTCTGCCTCAGTTGTACTCAGTGCTACGCAGGACTGCTTCCTGCTAAACCAAGAGATCACACCTGATCCCATACTGAAGCAGCACCCAGATGTGCTCTTCCTATCTGCAGCACTGCCAGCCCAATCTGAATCAACATAACCATGTAGGTTAAACTTTTGATTTGCTTCATACTTGAGCCCATAATCCACTGTACCCTTCAGGTACCTCAGAACATGCTTTACAGCAACCAGGTGAACACTCCTCGGATCCGTCAGGAACTGGCTCAATGTGTTCACAGCAAAGCAAATGTCTGGTCTTGTGTTTGTCAAGTACATCAAGGACCCAATCATCTAGCGATACATAGAGACATCAATCGGCTCAGATGAAGCATCACATAGAAGCTTCAGATTTGATGCCATAGGTGTGGCCATGGCCTTGCAATCCATCATCCCAAACCTCTTTGGGATCTCTACTGCATACTTCCCTTGTCCAAGGAAGATTCTATCTGCACTCTGCCACACCTCCATGCCAAAAACAAATAGTGCATCATCCCCAAGTTCTTCATCTCGAACTCGGTAGTAAGCTTCCGCTGCATGTCGACAATCAATCTATCTTCACCATACCAAGTTCTGCACATATATGATTTCCTATCATGAGTCTCAGAACCAAGTGGCTGCTCTACATACACTTCTTCTTCAACTACACCATTCAAGGAAGCTGTCTTGAATCCATCTGGTGTATCTTCTATTTCATCACTTTTATATTTCTCAATGCTGCCATCTGCAACATGCTTGATCTGATAGTTCCATTTGGAAGTCATAGCAAACTTCCCTTCATGTCTTGCGATTACATCCCAAACATCATTCTTCATGATCGACGGATCATGGCATTTCATTTCTTCATCCCAGATCCTGGGAACTTCAATATCTTCAATAAATATCTTTGTTGCTGGAACAAATGTTGTAGTCCTTCTTTTGTAGGAGATGGCATACGATCTTTCCTACACAACAAGTTAAATTGCATGATTAGAAAACATCTCATACTTTTCAGAACAAATTCGTACACATAAAGAAATATGCCATACAGTCATGCAATTATCTTAGCCAATGCTTCAATACAACATTTATCCATATTCCGTAACTTTCTAGATGCCTTCCAATCTCTACCAGAACATTGTTAAGAGTGTGCACAACTCCCAATATGTCAGCAAAGAGGTTTCATTCTAGATAAATAGCAATGGAATGTTGTACAGTGCCATAGGCCACTTACCCATGCATATTAGGAGTATACTGTTCATCAATGCAATTATTCTAATATGCATAATACACAACCTAATTTTAGGAACATCAGTATATACATTATTGAACAGTATTATTTAAGAAATGACAATTCAAATACTTATCTTTGTTTGTTCGTTGGGTGGACTCCCTCTGAGTCTTCGCTTCCTTGCAGGAGCTGCTGGAGTCCTAATCTGAGGTAGCTTCTTCTACACCTTTCTATTGTGGGATGTAGAGAGATGGTCAACTACATCCTTGCATAAACCACTGGAGTGTACTCCCTCTTGATCTTTACTTCCTGGATTACTTGTTCTTTAACTCATATTCATCCTTGGTCCTTATGCATGCTTATTAGTATCATGATTGAGTTATCCTTGTGATCTCATATAAAATCATACATTCATTAGTATAATATTAAAACACAATAATCTCAAGCATGTATAGTTATGATCATTTCAAACAGAAAATAATAAGCATTAGCATTCAAGGTTTATGTAGGATTCTTAAGGTTAGTCAAATCATAAGAAACATAACATGTCTAAACCTGTAATTACTCAAACCTATGACTCTTCAGATTAGTTGAATCATCAATCAAGATAAGAGATATAAAATGCATAAAACCTGTGATTATTCAAACCTATACCATCATGATTATTCGAACCTATGACTTCATGAATAATCATTATCAACAACAGTATAAGATCCTAACACAAGGTAGGATTCTATCTTGATATAGGAAAAACATACCTGGATTAGCATGCTAGCTAGTTATGTCTAACATACCCGTATAATGTCTTTTGGTTCTCTTCAATGACTTGTGCTAGTAACCTGCATGTCTCAATGGTTAGCCATTATAAAACCAAGTTATCCATACCTCGTAAATGGATCTTCTATGAGATCCATGACAATGGATGAGTCTTTATCCTCATGTCACCATGATCATATGTTCTTGAACTGGAACATGATTTGTCTTTCTTGGTGTACCTTTCATGTTAGTAGACAACATAAACCTCATACAACACCATAATACATTAGTACAATCATAAGTGTCAACACCCTAAATAATGAATATCTTCTATCATGCATTCATAATTTTGTTAAGGTGATACGACAAATCTAAAAACAAAATTGTACTTAACTGTAATAACATGAAGATAAACATACCATAAACTTAATCATGGAAAAATATCAAAACATACCTCGATGATTCATACCTGTCGAGATCGCTTGTAATCTTCTTATGTAAGGCCTTAGCCTCATCTCCCTCTGAAACAGAAACTTCTTCACCTATGTAGGTGACCAATCCATCTTCTTCTAGGATTAACCCAATCCACTTGATGTGCAAGAACTGGACCTGGAGCTGGATATGGGTTTGTCAGAGAAACCCCAAAAATTCAAACTTTGAATTTCAAACTTCCGAAAGGATAGAAATATGCGCCTTGATGAGCTGATCAAATTGGTATATTCATAATTTGAAAACTGCAAAGTTTCACTCCTCAATTTTGCCTTTGAAACTTCCGGATTCACTGGACGTGACCCTGAACTGGGGTTTGATGAATCCCACTCTTTTTCCCAATCAAAAGGTTTGATCCAAAGCTCTAAGCTTCTATTTTTCTGAGGAGCTTCCAGCCGTGGTCTCAGATTTCAAAAATTCCCATTTTTACAGAAGCCCTAATTTTCCACTTTCCTGATCAAAGTCCCGAACTAGGGTCTGATCAAGCCCGGCCTTATGCCCAACCAAAAATTCTGATTTTGGTCTCTAAATTTTTATTTTGATGAGTAGCATTCAGCCGTGGTCTCCGATTACAAAAATTCCAACTTTCTTCAAAGCCCTAAATTCCGGAAGCCATGAATGAAGGTACCAAAAAATAATTCTGTTTTGACAGAAATATGTACCTGATTGTTTCTGGTGTAACTCCAAAATTTTTGATCCACAGGGTCTGAAAACGTTTCCTGAGATAGCCTGACCTGTTAGCTTTCCATCCTGATAGGTCTGACCTCAATTGGATTTTCTGAGAGAGAGTTATGCCAAATGTCGCAACGTGACCTGTTTTGGGATAAAACAGAAGAGCGAACTTGTACGGCGTGCCACGTGTCACTGTTTGACCTTCGGCCCCTGAAAAAGTTTTCTGAGATAGCTCGGCCTGTTATATTTCCATCCTGACAGGTCTGACCTCAATTGGATTCTCTGAGAGAGAGATATTCCAAGTGTCGCAACGTGACCTGTTTATGGGATAATACAGGAGAGCGAACTTGTACGGCGTGCCACGTGTCACTGTTTGACTTTCGGCCTCTGAAAACGTTTTCTGAGATAGCTCGGCCTGTGTACTACCTGTCACTTTTCACGAAATTTCATTTGGAGCTTCCGAGCCCAAGTTATGACCTTTTTCCCAAGGTCACCTGATTTTGACTCAAATCTGGAAGAGGCAGAAACCCTATATTGTACAGATCATAAATCACAAAGTACAACGAATTAGAGGTTGTCCTTTGGACACAAGGTACCTGGAGATTTTAGCTTCGACCTGTAACAATTTCAGATCCGAAACCTTCTCCAAAACGGATTTATAGCGAAAGTTATACGACGACTGGTTTTTACTATATCAATCCCTAGCATCGTAAATGCAACAAGTGTCATACATGCCATATCATGCCTTCTTTCAGGCTAGCTCTGATACCATGTTAAATTTTCAGAATTTACTTCAATATGATCTAGGATCTTAACTGAGAGAACAACATGTATAGCATATCTACAGCATATCAATCATGGAGACAATAATGCAAGCACACAAGAGACACAAAGATTTACTTGGGGAAAACCATAAAGGTGAAAAACCCCAATAACTTCCTCAGAGATAGATAGAGCAATGATACAACCAACCAATAGAGATAGCCATAACCTAGCAGCAATCCTCCTCCTCCATAAGTGCGCCTCTCCTCCTTGAGAGCATGTGTGAGAAGTGAGTGAGTAAATAGAGTGCCTCCCGCACTCTATTTATACTTGACTTGACTTGCCTTTTTACCTAACTCATGTCGGCTCGAACTTAACCACATAACATAATGCTGAGTGGGCCGACCCCCAATAGGGTGGTCTAATAACCCTTTGACCCACATGGCCGACCCCCAATAGGGTGGTCTAATAACCCTTTGACCCACATGACTTATACAGGGCCGACCCCAAACAAGGTGGTCTAATAACCCCTCAAGTATAAGTTACGACACTTACAATATAAATGACGACACTTCCTTATAGAGGAATAATACCATCTCTATAGGAATACAATATACATATATGTGAAATACATTCCGAAGTTACATATACATCAACAGGTGCGTCAATGACACACTATGTATGAAGTCGGGTTGCGTCGACCGTAAAACGCGGCCCCAAAGATGAATGCATCAAATTGTTTGGGGTTTTCTTTCAGATGAAGGGTTCTTAATCCCCATTTTTTGTTTTGCATGTCTTCAAGCAGTGAAATGGTGCTAGAATGGCAGGAACAAGACCATGAATTGGAGAATTTGGAGGGATTGAATGATGCCAATACAATGTTGTCACTTCAAGAATGTGGCTTAAAGAAATTCTTCCTTACTCTGAATATGAGGGCCCAAGTGAATTTATTAGGATATTTGGTGGACATGTGGGATCCTGCTGAGTAGTATTTCCAAGTAGGGACCCACACCCTTACCCTTGAGATAGATGACATCTATTTTTCGACCGGGATCTCAAGAAGAGGGGCTCAAGCCATGATTACTGGGTAGAGTGGAGGTGACAGAAATATGGATGAACTCATCATCTAGTATTGTGATCCTGGGATCAGGGAGTCTTCCAGGAAGATCCCGATTGCACAAGTCCATGATATATCATTTAGTATTGTCCTATTTACAGTGGTTCAAGTAGCGGGAACCAATTCCCATCACCAAGCAACCATATCTTAGATGTTATGTTCCATAGCATGCATGGAAACTACTGTGTTCAACTGGTGTGAGAGTCTGTTGATCATCATGAAAGATCATTTGACCAAGTGTCGTTTGGGAAAGACCAAACAGTTTGGTTCTGGGTCTATCTTGGTATCATTCTTTATGGAGAGGGTTCCTCACTTCTTCCCATAGCATATAGATTTATCTATCCCATATGCAAAAGAGCCACACATAAGGAGATGGGTTGATTTGTTTGGCCATCATGGTGGTCTGATCCATAGTTATGGGCCAGATTTCTTCCAATGGATGCATAGGTAGCTTCACATGGTAGATGTTGGCTGCTTTCTTGGGCAGACCCAGGTTTTAATGAAGCGCAGCAACAAACCCCTTGGCGCACTGGCCCTCTCGGCAACGAGCTGCGCAGCAGCTCGAGGTCTCACCTGAAGTGGCTATGGGGGGCTAAGGAATCAGGTTTCCTTAACCTTGGTGACGCAGAGATTATCCTTCCTCTTCTGGCTCCTCAGATATCGGCGGTCCGACTTTCCCGCAGGCCCCTCGGCGCAACTGCGCGGTTTCCTTCCTCAGCAGCTCCGCGGCGCAGTTTCCTCGTTCTAGCGCAGAAGGCAAATATTCCTTGTGTCGACGCGTTAAGTACCTCCTCGCCCTTCGCAACTAGCGCAGTATCGCAGTCCTTGATCGCTGTAGCGACAGCGCTCCACCACTTCTTCAGTCCTCCAACATTTATGGCTATCAATGGACCTTCCCAAACTCAATCAAACCGTCACAAAGATAATACAAGAGCTTTGCATACACATTTAATGAACTTAAACAGTTAATCATTCACGCAAACATTATAACAAGTGGAAATATGTGAAGCTCCTCTCCTCGAGGAAAACCACGTCCTCGGGAGTGTTATATTAACCAAAAATCCATAGAGTTATACAATATGCTGCTCACACAGCTGCAACCTTAGATCTTTACAGGAAACTCCATGCACACAGCTGGGAGCCCTTCTCTCAATCTGGTCTCTTCTCTACAGAGATTACAAAGGCGCAGACGTCACACAGACTGTCTGGCTACTCAGGGATTAGCTCCTCGGCTATCCGATTCTACTCTAGTTCTACACACTCGGTAGAAACACTTAGCAAAGGATAATCAACACATGATCTATCCTCGAGACTGACTATCTAACAGTCTAAACATCTATCTATCCCAAGAGTATCTAACTCTTACTCTCTAACATCTACCCATTACAATTATTCATATATATAGGTGGCCATGGCGGTCACACCCTTACAGAACTGTGGGCCTTTCCCAACAGTGATTCCCCAAAAACCCTAACCACGCACATGGCTAGGTGTACTGTAGGCGCCGCTTGCAGTCATGTCGCCGCTTCCTGCAGGCTCCTTGACTTTCGGCGCAGATTGTGGGTATGGGCGCTTGTCCTTCGCCTTCAATGCTCTGGTCCGTTGCTCTTCCTTGATCCGAGCAACCATAACTTCTGTACTTAGCCTTTAAATGAGGGTAGTTGAGCCCTCTACTCCATCGCCTTTATTTATTATGGTAGCTGAGCTTTCTATTCAGCCTTCATTCTCTTCTGTCGTGCGCGCGAGCTCCGCGATTTCCGGTCCGTGATCTTCGCTGAGCTTGTCTATCTGGCACCGTACTGCGCACCGTCTCCTTCTTGCCCAAAACTTAGTGCTTGTCCCAAAATTAGCACTTTCCTTCCATACTTGTGCTTTTTTTCCCAAAATTCGCAGCTTTACCGTAGCTACGACCTTGGCTCCAACAGTAGAGGATTATGTCTACGCAGGAACGAATTTATGAGGAGATCCCAACTGGGCACTACCATAGCGGTCTGTTTGGTGTGACATAGGTATGAAAAGATACTCATTCTCTTTTAAGTGTTTCTTTTTTTTTCGAATATCATTTTTTTCAGTGTACTAAGACTTCTTGTGTTTTACTAATGCATATTTGGAACTAGAGAGGCCACCTGGAGCTTCCCTAAGTACTCATGGAGACCGAGGAGAACTTAGAGAGGTTGATTGCTGATATGCCAAACATATTGGTGGATGATATGCCTCGACACTATCAGCACCACACAGTGGGATTTTCTATGAGTATCGGACATTTTCTCCATCGGGTAGCTCAAGCGGTGATATGTTATCACGAGCGCCACGACTAGCCCCATTGTCTATATGTAGTGATGTATTGAAATCCATGAGCTTTATAATCTTTCCATGATGATTTACTGAAAGCTATGAGATTCATATTTTGTCATAGTACTTTTTGTGGAACTTTTATCATACTTAATATAAAAACTATTTTTAGCGGTTTTATATACAATGTATCTTATGGTGGATGTGGATTTCATGTGGAATGCATACCTATATGTAAATTATTTACATGTTATGCTTTTACACATTTTACTAATGAAATGTTTAAGAATGTGAGATGTACCAATCGAACATGAAATTGTGTAATATCCTGATTTTGACCCCATTGCATTAAAATGTAAATAATGTAATATTGTTATAAAATCATGGTGAGAAGCTCAAGGCCAAGGCCCCACTCTCGATTTAGTGTTAAAATTGATGCATATGGTTTGTGTGCTATCTAGGCACAATAGAAACCGTAAATATTATGTAAATATGTATTTTAATAAAAACACCCACAACTAGCTATTCAATGCAACAAGAGTATGGGGGCATGATTTTTACAAGGAATTGGGAGGGAAATATTCAAACCCTTGAACCAATCATGTCAAGCCAAGTGTCAATGAGAGATCCCATGAACCCTCAACTACCCATACTTACTTTTGTACCCAGTCATTTATTTCTTCCAAGAGTTGGTTGAGGTAGTTAATGCATTGGGAATGGGGAGGCATGGCTGTCCAAATTCGAGTATGGGAAAGCCGCCATTTTTGAAAAAACATGTTTTTTGCTTCTTGGGAAAGAAAACACCCACGAAATTGATCCCCAAGCCATTATTCATGGATTGCCTTTGCTCCCTCACACATTCTGAGCTTCCTGGACGTTTTCCTCCATGTTTTTCTTGTGGTTTCGTTCATTTTTCTAGTTGGGAAGAGTGTTTTTGTGTTGCATAGCAGTAGGGAAGAAGGGAAGTCGATTTGGGGTTCCATAGAGGCTTTTTTTGGCCATATGAATGCTCACATACTCATGGGAGAAATCAGTTTCTTCCCTGTGGTTGATTTCCTCTTCCCACAATCCATTTTTGGTGTGCCCATGATTTGGGGAAAACCCATGAACCCTATTTTGTAAATCCCTTTGTTGAAAATGTATATCCATGCCCCATATTTGAGATTTTTGTGTGAAAGAGAATTTTGGGGTTGAGATGGGTATCCATTTCTTTGGCTATGTATGAGCTTGAGTGTCCACTTTCCTTGTAGGAATCATGGCCAGCTCGGGGGTGGAAATTGTGTTAAGAGATTGATGAACACAATTGGCCTATGGTTGGGTGGAACGTTGCAGTTGCGTAGCTAGTTGCTTGCGGTAGATTCACAATAAAGATAAGTATTCTCTATGTGTTTTACTTCTACATAGTTTTAATTAATTGATGATTGTTATTGATATGCTGAATGGATGTGAAATGTGTGTGGATAGTTAAATTCCATTGTGCATGTTTATTTGATTCCTGCATCTACACATACATGTCTTATTATATGGATTGGCAATGATGAATGGGGTTGAGTTTTTGGTAAAAATCCCAAGGACTTATAGTCATGTTCCCTTCCTTGCATTGGATCGATGGGAGGGGATGTGACAGAGTAGTATCAGAGCACAAGGTTGCAACATTGGGCCTACATGGGCTACATCTCACAGTTGCAAACGTAAGATCACTTCCTGTTGAGCATTGATTATTAGAGAAAGAAAGAAAATTTTCAAATTTTTCCAAGTGTTTTTGAGTTTTTATGCTAAGTATGAGTCGGCGCAAAATTTAAAGGAGCGTCGAAATGGTCGGCAAGAAATCGGAAAAGCCACCGATTCGTTTCGAAAAGAATGTAAAAAGTGGCCGAAAAAGGGCGTTTCGGCATAAAATGGAAAACTCGTCGAAACAATCGGCAGAAAACTGAAAAGTCCGCCGACACTATTGGCAAAAAAATGTAAAAGGTTGTCGAGCAGGTGTTTCGGCTCAAAAAAAAATTTAAGTCCTCTGAATCGGCGAGAAATTGGAAATTGCACCGAAACGGTCGGTGACAAAGGGAAAAGTGCACCAAAATAGGTCGGTGCAAAACTGAAAAATGCACCGAAATGGTCAGCAAAAAATTCTCAATTGGAGACAAAGGGGAAAGTGCGTCGAAACAAGTCGCCGCAAAACTGAAAAATGCGTCGAAACGGTCGACGCAAAATTCAAAAGTTTGCTAATCGGCGAGAAATTCAAAAGGTCATCGAAATAGATCTGTGGTAAAATGGAAATTGCGTCGATCAACGACAAAGTAGAAAGTTCACCGAAATGGATCGGTGGGAAACGATAAAGACATCGATCAAAGGAAAATTGAATTTTGCACCGAAAAGGGTCGGTGACAAAATCAAAAGTACGTCGATCGACCGAAAATTGAAAAGTCCACCGAAGCGGGTCGGTGTAAAATTGAAAGTTGCTCCAAAATAGGTCAACGTCAAAGTGATAAGTGTGTCGATCGGAGAAAAAAGGGATAAGTCTATCGAAATAGGTCGGAGGCAAAAAGATAATTCCCACAAGGGGGCAAGGACCCTTGACCCCTGTCGTCCCCCTAAGACGTCGTCGATGGTGAGAAAATTCTATGGTAATGACAAGATTCATAGAATTGGAAATGCTGCATCATGATAATAGTCCATGGGACAATTTGGATAATAGAATTGGAAAGGGTGATTCATATGTTTATGTAATCCGACAAAAGTTGGAAATTTTGAAGGGCTATAGTTTTTTCTCAATAAGTAATGGAATAGGTTATCAGGTAAGGGAGCTTGAAAATACTCCTTATGGAGTTAGAATTGAATCAATTGCAGTGCTAATAAGTGCAGGTAAGTTAAGAAAGTTCAAGTTGAACTTGGCCATATTTTCTAAAAGCAATTGGAGCAGTAAGGCAATGTTGATAGAGAGGAAAATTTCTCACCTTAAACTATATCTGTTTATAGCATAAGAATTGCATGCTTGGAAAGTGGCAAGTAGGAATGTTATACATGAGTATATGTATTGAATTGCTTCTTGGTGAGAAAATCATAGCTAATGATTCCTTGTGTGCTCGCTAGAGAGGCCATGAAATTGGATCATCTATGATGTGAAAGAAGAAATTCCATGCTATGATTGGAAAGGGAGAATTCCTTGACTCCTCTATTACTACTGAAATTATGTTTTACAGAAATTTATGGCATAGAAATTTTTGAAATTAAAGAGATTAGATAGATGAAATGAGTACGTACTAGTGGGCATATTGTCAGATATTACATAGTGCATGTGAAGATTGTTTTTCATGTATATGATGTTGCATGTTGGTAAAGCTAGTGAATTTTTACATATGCAATAAGCCACTTACGATAATTATTGTGGTTTTTAATAATTAGTGGTGTTTGCATTGGTTGTAGGACCAAAGACAACTGAAGCATGGCTAATGATGTTGATGATGTTGCCGCATGTGACCAACAAAATTATGAAGAAAGGTTGGGGAAACAAGTCTTTGATCACGAGGTTGGTGGAAGGATGGTGTAATCCTTTGCAGGAGGCCAACTGATCAGGTAACATCAAAGATGTTAATGGATTCCATGCAGGTAATGGTTAATCATGCTAATAGTACAAGTGTTGAAAGGGGATTGGGTAAGAATCCCTTGAACCATATTTTGTAATCATAGAATGGTATGCATGTAAGGTTGAATGCATTTTATGTGAATGTCGTACCACCATGGTATGGTGAGGTATAGGGTAGTAAGGGAAAGGAACCTTCTACCATGTGATTGTTTAAATGTTAGAACACATTCATATGAAATTATATCATGCCATTTGTGTATGTTGGTTATGGGTTTAATAACCAAAGCAAGTGAGGGCTTATAGTCCTATTGTGGTAGTGCTTTAGTGCTACACAAGCAACCCATGAATTCCCTATTGGTGTTAAATTAGGATGAAACCTCCTTTCCAACAATCAAGAGTGAGAAAACTCATGATGTGTTTTTGAGTGGATAAGGAAGACATCAAATGGAACATCAAGTGATTGGGGAGATGGCTGGGCATGGTGTTGGGGCATTGGCTACTTGAATGTCCAACTTACCATGGTAGGAAACTTGTGTAGGCATAAGGATGTTCTTGATCAATGTTGTAGTGCATTGGGTGGCATTGAGTAGATATGCATTAAAATATTTTGTGAATATTGTGGCTATGCATTGAGTGAATGCACATTAAAAGATTATGTAAATGTTGTAAGTGTGCATGCATGTGTGTGGGTGCACATGTTGAGATACATTGTGTCATTGCATGGTTTTGTTATGTATGTTTCATTCCAATTAGATATTAGATGAAATGATGAATTAATGGTAATTTTGTTATCATTTCATGAGCTTCTATAAATGCAGGAGAAAGATTGCAGGAAGGTAGTCATGTTTGATGGACTGCCAGAATGCTCTGTGGAAGGGCAGAGTTGTATAAATGATATGGCTGTGAAGTAATGATTATTTAATGTTTCATTTAAACTGCATAAATGATGTGGCTGTACCTTGTAATTTTAGTATGATAATGATTCACATGAATTAAATGTGTTTTGGTGATGTTGACATGTTAACAGTTAGAAGTGTTGGCTGATTTAAAATTTTAGATTTCAGGTAGATTGTCTTGGGCATGGCAATGTGGGTAATCCCATGATCAAAGATGGAATCTACCATGTGCAAAAGCCAAACCTTATGAGAAGGGTCTCGTGGTTGTAAATAAATTGTTGTAAGAAAATAGATTGTAAAATTTAGATTTTGAATTTTGATAATGATTGCTAATGGCTCTTTGGCTGATATGAATTGTGTCAGGAGGACATGTGTAAGTGGATGTTCATGTATGGTAGCCAGCATAGAACCATAATGGATAGGGTGACACCACTTACAGAAACCAAACAAGATGAGGACGGCCTCATGCTTAAACCAACCTGATTTCTGTAGTAGACAGAATTGCGAATTCACATTTGAATTTAATTATTAATGCCATTGATTGGTTATGGAAATATCAGATTTGGATTTATTGATAAATGCCCCTAACTGTTTGGTTATTTGATAAGTGTTTCAGGAAGACACATTGCAGGAAGACCATGTGTGATGTCCTACAAAATATGGACTCCATGGGAAGGATCCTGCTTCTTGGAAATGGGTTTCATGTGAAAGGCCATTGGATATTTGACAATATCTCAGTTGAACTGCATGTCGCTAGACAATGTGAGGGAGATGGTAAAGGGTATGCCAGTAAGGCATATGTGGGATATGGAACGTGAAAGAGATTGGTATGGAAAACCGAGGGACCGTTGACTTAGAGAAGGGATCCCCCATTCATCACAAAGGAAGAGAATATGCATATGCGAAATGGATAAGTGTTATGAAACCCTAACTAAGAATGCGCATGTTTAATTAATAGGGTTAATATGCAGAGCATGATTTATTCTTGTTTTTATTATTTCAAACTGCTTGAGTGTGATTAGGGCCTATATGGCTCACATCGGAAAGGAGTTCACACCTTTTGGGTGTTGGTTTATGTTAGGGTTGTCAATATTGACTTCACCCTAAGGGAATGGATGCATTCCCGGTGTTTCAATATTTGAAAGAGAATGTTGTGAAATATGTTACAATTTTAGAGCAGCAATACTGATGAGCTTGTTTATCCATCTTGGGTTGCCAGCTTAAACAAATGCAATTTGGTGCTGCACACTGAAGAAGCAAAGTGAAAGGTTGTTGTGATGGGTTGTGGTCGAAGGGTTGTTGTGTACGGAAAGGTTGTTGTGAGGGGTTTTTGTGAAGAGGTTGTTGTGGATGTGAAGGGTTGTGGTGATGTGGATTTGTAGTAGAGACTTGACCTGGAAATGGTCATGGTGTAGTTTCCTTCCATTGGTCGTTGACCCAGAAGGATGTGATGGCTTGGAAATGGAGAGGGAAAACTAGGTATGGAACTGGTTTGGAACCATAAATGCTTGGTAAATCCAGTTGATGAACTGGTTGGGAATTAACTACTTGATGTTGTGGAGAAACATGTGTGTTGGCAAAGCTTCCACCTCACAGGTGATCCAAGGCTTGTAATGCAGAGAAGGAAACCTGTGGAGTAGCAAGGAAATGTCCAATGCAGATAAGTATTTAACTTTTATTCATTTCTTAATTCGGATAATGAAAATTCCATGTACAAGTTTTATAACAACCAAGTTGATACACTGTTGTTTCTTTGTTGGAAACCTTGGTCATTGCAGGAAGCAAGTGTTATGAAGGCATCCTAGGGATGCATGTGGATATGTGAATGTCCTAGAAAGCTCAGTATGAGCATAAATGAAAGTGGTGCTAGTGCACTTGTGTGGGTGCTAGAAGGAAAGAGTTTTGTAGACAAACCATTTGGAAGGGTTCCATGGTTGAGAGGTCTTGGACAGACCTTGGACACTAGGTGTCATAGCCAAGTAAGGGCAAGTCAAGCATTCACATTGAAGTGAAAGAGGATAAGGAGCATGGAACCATAGTGGTGGTGTGGCTCTGGATTCGAACAAGACTAAGAGGGGAAAAAACTCTTACTCTTCTCTTTCCTTTTTGATTGATGCATTTATAAAACAGAGAAATGTTGAATGCATGATATGGCTGAGAATTGATTGTGTTTAATTACATGAAATAAATTGTCAATGCTGAAATAGCTAATTTCCTATGAAAGGATGAACATGAACGAGTTCATGTGTATGTTAGGAAAGCATGAAAAGTGTGAAAGTATCATGAGTAAAGCATGGACTTTCCATGTAAATTGGGAAAATAATTGACTGATTTTAATATTCATGTTATGCTTGGCCTAATAGGAATTGCCATGATGAATTTCACAGGTAAGAAATTGAAAGCAATTGATTGCAGTTGTTACAAGGCAAGTGGTGCTAGCAAGAAAAGTTTGGGAAGTTGTACATATTTACCATGGCAGTAGACCAAAAGCGGTTGGAGTTGGTTGAAGAGCTTCTTCAAACAATTTCCCAGACCCAATAAAATCTTGGAGAGATTCTCAAGCTACAAAAGCAGTAGAATGAGATGAACCACAGGGATTTGCAGGACTCTATTTGTCTACAAAGGGAGGTAAAAATAATTCTGGGAGCAATCAGTAAGGGAAGGGAAGTGGATCAATGAAGAGGAATTTATCCAATCATCCCATTAAGAAATGCTCAAGACTGGAAGACTCAAATGAAATTGAGCAGGTAAATAAAAAGAAGCCACTGAAATGTTGGGAATGTGGAGGAAATCATTACCTCTGTAACTTCCCAACAAAGGACAGCAAGAAATATAGTAGCCATAAAGTGTCCAAACTTGTGGATCAGCTAGAAGGTAAAGAAAATGAAGGGACTATTGTGGGAAAATGCCCACATGTGGAGCTGGAAGGTCAAAGCCAGTAGGAGAAGCTTGTAGAAGCCAAGGGAATTGGTCCTAAAACCCCAGAGTAAGAGATGAAATGCAGGACAGACCTGCCACATTTTGTGAATTTTGGACATATGTAAACAATGTGTAAGTATTCCTAAGTGCTGGAACACCGAGGACAGTGTTATTCCAAGGGGGAGGGGATTGTAATATCCCGATTTTGACCCCATTGCATTAAAATGTAAATGATGTAATATCGTTATAAAATCGTGGTGAGGAGCTCAATGACAAGGCCCCACCAACGATTTAGTGTCAAAATTGATGCATATGGTTTGTGTGCTAGCCAGGAACAATAGAAACTGTAAATAATATGTAAATATGCATTTTAATAAAAACACCCACAACTAGCTATGCAATGCAACAAGAGTATGGGGGCATGATTTTTACAAGGAATTGGGAGGGAAATATTCAAACCCTTGAACCAATCAAGTCAAGTCAAGTGTCAATGAGAGAACCCATGAACCCTCAACTACCCATGCTGACTTTTGTACCTAATCATTTATTTCTTCCAAGATTTGGTTGAGGTAGTTAATGCATTGAGAATGTGGAGGTATGCCTATCCAAATTCGAGTATGGGAAAGCCAACATATTTGGAAAATCATTTTTTTCTTCTTGGAAAATAAAACACCCACGAAATTGATCCCCAAGCCATTATTCAGGAATTTCCTTTGCTCCCTCACACGATATGAGCTTCCAGGGAATTTTCCTCCATGTTTTTGTTGTGGTTTCCTTCATTTTTCTAGCTGGGAAGAGTGTTTTTGTGTTGTATAATAGTGGGGAACAAGGGAATTCGATTTGGGGTTCCATAGAGGTCATTTTTGGCCATCTGAATGCTCACATATTCATGGGAGAAATCGGTTTCTTCCCTGTGGTTGATTTCCTCTTCCCACAATCTGTTTTTGGTGTGCCCACGATTTGGGGAAAACCCATGGACCCTGTTTTGGAAATCCCTTTGTTGAAAATGTGTATCCATGCCCCATATTTGAGATTGTTGTGTGTGAAAGAGAATGTTGCGGTTGAGATGGGTATACATTGCTTTGGCTATGTATGAGCTTGAGTGTCCCCTTCCCTTGTAGGAATCATGCCCAACTCGGGGGTGGAAATTGTGTTAAGAGATTGATGAACACAATTGGCCTATGGTTGGGTGGAACGTTGCAGTTGCGTAGCTAGTTGCTTGGGGAAGCTTCACAATAAAGATAAGTATTCTCTATGTGTTTTACTTTTTCATTGTTTTAATTAATTGATGACTGTTATTGATATGCTGATTGGATGTGAAATGTGTGTGGATAGTTAAATTCTTCTATGCATGTTTATTTGATTATCCATCTGCAAATACATGTTTTATTTATATGAATTGTCAATGATGAATGGGGCTGAGTTTTTGGTAAAAATACCAAGGACGTGTAGTCATGTTCCCTTCCTTGCCCTGGATCAATGGGTGGGGACGTGACAAATTGGCCAATGAATCAACAACCATCTTCATATGTCTCGAGATATGTTGATATTGAATGGACTCAAAAGATCTCTCCAAGAAATGTACTCATCGTAAAAGACGGAGTAGTGTAGGGTTGGAATAGCGTAGACTCGGTTTAAATGGGAGATCACAAGTGTAGCTAGGGTTTTCACCCTAGCTCGTGCTAAAGAGCACCTACTAAGGATTCAGGAATCCTTAGTAGCAGTTCAATGATGGGTAAAAAAT
Organism: Larix kaempferi; assembly: GCA_027924585.1. Lineage (NCBI taxonomy): Eukaryota > Viridiplantae > Streptophyta > Pinopsida > Pinales > Pinaceae > Larix > Larix kaempferi. The sequence continues at coordinate 3,849,665 of BSBM01000131.1, forward strand.
GAGATTTAAAACAAGTAAAAATTAAGCATTAACATGTGCATGAAAACAACTCTAAGCTATAACAGTAAATATCCATGAGAACACAGTAAATGAGATTTACAATTTTTTTTATTGATTGGGCAAACTAGGGTTTGCAAATATTTTTATCTCAAATGAAGAGGTGGTTGGAGTCCTTGCAGCAATACAGGAGTAGTAAACCAATGCTCCAATGTTCTCTCTCTTCTCCAAAATGCTCCAAGGTTGGGCCAAAGGTTTCACTCTAAATGGAGAACTCAAGCTCAAATGGTTGGGCTAGGGTTCTGGAGTGATTTTGACAGCATAAGGATATGATGAATAGTGGATGAGAAATGGGGGGCCTCCATCACCTATTTAAAGATATTTTGGTTGGTGAAGTGTTGACCCATGGTTTTAGGCACCAAGTGGTTTAGGTTAATGGTTTAGGTTTTTTCCTTTCGTTTTCCATCATTTTTCCCTTTTTTTTGAGTTTATTTTGAAATTTAAACCCTTTTATTTAATTTTTGGGGAATATTTGACCCCTTTTGAGGGTTTTTTGGTATTTTTGAAGGATTGGAATTAATTTGAGGAGGAAAACATTGGTTTTTTTTTTTCTTTTGGGTATCCATTTGGGGGTCTTTTAGGGTTTTGAAGGCCAAAATGGTAGGAAAAGTGGACAAATGGGTTACGTGACTAGGGAGATGAGCTAGTGAACAATTTTTGGGTGTTAACAGATTGCCCCCTGATGTGTGAGGGAAGGAGCTCATCGTATGGCTGATAGACATCATAGGTTCTGTCATTTTCCAGGGGTATGAGCATTGTGACGGAGGAGAGAAGAAACTGGTTGGAGACCTGAACACAGGCTCCATACAAATTGCAAAAATTGAAAATACATGGCCTCAATAATGAATGAGGAATAATCTCAATATATGGACGAGGCGGGCATACCCATGCTTGTATCAATATATACAAATAATAATAAGGCCCGAAAAGGGGACCTGAACAATACATGGAAAACTGTTGTGTACATCATAATGGTCTAGAGGGGACAAAAATCTGGGACATACCCATGGTCTGACCATCACTCATCTGAAGAACTGATGTATGGAAACAATGGCATCCATACTGAAAGTGGGACCATAATAACTGATGCTCTATTGGATCGGAAGGTGTCCAACAACTGGATGGACTCAATGACTGAACTACATCTGAACTGGGTACTCGAGGAAGCATATAACTGGGGTGCTTCTGAATATTGTCGCCAAGCGCAGCCCGGATATCCGCGACAACATACAACTGAGGGGTTCCAAAGAGACTCACCAATGTGCTATATTCAGGGGGCATCCGAGGTCTTCGACTAATAACTGAAGGGACCAATACCCTGCATGAATCTCAATGGTGTGGTCAAGGTGTTGACGCCAAGCACGTGAGAAACAACCATTCGGAGAGGCACTAAGGACTCCTCTAAAGCATGGTTGTAGGCACTCACCACTGATGGTGATGAGTCCAAGGCACAAGGACCTCTGGGTCTATCCTCTGGAATAGATGGGTTGGCGTCAACAGAGGGAGACCTGCAAATACCAAGGCAATGATGTTTCCTTGATAGGAATGCAAGGTGTACAACCGAGAGGTGATAGTACTGAGGGTGGGACTGACATATTGTGGGGGTGAGGGACAACTGAGGGCATAGAGTGGGGGGGGGACTCAAAATTCCTTTATTCAGATTATGATGGCATGGTTGACCTGGAAACATATGAAACTAACTTTGGGGACGGGGATCATAGCTTAAGGGACCAGGGACTGGGACTGCAATGGGGGAGACTCAGGGGGACAAATTGATGAATGATATCAAGGGACTCTAAGGGTGGCATATCGTAGAATACTCTGAACAAAGGTGACCATACTAGGGAGCTGCCATATTGGTGGGACTAGATGTGATCCGTCGTGGTGCCAAGAGACACAGTTGGGGCATTCTTTATGGTTTAAGGAGCTCAAAGAAGGGATAGAAGTGTGCTCGAAATGGTATTGTTGTATGTATTTGTACAAGCCCAGGACAGTGCATGCTCATGAGTGCTTTCAATTTTAAGGAGTCTGAAAGCGATAAGAAGACTCGGAAATGGTGGAGAGGTACCGTCATGTGGATTTATACAAGCCCTGAACAGTGAGTGGTCCTGGTTGATTTCAATTTTAGAGATTCTGAAAGCAGTAAGAAGACTCCAAGGGGGTTCTTTTTCATGTGTTAGTCTCCAAGGCCCGAAAAAGCATAAAAGTATGCAATGAAGAACTCTTCTAGCCATTGTGACTAGAGTATTCCTTTTTTGTAATTAGTCTACAAGGTCCGGAAAAGGGTTAAACTTATACCAAGTATACGCCCTTTCAGATACTTTTAGCAAGCATGAAAGGAAGCAAGATTGCTCGGCGATCTTTTCATTGTTTAAGGAGTCATAAAAGAGCTTAATAGAAACTCCCTAAGTTCTTTTTTCGTAAAGCAATTGATTGGCCTGAAAAAGGGATAAAATTATACCGAACAAATGTAATGGCCAAGCAAGGAGGAAGTGCTCAATCAAGGGACAAGTATGTGAACCGAGAACAAAGGCGACTATGGAACTCTGATGGGGCCTCCTTGCACGATGATGAATGGTGGAAAAATAACGCAACAAATGCAATATGGATGGAGCGGAGGGCTCACGGATAGGCCGTGATGCAAAAAATGGCAAAAAACGAGTACAACCTATGTGGCACGCAAATCAAGGTGACGAGGGGCATGGAGAATATGCCCAAAAAAGGTGTCAATGAGAGCGAAGAATGATCTCAAGCATCAGCACAAGCGCGAAAATATGAATCTGATGGTATACAACATGTCAGAAATTGACGACAGTCGGTGTGGCACACAAATCAAGGTGGCAAGGGTCAGGGGAAAAAATGCCCAAAAATGTGTTCAATGAACATGAGAAACGGTCTCAATCATCACCATGGGCTCGGAAAACTGAATCTAGTGGTGTCAATGGTTCAAAAAAAGGACATCGTATGACCCTGGAATGGTCAAAACAAAAATTGGGAAAAATGTCTATAAATAGTAAATGGACCCATTTGACATGTGTCATTATCACTGTTTAATTTGGTAGAAGTGTGGAGGGGCTCAGAAGTGAAAATTCATATCTTGCACAAACCGACCGGTGGAATCGAGTTCTGTGAGTTGCAGGTAATCCTTATGGTCCTTTATGATGTTTTTTCTGCATTTTTGGGGGGCGTTGGGCTCTGGGGAGGCGTGTATAGATCCACTTGGCATCACCATGTCGGAGCGTGGGTTTCGAGAGAAATCACGTGCTCCGGAGTGCAGCCCTGTAGGCCTCTCAGTCGCACTCTGAAGCATGCTATTCCTAGAGGAAAGCGCACTCCAAAGCGCAACTGTGGGCCTCACAGTCGTGCTCTAGGAGCACTCTTTTCAAGGAGAAAAGAGCGCTCCAGAGTGCACTGGTGGGGTCAAAAGGCACGCTGAGAAACATGTGGTTTTTCCTAAGTGTCAGTGTGTCGATCTGGGGTGATCAATATCTATATGAACCTGATGGGTGTTTGTTGGTTTGATTGGCAGGATGCCAAGGGTGGCATGAAGAGAATGGGAGGTGCCGAGGCCGATAATGGATGCGATCCAGCAAGGCGAGGATTTACAGGAGAGTTTGGCGTATTGCGGATTACTAAAATTTGTGTAGGTACCTTTGATATGTTCAGCTAAACTGTTGTTGAACAAGTTGATTGACTTTTGGGATTTGGATGTAGAGGTATTTTTTATTTAGGGTGAGTGGTTGGAGATCATGCTCACCGATGTGTATTTTCTGACATGGCTGCCAAGGTTGGGCATGATTGTTGATAATCAGCCGAGGAGACCGGGGGACATTTCCATGGAGGACCTATTGGAGAGACATTGTTATCCGACGGCTTTTGTGCATGGTAATGCACTATTGGTCTATGACATCCAGAGCCCCACGACACAGGCTATTGCGGCGCTGGTGGTGCAGGTATTGGGCTCACATGCCCCTCACCGGGTCTCGGGGGGACATATGGTACTAGTAAAGCGGGTCTTAGTCGGGACTTATTACGGCTGGGCCAGATGTATTTGACGGTTGTTCAGCGAGAGATGGACAGGATGAGTCGTCAGGGAGGGGAGTTCTGTTTCCCCTCGTTTCTTTGCTCTTTTTCCTTCGAGCAAGTTCTGACACTACGGCCGCACGTAGCGGTGCATGATGGGGGACCGACAGAGCCGTGGATGCGATGCTGGGGTGAGATGATGACTCGCAAGGGCAACGGGATTGTGGGTCAGTTCTTCATTGAGGATTTATTTACTCAGTGGATGTAGTTTTCGGTGGTGATCAAGGATTACCCATACTATCAGATGGATTATAGGGGGGACTCGGAGCTACCACGGCCTCCTAGTTAGGCATGGGGACCAGATGGTATGTATTTGTTTTATTTACAGTATCAGGTTGTATCTACTCGATAACATAGATGATAGCTAGAGGATTTTGTGACATTGAGTATTTGATGTTTTTTCGTGCAGATGCAGGGCCGCAGTCGCTACGGGGGTACTGGGCATGGACGGGCCAAGTAGAGGGAGTAGATTCAGCTGGGCAAGGAAAGGGTCAGCGGTGGAGTAGTTCAGCCACTTTGTATGCTTTGCGAGGCGGTATTGACCGACTCCTAGAGGGGGTGGTGGAAGAGGGATGGCAGCACTTGGATCAAGCCTTGATCGACATATGTTATGATGCTCCATGGGAGTGGAGGCCGATTATGTGGCGCATTGCGATGGCAGCAGAGGCGGTGAGAGCCATGGCCTGAGGGGATGTCCCCTATTATGGTGATGAGGACACCGAGACAGATTCTGATGAGCTAGAGGAGGAGTAGGGGGAGGAGGAGACTGAGGAGGAGATGGAGGAGGAGGAGGCGGATGACGATGATGATGATGATCGAGGAGATGACTCTGACTAGGAAGTTGACGGAACTACCCCCAATGCGATGAGCATTGGTATTTTTGTACTCGGCTTGTATTATATGAAAAGGACAATGATAGGGATCCTCTGTGTATTTATGTGTATGGGGTGTTGAGGGAACAATGACATTTCTATTTATGATGTATATATATATGCACGTGGATGCAGCTTATGATGATGGTTATATGTATGTGTATGCATGTGGATGCAACTTATGATTATGGTTATGTTGATGTATGTGCATGTGGATGCAACCTATGATGTTTTATGAATTCTTTTTTTTTTTATGATGTTATGTATGCCTATATGACGAATAGATGCATGGCTATGATTTTCTTCCTACATGTGATTTATGTGCCAGTCTAGAATATTGTTGGCCATCTGGTCTGCTACACTGTTTTGACTTCTCGGGACTTGAATGAATGAAATGGATTCAAACTATCTGACCATATGTTTAGTGCGCAAGACCTTTCTAAAAAGGAAAGGGTCCCGTATCTGATAAAAATTGTTGAGTTGGGCGACAAGCAGCTAGGAACACGAAGGTGGCTTATACCCATCTAGAGGGTAGCAGTCAGGAGACCAGTCACAGCATCGTACTCATCCTGGTTATTGGTGTCAGCACCTATGCACACTCCGTCGAGGTGGATCAACTCATGTGAGGAGGAATATAATACCCAAGCTGCAGAGGTGAGGTTTGGAGACCAGCGACTTGCGTCGTCAGCGAAACGGGCATAATATGGTGGAACATGATCCATCTGTAGTCATGCAGGGAAGCAAAGTATAAGGTCCTAAATGCAAAAAGGTAAGAAAAAACAAAAGAAATGATATTGTACAACATGGACTAGTGGGTCCAAAAAGTGTTAAGGGTAAAAGTGTTTAAGATACAACCCATTATGGGGGTTACGCAAGGGGTTTCCTTCGGAATCAGTGAGGATATATGCCCCATGTCCTAGGCAGGTATGAACAATGTATGGGACTTTCCATATTAACTCAAACTTTCCTTTCCCAGTCTTTTCATGTGCTTGGCCATAAACAAGGACTAGATCTCCTTCGTGAAAATTATGTGGGTGGACGTGTTTATCATACCCATATTTGGAGTGGTTCTTCGCGGCATCAATGGTTTGGAGGGTTGTGCGGCGATCTTCATTGGCTTGCTCCAAAAGGATTAAGCATTGCTCAAGTGGTGAGGTGTCTGGGAGGAGTTCAACAGCAATATGTAATGCGGGTATCTGGCATTCAATGGGAAGCACAGACTCCACACCATGAACCAAGTGAAAAGGGGTAAAACCCGTGGCAGTCTTAGTGAATGTATGGTAAGCCCAAAGTGAAGGAAACAACATATGATTCCAATTGGAATTGTAGTGGTCCACAGTTCATTGAAGGATGGTCTTCAGAATTTTATTGATGGCCTCCACTTGGTCATTCCCTTGAGGGTAATAGGAGGAGGCGTATTGGTGTTCAAATTTGATAAAATTCGATAACTCCTTCCAGACGGAGTCCTCAAAGTGTTTTCCATGGTCAGATATGAGTTTCTTTGGGACCCCGAACCAAGTGATGACATGGTTAAAATAGAAACGAGCTGCAGTGTCAGCTTTGCAATTGAAAGTAGGCATGGCCTCAGCACATTTAGTAAAATAGTCGATAGCCACAATAAAGTACTTATGGTCATTTTCTGAAGGGGGTTTCACTCCATAAAATCAATGGCCCATTTGCAAAAGGTACCAACGGTGATAACTGGATGGAGGGGGTAGGAGGGGTCCTCGCCTTGGGGGAAAAGAGCTGGCAATTTTGGCAATGTTTGACTCCTGTGATGCAAACGGTAAATAGGGTGGGCCAAAAATAGCCTACATGGATGATATTTTGAGCAGTGGCCATTCTAGAGAAATGACCGCCGCGGGATCCACTATGATAATCCTTAAGAACTTTTTCATCCTTGTTGCATGTAAGACATCGACGTAAAATTGTGTTGACACGTTGCCTATACAAGACATCGCCAAAGAGGAGATAACGCGAGGCATGATGGCGTATGCGATGGCACTTGTCGCGACTAACATTGGGTCAGAACTTATGTGTGCGTAGGTACACTGGGATGTCGTCATACTAGGGGTCATCCGACAAAATGATAAATAAGTGGTCATCTAGAAAATTGGTAGTGATTGGTGGTGTTGTGGATGAGGATGGTAAATCCATCATGAGATGAGCCAAGGCAAGGGCTTTGGTTCTCTTGGGAGTAGTAAATTTTAGGTCATATTCTTGAAGTATGATGACCCATTTAGCCACACGGCCTTGAAGGAGGTGGTGACCGAAGAGATATACCATGGGGTTGGAGTCTGCCACGACTGTGATTTGACTTAACAGGATGTACTGACGAACCTTCTGTACTGAGAAGACGAAGGCGAGGGACAACTTCTCCTCATGGGGGTAACATAGTTGTGAGCCATATAAGATCTGACTCACATAGTAAATAACGTGTTCTTGTCATGCACTATGTTCTTGAACCAACACCCCCAAAATTGCATAGTCGGATGCTGAAACATAAAGGATAAAATCCTTCGAGAAATCAGGAGTTCAAATCGATGGGGCGGAAGTCAAGGCTTGTTTGAGAGCTTCAAAAGCCACTTGTGCTTGGTGGTTCCACATGAAAGGAATGTGAGTGTAAAGCAAGCAAAGGAAACCATGAATTTTCATAGCATTGTCTGGAACGAAGCGACATAGAAAGTTGGCTTTCCCTTGAATACTTTGTAATTGGAGTAATGTACGTGGAGATGGTAGGTCTAGGATGGATTGAACCTTCAAGGGGTCGATGGTAATTCCTTTTTGGGAAATGATAAAATCCAACAACTGGCCTGCAGGAACGCAAAATACACACTTGAGGGGGTTCAAGCAAATTCGATACTTGCGACAATGCAGAAAGACTTTCCAAAGGTCATTTAGATAGTCGAACCATTTCTTGGATTTAGCTATGAGGTCATCTAGGTAGACCAGAATGATATGAGCCAAATCATGAAAGAAATATGCCATGGCCCGCTGGAATGTGGCACCGGCATTTTTAAGACCTAAAGGCATGACGCGATAAGCAAAGGTGCCCCATGGGGTGGTGATGGAAGTCTTGTATTGATATTTCTTTTGGATTTTAATTTGATTATACCCAAAGAAACCATCCATGAAGGATAATATCTCATGTCCTGCACACGCATCGATAAGTTGGTCAAGAAAAGGTGTGGGGAAGTTGTCTTTGGGGAAATCTTGGTTTAAATAACGAAAATCAGTACAAACATGAATAGTGCCTTGCTTTTTGTTAACTGGCATGGGATTGGAAACCCATGTGGTGTAAGCGATGGGATAAATGAACCCGTATTTACAGAGTTTCTCAATCTCTACTTTAACTGCGGGGAGCTTGGATGGGTGAATGGGTCGTTTCTTCTGGCGAACGGGTGGAACATTCGGCCAAGTATCAATATGGTGTTCAACGATGGTGGGGTCAAGACCAGGCATCTTGGTATAGGACCAAGCAAAAAAAACCGTGAAACTCTTGGAAGAGCTTCTTATAGGCATGGATTTCATCTTTTGTACAAGAAGCACCTAATGAGATGATTTCAGGTGTACAGGGTGTTGTATAAATTTCAACCTGTATGGTCGGTGAAATGTTGGCCATGTTACCTTCCTCGAAGGCATCGGGGGCTGGGATGGGATTCTTAAACCAGTCCACCTTATCTGGGAGGAAGTCTTTTGACTCGACTGAAAATTGGTTGGCTACGGTAGTGGTAGCCTCTTCAGGGATGAAGTAGGATCGATGGTGCATATCATCCCAAGGGTAATCAAGTGTGGTGAGTGCCTCGAGGATCTCTACATCATTATGGAAGCACTGTGTTGTCAAATCGAGGGAAGGGATGCAAGATAATGGGGGTGGAAGGGGTTCACTTTGCGTGAAAATCATGTAAATCGTGTTGATCTCTCCGAAGGGGGAAGATTCGGGAGGGTGGATCTCCTCAATAGTGGTAATGGACGACTCTAAGGAATATTGGTTCAACTCTTGTAGAACCAATCTGTATTTAGGAAGATCCGGGCAATGATGTGAGTAATGACCGTAGACTCTGCATAGGTGGTTGGTGCACAGTGATTTGTTGTGGGGTTTAGGGGTGGTATCCAGCTCCACAACTGGAATATTGGGATCATCCTCCAATGTTTGCATGTGCTCTTAAAGGTTTGGCAGTTGTGGACAGGTATGGGTAGCATGTCCCAAGTCATCACATAAAGAACACTTCAGGGAGGTGTGGAATGGAGGGGGATTTTTTGTCAGTTTCGTTGCCTGTGGGGAAGTGTATGTTTGTGGGCCTCTTCCCCTAGTGATTTAGGGTGGTAGAGGGGAAAGGTTGGATGTGGAAGTGGTCACCATGCTAGGGGGTGGGCGGTTGGTGGTGTTAATTGGTTGGATTGGTTGGAGAACGACGTGCGGTGTCAGGGGAGCGGTAGGAATGGGTAAGTACCACATGGGTAGTCCTAGTGTTAACCCGAGGAGATTCAATGTAGCCATGACTAGGTCACTTACTACCCTTGAAGGTGGGAATAGGAATGGGATAGTGTGGATGTGTGTTTCTCCAACATGACTAGGTACTAATGGTGGTTGTGAGTTAGGCACCATTTGTTTGGACGAAATGGTGCACAAATCAAATATCTCCACTACCGAAGGACAGGGCAGAAGGGAACGAAAAGAAGAGGTCATGGGAGTCTCCGAGTAAATTCCAGGTCCAATAGTAGAAACCAAAGAGGTAGGTGCACCAATATCAGGTTGTTCAACCATGAGGAGAACGTTTTCCGATGCAGCGGGGGCATTCGGGTCGTAATACGTAAAATACTTAAAAAATACCTTGATGTTGACCAGTGAACAAGATGGACATGAACTCTATGCCAAGACAAAGATCAAATGGTGTTAGAGTACACCAACATATTCTATACCTTATGCTCAGATGTGGATATCAAGAACTCTAAATGGCACTTGGTTCTAAAATACCACAATGACCTACACAAGTACATCTAAATAGAGATGGAATTCTTGTACATCTCCTCACTAAGAGCCACTTATTAGTATGTTGTCAAAATCGAACAAAAATTTTAATTAGAAAACTAAGCATGAGATTGGGTGTACAAATCTGCCATAGCATAAGCATGGTAATGGCAATCCTAAATCATAGAACAAAGGGAAGAGCAAATGTAGTGCCTCGTTTTATCATTGATTGTTGACTTTGACTATGACACTACTATTTGAGGGCATTCGGTTGCGAATGACCCAGTTATGCGTGGATTCAGACCTAGATTATGTGTCGACTTATTATTTGAGGGTGTTCAGTTTTGGATGACCCAGCTCTATGTGGAGCTAGTATTTGCTTATTAAAGATAATTGCTTGGAAACTGTCTGTTGTGCTATTGATGATGATTTCATGTGATTATGTTATGATTTCAATGTTGATCGAAAGTTCATGTGATTATGTTATGATTTCAATGTTGATCGAAAGTTCATGTGATTATGTTATGATTAGAATGTTGATCGAAATTTCATGTGATTATGATATGATTTTGATGTTGATAGAAACGCTTATGTGGTTCTGCTATGATTTCAATAGTGATCGAAATGCTTATATGATTTTATCATGATTCAATAGTGATCGAATGTATATGAAAAGTGAAAATAAAGTCAATAATGATCAAATTTTGATAATTGCTTATGATTGTATCTATCATGTACTTTGATGGGTTTTCAAGTGTGACAAGAAAGACATGTACATGTGACGCAAGGTGGCATCAATACCCCATGGACTTGGGATGAGTCGGGTATCATTAACAGGTGATGTCAATCTGATATTTATGCTTATGAGTGAAATCATTGTTGCACGAAATTGCAAGTAGTCAGCACTCCCCGGTGTATCGTGACAAGGGACTAATATCCTCTTGTGGATCCTTTAAATCTGGCGGTGGTGAGTTTACCAATCACCTACGGGTTTTGGTCTAACAGCAGCCGTACTACCAACAATTGGTATCAGAGCCAGAGGTCGCGAGTTCGATACACACTCAGCTCGCGCTGAGGGGGAGATTGTTGCACGAAATTGCAAGTAGTCAGCGCTCCCCGGTGTATCGTGACAAGGGACTAATCACCTCTCATGGATCCTTGAAATCTGGCGGTGGTGAGTTTACCAATCACCTGCGGGTTTTGGTCTAACGGCACCCGTACTACCAACAATCATGTTTTAAAATATTTGATGTGTGTGATGTTTAACATGCAAATGTTGGATTGTGATTGTCAATCGGTTTACATTAGGTAATGGGGATGAACTAATACATTATGTAAGTCTAGCATTGTCCACATGATGAGTTGGGAAAGAGAGAGAGAGAGAGATGATATTAATCGTCAAATGTGTGTTTCCATGAAGGTAGGTAGCAGATTCAGTCACTCACGAGGCACTTGCTGGGGGTCATGCAATAAGGGACTGGCCTTATTCTCTAGGAACCACTAGTCCCTCAACAGGGTTGACTAGATTGAGTCAACAAGTTCTCAATTGTCGTACCATGTCCCCACCTGAGGGAAGTATCTGAAGAGCATGCAAGAAGCATGGCACCCTTGATATCCCTGGTTGCGATGAGAATGTGATGATTAATTAAATTAATTATTAATGGGGGGATAATAAAGTATTCTAAAAAGAATTAGAAAAATATTCTAGTGAATTAATATATGAAAAAGAAATCATTAATTAATTAATTTCAATAATGAAATTTATTAATAAAGAAAGGAGAAAATACATTCAGTTAACTGAAAATAAAAAGATTGAATAAATCCTTAAAGAGTAAATTAAGGAATCTTAACTAAAGCTAATTGCAGTCAAAAATCAAATAATTAGAAAATCTAAGAGAACTAACACTAGGGGGTGAATAAAAATTAAAAGGAAAGAAAATAATTCAAAATTATGCATGTTGATGCATGGAGTGTTGGATGGCTATTCTATATCCGATGGATTATGTAAATCGGCTTTGGACATACCTTCTGGACAGTTATTTTTCAAAGAATTATGGGGAAATATTCTATTTTCTAAGGGGTCTTTAGCCCTAGATTCTCTGTAATCTCCAATACTTGGTGACAGTGCTCTGTTTTGATTACACATGCCTCCACTTCTGGTGGACGAAATGGGGTTAGCATTATACTAGATATGGAGATACCTCACCATTTTTTTGTTTTCTGAAGATCATAGCTACATCAGCATTTTTTTTTATTTCTTAAGACCGTAGCTACATCAGCGTTTTCTGATTTCTGAAGACCGTAGTAAGACTGTTTTATTTGAAATTTATCCTATTGTAGCTCTTGTGAGCACCATATTAGAGGTCATGTTTTATTGTCTTTTGTATTGAATGTAGAAGTTTTATTTTGGACTATGCATCAGAGAAGTTTCCTCAACTTTTTTGTGAAGTTGGAATATGTATTGACACATCTATTTTCTCAATAAATTGATTTTTTTTTCGAAAGAAGAAAAAAAAAAAAAAGATGGAAAGAGCATGAAGCTCTGATATCTTTTTACCCTTGTGTTGGATGACAGTTGTGTTGCCTCCCTGGAGGGAAGTTGTGATGCTTCTCATGTATGTGTATGCTGGAGGGTGTGTTTCACTTTGATACGAGAGAGGTTGGGAGCCTCATGGCAGCATTATACGTATCAATGTTCATTGCTAGCAATGTATCATCAGCCATGTTGCGGCTCGAGGGGCCCAGGGGAAGAAGATTACTCATTGGGTAGGGTAGGGTGGATTACGGTGAACCATTTGTGATTGGAAATACAAAGGCGAGACTTGCGGCAGATCTTTAACAACTTTAGTAGCCTTCGGCATTCCACAGCATGAATCAAGTCGGTCCAGTTTTTTATTTAATGTTTTTTGTTATTTCTTTTGAATGGCATATCGGTTAAATGAAGAAAATGAATGAACTAGATCAGTTGAATGAGTTTTATAAAACATTTACTGGTTTTTCACTTTAGGTGTGCTATTATAAAAACGTATGCATGTTTATTTAGTAGATTCAGTAGGCATCCCTTGAGGGGCCCTTCAGCAAAGATAGTCAACCTTAAGACAACCATTCCAAGCCGCGGGAAAAAAGGGTTAATGGGAAGTCAATGAAGGACACCGGAAAGTGGTATGAGTTCCATAAAATATCCTAGGACAACATTAGTGAACGTTTCTCAATGAAGGCATCTTTGGCTTAATTGAAAACCTCAAATTATTACTCTGGCTCAAAATATGATCCAAAGATAGATGAGGAAAAGTGGATTAATGATGCAGAACCTAGTGTTACCATCATTACCACAAGTATCCTACCTGAAGATACTTAGGATCCTTAATAAGGTAAGAACCTTTCCACTTACGAATGTGGAAGAAGGGGACTCCACAACATTTCATCGTTAATAATGGTATCCAAAAGCACTAATCTCAATATAGGTCATCAAGAAATCAAATTTTATCGACAATGCCACACCCCTACCCATACACCATCGATTGGTTGATCCAGGGACAACACGTATATGTTAGTCAACAATGTATCATACACTACGACATCAAACCCTTCAAAGATGAGGTATTGTGTGATGTTTTCAACCCACTTGAAGTTTGTGATGTTCTTTTAGGACAACCCTATATATGGAAGTGTGATGTTGTTTACGATTCTAAGCCTCATAGTGTCATTGAGGTCATATTTGCATAGTACCAAAGGTAGTATCGACTACTACAATCTCATTGATCTTAGTGAAGTAGTAAAAACAGGTAATCTCTCAAACCAAGATATTTGTAATCTTATGGGATTTGATCGAAAGGTGAGTGAAAAATCACAACAACTTGGCATAACCTTTGGGCGGTGTCTCTCTACATAGCAAAAACAGGTAGAAAATATTAGACAAATAATCGATGAATACAAAGGTATCTATGTTTTACCTACAGGGGATGCCTCTGCACTACCAAGTCAAGAGCTCACTGTTGATTTGATACCTTTTCTCTAGTGACCTAATGACCCAGTGTAAAAATGCTCCATTATGGAGAATGAAGAAATCAAATACGAGATCCAAGAGCTCATCCAAAAGAGCTATATTTGACCAAGCTTCTCACCTTGTGGAAGCCTAATTATGTTGGTGCAAAATAAAGATGGAACATGGGGTGAATACATTGAGATGGAAAACACTTTTTGGCCAAATATAGTGATGAAAATTCAATATTTTACTCATTTATTAAATCGAATCCATTGAAACTCATGTATGCCTTCTGAATTTCGACATGCAATAAAAAAAAAATTGTAGGGGATTATGTTGTCTTTCCAATGATATTTTTTTAAATGCTAATGTCATTTAATGTGTAAAATTTGCATTTAATGAAATGTGTCCTTGCAAATTTGAGGAAAAGTTAACAAGTGGCTTCTATTCATGTACAATAATAAATACTACTAAACGTATAATTTTCATATATATATATATATATATATATATATATACGAACATCATCTAGACATAATGCACTAGGGCATACATTTTTTTAATTTATATTTTTTATTATTTTTCAAAACTAACCACTAAATATTTGAATTGCATTTTGCACACATTTGTGTTCATGTAAACTTTTATTTTACTGTTTACATAAATTGAAAAACCAAAAACACAGAAGAGGACGTGTTGATGTGGGGCCTATATATTTTTTTAATTTTTTTGGTTGTGTGCTTTTATGTTGTTGATTTTTCTTTGAGATCCTTCGAAGTTGTGGACAAGGTTTTTAAGTGTAAGTTTTAAAAGAAAATTAAAAAAATATCAAACTCAAAAACGCATAAATTATATGCCAGTGGATAGAGGATTCGTTGATGAATCTATTGGCATCAAGTTCGCAACTTAGGGTGCAGTCAATGGTAGGATTTATGTATTTCAAAGTGGCTAGAAAAATTAAATGTGCAAAAAAGGCCCCGCTAGTAGCCTATTTTTAAAGCCCTCGGTCAAGCTATTAGCTCGATCAAGGTCTTGAAATACCTCAATCGAGGGTTTTAACAATTTTTTGAATACCTCGATTCATGGTTTATTAAACTCTCGATCGAGGGTTTTATCAGGTTAGTGAAATAGCTTGATCAAGCTATTAGCTTGAGTAAGCTTTTTCCTACACAAATTTATCAAGCTAATAGCTCGACCAAGCTTCTTCTTGTGTAAAAACAATGCACAAACTTCCCCATCGCCAACCTGACATTTAATATACCCACCAACCAACACAAATTCTATAAAGCATAAAAACACAAACAAATTATTTTACTAATACAAACCTGTTAATTGTTCTAAGTTGTGCGTTGTTTTCAAGATTTGCCATGTAGGGATATATATTGTTTCAAAGGAAAATGGAGATTTTCATTTGCTATTGACGAAACAGCATGGGAAATAAAAAACGTTGAAGAAGGAAACATGATCGTTGTCAAATTAACAAAGATGAAATACAAGAAAAATCCAAAGAAAGGATGAGGCAGCGACGGGAAATATTAAGAGAACAACAACAACATGATGCAAGTCAACCTCCAGTGCATCCAACTCTAATTGAGGATGATATGAATAGTTCTTATCTCATTATCCAAATGCTTAAATATAGTTTTACAATTATATATGACTAATCCTACATGGTTAAATATTGACCTAATATTGTCATTAGACATATATATGATACTATGTCTAAAGATTCCTTGTTTATTTAAGAAAATTTGCATACTTCATTATCAAACTTATTTCTCATCAATGCTTTAGGTTTGTTAATTCACAAGGACCACATATTTTTACTCTATAGAAAAACTATAATTATTTGGATTTAATATTAGTGATTATATATAATATTATGATGCATAGTATGATTTAATAATTTCTCTCACACACATATAAAGAGGCAGAGAGAGGAATTTTGTGAGTTTATTTTATAAAAAATCATAGTTAGGAACAAAGTTACATATAGTAATGTTAATGGGATTATATCATTCATTAATATGTAAGTTAGAGATACTATAGGTTGACCTGCAAGATTTTAAATGGAAAACATTTTAAGGGTTTGTGTTTTCAATATACGTATAATTAGTCAATGGATTTTCTTATTTTATTATAAATAGAGAGAGAGAAAATTATTATCATATCTCATTAAATAGCTTTAATGTTTGAAGTTTAATATACATCAAAATTATTCTAATTTCAAATTAAAAATAATGGAATGAACAGCAAAGATGCTTAGTACATGCCTCTTTAAAAAACAATTAAAAAAATAATAATAAATCAATTTGTTTTAACATAAAACTAAACAATTTTAATATGGGTATAATTTTGTTGGGATAGTAGTCAAGTTATGAACTTGAAAAGTTAATAACTAATTTGTTATTTGTTATTTATTTTTGGAAAAAATCTATTTTAATTAAATATAAAAATATTAATTTTAATAACCAATTCATGTATCAATTTAAAACTAAAAGTATTAATTTTAATTGTAAAGTAAAAAAAATGTACCAATCCATGTTTTCACACAAATTAACATGAATTATTAGTATTGTAGCTATCATTATTATAGCCACAATGTTATAGTAAAAAAGCATTTAAATGTATTATTTTATATATTGTAATAAAGGATCTTTAAAGTGTTTTGTTTGGTGTAGGGATCCCTTATCGATTTTAGCCATGATTTGGGTGTTATTGTTATGGCCTAATCCACTATTTGAAGTTTTCTAATCTAATATATAAAAAGTAGAATGCAATCTATGCTAACAAAAAAATAAAACATAAAACAAATTAGATAAATATTTTAGCCATGATTTGGGTGTTATTGTTATGGCCTAATCCACTATTTGAAGTTTTCTAATCTAATATGTAAAAAGTAGAATGCAATCTATGCTAACAAAAAAATAAAACATAAAACAAATTAGATAAATATTTGAAATAAATAAAAGTAAGAAAGTTTAGTTCTACAAATGAGAATAGTCTAGAACATAAAACAACATTCCTTATAGTTTGGATGCTTAGTTCCACACATTTGCAGTGCCAAAACCAATCAATCCTTTCAAATAGCTTCACAAAGATTACTTCTCCTCATTTGAGTTTCAACAAATAATTACAAGAAAATGGTTCAAGAGTAAAAAGCATATTCTCATTTAATTTTATAATAATTATACGTCATTGCATTATAACTACCTCTGGGTGAATAGCCAAGTGGCATTCTCTGTTTTTTCACTCAAGAAGCTTTCACCTTCATCTTAATTTCATTACATTTAGAATCATATTTACATCCAAATATTGGCATGACTTGAGTAAGATCATCCAACGTATTATTTTATATATTGTAATAAAGAATCATATTTAAGTTGTAGCCATTGTTTCCAGTTCCAAGATGAAGTCTGCAAGGAAGAGACTGCCACAACTGATATTCACGGGCTAGAGAAAAGTCTGAGTCTGACCGTGTTGTTTTGAGCTGTTTTCGTGGAAGAAGTCCGGAGAGGTGTTTCTTTTGGATACTTGTTGAAGAGATTGCTTCCATATCTAAGACGGAGTTGCTGCCAAGACTGTGCGAAGGAGAAGACAGCCGGGAGTCTTTTACTGTGTGATGTGTACAACTATGCAAATAGATGGACAACGCTTGGGAAAATTCACATGGACTTTGGCATTAATGAGGATAATTTCATTTGGCATCAAAAGGCAGATTGTTATTTTTTTTATGGAGGTAAACGTGTAAAGTTTGATGCCTCTAACATGTGGAAGAGTTAAATTGGTTGATGCTTGCTTAATCACATTGTTATTGTGTCGAGTCAAGGTGTCAAGGGCGTTATGCAAACCTTGACTTAACAAGTCACATGACAAAGCATCACACAGTAAAAATAAAAAAAGGTGATGTCATATAATGTAAGATGAAAATCAAATCACAATTTTAAAATATATATATATATATATATAAAAGTGTGATCTATGTTGGCATAGAAGTCCACAAGGTTAGTGGGTCTCATAAATATATCAGATAGGTATATGAAAATTCATGGTTGCATAGTGAAAGTCCTTGAAATGATGCATGAAAGGTATGGAATTATGATTACGTGGAGTTTTATCTTTTTAGGTTGGGGGCAGGCCTGGAATTTGATGGTCCACAAGATTTTTTTTTGTTTTCAAGACGTATTTGATAGGTGGGTCCAATTTTGGCACGTCACCACTTACATGTTTCCAAAATTACTTACCGTCAAATTGACGTTCAATCATATCACATACATGTCATAAATTTTAATACCTAGATTTGGCTAGCCTATGATATATATGGTTGGATCATGGATGGGTCTAGAGTCCGGGACTCAGCATCAATACATGGATGACAGCATTGATCACCAACCACACTAATCCATATTACCTGATTCACAATAGATACACTGCACAGTGTGGCCGTGCCAACTATCACCTTCACACTCTTGCACCGTTCCACACATCTAATTAAATTATATACCTAGAAACGATGATTCATGTAGCTACGTGGTAGAGTTATAGGGCCAGTTAGGCCGAATTTCTGAACATCAAAGGGTGATGGAGTGATGGTGAATTAATGAGCATTGTAAATTGTGATGGCGTGATGGTGAATTAATTGATCCTTGAAGCCTGAATGGATGTTCTTGTTGTTCATTTTTAGCTGGAGGTGAGGCAGCGAATAGACACCCACTCCAAGTCTGGCATCCCTTTATCAATCCTGCAGGCTACAGCCTCTAAGCTCCGGCTCCACTTCACCCCCACTGCTCAAGTTGATCCCTTTCCTTCGCTGGACTACCTATCGCTCACAGGCTCCAGGCCTTTCCTTCGCTGGACTTCCTATTGTTCACAGGCTCCAAGCCTCCAACTACCAGCAGAGGTTATACAAATCACGATCCATGGGTAAGTTGAATTTCTGTTAAATGCATTATGTCTGTCAATTGAAAATTTAATAACCATGTTGATTATATCTGTGAACATCTTTTCGTTTCTATTAAAAACAAAATCTATTAATTTATCCTAGCAAATAGCAAAATCTACAGTGAAACGTCTATTTCACTCATGACTCAAGTAAATATAAATTTGCTAGAGTTCAATTTTGTGTGTTTATTTACTCATTGCAGGGTTATGATAATCAATAACCACCCTGTAGTGTGTTGTTTGGGATGGTTTATAAGTCATTATTCCAGTCTATACTGCAATTATTATACTGTTGTTGAATGAACATATACTGTTTGTTATTCTGCTACTAAATGAATGTATAGTTATACCCTTTGTTGTTGAGAATAATCTATTCCTCAAGCATCTGTTCCTTCATTATACTTCCAAAATTTCAAGCATCTGGAACTTCATTATATCTCGAAGTTCATGAGTCACGAATATATGAGTTTGTCAAGAATTTGAGTTTTACATATTTTTGGGGGGGACTTTTAAAATTTTGGGACATTGGGTGAGAATTTATATAACAATAAAAGATTTTAAACTTATCAAATTATTTATATTGGTCATTTTCTAAACTAGCGTGACTTTCTCTCACACTTAACATTGACCATTTGAAGGGATTCAACTATCCCTACAAAAATTCGAAGATCTCTTCAGGTTGAAAACATGTTTAGCCAGAGTTTACTTTCCTATTCAGCCTATTCCAGCAATACCTACCACCTTTGTGGAGCTTTGTTTCAAAATTTCATTTTGTAGATCCTCCAATCCTTTTCTGAATATTTCATAGCTTATGAATTTCACAACATAAAAAATTGACACTCACAAATTTGTATAAAACGTAAATAGAAGGGCATGAAAAACACAAGAACGTCAGCAAATATTCATTTGACAGGTAGAGGGGATATGAAATTCCAGGCCTGGATGGGGGTTGGTATTTTGATATAACCCCCTTAAGTGTCATGGTCAAAGTCATAAGTATGATAGGTAAATACATGGTCACATGTGCGATAATAAAGTCATGTTCCAAAGTAATTAAGTTTTCATGTCAAATTGTGAAAAGTGTGAAAGGTCTTGGTCATTAGTAAAAATGATAACGTAATGGGCATGAGTTGCAAGGAGTCAAAGTCCACTTAAAAGTTGAGAGATTATTGTTGTAAAGAGTTGGAGTCAAGTCATATTAATGTTGAAGTTCAAGTCAAAGTGAATTCAAGGACAAATTAAGTGCGTCAAAATCTAGTTTGTCAAGTTGATGTTATATGATGTAAAATTATGGCAATTGGTACATTAATTAGGTTTGCCAATCCATTGTCATAGGTTTCCTTGTTGGAAATTGCACAATCCAACAAGAAAACATTTGTGTACAAGAAATTGGCTAGATAAAAGCTGACATAAGATTATGGTGTATGGTGAAAGACAAAGCCAGAAGACTCCAGTGGCAAAGAAAAATGTATTCATGGTGTTGCGATAGAAATGGGCTTATGTAAAAGGGCTTGTGTGTTGGACTTATGATTGGTACCATAAAGTGATGGAACTTTGATATTGTTGTAAAGCATGCTCATTGTACCTGAGATGAAGTGTTGTGATGATGCATATGTGATGTAAGGGGTACATGATCGGTTGTACTTGACACCCCAAAGTTTTTGGTCCAAGTTGTAAAGCCTAGTCATAGGCAAGTTGTATTCCCCAGGTTGTTGTAAGACATGTTCATGTTTTTTAGGCATACGTGTTGTGGTGTAGAACCACATAATGTTGTCCTCTTATGTAAAGAGAGGATGTGGCATCAAGTTGTGGAATTAACCCCTCTGAGAGGTACGAGGGTGACAGGTGTACCTGTATGCTAGCTTGATGGAAGTTGAATCTTTGATTAAGGGGGGAATGTGTGAAGTAATCTCAGATTCTGAGTGTGTGGGACCAAGTTAAGAGAAAGTTTAGCATGTTGATGAACCATGTAGGTGAAAAGCATTCCTAGAGAACTGACGACTACATTGGATGGAACCCATGTATCTCGGTAGATGGATTGTTTTTTATATGGACATCAATGATCATTGTTATGCAAGTATCAAAAGAAAGAAGCACAAAGTTCAAGGATGAAGTCCATAGTGAATAAAGCCCAAGTGTGTGCAATGAAAATTTATTTCCCCATCACAAGGTTCGTGGTCATCCGAAACCACTTGTGCACAAGGTTCGTGGTCAACCAAAACCACTTGTGTGATGCATGGTTCGTGGTAAGCCGAAACCAGTGGAGAATTGTAATTGTTAGGGGTAAGCCATAAAATCCCAAGGTGATTTATGGTGAGGGAAAGCCCATATATTATTCAGTAGCACACTAAAGCCAAGTGAAGACAACCAGATGTGGACATGACCTAGATAAAGACCAAGACAACAAAAAACAAGCACAAGCAAAAGAACTAAAGATACAAACAACAAGTATTCGTTAAGGGGGAGTGTTAGAATATATAACTCATACTTGTTGTATGATGACAGGTTGAACATGTAACAAAGGAAGGTGACCTAGAAGAATAGGTTAGTTTCTAGATACTTGAGTAATTGATAGAGATATAGTTGTAATACATGAGTTGTTAACTAGAGGAAGAAGAAGTATCTAGAAGGAACAATTAGAGCCCTAGATCTTGATCTAGATCAATGGATGAGATCAATTTTGCATTGTATAAATATGTGTATCATGTTAGCAATGGACAATCAAGAAAACTCAGTTCTCTTTCTTGTGTCTCTCTCATCATAGTTTAATAGAGAGCAAGGACACGGAGAAGTCCATGTCCACCCTTCCAGTCCTCAATCAACGGGCAGGGATGAGTCATATGCATAGGGATTCCTATGGACGGTTTGCGACGGATAACAAGAATGGCGATAATAACAGTCTTGGGTGGAATGACTGCATGAAGATGTCAGACTTTTTGGCTCCTAAGATGGGTTATCTGGTGGAGGACACTGTTGTGTTAAGCGCTTCCTTTCATGTGATCAAGGAATCCAGTAGTTTTACCAAGAACTTGGGGTTTGTTGCTAGTGCTGGCAGCGGAAGAGCCAATGGCAGGAAACCGGTTGGGCATCTGGGGAAGTTCACATGGAGAATTGAAAATTTCACAAGGTTGAAGGACCTCTTGAAGAGGCAGTTGTGGTGGCCTTGTTGCAAGGCAGGTCGGTTCTCATAATCTAAGAAGGACTGGTGAGCATTTGATCGAAGATGAGAAGTTTATTGGTGTGGGTGAGAGTCATATGCATTGCTGAAACTCTGGCATTTTGCAAGAGAAGCTCCCATCTGCCTTGTTGCGGCTGGTGTAGTCCTGAAACTAATTCGACATAACAAATAAATATCAACATAGCTTGAATGATAGACATAGACCTTAGTCCTTCCATTGTAATGTAGGTTATCCTCCACATTTCACCTCCTCTTCAATTGGATTTTTGCAGATAAAATTCAATTCAATTCTTGGCAAGAAATATTATTTGCCTCTGGAATGCATTGCACAGTAGAACTAGGAGACTCATCGTGTATATATGGACGATCCTACAAGCAGAATACCAATCGTACATGTCTCACCTGAGGTGGAATGCTTGGGTTTTAGAAAGGCATGCGCATGCGAAATGTGTGAGTTCTAATAGAACGCCAGCGCCGAACGCCTTTTCCTTCTTTTTCTTTTGGACGTTTGTAGGGATTCGTAATCATCCAGCCATTTCTCAGTGTTTTGCAGCTCGATACATGAATCACCACACAACATTTGTGAACTTTCTTCAAAAATAAAATGAAATTACAGAGGAGAGAAATACCAAACCTAAGAATTTCTAAGTCTGTAGGCTCGTGAACGATACCAAATTTGTAAATCTTGTAGGCCTTGCAGCTGATGCACTCCATGTCATTATTTTCTAATTCGAACGAGTTAGTTCTAGATTTGGAAAGAGGTTCATAAAAAAAGGCCGAGAACGGAAAGAGCAAATAAGGTGCCATCCTTGACAATGTAAATGTGTCAAAGTACAATTTTAGAACTGCACACGATTGAACTTTTTCAATTGAACTTCTGGATGAGCGCAATTTTCTGTTTTACATAAACTCGATTGCATTTTTGGAATTCAAAAGCTAGCGTGTATAAAAATGGCAAGCGCCAAGAAGAATATGGAAATGATATAATTCAATTTCAATGTGAACTTGAATTGGTGAATGGTCAATATTAACATCCTACTGATAAGAAAAAAATGGTCATTTTACTTTTATTTGCTTAAAACGTTACCCATAAAAAGGAAATTATAGTTTTTTTTATCTAGAGTTGTTTAATGAAAAACGCTGGTGAACATGGTGACATCATAATTGGCCATACAAATATGAAATGGGAGTTGAATTCGATTAAGAATTTTTTTTTGTAACTTTCCACTCTTTGTGATAATAGTATAGATTTTATATTGAATTTAAAATTAGATTTTCTTATAATTCATATATTTCTCCATGATGAAATGATTGTAAATGAAATGCTTTCAGTGAAAATTAAACATTTTTTCATGATGAAATGATGGCGAACAACCCCTTGTTCTATTTATCCTTACACAAGTTGAAGAAAATCTCGTTTCACATGTCAACCCTATTTTGCAAGTAAAATCTCGTGTTGAAGACTTGGACATTTTAATTGTCACTTGCAAAACCTTCCACAATCAATCCTATGATTGTATTTCCAGTAGAGCCCATGTTCTTGCAACCTTGGAATACAAGATAGCACATGACCCATACTATAAAGATGTACACCTTGACCAAAGTGCACTTATGGCTTTTCCAATTTCCCTCACTAATGTTTACCCTTTGCTTCGATATTCACACTCTACTACCCCTAATTCTATTTGCTCCTCTGTAGATGTTCACCTCGACCAACCCGACAATGCAGAGCCAAATTCCCTTGCTCCTATGTGGAATTGGGTGCAGAGCTTTGCTTTTTGCCTAGCAAATATTTATTTGGATTTCCAAAAAAAACAACCATTTAAACCAGCTACATTTTAGTATTTTTAAAAGAAATTTGTGTCTTTGCTTTCTGCTCAAATTGTGATTCTGATTCCATATATGGCTTTTTTTTATTGCACCCCAAGGTGTAATTGCTAGTTTAAATAATTTATGTATAAAACACTTCCCATACGGTGATGGTACGAGAGAATTAAGTAGCTAAATAATTGCAAAGTACAACAACAGAGAATTCGGTACGAGAAATTAAGTGGCTATATAATTGCAAAGTACAACAGCAAGTACATGGTCCAATGAGATGTTTTTTATTTTTGTAAGTTTTTAAATTTGGTACGACATAATTAAGTGGCTAAATAATTGCAAATACGACATCAGGTACTTGGTCCAATGATATTTTTTTTTTTTTTAGTTTTTAAATTTTTTTTTTTGACAATTCCTATTTAAACCAGATAAAAAATGTCACTTCAAAGGTTTTGCCAATCAAAAAATAAAAATTTAATTTTCAAAACTATAAAAAATATTTTTTAATTTTTCAAAAATTTAGTTTAATATATGATTTTTACAAAACATTAGAAAAAAATGTGATGTACTTTAAACTAATTAAAATTCAACCTAGTTGACTCAACATCAATTTCTATATACCTACTGGAGGAAGGTATACAAATTACAAAATAATGTGATTGAATAAAGTTTGAGTCTTCAATTAGTGAGCAAGAAAAGGAAGTTAGAGGTTGATCTAGTATTAAAGGCTTATATGTAATTTAGGGATACTTTGAGCCTCTTATATAGGTTGGTGTAAGATTCTAAATGGAACAAAAGACTATAATGAATTTATTTTAAGGGTTCTCAATATATGTATAATTTTCATGTTGATAATTTATTAGTCAATGGATTTTCTTATTTTATTATGATTATGTGTGTGTGAGAGAGAGAGAGAATTATTTCTATATCTTCACTCCAATGTTTGAGGTTTAATATGCATCAAAATGGTCCTAATCTCAAATGAACAAAAATCACAAAATAATGCATTGAATACTATATGAGTCTTCTATGAGTGAGCATGAAAATGAAGTTGGAAGTTCATCTAGTATCAAATAATTTGATCATTTCATTACATAATGATAATGAAGAATTTTAATGGATTGGTATTATAAATAAACATTTCACTCCTCCATGTGTAGCTTATTTTGGAGAAGATTCATATTTTCCACTAGCCAATTTCTACTTCTTTGTATAGGTTTCTTTCATGTTTGTTATATATATGAAAATTTCATATTGGATTAATCGGTTTCTACTTATTTGTATATGATGATGTTATATATATATATATATATATATATATATATATATATATTCTACTTGTTGAATGGAAATTACATTCTTCATGTGCTATTTCACTTACAAAGAATGAAGAAGCATATAAGCATATAATATGCCTCAAAAAGTTCATAAGAAGAACACAACTTAGTTTCAAAATCTCAAAAACACATACTTTACACCTTTTGTCAATCAAGGAACTAATTTGCACACATAAAGAATTAGGATTAGGATTAGGATTAGGGTTAGGATATTATGATTTTAGGATTATTATTTTATTAGAACTCCTTTCTCAATCTAGGAGCTAATTATCACAAAGAAAGATTATCAATCTTCAAGTATTTGAGCTTTCATATTGGTTTAGTTCATTTTTTTAATTGTATCAATTCAATTTTTACAAGCTAATATCACAATCTAATTTGTTTTTCAAGTTTTGAAAACTCAGTTGTTGAAACACTCACAGTAAGGGATCTCCCCTTCTCACTCCACTAAGTGAACAAAGCCCTTAAAAAATCAACACCAACAACTTAATTCAACCAACGTAATTTCTCCACATGAGGGCACAAAATAATTTGTTAGTATAGGGTAGGATTGTTGGGATAGGCATCCAAATAATGTCCCTTAATCATTTATTATTTGAAACATAGTTGTTGTCTACAGGGAGCTTTTAAGAATCTTTCATCATCAAATGGAACCAAATTCCCAAGGAAAGAGGCATCGTGATAAGATGAGGTTAAACCCAAGACGACATGTTTATGTTCTCTCGAGGGGGCTACCCTCCACTTGTTTAAAAGAGGCGACACAATATCGTTTGAGGGACAACTTATTTCCCACACTTGACGAAAATACTTAGTGTCCAAAGCAGAGGATATATACCCTGTAGGTGACTGTCATGGGAATTCGACGGTACCTCGATCAGGTTTTGTTGGCCACTAGTTTTGCTCCTAATGCCCCTTGTTATAACGGATCCTTTGTTTCCTTTGTGGGTCATCTCCAGCTGGTTCACAACCATTGACATGAGAACCTTTGGAAGGCCCTACTACAATTTGAGCGGAAAGTCACTAGGTCATAGGTTCATACTTACATTTTATTTTGTGAATACATTACGTGCTCAACATTATTTCTTGCACATTATATTGACACTTGACTGGAAATGATTATATCGGCGTGCTTAATTTCAATTTTTTTGCATGTTTGGAGATTCCATCTTCGTTAGGGTTCTATCTTCAATTATATTTTTTTTCTTCATTTAAAAGTCCCCTATCTAGTCATAGTTGAACTTTCAAATTTTCAATTGGACTATGAAGGGATAGATTCTGATCAGTTGTCATGGGACCATGTGCCCTCTCATATTTCAATAATAATTCGGAGTTGCAGTGGGATTGGAAGGGGTGGAAATTTTTTAGAAGGTTTGGATGTTATCACACTAGAAGAGTTTGGGAACCCCAAGCCCCAATCAGGAAATTAGAGAGCATGTTGGTAGCATAATTAAGTCATATTTTGAACTACATTCAGTGATTACACAAGCTTAAATCCTACATGGATTGATCAAATGTAAAAAATTGAAACATGCCACAAAGTTGTTGGGTTTTCAAGATGCTAAAAGTAAAAATATAGATGAGACTATAACAGAAAATATATCAAAGATGTTCTAATCTTTGTTCAGAAAATTAAGAAAAAATTATATATGAGATGCTCGTAGGGAAATTACAACTGTTGTGGCACCGAGAAACTCAAGAAGTTGAAGGTGGAAACAATGTCAAAATTGCTCCATGTTTCAAGAAGAACCTTGAACAAATATACTAAATACAGGGTTCAGATAGATGGAAATGATGAAGCTATTTTTTGGGCTTTTATTTGCAGGAAACCCTATCGAGACAAGCTTCCATAAGGAATTAAAGAAAAGGTGTTAAATTTTTGGGAGATCCATTATCGTTCTATACCAAATCGAAAGCATGCCATGTGATAACATTTATTCACAGGTTAATGCTAATCACTATAAGCATGTTATGGAGATGACATGAGTTTCCTTGTTTAAGGAATTTCAAGAAACCAATCCCAATGTCAAGATTGCAATTAGCATGTTTGATAAATTGAAACCATAGAATATCCAAACAAAATTCGTGACACTTTTTGTTGTCACATGGAAGAGATATTAGTAGTTTACCATGAATTCGTCGTCTTCTTCAGTTGTGTCGTCTAAGAGGAATGACTCGCTTGAGGACAAAATTCCTACTTCATAATTCATTAAGAAGTTTCAAAATCAAATTTATTAATACATCAAACACTCTCACGGGTTCAGGTGGAAAGATTTTGAATTAAAACATTCTCGTGAGGTATTCAAGACGGTCACAATATTATAAGTGGTAGAATTTGCCGAGAATCACACATTTTCTCCCTTGAGATAGATACTGAGCGGGTACTGTCATGTAAAAATAGTCACAGCAAATCTAATGAACAAGTAAATCAATCACAATAGATGAAACTCATAAAATATGGTGTAAACTGTGCAAAAACATGAATCAGTGCTCTATAATCCCAATAAGGGTGAAAATACAATACAATACTATCATAATGAGTGAGAAATTCGAATTAACCAAGGAGGTCATTCGAATTAACTGAATGGCATAGCTTGGCTCCAACTAGGAGTCCTCATCATCAATCAGTGGTGGTCATCAATGCACAAGTCACTATCAAACAAGTGTCAAACTGAGTTTAACTGAGTGTAATAAGTGTAACTAATGGTAAGTGGCACTAATCTAGGAATGGAGGCTCAGTGGAGGGAACATGAGGAGTTAACTGCACTCAGAACTGTCAGTCGTGTCTCATTGGAGGTCAATCGGAGTGATAACATCAGTTATGGGTCAATCGGAAGTAAATCGGAGTGATAACTGAAGTGTAACTGGACTGGTAGGTGAGAAAGGATCCCTTCTTCAGTGGAAGGTGAGAACTTGGTGCATGACAGGCTAGGAGGGCTTAAACTGAGTGGAAATTAGCTCCCAAGTGCTGGGAGACTAAGGACTAGGTGCTAGAGGTACCATATTGATGACTGGGCAGCATGCGGATGCATGCAATACATGCAGAATGCATGCATGCATGCAAAGTACATAAGTGAATGATGAGATATCCTAACACCCACCCTCAAGCTATACTATGATGTAAAAAATAAAATGTAGAGCCCTGGTTACTGAGACCAAAGGTCACCCCAATACAATAATCCAAAAAAAGTTGAAATAAGCTAAGTGAGGAAAGAGGGAAAACCCAGTGGGAAGAAAGCACCCCCTCAAGCTAAACATAAAAATGGATCTAATCTGTCTCCACCATGATGGAACTCACCACCAACAGCGAACGGAGGTAAGAGAACTTCTTCTCAATGAAGCTCTTGGTGAAGATGTCTACAATTTGCTCATCGTTAGGGAAATATTGTAGAATGATGGTGCGATCATGCACCAACTCTCGAATGTAGTGCATATGAATCTCAATGTGTTTGGTCCTCTAGTGCTGAACTAGATCGGTGGAGATCTTAATATCACTTTGATTGTCACAAAATAGGACAATCGAAGTAGTGCTACCAAAATCAAACTCGGAAAGAATACCCTGCAACCAAACTGCCTGAATGCAGGCATTGACTGCCCCTCGATACTCTGCCTCTGCTGAAGAAAGTGCAATGGCTTCCTGCTTTTTGCTTGACCAGCAAATAGGCCCATGTCCAATCATGAAAACATATCCGGAAGTGGACTTTCGGTCTATGCTATCACCTACCCAATCTGAATCAGTAAAACCAGTGAAGTTTAGCTCAGAATCTGCAGCATAATGAATGCCAAAATGTTCTGTACCTTGCACATACTGCAAGATCCGCTTGGCTGCCCGCCAATGAATCTCATGGGGATAATGTATATACCTTGATACAGCACTCACGGCATAAGATATATCAATCCTTGAGTGTGTCAAGTAGAGTAGTGAACCAATCAACTGTGGATACATAGTGCAATCTGCAAGCGGTGTAGTATTTCCCTCTTCAAGACTGATTCCTGAGAGGAATGGGAATAGAGCAGCCTTACATTTTGCCATATTAAACTTTAATAGCAGGTCTTTAGCATAATTTTGCTGAGATAATGTTATCCCATCAAAGTTTTGAGCTATCTCCAAGCCCAAAAATTGCTTAAGCAAGCCCAGATCGCTCATATCAAAATCTATATCTAAAGCGGTTTTTAGCTTGTTAATTGTAAGGAGAGTGCTACCAGTAATGAGAAGATCATCAACATATAAAACCAAAATCAAAAAATTACCTTTAAATTTCTATAGTTACACATTAGGATCAGATTTTCATCTTTTGAAATTTTGAGAAAGAAGGAAGGAGTCGATCTCTGCGTACCAAGCTCTTGGGGACTGTTTCAATCCATACAAAGATTTCTTCAATCTGCAAACTAATGATGGATCTGATATGTATCCTTCTGGTTGTTTCATATATACCACCTCATCAAGGTCTCCATGTAGAATAGCATTCTTTACATCCATGTGGTGCACTTCCCAATGCTTGGGCGGCAATGGCCAAAACTAGGCGGATGGAATCCATCTTTGCAACCGGTACAAAAGTCTCAGTGTAGTCCACACCTTGGACTTGGGAGAAACCATTTGCCACCAACCTAGATTTGTATTTGCTGATAGAGCCATCAGCAGTAACCTTCGTGCGGTAGATCCACTTGCATTGAACTAATTTTCTTCCATGTGGAAGAGAAACTAGCTCCCATGTATTGTTCTTTTGAAGAGAACTGTACTCTTCATCCATGGCGGTTTGTCATCGTGAATCTCGGTGGGCATGATAGTATGATTTGGGATCTGAACCAATCATCAAATAACATTTTTGTAATGTCCCCACCCTTGGACCCAATGCAAGAAGGGAATATGATGCCATTCTATGGGGATTTTCATAAAATCAGCCATATTCATTAGATTCACAACCATAAAATTGATGTGTGCAAATGGAAAACAAGAAAACATGCACAGCGGAAATAAACTCATCCACACACATTTTTTCATATGCATTCAATCACATCGATAACAGTCATGAAATTATTCATTTGCAGAGGGAAAACACATAGATAGAAAACACTTATCTTTGTTGTGCAATTGTCCCAAACAACTAGCTATGTCGTTGCAACGTTCCTCCAAACCATAGGTCTCTACCCAGCCTGTATTGTTTCAGCACTCAGAGACCACCCCCGAGCTGGGCATGATATCTACAAGGAAAAGGGAACCCTCAAGCACAACACGGCCCAAAGAAATGGATATCAATCTCAACCCCAGCATTCTCTTGCACACCAAACTCAGATATAGCTCTGGAACACACTTCCAACAGTGGGACTTGGGAACTAGATGGACAGGGGTTTTCCCCAAAACGTAGGCACAACAAAAATGGATTTGTGAGAGGGAAAATCAACCATAGGGAAGAAAACTATTTCTCCCATAGATATACAAGCAATCAGTGAGTCAAAACAGCCTCTATGGTCCCCAAATCGATTTCCCTTTCTTCCCCACTATTACACAACACAAAAACGCCCTTCCCAGCTAAAATAATGAAGGAAAACATAGCAAACCCTGGAGAAAAACACCCAGGTAGCTCTAAACTCATGAGGGAGCAAGACTGATGGTTGAATAATGGCTTGGGAATAAATTTTGTGGCCCTTTACTTGCCCAAGAATCCAAACATGAATGTCTAGGAAGGGTGGCTTACCCATACTCGATTTGGACAGCCATACCTCTCCATTCCCCAAGGCATTAACTACCTCAACCAATTATTGGGAGAAATGAATGATTGGGTACAAAAGTCAACATGGGTAGTTGAGGGTTCATGGGTTCTCTCATTGACACTTGGCTTGACTTGATTGGCTCAAGGGTTTGAATATTTCCCTCCCAATTT
Organism: Larix kaempferi; assembly: GCA_027924585.1. Classification (NCBI taxonomy): domain Eukaryota; kingdom Viridiplantae; phylum Streptophyta; class Pinopsida; order Pinales; family Pinaceae; genus Larix; species Larix kaempferi. The sequence goes on from BSBM01000131.1 coordinate 3,880,790, forward strand.
CCTTGTAATAGCATGCCCCCATCTCTTGTTGCATTGCATAGCTAGTTGTGGGATTTTATATTAAAATGAATATTTACAATTCCCATGGTTCACTAGCACATGGGTAGCATAGTATCAAATACTTGCCTCTTCTAGATCCAGCGTTCACTAGCAGGGCCTTGGCCTTGAGCTCCATGCTAGGAATCATACATAATATGCATACATTATTTACATTATAGCCCAAAATATTACATGGTTCAAAATGGGGTCATTACAATTTATCATATAATAATGGATCAGAAAAAGAAAGAGCCATACCTGCTCTTTCATAGTCTTCTCTTATTCTCCTTGGTTCAGTAGGATTTCCAATGTTTGGAGCAGCATATTGTAGAGTGTTTTGGGCCCACTTTGGTAACAGAGGAGGATCATTATGGTCTAATTCCGAACCTGATATTTCATGGCCATCAAATTCTGATATAATATCAAAGATATCAGATCCAATGCTTTCTCCATAATCACTCAAATCTTCTTCTTTTGGAGGGTGCAAATCGGCAGTGTTTTCCTCGACTAGTTTCAGATCTGGCAGCGGTTCTTCAAACTTCACACCTCGCTCTATGAATACCTTTTTGGATCTGATATTCATGAGTTTATATGCTTTTGATTCTTCCCCATATCCTATCAGGATACATTCAATACTTTGTGGAACCAAAGACTTTCTCTAATCAGAAGGAATTCTAGCCCATGCAGTGGAGCCAAAAACCCTCAAATTGGACACATTCGATTTGCAACCAAAGAATGCTATGAAAGGAGTTTTACCTTTCATAGATGAATGTGGAACTCAATTTTGAATATATGCAGCAACATTAATGGCTTCATCCCAAATATTTTCAGCCAAACCTTTTGAATCAAGCATGCAGGTAGCCAACTCTTTCAGTGACCGATTCTTCCTTTCCGCTACATTGTTCTGCTAGGGTGTGTAGGGAACTGTATGTTGGATCTGAATTTCGGCACAAAGTTGTAGAAACTCAGTATTGATATATTCTCCACCATTATCATATCTAAGAGCTTTGATCTTGCTCTTAGTGGCGGTCTCAACAGAAGCCTTAAAATCCTTGAATTTTCCAAGCACTTCTAACTTGTTTCTGAGAAAAAATACCCAAGTAAAGCAGGAAAAGTCGTCGATGAATGTCAAAACATACCTTGAACCATTCATGGACGTATTTGGAAAAATACCACTGATATCAGAATGTATGAGGCCCAAAATGGTAGAAGCTCTGCTAGCTTTGTCGCGGTCGAAGCTGTGCTCGGGGTGCTTCCCAACAATGCAACTAGGGAAAATTCCCTTCGAGGAACAGAGTTGTGGAAGATCATCTACCATGGATTTTTTTTGTAGCAGCAGAAAATACTTGTAATTAATGTGTCCAAACCGTTCATGCCAAATCCTACTAACCTCGTTGCTATGAGTGAGGAGAGCAGTGGGCTTTTCAAGTGGCACAAAGTGAGAAAACTCATAATATTTTGCAGTGTGGTTTGCCTTTCCGACTGCAATAAGTCTTCCACTTTTGATATAAAAAATTTTGACATTGTTAGGGCTGAATGTAACTTGCTTTGGTTCACCATTTTGTGTCATTTGATACACAGAAAGTAGATTTGAAGCCAAGGAAGGCACATAGAGAACATTCTGGAAGCTTCCATGCTCTACATGGATGGTACCTTTGCCCTTCAAAGACATTTTTGAGTCATCTCCCAAAAGGATGGGGATGGAGATGCTTCAATCGAATGAAGAGAAGGAGTCAATTTTTGCAGCCATAGGATTCGAGGCACCAGAATCTATTAGTAGAGTGGTGGGTTTCGAAACAGTTTCCATGAGTGCTTGACCTCTTTCATGATCATCATTCCTATCCTTATTCTGTGCACCATCGGGAAGACATATGTTGTTCTTTTCCAAAAGGAGGGCCATTTGATCTATTGTTTTATTCATGCATGAACTTTCAGGATCAAATCCACAGTTGCAATATGAACATTTAGATTTTTCCTTGCCCTCTTTCCCCTTCTGCTTGTTCCTCGAACCGGATGGTGCTTCCGGTTGCTTGCCTTTATCTCTTTGCTTGGTAGGCTCGAATTTGGGCTTCTCTTTCCTTTGCTTTCCTTTACCATTTGAATTCTTGGATCCTTGAGAAAAGAGGGCTGAATCTTTGGAGTTTATGAACCCCATTTGAATCAACTTATCATGCTCTTTTGTGACGGACTCAATGAAGGCATTCAAGGTAGGCAACTTCCAATTCTGGGTAGTTAGCCAACCAGAATTGAAAGTAGAGACAAATACCGAGTAATATTTCCCAAGCTTTGTGAGAATGGAGAGGATCAATTGCTTATCCTCTTTCACAACACCACTGTTCTTCAACTGCAATGACAAGTGATTGAATTTTGTGAAAAACTCATTGATGGTCTCAAAATTCTCAGGACTAAGGGCAATCAATTCATTTTCCAATTGAAAGGCCCTAAGCTCGTCCTGCTTGCCAAAGAGATTGTCAAGTTGCTCCCATATTGCTGTCGGAGTCTTCAATCCACTGAGATGGAAGTGATGATCCTTGGAAATGGAGAGGCAAAGGAGACCATAAGCTTCATCAAGCTTATTGTAGTGTTTGGTTCTTTCTGACAATGTGCTTGGCTCCAATTCGAGTCCAATAGTGACTCTATAGAACCCTTTTGAGCGTAATATAATCTCCATATCATCTTTCCATTCAAAATAATTGAAAGGAGTAAGAACTAGCTTGGAAGAAGAGTATTCCATTTCAGATAGCGAGTGCACTTGATGTAGAAGAACTTGTCAAACACTAGAGAGCGAATGAAATTGATGTAGATGATTAACCTGCAAATCACAATCAAAACAAGAACAATAAGGTCAAACAATCCACCCTTTTAGAGTTGCATCACACCTGGTATTGGATATCAAACAAGTTGAATGGGTCCAATGTATCAAATCCAGGAATTATGTGGAAAACTCAAGCTTCTGGAGTGGATTGGAGTGTATTTTTCTGCTTTGCATGCACATGAGCAAATGCACATGAGATCTTTCATGCCAAAACTTCAGTAATTTTGAGCAAATTCACTCAAATCTTCTTGTAGAACACTTGTATAAAATAGATCTTGTCCGTGCAATGGCTCTGATACCATATAAAATTAGTCACAACATATCTAATGAACAAGTAAATCAATCACAATAGATGAAACTCAGAAAATATGGTGTAAATTGTGCAAAAACATGCATCGGTGCTCTATAATCCCAATAAAGGTGAAAATACAATACAATACTGTCACAATGAGTGAGCAATTCAAATTAACCAACGAGGTCATTCGAATTAACTGAATGGCATAGCTTGTCTCCAACTAGGAGTCCTCATCATCAATCAGTGGTGGTCATCAATGCACAAGTCACTGTCAAACAAGTGTGAAACTGAGTCTAACTGAGTGTAATAAGTGTAACTGATGGTAAGTGGCACTAATATAGGGATGGAGGCTCAGTGGAGGGTGCATGAGGAGTTAACTGCACTCAGAACTGTCAGTCATGTCTCATCAGAGGTCAATCGGAGTGATAACATCCGTTATGGGTCAATTGGAGGTAAATCGAAGTGATAACTGAAGTGTAACTGGACTGGCAGGTGAGAAAGGAGCCCTTCTTCAGTGGAAGGTGAAAACTGGGTGCATGACAAGCTAGGAGGGCTTAAACTGAGTGGAAAGTAGCTCCCGAGTGCTGGGAGACTACGGACTAGGTGCTGGAGGTACCATACTGATGATTGGGCAGCATGCGGATACATGCAATGCGTGCAAAGTACATAAGTGAATGATAAGATATCCTAACACCCGCCCTCAAGCTATACTATGATGTAAAAAATAAAATGTAGGTCCCTGGTTACTGAGATCAAAGGTCACCCCAATACAATAATCCAAAAAATGTTGAAATAAGCTAAGTGAGGAAAGAGGGAAAACCCAGTGGGAAGAAAGCCCCCCTCAAGCTAAACATAAAAATGGATCTAATCTGTCTCCACCATTATGGAACTCACCCCCAACAGTGAACGGAGGTAAGAGAACTTCTTCTCAGTGAATCTCTTGGTGAAGATGTCTACAATTTGCTCATCGGTAGGGAAATATTGCAGAATGATGGTGCGATCATGCACCAACTCTCAAATGTAGTGCATATGAATCTCAATGTGTTTGGTCCTCTGGCGCTGAACTATATCAGTGGAGATCTTAATATCACTTTGAATGTCACAAAATAGGACAATCGAAGTAGTGCTACCAAAATCAAACTCGGAAAGAATACCCTACAACCAAATTGCCTGAATGCAGGCATTGACTGCCCCTCGATACTCTGCCTCTACTGAAGAAAGTGAAAGGGCTTCCTTCTTTTTGCTTGACCAAAAAATAGGCCCATTTCCAATCATGAAAACATATCCGGAAGTGGACTTCCGATCTATGCTATCACCTGCCCAATCTGAATCAGTAAAACCAGTGAAGTCTAGCTCAGAATCTGCAGCATAATGTATGCCAAAATGTTTCGTACCTTGCACATATTGCAAGATCCACTTGGCTGCCCGCCAATGAAGCTCATGGGGATACTATATATACCTTGATACAGCACTTACGGCATAATATATATCAATCATTGAGTGTGTCAAGTAGAGTAGTGAACCAATCAACTGTGGATACATAGTGCAATCTGCAAGCGGTGTAGTATTTCCCTCTTCAAGACTGATTCCTGAGAGGAATGGGAATAGAGCAGCATTACATTTTTCCATATTAAACTTTAATAGTAGGTATTTAGCATACTTTTTCCGAGATAATGTTATCCCATCAAAATTTTGATCTATCTCCAAGTCCAAAAATTGCTTAAGCAAGCCCAGATCACTCCTATCAAAAGCTAGATTTAAAGCGGTTTTCAGCTTGTTAATTGTAAGGAGAGTGCTACCAGTAATGAGAAGATCATCAACATATAAAACTACAATCAACAAATTACCTTTAAATTTCTATAGGTACACATTAGGATCAGATTTGCATCTTTTGAAATTCTGAGAAAGAAGGAAGGAGTCCATCTTTGTGTACCAAGCTCTTGGGGACTGTTTCAATCCATACAAAGATTTCTTCAATCTGCAAACTAATGATGGATTTGATATGTATCCTTCTGGTTGTTTCATATATACCACCTCATCAAGGTCTCCATGTAGAAAAACACTCTTTACATCCATGTGGTGCACTTCCCAATGCTTGGATGCGGCAATGGCCAAAACTAGGCGGATGGAATCCATCTTTGCAACCGGTGCAAAAGTCTCAGTGTAGTCCACACCTTGGACTTGGGAGAAACCTTTTGCCACCAACCTAGCTTTGGATTTGCTGATAGAGCCATCAATAGCAACCTTCATGCGGTAGATCCACTTGCATTGAACTAATTTTCTTCCAGGTGGAAGAGAAACTAGCTCCCATGTATTGTTCTTTTGAAGAGAGTTGTACTCTTCATCCATGGTGGTTTGCCATCGTGGATCTCGGTGGGCATGATAGTATGATTTGGGATCTGAACCAATCATCAAATAACATTTATGTAATGTCCCCCGCCCTTGGACCCAATGCAAGAAGGGAATATGATGCCATTCTATGGGGATTTTCATAAAATCAGCCATATTCATTAGATTCACAACCATAAAATTGATGTGTGCAGATGGAAAACAAGAAAACATGCACAGCGGAAATAAACTCATCCACACACATTTTTTCATATGCATTCAATCACATCGATAACAGTCATGAAATTATTCATTTGCAGAGGGAAAACACATAGATAGAAAACACTTATCTTTGTTGTGCAATTGTCCCAAACAACTAGCTATGTCGCTACAACATTCCTCCCAACCATAGGTCTCTGCCCAGCCTGTATTGTTTCAGCACTCAGAGACCACCCCTGAGCTAGGCATGATATCTACAAGGAAAAGGGAACCCTCAAGCATAGCACATCCCAAAGCAATGGATACCACCATCTCAACCCCAGCATTCTCTTGCACACCAAACTCAAATATGGCTCTGGAACACACTTCCAACAGTTGGACTTAGGAACTAGATGGACAGGGGTTTTCCCCAAAATGTAGGCACACCAAAAACGGATTTGTGAGAGGGAAAATCGACCATAGGGAAGAAAATGATTTCTCCCACAGATATACAAGCAATCAGTGAGTCAAAACAGCCTCTATGGTCCCCAAATCGATTTCCCTTTCTTCCCCACTCTTACACAACACAAAAACAGAAGGAAAACACAGCAAACCCTGGAGAAAAATGCCCAGGTAGCTCTAAACTCGTGAGGGAGCAAGACTGATGGTTGAATAATGGCTTGGGAATAAATTTCGTGGTCCTTTACTTGCCCAAGAAGCCAAACACGGATCTCTAGGAAGGGTGGCTTACCCATACTCGAATTGGACAGCCATGCCTCTCCATTCCCCAAGGCATTAACTACCTCAACCAATTATTGGGAGAAATGAATGATTGGGTACAAAAGTCAACATGGGTAGTTGAGGGTTCATGGGTTCTCTCATTGACACTTGGCTTGACTTGATTGGCTAAAGGGTTTGAATATTTTCCTCCCAATTGCCTTGTAACATCATGCCCCCATCTCTTGTTGCATTGCATAGCTAGTTGTGGGATTTTATATTAAAATGAATATTTACAATTCCCATGGTTCACTAGCACATAGGTAGCATAATATCAAATACTTGCCTCTTCTAGATCGAGCGTTCACTAGCGGGGCCTTGGCCTTGAGCTCCACGCTAGGAATCATACATAATATGCATACATTATTTACATTATAGCCCAAAATATTACAAGGGTCAAAATGGGGGACATTACAATTTCTCAGATAATAATGGATCAGAAAAAGAAAGAGCCATACCTACTCTTTCATAGTCATCTCTTATTCTCCTTGGATCAACAGGATTTCCAATGTTTGGAGCAGCAGATTGTAGAGTGTTTTGGGCCCACTTTGGTAACTAGGGAGGATCATTATGGTCTGATTCCGAAGCTGATATGTCATGGCCATCAAATTCTGATATAATATCAAAGATATCAGATCCAATGCTTTCTTCATAATCACTCAAATCTTCTTCTTGTGGAGGGTGCAAATCGGCAGTGTTTTCCTCAACTAGTTTCAGATCTGGCAGCGGTTCTTCAAACTTCACACTTCGCTCCATGAATACCTTTTTGGATCTGATATTCATGAGTTTATATGCTTTTGATTCTTCCCCATATCCTATCAGGATACATTCAATACTTTGTGGATCCAAAGACTTTCTCTTATCAGAAGGAATTCTAGCCCATGCAGTGGAGCCAAAAACCCTCAAATTGGACACATTCGGTTTGCGACCAAAGAATGCTTCGAAAGGAGGTTTACCTTTCACGGATGAATGTGGAACTCGGTTTTGAATATATGCAGCAACATTAATGGATTCATCCCAAATATTTTCATCCAAACCTTTTGACTCAAGCATGCAGGCATCCATCTCTTTCAGTGACCAATTCTTCCTTTCCGCTACACCGTTCTGCTAGGGTGTGTAGGGAACTGTATGTTGGATCTGAATTCCTCTTTCGGCACAAAGTTGTAGCAACTTAGTCTTGATATATTCTGCTCCGTTATCATATCTAAGAGCTTTGATCTTGCTCTTAGTGGCGGTCTCAATAGAAGTCTTAAAATCCTTGAATTTTCCAAGCACTTCTAACTTGTTTCTGAGAAAAAATACCCAAGTAAAGCGGGAAAAGTCGTCGATGAATGTCAAAACATACCTTGAACCATTCATGGACATATTTGGAATAATACCACTGATATCAGAATGTATGAGGCCCAAAATGGTGGAATCTCTGCTAGCTTTTCCACAGTCGAACCTGTGTTCGGGGTGCTTCCCAACAATGCAACTGGGGAAAATTCCCTTCGAGGAACAGAGTTGTGGAAGATCATCTACCATGGATTTCTGTTTTAGAAGCAGAAAATACTTATAATTAAGGTGTCCAAACCTTTCATTCCAAATCCTACTAACCTCATTGCTATGAGTGAGGAGAGCAGTGGGCTTTTCAAGCGGGACAAAGTGAGAAAACTCATAGTATTTTGCAGTGTGGTTTTCCTTTCCGACTGCAATAAGTCTTCCACTTTTGATATCAGAAATTTTGACATTGTTAGGGCTGAATGTAACTTGCTTCGGTTCACCAGTTTTTGTCATTTGATACGCAGAAAGTAGATTTGAAGCCAAGGAAGGCACATAGAGAACATTCTGGAAGCTTCCATGCTTTACATGGATGGTACCTTTGCCCTTCAAAGAAATTTTTGAGTCATCTCCGAAATGGATGGGGATGGAGATGCTTGGATCGAATGAAGAGAAGGAGTAAATGTTTGCATCCATATGATTCGAGGCACCTAAATCTATTAGTAGAGTGGTGGGTTTCGAAACAGTTTCCATGAGTGCTTGACCTCTTTCATGATCATCATTCCTATCCTTCTTCTGTGCACCGTCGGGAAGACATATGTTGTTCTTTTCCAAAAGGAGGGCCATATGATCTATTGTTTTCTTCATGCATGAACTTTGAGGATGAAATCCACGGTTGCAATATGAACATTTAGATTTTTCCTTGCCCTCTTTCCCCTTCTTCTTGTTCCTCGAACCAGATGGTGCTTCCGGTTGCTTGCCTTTATCTCTTTGCTTGGTAGGCTCAAATTTGGGCTTCTCTTTTCTTTGCTTTCATTTACCGTTCAAATTTTTGGATCCTTGAGAAAAGAGGGCTGAATATTTGGAGTTTATGGACCCCATTTGAATCAACTTATCATGCTCTTTTGTGATAGACTCAATGAAGGAATTCAAGGTAGGCATCTTCCAATTAGGGGTAGTTAGCCGACCGGAATTGAAAGTAGAGACAAATACCAAGTAATATTTCCCAAGCTTTGTGAGAATGGGGAGGATCAATTTCTTATCCTCTTTCACAACACCACTTTTCTTCAACTGCAATGACAAGTGCTTGAATTTTGTGAAAAACTCATTAATGGTCTCAAAATTCTCAAGACTAAGGGCAATCAATTCATTTTCCAATTGAAAGGCCCTAAGCTCGTCCTGCTTGCCAAAGAGATTGTCAAGTTGCTCCCATATTGCTTTTGGAGTCTTCAATCCGCTGAGATGGAAGTGATGATCCTTGGAAATAGAGAGGCAAAGGAGACCATGAGCTTCATCAAGCTTATTGTAGTGTTTGGTTCTTTCTGACAATGTGCTTGGCCCCAATTCGAGTCCAATAGTGACTCTATAGAACCCTTTTGAGCGTAATATAATCTCCATATCATCTTTCCATTCAAAATAATTGAAAGGAGTAAGAAATGGCTTGGAAGAAGAGTATTCCATCTCAAATAGCGAGTGCACTTGATGTAGAAGAACTTGTCAAACACTAGAGAGAAAATGCAATTGATGTAGATGATTAACCTGCAAATCACAATCAAAACAAGAACAGTAAGGTCGAACAATCCACCCTTTTAGAGTTGCATCACACCTGGGATTGGAGATCAAACAAGTTGAATGGGTCTAATGTATCAAATCCAGGAATTATGTGGAAAACTCAAGCTTCTAGAGTGGATTGGAGTGTATTTTTATGCTTTGCATGCACATGATCAAATGCACATGAGATCTTTCATGCCAAAACTTCAGTAATTTTGAGCAAATTCACTCAAATCTTCTTGTAGAACACCTGTAGAAAATATTTCTTGTCGGTGCAATGGCTCTGATACCATGTAAAATTAGTCACAGCAGATTTAATGAACAAGTAAATCAATCACAATAGATGAAACTCATAAAATATGGTGTAAACTATGCAAAAACATGCATCAGTGCTCTATAATCCCAATAAAGGTGAAAATACAATACAATACTGTCACAATGATTGAGCAATTCGAATTAACCAATGAGGTCATTCGACTTAACCAAATGGCAAAGCTTGGCTCCAACTAGGATTCCTCATAATCAATCAGTGGTGGTCATCAATGCACAAGTCACTGTCAAACAAGTGTCAAACTGAGTCTAACTGAGTGTAATAAGTGTAACTGATGGTAAGTGGCACTAATATAGGGATGGAGGCTCAGTGGAAGGAACATGAGGAGTTAACTACACTCAGAACTGTCAGTCATGTCTCATCGGAGTGATAACATCAATTATGGGTCAATCGAGGTAAATCGGAGTGATAACTGAAGTGTAACTGGACTGGTAGGTGAGAAAGGAGCCCTTCTTCAGTATAAGGTGAAAACTGGGTGCATGACAGGCTAGGAGGGCTTAACCTGAGTGGAAAGTAGCTCCCGAGTGCTGGGAGACTAAGGACTAGGTGGTGGAGGTACCATAGTGATGACTGGGCAGCATGCGGATGCATGCAAAGTACATAACTGAATGATGAGATATCCTAACACCCCCCCTCAATCTATACTATGATGTAAAAAATAAAATGTTGGGCCCTGTTTATTGACACCAAAGGTCACCCCAATACAATAATCCAAAAAATGTTGAAATAAGCTAAGTGAGGAAAGAGGGAAAACCCAGTGGGAAGAAAGCCCCCCCTCAAGCTAAACATAAAAATGGATCTAATCTGTCTCCACCATGACAGAACTCACCCCCAACAGTGAATGGAGGTAAGAGAACTTCTTCTCAGTGAAGCTCTTGGTGAAGATGTCCGCAATTTGCTCATCGGTAGGGAAATATTGCAGAATGATGGTGCGATCATGCACCAACTCTCGAATGTAGTGCATATGAATCTCAATGTGTTTGGTCCTCTGCCGCTGAACTGTATTGGTGGAGATATTAATAGCACTTTGATTGTCACAAAATAGGACAATCGAAGTAGTGCTACCAAAATCAAACTCGGAAAGAATACCCTGCAACCAAACTGCCTGAATGCAGGCATTGACTGTCCCTCGATACTCTGCCTCTACTGAAGAAAGTGCAATGGATTCCTGCTTTTTGCTTGACGAGAAATAGGCCCATGTCCAATCATGAAAACATATACAGAAGTGGACTTCTGATCTATGGTATCACTTGCCCAATCTGAGTAAGTAAATCCAGTGAAGTCTAGCTCAGAATCTGCAGCATAATGTATGCCAAAATGTTTCTTACCTTGCACATACTGCAAGATCTTCTTGGCTGCCCGCCAATGAATCTCATGGGGCTACTGTATATACCTTGATATAGCACTCACAACATAATATATATCAATCCTTGAGTGTTTCAAGTAGAGTAGTGAACCAGTCAACTGTTGATACATAGTGCAATCTGCAACCGGTGTAGTATTTCCCTCTTCAAGACTTATTCCTGAGAGGAATGGGAAAAGAGAAGCCTTACATTTTTCCATATTAAAATTTAATAGCAGGTCTTTAGCATACTTTTGCTGAGATAATGTTATCCCATCAAAATTTTGAGCTATCTCCAAGCCCAAAAATTGCTTAAGCAAGCCCAGATCGCTCATATCAAAAGCTAGATTTAAAGCGGTTTTCAGCTTGTTAATTGTAAGGAGAGTGCTACAAGTAATGAGAATATCATCGACATATAAAACCACAATCAACAAATTACCTTTCAATTGATATAGGTACACATTAGGATCATATTTGCATCTTTTGAAATTCTGAGAAAGAAGGAAGGAGTCCATTTTGTCTACCAAGCTCTTGGGGCCTGTTACAATCCATACAAAGATTTCTTCAATCTGCAAACTAATGATGGATCTGATATGTATCCTTCTGGTTGTTTCATATATATCTCCTCATCAAGGTCTCCATGTAGAAAAGCACTCTTTACATCCATGTGGTGCACTTCCAAGTGCTTGGATGCGGCAATGGCCAAAACTAGGCGGATGGAATCCATCTTTGCAATCGGTGCAAAAGTCTCAGTGTAGTCCACACCTTGGACTTGGGAGAAACCTTTTGCCACCAACCTAGATTTGTATTTTCTTATAGAGCCATCAGCAGCAACCTTCATGCGGTAGATCCACTTGCATTGAACTAATTTTCTTCCAGGTGGAAGAGAAACTAGCTCCCATGTATTCTTCTTTTGAAGAGAACTGTACTCTTCATCCATGGCGGTTTGCCATCGTGGATCTTGATGGGCATGATAGTATGATTTGAGATATGAACCAATCATCAAATAACATTTATGTAATGTCCCCACCCTTGGACCCAATGCAAGAAGGGAATATGATGCCATTCTATGGGGCTTTTCAAAAAATCAGCCATATTCATTAGATTCACAACCATAAAATTGATGTGTGCAGATGGAAAACAAGAAAACATGCACAGCGGAAATAAACTCATCCACACACATTTTTTCATATGCATTCAATCACATCGATAACAGTCATGAAATTATTCATTTGCAAAGGGAAAACACATAGATAGAAAACACTTATCTTTGTTGTGCAATTGTCCCAAACAACTAGCTATGTCGCTGCAACGTTCCTCCCAACCATAGGTCTCTGCCCAGCCTGTATTGTTTCAGCACTCAAAGACCACCCTCAAGCTGGGCATGATATCTACAAGGAAAAGGGAACCCTCAAGCATAGCACAGCCCAAAGCAATGGATACCCATCTCAACCCCAGCATTCTCTTACACACCAAACTTAGATATGGCTCTGGAACACACTTCCAACAGTGGGACTTAGGAACTAGATGGACAGGGGTTTTCCCCAAAACGTAGGCACAACAAAAACGGATTTGTGAGAGGGAAAAACGACCATAGGGAAGAAAACGATTTCTCCCACAGATATACAAGCAATCAGTGAGTCAAAAACAGCCTCTATGGTCCCCATATCGATTTCCCTTTCTTCCCCACTGTTACACAACACAAAAATGCCCTTCCCAGCTAGGATAATGAAGGAAAACACAACAAACCCTAGAGAAAAATGCCCAGGTAGCTCTAAACTCGTGAGGGAGAAAGACTGATGGTTGAATAATGGCTTGGGAATAAATTTCGTGGCCCTTTACTTGCCCAAGAAGCCAAACACGAATCTCTAGGAAGGGTGGCTTACCCATACTCGATTTGGACAGCCATACCTCTCCATTCCCCAAGGCATTAACTACCTCAACCAATTATTGGGAGAAATGAATGATTGGGTACAAAAGTCAACATGGGTAGTTGAGGGTTCATGGGTTCTCTCATTGACACTTGGCTTGACTTGATTGGCTCAAGGGTTTGAATATTTTCCTCCCAATTTCCTTGTAACATCATGCCCCCATCTCTTGTTCCATTGCATAGCTAGTTGTGGGCTTTTATATTAAAATGAATATTTACAATTCCCATGGTTCACTAGCACATGGGTAGCATAATATCAAATACTTGCCTCTTCTAGATCGATCGTTCACTAGCGGGGCCTTGGCCTTGAGCTCCACGCTAGGAATCATACATAATATGCATACATTATTTACATTATAGCCCAAAATATTACAAGGGTCAAAATGGGGGACATTACAATTTCTCAAATAATAATGGATCAGGAAAAAAAAAGAGTCATACCTGTTCTTTCATAGTTTTCTCTTGTTCTCCTTGGATCAGCGGGATTTCCAACGTTTGGAGCAGCAGATTGTAGAGTGTTTTGGTCCCACTTTGGTAACTGAGGAGGATCATTATGGTCTGATTCCGAACTTGATATGTCATGGAAATCAAATTCTGATATAATATCAGAGATATCAGATCCAAGGCTTTCTTCATAATCACTCGAATCTTCTTCTTGTGGAGGGTGCAAATCGGCAGTGTTTTCCTCAACTAGTTTCAGATCTAGCAACGGTTCTTCAAACTTCACACTTCGCTCTATGAATACCTTTTTGGATCTGATATTCATGAGTTTATATGCTTTTGATTCTTCCCCATATCCTATCAGGATACATTCAATACTTTGTGGATCCAAAGACTTTCTCTTATCAGAAGGAATTCTAGCCCATGCAGTGGAGCCAAACACCCTCAAATTGGACACATTCGGTTTGCGACCAAAGAATGCTTCGAAAGGAGTTTTACCTTTCACGGATGAATGTGGAACTCAGTTTTGAATATATGCAGCAAAATTAATAGCTTCATCCCAAATATTTTCAGCCAAACCTTTTGACTCAAGCATGCAGGTAGCCATCTCTTTCAGTGACAGATTCTTCCTTTCCGCTACACCATTCTGTTGGGGTGTGTAGGGAACTGTATGTTGGATCTAAATTCCTCTTTTGGCACAAAGTTGAAGAAACTAAATATTTATATATTATCCACCATTATCATATCTAGGAGCTTTGATCTTTCTCTCAGTGGTGGTCTCAACAGAAGCCTTAAAATCCTTGAATTTTCCAAGCACTTCTGACTAGTTTTTGAGAAAAAATACCCAAGTAAAGCGGGAAAAGTCGTTGATGAATGTCAAAACATACCTTGAGCCATTCATGGACATATTTGGAAGAATACTGCTAATATCATAATGTATGAGGCCGAAAATGGTGGAAGCTCTGCTAGCTTTGCCACGGTCGAACCTGTGCTCGGGGTGCTTCCCAACAATGCAACTGGGGAAAATTACCTTCGAGGAACAGAGTTGTGGAAGATCATCTACCATGGATTTTTGCTGTAGCAGAAGCACATACTTGTAATTAAGGTGTCCAAACCTTTCATGCCAAATCCTACTAACCTCGTTGCCATGAGTGAGGAGAGCAGTGGGATTTTCAAGCGGCACAAAGTGAGAAAACTCATAGTATTTTGCAGTGTGGTGTGCCTTTCCGACTACAATAAGTCTTCCACTTTTGATATCAGAAATTTTGACAATGTTAGGGCTGAATGTAACTTGATTTGGTTCACTGGTGTGTGTCATTTGATACATAGAAAGTAGATTTGAAGCCAAGGAAGGCACATAGAGAACATTCTGGAAGCTTCCATGCTCTACATGGATGGTACCTTTTCCCTTCAAAGAAATTTTTGAGTCATCTCCCAAATGGATGGGGATGGAGCTGCTTGGATCGAATGAAGAGAAGGAGTAAATTTTTTCAGCCATATGATTCGAGGCACTGAAATCTATTAGTAGAGTGGTGGGTTTCGAAACAATTGCCATGAGTGCTTGACCTCTTTCATGATCATGATTCCTATCCTTCTTCTATGCACCGTCGGGAAGACATATGTTGCTCTTTTCCAAAAGGAGGGCCATTTGATCTATTGTTTTCTTCATACATGAACTTTGAGGATGAAATCCACGGTTGCAATATGAACATTTAGATTTTTCCTTGCCCTATTTCCCCTTCTGCTTGTTCCTCGAACTGGATGGTGCTTCCGGTTGCTTGCCTTTATCTCTTTGCTTGGTAGGCTCAAATTTGGGCTTCTCTTTCTTTTGCTTTCCTTTACCATTCGAATTCTTGGATCCTTGAGAAAAGAGGGCTGAATTTTTGGAGTTTATGGACCCCATTCGAATCAACTTATCAAGCTCTTTTGTGATGGACTCAATGAAGGCATTCAAGGTAGGCATCTTACAATTCGGGGTAGTTAGCCGACCGGAATTGAAAGTAGAGACAAATACCGAGTAATATTTCCCAAGCTTTGTGAGAATGGAGAGGATCAATTGCTTATCCTCTTTCACAACACCACTGTTCTTCAACTGCAATGACAAGTGCTTGAATTTTGTGAAAAACTCATTGATGATCTCAAATTTCTTAGGACTAAGGGCAATCAATCATTTTCCAATTGAAAGGCCCTAAGCTCGTCCTGCTTGCCAAAGAGATTGTCAAGTTGCTCCCATATTGCTTTTGGAGTCTTCAATCCGCTGAGATGGAAGTGATGATCCTTGGAAATGGAGAGGAAAAGGAGACCATAAGCTTCATCAAGCTTATTTTAGTGTTTGGTTCTTTCTGACAATGTGCTTGGCTCCAATTCGAGGCCAATAGTGACTCTATAGAACCCTTTTGAGCGTAATATAATCTCCATATCATCTTTCCATTCAAAATAATTAAAAGGAGTAAGAACTGGCTTGGAAGAAGAGTATTCCATCTCAAATAGTGAGTGCACTTGATGTAGAAGAACTTGTCAAACAATAGAGAGCGAATGCAATTGATGTAGATGATTAGCCTTCAAATCACAATCAAAACAAGAACAGTAAGGTCGAACAATCCACCCTTTTAGAGTTGCATCACACCTGGGATTGGAGATCAAACAAGTTGAATGGGTCCAATGTATCAAATCCAGGAATTATGTGGAAAACTCAAGCTTCTGGAGTGGATTGGAGTGTATTTTTCTGCTTTGCATGCACATGAGAAAATGCACATGAGATATTTCATGCCAAAACTTCAGTAATTTTGAGCAAATTCACTCAAATCTTCTTGTAGAACACCTGTAGAAAAGAAATCTTGTCTGTGTAATGGCTCTGATACCATGTAAAATTAGCCACAATAGATCTAATGAACAAGTAAATCAATCACAATAGATGAAACTCGGTAAATATGGTGTAAACTGTGCAAAAACATGCATCAGTGCTCTATAATCCCAATAAAGGTGAAAATACAATACAATACTGTCACAATGAGTGAGCAATTCGAATTAACCAACGAGGTCATTCGAATTAACTGAATGGCATAGCTTGGCTCCAACTAGGAGTCCTCATCATCAATCAGTGGTTGGCATGAATGCACAAATCACTATCAAACAGGTGTCAAACTGAGTCTAACTGAGTCTAGCTGAGTGTAATAAGTGTAACTGATGGTAAGTGTCACTAATCTAGGGATGGTGGCTCAGTGCAGGGCGCATGAGGAGTTAACTGCACTCATAACTATCATTCATGTCTCATCGGAGGTCAATCGGAGTGATAACATTAGTTATGGGTCAATCGGAGGTAAATCGGAGTGATAACTGAAGTGTAACTGGACTGGTAGGTGAGAAAGGCGCCATTCTTCAGTGGAAGGTGAGAACTGGGCGCGTGACAGGCTAGTAGGGATTAAACTAAGTGGAAAGTAGCGCTCGAGTGCTAGGAGACTAAGGTCTAGGTGTTGGAGGTACCATACTGATGATTGGGCAGCATGCGGATACATGCATGCAAATTACATAAGTGAATGATGAGATATCCTGACATATCACTCTGACGAGGTGTCCATATTCTCACATGTATTGTACATACATTCTTAGCTGGGCATTGATGGTAGGGATAGAACTTTTCAGTCACGAAATGGGATTAAGGAGTACCATTTTTTATGTCAGTGATGATCATGAGCACAAAACATTGTTCATTCAACATTTCTTTGGATTGATTTGTCATTCATTTAGAAAGAATGGGGTTTCATTTACAAAACATTGGACTAGGTCATATGGGTGTGTGGGGAAGTTCAAATTGGCACACTCATTTTACTAGTTGACTCATCTTCATAAAGAGACCAGAGTTTGACATACTTGGATAATTTTTGAAACAGTGCACGAAAAGGGTGAACATGATGGCATGGATGATTTTGTGAAATGAGCACTTAGGAGGTACTAGATGAGTCATGGTGCAACCCAACTCAAATCATCTGCAAAAGTAGTCTAGTGGTGCACATTGCATTTGGGACATGAAGGTCGTGAACAAGCAAGGTTGGTGCGTAGGTAAGAGATTACAGTGTGGAATTGAAACTCGCACTTTTAACATACTTTGGAACACCATCTCATTTGAAAAAGTATATATTTGATATTTAATTTTATGCAAGTTCTTTTGGAATGTTTCCCTTGGCGATGTGAATAGATTCCTTCCTTGGTATTGTGAGACTATACCTGACACAAGGGAATTACACTTCATTCGGAGTAAGGACATGGGAGACATGTTTTCCATTAAAACGAGAAAGTAGTGTGCTTTTGCAGGTTTTGCATTGATGCAGATAGATGTGAGCTTAATCAATGTGAAAATGATGTATATGTGAAACAATGGAAATATGTCTATCTTAATCTAAGGGGTACACATCCAATTTCAACATGGCAAGAGATGCACACTAAAGAGGTTATGGTCTCACTAAATCGTGATCGGGTTTCTCAAATGGTTAGGGGAGGTATGTGACTAAATTAATGGGTTCATTATATATTACACATGTTTTTGTTTGGAATCTTCAATTGAATGTTCAAAGTTCCAAACTTGTACAAATGTATACATTTGATTAATATTTGTAATTTTGACTGCATGTGATGCATTTGTTGTACTGCACCCCTAGGCAATAAAAATAATGTGGCATATTATTTAATGTGGTGTACACAAATTAAAAGAAGTTTTGTGTGACCCTATCAATATAGAGAGTTCACATACCAAATTGGCAACCTAGTTGTGATGTGCCACTTTTTTGAAAGAGTGAAAAATAGGATGCAGATTATATTATTTACAAAGGTTTTATGCCTAAATATATATCTTTGCCAGTATAGTCATTTGGTGGTGGAAGATCTCTCTTACGAAAAAATCAATGCAAAGAGAGGTGAACCAAAGAGAGGGAAGATATCAACAGCTAACCATGACCATATTATGGAGACTTGCATTCCTATAACCGATTAGCCAGAAGAATGAACTACACATGCCACTTTTGAGGTCGACCTACTTGGCATGCTAACTTGTTTTGAAATGGTCTTTGATAATGAGTTTCTCAAATATACTAGTCACTCATTTGTAGGTAACTCATTTATGATAGGACAATTCTATTTTGTATCAATATAACAAGAGTGTATATGGGTATTTCACTAGTTTTATTTATCTGGGTAATTTTGAAATAACAAATTACATATCGGGCCAAGGTTATTATTCCAAGCTACTATCTATAGACATGGATAAAGGCCTCATACACTTCTATAATAAAGGACAAAAAACCATGTGTTAAATTTCCAAATTCCCAAAATTTCAATGGGTCCACAAAATCAATGCTTTGTAACTAGGTTACGAAAAATTTTGATAGGTTTTACTAACAATCAATACTCTTGTAAAAGAATTGGAAATCGTCATATCCGTGACCTTTTGTAATGCATATATAAATCATGTCAAAATGACTTCTTAGGAAAACTTAGGGTGTCATGTTGGAGTACATCCTAGGTACAATATAAATACAAATCCTTAAATGGCATTAATACAACCTTGGGTGAAAGTTATAAGCCTGCCAAATTGACAATTTCTAGTGTTTGACATTGTTTTGACATTTGTAGTCTTGTTGATTTTATAAAATCTTTAAACATTGTTTGTTTAAGAACCATGCAATGGGGGATACTAAAAAAATAGGCATCCCTCCAAATCTCAAGAGTGTTATTAATGCCTTTGATAAAAAGTTATTCCTAAGAGGAAATGCAATAATCAATGGTCAAGTGTTATTGTAATATCTGCATTAAGCAATGGTACCTTATTTATACCATATTTTTTGACATATATGTTAACAAAATTGAGCAAGGTTTAAAAGAGGATGTATACATTGAAATTAACATCGTTAGACTTACTGTCATCCTTCTTAAATTACATTATTATTTTTATATAAATTATTAAACATTTTCATAAGAAACTTAACCTTCTCAATCATTTTACAATTTTTATAAACTTAACATTGAGATGGATAAAATCAAGATTATGATAATTAAACCTAAGAGAAATAAATTATCATCTTATTTTCTATGGTGGTAATACCCTACATAGGCATCAATTTAAATTGTCATTTAAAATAGAAGGACAATATCAAGAAGAGAATCAATCATACTTGAAATACTTATTATGGTCTTTAACATAAATTTCAAAATGTTAAATCAAAGGACTTTTATAAGAAAAAAATCCTTCACAACACATGCAATTATTGAAGTTATTCTTTATTACTATGGATTTTGGGCCTACACCATGCCTCATGAGAATTAGAATAAAATTAAGAAAATATATTAAAATATATTTGATAACTTACCACTTTAAAATGAAATGCAATACTCCTTACACAATTCTCTTGATTGAAGTAAGAAGTACTTTCATGGAATTTAAATCAATGATTCCCTATTTAAAATATAATCATTAATTTCCCATGATAACGAATGATAAACTCCTAGCATTTCTTTTATCATGAGAAGTATCCGCAACAAACGAAACAAACCTAAATATTTTGAGGCTTCAAGTATTGGAGAATCAAAGAAGACACGCAAATTAATAATATCACTAGCATGAAACTTTACATGGTGGTGTAGGTTAAAGATAAAATGTGGAACAAAATGAAATCAATAATAAAAGGAACATGGATACTACAAAGATTTTATAAATCCTAAATTTAATGATCAAAACTATTTTTTCAATTTTATGTGATTGTGATTAAAGAACAAAAATTATATTGTCAAAAAACTGTTGGCGTACTTACTGATCTAGAAGTTTTCCAATGTAGACCCAGGTACTTCGCAGTTCAAGATACAACAAAACCCCTATTCACCGGGCCCTTTCGGAAACAGACCGCGAGTAGCCTGAGGTCTCACCCGAGGTGAAGCTGAGGGGGTGGTTGCGGAATCAGGTTTCCACAACCTGGTGATGCGAGTGTCTAAACTAACTATGCACAGCGCGGTAAGAACTTCCACGCTGCAAACAAAATACTGCATGAAGTCTTCTACTTCGCGTCAATTACGACTGCGCGGTACTAATGGGATATAGCAACAGGTCAACGCAAAGGGGTATATATGCTCCCTTGCAGATTTCTCTTTATGGATCCTTAGACTTGGCGATATGATGATAAGCTATCAACAACTTATCTCGCAGCACTTATAATGGATCTGCGCATCAACCAGACCGCGCGTTCACCTCCTGACTTGATCAAGCTACCAAATCTTACTTAACAGTCTTAATCATTCATCAAAACTTAGACTGTTTCAAACATATGTAATGGAATGAAATATACAATGCAGCATGCCTTGATGCAGCACTTCAACTTTAACAATTAACTCTGTGATTATTTAACAGAACCAAACATTCAAAGACTTATAGATGCTGAACACTAACATTCATCCATATATGAACTACTTAACATCTTATTCCCATTTCTTCCACGACGAATACAGATAAAAGCAAAAAATATCATATAACTGTAACATCAAGCATTCATATTAAGCAATCAAACAATGGAAAAAACACAAATCAATCGCATGACATGGTATTTAATGTGGTTCACCCCCTGAATGGAGGCTACGTCCACAAGAACTGTTGTTATATTATCTTTAAGGAATGGTACAACAGTTATTCGTCTGTGCACTCAATTGCAGACGCTCTTCTCTATCTCAAAATTAGGTCTCTGCGCACTCAGCTACAGAACCTTTACAATAGCTTCAAGCTTACAGACTCTGATAATATTCAATAATGACCAACAAAAATGAAGAGTAACCCTTCCCATAAAAAATCATGCCTTATTTATAGATCAAGACCCATAGATCATGTCTTTACATTTCGAAGGAATAAACCCTTAGGTTTACAAAACTGTCACGTGCATGCCAATAGGTTGCTCTCACCGAGTTGTTCCTTCTTTCATGGCCTTTAGACGGCTGGTTCAAGTAGCAGTTCTCTGTGTGTGAGACCAGTCACCTTCCTCCCGATTTGCGCCTACCCACCGCTTGGTAGTTATCGAGTATCTTTGCCAAAAATAGATCTCTGATGACCTAGCCGGAATATTTGTTGTCTTCCATCCAACACTCTACTTAGCTGAATCTTTCATTGACCAAACACATCGCAGCGCTGTTATCCTCACAGTACTAACTTCGCAGCTCCTCCAACACTGTGTTGCACGCGACTTCGCAGCATACAAAAACTTACCCCAAAAATTCCTTTACCTGCACTGTGCTTCGCTCTGCAGCTTCAAAACCTGCTTTCTAAAAAATGCCCCACTTGGGCCAGGCCCAATAGGCCCCTAACACTTACATGTGGCTCACCCCCGAGCCACTTGCAACTTCAGCTTCTTTCCTCTGTTCGTCCTCCTGTGGAACTAGCATTGCAACGAAGTCATTGTATGCAACAACCAACTTCTCGACTGCTTCCTTTGTTTCCCGCTCGACTTGCCGGATAGTATCTAGCATTTCAACTGTTATTTCTTCTTCGTTTTTTTCTTCTACATGTTCCTGCCCTTTGCGCAACTCCTTCAGTTTGTCCTCGATCTCCTGCAAGATGAGGTCGGCTTTTTCTAGCAAGGATTGTGTTCTATTTTCAATTTCAGCCTCTTTCTCTCTTAAGGTCTGAACTTCTTTCCTCAGCGCGTTAACCTCCTTGAACCTATGGAGTCATTCTCTTGCTGGCAATGCTTTAACTTCCTCTTCCAACTGCTCAAATGCTATTTGCTTACTTTTGGTAGCATTCTTGACTTCTAACAATTGCGGGTCCTTCTCAAGGGCCATGAATGCCTTCGATGCCTCATCCAGTAGACTTTAAAATTTCGACACTTCTGTAGCTATGCTTTCTGTAGCGGCCTTTACCTCCTGTGCTCTTATCTGCTGCTCAGTTGGTGGAGTCTTCTGCTCCATCTCGCCTCTAAGTGCAGAAATCTCAGCTTCATGGCTGATCTACATATCATCTATCTCCTCCTTAAGATTGTTGATTATCTAGCCTATTTTAAGAACATTATCCGTGGGGTCTGATTGTACTTCAAATTCTGGTATCTCATCTACAACTACGGTGATCGTGGATTCTAGGTGATTCTGTAGATCATGCTCATCTTGTAGCTCCATAGCTCTCCACGAGCTAACTTCTTCCAGTTGTTTGTAATTTGTATGCAACTCCGCCTGTCCCTTTAGTGCATTTGTTGTTATGTCGTGCATTTCTTCAATAAACTACAATTGTAAATAGTGTAGACCAAGCATTGGTACCTTTGGGAGGTCAAGCTCTACTCGCTCTACATCTTTCGTATCTAATAGTAGTTGCTTAGGTAAGGGTAGCCTTACAGTCAATGGTTCTAGGTGGACTATACGGGACCTCGCAGGCACGGCTAATGGTATCTCCGGTGTATTCTGTTGCGATGTCCCTCCCGACTTCCCTTCAGACTCTGACTCCCGTGGCAAGGGTAGTCTTTTGCTTACTTCATCGAATTTTTCTAAGATTCCCTGCAGTGTGGTCAGGTTCTGGTGCAAACTGTCCTGAATTGCTTTGTCCTTTTTCTCTTTATCAGTTGTGAGCTCTTCTATTTGCTCTGTGACCTTCGCGATGATCATTATATAATCATCCTTGCTAAGCACTGTATCCAATTGATCTTTAGTAGCTTTCTGCTTCTTCCTTGGCCCTTTGGGCTGCGAAGGACTCCCTACTTCCTTCCTTTTTCCTACCTCTTTGTCTTCTGTTATGGGACACGGGATTGGTTCATCCTCGCCAGAGTCACTTTGGACGCCCACAATCTCAACTCAGAATTTAGCTAGCCATTCCTTCATGATATTCTCAATATCTTCCTCGTACATTTGGTAGCTTCCTGGGTACCAGTCAGGATTCTTTGTCTGCACTTTAGCTGAGATCAAGATGCATTTCATCGCAGCATAAAAGTTGACAATGCTGATATATTTGCCATTTACTTGATTTGTTATTCAAGGCGTAAGCATGATGGCCCCATGCAGTTGGTCATAATATGTGTAAAAGACCAACGTTGTCTCGTGCTGTCTTTGGGGATTCAAATTTTCCCAAAGGTTCTGATAACAAGCACCTCTGCAATCCGAAGTGTTGGTTATCACTCCAACGTACTGCTTTGGATCCTTCCATCCCATGAAGGCGATGAGCACTATTAGCCAGGTGAAATGGAACTATCCACCATTGATCTACGTGTCATTCAGTTCCTCTAGGAACTCATTTAGTAGGTATTGACACCAATTAAATTCTTCTCCTTCGGTGGCTACGGCGCCAAGTAGTACTGTGCCTGCAGAGACTTCTAATGGCCTGCACTTTCTGAGAATTTTGCCCGCTAACAACTGCGTGACAAACCTTATTGCTTGGTTATCTATGTCATCCGTCTGAAAACTTCGCTTCCATTTCATAATAGTGTGCATTTGCTTCATCAATGCAGCTACCTCTTTGTCCTTGTTTTTCCCCTGAAAGAACTTCTTCGGGTCTTCTCCCCTTTTTCTTAGCCCAGTTATCCGATGGATCAAATCAATTGTCAGGTTGATGTTCTGGTCAAGCCATAAATATCCCTGGTGGATGCGTGCCATCAGAGTTCGCACCACCGCATTGAGCTCTAGCAATCTGTCAAAGTGTGGGAGCATGAGCAGATTGAGTAGCCCCGACTTGGCTACTCCGGACAACCAGCTTTCCGTGACCAAAGTGAGGTCTCCCTTTGCATTCTTCTTCCAACACATGTATTTTTCAGGCTGGAACTGTGTGAACCTCGGACCGTTGGGCTTCTCCTTCTACATTGCAAGCAGATCATAGTCCTCCCATTTACATTCGGGAATCTTACCCAACATATTTTTATCCACCTCGACATGCTTTGATATTGGGGAGAGTGGTATCTCATATTTTGGGCTCTTTTGTAATTTAATGGCCGGCAGGTCCAATGCCCGTGGCGAGATGTAATCTGGAATCATTGTTAATGGTATTTCCTTATCATCTATTGGCTTGTTCGGCCCTGTCGAACTCATCTTGGGTGTCTTTGTGCTCGGCCCTACTGGATTTTTTCCTTTTTCTTGCATTGTTGGGTTGTGCCTTGGTGATTGTCTTGAACCTTGTTCTGGTTCAGTGACAACTTTCTTGTTCAGGGTTCTCATTAACCTGTTAATCCCTCCATATTGGAACAATCTCACAATCTCCTGGACCGTGAACTCTTTGTCAACAAAGGACCTCTGTGACATTCACTTGCACATTACTCAACAAATAGTGGATAACTTGCAGAAATAACTCAGAAAACAATGTCCGCAAGAAATTCTAAGTGTTTTGGTAACGCCCGCGAATCTAAATGCTGCATAATTTACAGGCACAGTTGATCCCCCTCCATGCCCCTTAACAGCTAAATTAGAATTAATTGTAGTATCCGTTAGCAAAATCCGCCAAATCCTTCGATCAATTCCTTCATTAACTCGTTCAGAACGGTTATCTGTGCCTTAAATGCCGAAGCGTTTGGTAAGGAGTACTGTATAACGGCTATATTTTTTACCGATACTGTAACGGCTATTTTTCTGGAGCATTGCCTCAAACTACGCAACAGGTAATCGTTGGTCCTACGTAGTTACTTCGCGGTGTCTAATTTCTTTTCTCTTCGGGGTTTCCTTTTGAATGTCGCAACAGCGCATTGTTTCTTTTCTTTTCCTTTTCTTTTTCTTTTCTCATCATTTTTTTTTATGCGTGTTAACACCCAAAAAGTGCTCACTACCTCATTACATGACTCATTTGTCCGTATTTCCTACCATATTTGCCTCCAGAACCTTAAAAGCCTCCAAAAGGCCAAAAAACCCATTAAAAAGCCTCCAAAAGGAAAAAAACCATTAAAAAAGCTTCCAAAAGGCCAAAAACCCCCCTTTTCCCCCAAAATAAGTTAAATTCCTCCAAAAATAGCAAAAACCCTATACAGTTGACCTAAACCATATGGTGTCCAAAACCATGGGTCAACACTCCACCACTAAAAACCTATAAATAGGTGATGGAGGCTCCCCATTTCATATCCACAATCATCCCTATCCTTACGCTGCTGAAAATTCCCTTGAAACCTTAGCTCTCCACTTGGAGCTAATTCTTGAGAACCCTTTTGGCCCCATTTCCAAAACACCTTTGGAAGAAGGAGAAGGAACAACACTGGAGCTTGGAAGCAACCCTCTTGGACTGTTGTAAAGGCTCCACCAACCTCTACATCTGAGGTAATTTTTAATACAAAAAGAGAGATCTTTACCATATTTTCATGTTTTGTTATTTATGTCAATGCTCATGCTAGGTTAAATTTCATATTGTTTTATTGCGTTAATTTACTGATTATTGAACTGCTACTAAGGAGGCCCTTCTCCTTAGTAGGTGCTCATTTGCACAAGCTAGGGTGAAAACCCTAGCTACAGTTTTGGCGACTCCCCTAGTATTCCTTTGAATTTCTGGTTATAGTTTTAAACGTTTTTAATTTTCTGCAATATTTTTCTGTTTTTTCCTTTCGGCTGTCATAAACCACGTATTTTTTCCCCACAGTTGCGATCCGACCGCGGCTTTCAGACTATTACCTATGATCCGACCACGGCTCTCAGACTATTTCCTGCGATCTACCAGCGGTTTTCAGTCTGTTACCTGCGATCTGACCGCGGTTCTCAGCCTGTTTTCTGCGATCCGACCGCGGCTGCTTACATAGTCACCCGTGGTCCGCCTGTGGCTTTCATCCATTTTCCTGTTATCCACCTGCAACTTTAGGCCTTTTTCCCACAGTCCGCCTGTGGCTTTCAGCCATTTTCCTACTATCCGCCTGTGACTTTCGGCCTTTTTCCCGCGGTCTACCTGCGGCTTTTAGCCATTTTCCTGCTATCTGCCTGCGACTTTCGGCCTTTTTCCCGAGGTCCGCCTGCGGCTTTCAGCCATTCCCCTGCTAATTGCTTGCGACTTTCGCCCTTTTTCTCGCGGTCCTCCTGCGGCTTTCAGCCATTTTCCTGCTATCCACCTGCGACTTTGGGCCTTTTTTCCCACGGTCCGCTTGCGACTTTCAGCCATTTTCCCGTTATCTGCCCGTGACTGTCGACCTGTTTCCCGCGGTCTGACCGCGCAGATTCGCCATAGACCCACGGTCTGTTTTCTGCACTTTTTCCCTATTTGAACCCAGTACTTTGCTGCAATATTTTCTGCACCTGCACAACCACCTGTCCTATCTGCAGCCATACTTCCCTACAGCCTTTTTCTGCAGTATTATTTCTGTTCCATTTACATAATTTTTTAAATTTCAGCATTTTAATTGAAAAGAGAAAATTTTGCATTTCAAAGTTTAATTTCTACATTGTTATTTTTAGTTAGAAAGTTTCCCACCCCATGGCACTTTTACTTGGGTTCATCATCTCACACGCACACACTCTGTCACCTAATTCAAGTGAGCCCTAAAATACTAATTAACACA
The DNA here is from genome assembly GCA_027924585.1 of Larix kaempferi. Lineage (NCBI taxonomy): Eukaryota > Viridiplantae > Streptophyta > Pinopsida > Pinales > Pinaceae > Larix > Larix kaempferi. The sequence continues at coordinate 3,907,776 of BSBM01000131.1, forward strand.
ACCAACATTCTAACCCCACTTGGGGAACACATAAGAATCTTGTAGTTAGGTAGGATCAGGGGGATAGGCATCCAAATAACACCCCTCGGTTGCTTACACTTGAGACATAGTTGTTGTCCATTAGGGAACCAAAATCACCTAGTACTTTTTGGCACAGTCACAACCAGTTTATCAGAGGGCCTCTCCCCTAGGAGGATTGAAGTAGCCAGATTGGTTCCAGAGGCCTGAGTGGAATACCGCACTCCATTCAGTAACCGAAGGATACCTTTCGTAGTTCTCGGTGTATCACCCATATGGGGATACAACGACGATAGAACCAAACTGCAAATTCACCTTTTCTGGATGTGTCATGAACGGGGTATCTTAGTTTCCTTTCTTCTAGGATTGACTACCCGGTGTCCCTCTCGGTAGGGAGATATCTTTAGCCACTTGGCTCTACTATCCATATTTTCTGAATTGGATTTCATCACCCTGTAAAGGATATGTCTTGTTGAGTCAAAATACTATTTAGCTAGGTGTTTGCATGCTCCCTTACCTCCTTTTGGTCTAGCGAGTCCACTATTTTTATTTTTTAGGAAACCTGCTACTTGTTCGTATTCTGACCATTTCTGTTGATACTCCGCTTATTGTAGCATAGATGTTACAGTAAGTGTTTTGAGTTGGTTGTTGGCCTGAGTGCCATATTTTTTGCACTCTCCTTTTGAACACTCGGTTGCATTAGGGTTTTTGAGCTGTTTTTCACTCAACACAACCCCTAGATACTTAACACCATCTGTCACCATTGAGTCCCTGAGACATTCTCGACGCCTCTGGGGCGAGTCCCCGGAGCACAGTTCACTTGACATCACCCGTCATAGACGTAGATCTTCATCACTTGATACCACTCATCATAGATCTCGAGCTTTGTCACTTGACTCTACTCGTCAACGGCATAAAACTCTGTCACCCGATCTAGACACCCCTTATTTTACCTCTGATTCCAAGGCAGAGTCCGAGAACCCAACTTACACTCCACCAACCAGCCCCATGGCTGGCATGACTTCCAACCCTTTCTTTGTAGGGACCATTGGTGGAGCATCCACCACCACACCAGCTACCACACCCGCTTTGGGTATGCCCTCGATGGGGCCCACATCTACCATTCCGATCACTGTACCCATTCCAACAGCTAGCATACCTATCCCAACTCCATCAGTGACTCACACTATTGGTGGCGCAGGACCGTCCCATACCACTTTCGTTCCTCCACCTGGGGGAAACATCCCAAACCCAGCCCCTCCACTCGGGGGCATTGGCCCCAACATGGTCACAACCACTAGTATGTCACATCCTTCTACTAGTTTTCCATTCATGGCTAGTGTCAACCTTCCTGACCTGGCCAGAATGACTAACGATCCCATCAGACATGACCCTGCGTGGCCTCACATGCACACCAAGCTCCCCTCCGACATCCCTAAGTTTGAGGGCAAGGCAGGTGAAGACCCCCAGAACCATATTATGTCCTACCATCTATGGTGTTCCTCCAACTCCATAGTGGATGACTCTGTCCGCCTCCGTCTATTACAGCGCACCCTCACTGGCTCTACAGCTAAGTGGTACATCGAGCAGCCCCATGGGACCCATGCCACCTTTACTTCCCTTGCCTCGAATTTCCTGCAGTTCTTTTAGTTACCTGTCCGCTATGACGCGGGAGTTGAGATCCTACTGTCGTGCAGACAGAATACGGCTACCCACATCACTAACCACATTCATGCGTGGCGTCGATGCCGCAGCCTATGCAAAATCAAGTTAGATGACCGTATCTTCTTAGATTGGTTTCTAAAATATCTCCTTCCTGACATTGCCAAGGATGTGGCATCCAAGCGACCCCAGTCCGAAGAAGAGGCCATCCTCAAAGCCCATCAATTTGACCTTATTTACGCCCAGTCTGGTTACCTATATTCCATCATCCCTAACGCCCCCCGCTGTGATTCCTCCTGACACGATGCTCCAAGGGCATCCCATGCCACAAATGGCATCATTGGCCGTATAGCCTCACATAACCATCCCTTTTCCTTAGCACGTCCTAGCCCTGGCCCCAACCTTTCACGGGCTACATCTCAGTCCGGAGCAACCAATTCGTATGCTCCCATGGCACATCACCACCATTCCCACGGACCCTCATGTCCACCTCAGTGCTTTGGTCATGCATCCCCCGTTTACGCCCCCCCTGGTCACACCTCAGCCATATTACCACCCACATGATGCACCAGCTCCTGTATCATCTACAGCATAACCTGCTTATTACCCACCACAGGAAACCCCTGCGGCAAACCCACAACCCATTTCGCAGACATATCAGCAACCCCCACAAGGTTTAGCACCTTCGCCACCTCCACCTACTTATTATCCACCGCAGCCTATCCCGCACCTGCACAATCCCAGAACCCACCTACTACCCAAGGGAAAGTGTATGCCCAACAGAATCCGCAGCAGAACCAAAATAACCAGCGCCAACAGGGCCAACAAAACCGTGGCAAAGGCCGTAACCATGGGAACAACCCCCCTCCAGACCAAGGCAATCAACCTCCCATTCCCCCAAACAACAATAACGTGGCACCTGCCAACCAAAACCCTGACCGGCCGCCCAAACAAGACAAAAATCCTACTTTGCGAAAAAACCATCCTTGTTCTATTTGCAAGGTCTATGGCCACTACACACATGCTTGCCCACATTTGGACCGAGCTCGGAAACTCTGGACCGATGATGCCTATCGCCAAGGGCACGCGGCTCCTCAGGCACCGCCCAACCCCCCACCACCTCAGCATCAACCCTTGGTGATACAAATCCCTTTACCAACCCAAGGTGTAGTGAACACTCAGCCATTGGCTCCCCCTCAAGGAAACACGCCACCACAACAGTAAATCACTTATACCACTCATGATCAACCCATGTTAGACTCAGGTACCCATCATTTGTTAATGATGTCATCCACCGATGTCAACCTTCAAACCCGTCGAAACCAATATGGCTCCACCCCTGAAGCCCCTCCCGCCGACAAAAACACTAACGCTCATCCCACTGATCAGTCGTTACGTATCCCTTCGGCTCCACTAGATGGTGCCTCCAAAGTACCTTGCTTCCCACTTCGCTGCATCAACAATAATCCCAATGCTCGCGCTGCATCTAATTACAACATTGTAGATGACTTAGCCCAGTCCCCTGCAGCCATGTCTACGTGAGAGGTCTTAAAAAATTGTCCTTCACAGCGCAAGACTTTGCTTTCCGCCATTGGTGCTATTGACCCAAATGATTCACAACTGATGGCCTTCAATTTGGACCAATCCGAACCACGCCTGCCTTCCACTTTAGCGTTCCAAGTTTCTGTCTCCGTTCGGAATCTTGTCATCCATCGGTGCATCATCGATGAAGGTGCCTCTACATGCGTTATGTCCACATTCGTTTGGCAAAAGTTGGGATCCCCTACTCTCCAGCAGTCCACCACTGCGTTGCGAGCCTACGACAGTCGTTCGACTCAACCCCAAGGTCTCTTAGCTAATGTCCCCGTGCAGTTGGCTAGTAAAACAATGTTCATTGACATAGAGGTCATCAACGCCCAACTTGATTACAACCTCTTACTTGGCCGCAGTTACATGTATTCCCGCAGTTACATGTATTCCATGCAGGTGGTTGCCTCATCCATTTTTCGTACCATGATGTTCCCCCATGACGGACGTGTGGTCAAGGTCGATCAACTCACCTATTACGATCCCAATGCCCCCACTGCACCCGAAAATGTTCTTCCCATGGTTGAACAACCTGTTTGTGGTGCATCTACCTCATTGGTTTCCTCCGTGGGACTCGGAGTTTACTTAGATATGTTGATGACCTCAACATTCCAATCCATTCCACCCCCGTCACCAGCGACTAAAATATCTAACCTATGTACCCTTTCCCACAATGCACAAACACCCAACAATCAACCGTCCTTGTTACCCAAACCACTATTGGTACCTAGTCATATTGGTGTTACACCCATCCACACAATCCCCTTCCTATTCCTTCTATCGGGAGTAGTAAGTGCCCCGGTTATGGATACTCTCAGCCTCCCCGGGTTAACCTTAGGACTACCCGTGTGGTATATTTGGCCTCTCGTTCCCCCACCGACACCCGATGTCGTCCTACAACCGGTGTAACCCATCGCCACTACTAGTCAACCACCCCCCGATGTCTCTACTCCTTTCTCATCCACCAATACACCCCCCATTGTCAAGAACACTGGGGGCAGAGGCCCACAACCATACACTGATGTACCCCCGCCCAAAACAGTTAAAAACCCCCCCATGTTTCGTGCTCCTCCTAAATTCTCGTTGTGTGATGAGTTATGCCATCCTACCCATCAATGTCCACAATTACCTGCATTACAAGAGCACATGCAAATGCTTGACGATGACCCCAACATCCCGGTTGTCCAACTTGATCCAGCCCCTAAGCCTCGTGATAAATCACTACGTACCAACCACCCTTGTGCAATATGTAGTATTTACGACCATTACTCACATCACTGTCCTGATATCCCAGATTACAAAGTATCTCTCTATGAGATGAATAATTTGGACCTTGAGATGGCACCCCCCACAATTGAGGAGATCCACCCCCCAGTAACCCCCTCATCTGGCGAGATTAATACCATCTATATGATCTCTTCTACTACCACTCCCTCTTCAACTGATTTGACAACTCAAAGTTTCCGCAATGATGAGGATATTCTAGAGGCTCTCACTGCCCCGGATTACCCCTGGGAAGACATGCACCATCGTTCCTACTTCCTCCCAGAAGAGTCCTCCTCCACCACAGCCAGCCAATTTGTAGTTGAGTCCAAAGATTTCCTCCCCACCAAAGTTGACTGGTTTAAGGATCCTATTCTTTCTCCTGATGCCTTTGAGGACAGTAACATGGCCAACATCTCACCCTTCATCCACATCGATATCTTTGACCCACCTAGTGCTCTTGAAATCATTACATTAGGAGCCTCCTGCAGTGAGTATGAGATCGGAGAGTACAAAAAACTTTTCAAAGAGTTTCGTGATGTCTTTGCTTGGTCCTATACCGAAATTCCTGGTCTTGAGCCCGTTATTATAGAACACCACATTGACACATGGCCAGATGTACCCCCCATTCGCCAGAAACAGCGCGCCCTTCACCCATCAAAGCTCCCTGTCATTAAAGTAGAGATTGAGAAACTTTGCAAAGCAAGATTCATTTATCCTATTGCATATACCACTTGGGTTTCTAACCCCGTCCCTGTTAACAAGAAGCAAGGCACCATTAGAGTATGTACTGACTTCGACGATTTAAACCGAGCTTGTCCCAAAGACAACTTCCCCACGCCATTTATTGACCAACTCATCGATGCGTGTGCGGGGCATGAAGTCCTATCTTTTATGGACGGTTTTTCCGAATACAACCAGATTCAGATCCGCAAGGAAGATCAGTACAAGACTGCCTTTACCACCCCATTAGGCACCTTTTCCTATCGTATGATGCCTTTTGGCCTCAAAAATGTTGGTGCCACCTTCCAGCGGGCCATGACCTACTATTTTCATGACTTGGTTCATATCCTCCTAGTCTATCTTGATGATCTTATAGCTCGTTCCCGAAAACGATCAGACCACCTTAACAACCTCTGGCAAGTCTTTCTGCTTTGTCGCAAATATCAAATCCGCTTGAACCCACTCAAGTGTGTCTTTTGCGTTCCGGATTGAGAAACTTTGCAAAGCAGGATTCATTTATCCTATTGCATATACCACTTGGGTTTCTAACCCCATCCCTGTTAACAAGAGACAAGGCACCATCAGAGTATGTACTAACTTCCGCGATTTAAACCGAGCCTATCCCAAAGACAACTTCCCCACGCAATTTATTGACCAACTCATCGATGCATGTGCGGGGCATGAAGTCCTATCTTTTATGGACAGTTTTTCCAGATGCAACCAGATTCAGATCCGCAAGGAAGATCAGTACAAGACTACCTTTACCACCCCATGGGGAACCTTTGCCTATCGCATCATGCCTTTCAGCCTGAAAAATGCTGGTGCCACCTTCCAGCAGGCCATGACCTACTGTTTTCACAACTTGGTTCATATCCTCCTAGTCTATCTTGACGATCTTACATCTCGTTCCTGGAAACAATCAGACCACCTTAACGACCTCCGGCAAGTCTTTCTACGTTGTCGCAAATATCAAATCCGCTTGAACCCACTCAAGTGTGTCTTTTGTGTTCCGGTAGGCCATTTGTTGGGTTTCATTGTTTCCCATAAAGGAATCGTTGTTGATCCCCTGAAAGTCCAAGCCATCATAGACCTTCCTGCACCTCTCACGCTCCAGCAACTCCAGAGTTTGCAGGGGAAATCTAATTTCCTCCGTCGCTTCATTCCTGATTATGCCACCACAGTTCATGGTTTCTTACGCCTGCTTCGTACTCACATACCCTTTGTTTTGGATGACCAGGCGCAAGCTGCATTCGAAGCCCTTAGAAAGGCTCTCACACAAGCCCCTTTGATCTCCCCTCCGAATTTCTCTCAATACTTCATCCTTTACGTATCGACATCCGATCATGCCGTGTCCGGAGTCCTTGTCCAGGAAGATGCTGCCTGCTAGGAGCACGTCATTTATTACGTCAGCCAAACCTTGTCTAGACCACCACTCCATTACCCGTATGAGGAGAGACTAGCCCTTGATGTAGTCTTTTCCATCCAAAAATAGCAACATTACATTTTACTCAGTCATACCACAGTTGTCGCCGACTCCAACCCCATGGTCTATCTCTTGAACCGGCGCCTCCTGCAAGGTCACGTTGCTAAATGGGTAATTATCCTCCAAGAATATGACCTCACTTTCACAACCCCTAAGAGCACTAAATCCCTCGCGCTTTCCCAACTCATCACCAATCTCCCATCCCTTTTTCCATCCCCACAAATCTCCAATGAGTTACCCAACAATCACTTGTTCATCATCTCGTCTGATGACCCATGATACGGTGATATTTTGTTATACCTTCGCACGCAGAAGTTTCGACCAAACATAAATCGTGATGGACGTCGTCGTATCTATCACAAGGCCTCTCGATATCCCCTCTTGGGTGATGTCCTTTATCGGTGAGGGGTTGACACAATTCTCCATTGTTGTCTTACACATGAAAAAGTTGAATAAGTCCTCAATGACTGTCATAGTGGTGCCTACGGTGGACATTTCTCTGGAATGGCCACCGCCCAAAAGGTCATCTGTGCCAGATACTTCTGGCCCACACTCTTTACCGACTGCATCACAGTGGTCAAACATTGCCATAATTGCCAACTTTTTTCCCCGAAGGCTCAGACACCACCCGCTCCGTTACACCCAGTCATCACCGTTGGCCCCTTTTGTAAATGGGCCATTGACTTCATGGAATGTAAACCCTCATCCGCCAACAGCCATGAGTACATCATTGTCACTGTAGACTACTTCACCAAATGGGATGAAGCCATGCCCACCTTCGATTGTAAAGCTGACACCGCTGCCCGTTTCTTTTAACCATGTTATCACACGATTCGAGGTCCCCAAACAGCTGGTCTCAGACCATGGTTCACATTTTGAAGATTCCATTTGGCGCGAGTTATCCACACTACTGAAGTTCAAACATCAGTATTCCTCTGCTTACTACCCCCAAGGGAACGGCCAAGTAGAGGCCATTAACAAAATTTTAAAACCATCCTCCAACGCACTGTTGACCAGCATAAGTCCAATTGGCATCACATGCTTTTCCCTACATTATGGGCTTACCATACATCAACTAAGACAGCCACCGGTTTTACCCCGTTTCATTTAGTTCACGGTGTAGAGTCTGTCCTCCCCATCGATTGTTAGATACCTGCCTTACACATCACCGTCGAGCTTCTCCCAAACACCTACCCACTCGAGCAACATCTGCTATCACTAGAACAAGCTGATGAAGACCGTCGTGCCACCCTCCAGACCATTGAAGCTACCAAGAACTTCTCCAAAGCTGGTTACGACAAACATGTCCACCCTCGAACTTTCCGTGAAGGGGACCTCGTCCTCGCCTATGACCAAGCCCACAACAAGACCGGTAAAGGAAAGTTTGAATCAATGTGGCAAGGCCCTTACATCGTGTAGACCTACCTCAAAAATGGGGCATACATTTTAACTGACTCAGAAGGTCACCCTTTGCGCAACCCCCGTAATGGGTTGTATCTTAAACGTTTTTATCCATAAACAAACCCGCGGCCCCATTGGTCCGTATTGTATAGTTTGATTTTTTTTTCTTTTTCACCTTTTTTACCGCAACCTTATGTTCATCATTTTTGCATGATCATAGATGGACTATCTTCCACCTCATTACATTGGCTTCGCTGATGGAGCAAGCTGTTGGTCTCCAAACCTGGCCTCTCCAACATGGGTCTTATATTCCCCTTCACATGAGTTGATCCACCTCGACGGAATGTGCATAGGCGCTACTACCAATAACCAGGCGGAGTATGATGCTGTGACCGGTCTCCTGACCACTGCCGTTCAGATGGGAATATGTCACCTTCATGTGTTCCTTGACTCCCAGCTACTTGTCTCCCAACTCAACAACTGCTACCAGGTGCATGATCCCTGCCTCTTTAGAAAATTCCTACACACAAAATAACTCAGTCGACAATTTGAATCCATAACATTCACCCATGTCCTAAGAGCTCAGAATAGTGTCGCAGATCAAATGGCTAACAACATCCTAGATTGGCATATCAATCACACCATGTAAAACATCCATCATGCATCATCATCCCATATCATCTCATCAAAAATATATAAAAACCCAAAAAGATTGCATTTCCAACAAGGGGCATCCACGTGCCTATCATCACATAAATATTTGTATCCATGTGCAATAACATAAACACATTACTATACAGGGGCATCCATGTGCCTATCCTACATACATAATGTTGCATCCACATACAGTACAAACACATAATAAACCACAAGCGCATCCATGTGCGTACATTCCATCATAATCGCAAAAGATGCATCCATGTGCATATATATATCAAAAAATAAACGTCAATGTTCTACACATGTTCTAAGTACCTCAGCACTCAGCTATACAAAAAATGTATATACATCGACAAGCCTCATAGAATACAAGTTGTAAGCTACAAAAAACCCCGAGTGTCCATACACATCGGGGGGGGGTCCCCTGTACTCCCTACTGAGAGTCATACCCTCCATCGCTGCCTGCATTAGCAGCTTCCGATTCCTCACCCCGCTCCTCCTCCGGCAGCTCCTCATCCCATGCCGGATCATGTGCTCGACCCCTCTCCGCCAAAATGGCCACCCAGATCACAATCGATCGAAAATCCCGTGCCACCCCAAGACATTCCTGAATCACCTCCTGATCCAAGTCCCCCCACCCATCATTAGTCACTCCAACCAGCAAACGATCGAGCAGCACCCGTATGGACTCCAGAGTCCCCTCAGCGTCCCGTCGATGCACCTCCCCTCGGCCTGGCAGGGTTGGTATTGCTACATGACCCCGACAGTCTATGTGTCCCGGTGGTGGTCTCGGTCCCACATTTGCAAATCATACATCAGTCAGAAACAGCATAGCAATATCTCAAACCTATCATACACAAAATCTGACATCAACAACAATCAAGCAAATCAATACATACCATCTGGTCCCCACGCCTGCCCTAGAGGCCGTGGTGCCTCTAGATCTCATGTGTAGTCCATCTCTCTCTATGGATAATCATCCAGCGTCAGCGGCATCTGTAACCACTGTAGGTAGAGCTCCTGGGTGAAGTACCTTCCAACCTCACAACCACCTCACCGTCGCATCATCTCTCCCCACCGCACCATGCACAGCTTCCTGAGTCCTCCTGCTCTAATCGGCACCTGCGGCCACAGTGTAGGTACCCGCTCCATGAAGAAGGCACACAGAAAAGATCCATAGAAAAATCCTTTTCCAGATTCCTTCACCAAGGTCAGCCGCCGCTGAACACTGGTGAGCAACATCTGGCCCCAGACATAGTATATGCCACCCAACACCTGCTCCACTAGCTGCATCTGGCCCCCTGACACCCGCTCAAGCGACTGGAACCCTAAAACCCGAACCACGCATGCCGCAATCGCCTGTACTGATGGCTCCCGCAGATCCATAATCCGGAGTGCATTCCTATGCACTATAGCCTCAGGAACGCAGTACCGCTCCAACATATCCTCCATGGCCACGTCTGCGGACACTCGTGGCTGTGTATCAGCCACCCTACCCAGACAGGGCAACCCCATCAAGAAATATACATCTGCGAGGGTGAGATCCACCCTCTCTCCCTGCACCCTAAACGCATGTATGTCAGGCTCCCAAAAGCTCACTAACTTGTTCAGCAGTAGCCTTGTTGAACGCATCATGGGCACCTGTGTGAACTTCAATAGCCCACACAAACCCAAAGTAGACCGCACATGCCGATCCCTCCGGATAACATCCACTATGTCGTCTGATACCTCCCGCTCTCGCCACAGCACTAACGGCATCCTTTCAATCACACAATGCACACTCATCACACCCATGTCAAGTAAATAACCCTCCCCCCCCGGGGAAACCCTAAGGCTCGATCCCAATCGCGGCTTTAGGGCCCCTTACCGCGATGTCAGACCACGGCTATCAGGGCTACAGTCGTGGTCCGAGACCGCGCCTATAGGAGCTGAACTCGTGGTCTCGAACCACAAGTCCAGCCTCGGAACTCATGGTCCAGGACCACGTATTCTGACCTAGAACTCGCCATCCCCGGCCGCGTGCTCAGACCCGGAACCCTCGGTCCCTGACCGCGGTTCCACCCCGCAAACCCGTGGTCCACCCCACGTGGACCGTACAGAAAACCCCCTGGGACCCACTACCCCCCGAACCCAATAAACAATGCAGGTATGAGTTTCAAGGCATACCTGCAACTCCCGGATCTACAAAACGACTGGTCAGATCATCCAGAAACACCAACTCAGCTCTGGTCCACTCTGATCTCTAGTCAAAGTCAACAAGTCCAAATAACACTTGTCATGCTGGACCCACTTACTATTTATAATCCATTGACTTTTTCTTGTTTTGGCCATTCTGAACCCATACAGAGTCCATTTTTTGAACCGTTTCCACCACTGGAATCAGCACGACGAGACCGTCATGATGGTCGACTCGTTTTCTTATTTTCTCTGCATCATTTTTTGAGCATTTTTCTAGACACCACTAGTCGCCTCAGTTTGTGTGCCACTTCGGTTGCTCTCCATTTTTTATATACTTTATATCATCGGAGTCATTTTTTCAAGCCCGTGATGATGCTTGAGATCATTTCTCACTCTCACCCCCATATTTTTTGGGTATTTTTTCCAAAACACCCCCCGTCACCTTGATTTGTGTGCCACCTCAGTCGTTATCCGTTTGTGACACTTTTTATATCGTCAGATTCAATTTTCCGAGCTCGTGATGACGCTTGAGATCATTTCTCACTCTCACCAGGTACAATTTCAACATTGTGTCCCGACACCTTGCTGCCTCGATTTGCGCGCCACATCGGTCGCCATCGGATTGTTATGCATTTATACATGACCCATTCACTCCATTCATACTGCAATTATTTCATTATTTTTCCACTGTCCATTATCCCGCAAGGAGGCCCACCAATGTTCCTCCCTACCCTCGTTCTTGGCTATCATCAATGTTCCTTGATTGAGCACTTCCTCTTTGCCTGACCATTCCTTTTGTTCGGTATAATTTTATCCATTTTTCAGGCCGGACAAGTCCTTTATGAAAAAGGCACTTAGGGAGTTTCTATTAAGCTCTTTTCTGACTCCTAAAACAATGAAAAGATTGCCGAGCAATCTTGTTTCCTTTCATGCTCATTAAAGTACCTGAAAGGGAATCTATTTGGTATAAGTTTAACCCTTTTCCGGACCTGGTAGACTAATTACGAAAAAGGAATACTCTAGTCACACCGGCTAGAAGAGTTCTTCATTGCATCCTTTTATGCTTCTTTGGCCTTGGAGACTAACACACGAAAAAGAAACCCCCTGGAGTCTTCTTATCGCTTTCAGACTCTCTAAAATTGAAAGCAACCACAAGCATGAACTGTCATGGGCTCATACAAATCCACACAATAGTACCATTCCATTATTTCAAAGTCTTCTTACCGCTTTCAGACTCCTTAAAATTGAAAGCAATCACGAGCATGAACTGTCCTAGGCTCGTATAAATCCACACGACAGTATCATTTTGAACACACTTCTTCTAGTTCCTTAACCCATGAAGAAGTTCCCCCCGTGCCTCTTGGCACTATGATCGATCATCTCGGCAGCACCCCCAAATAAGGTCGCCTTTGTTCAGAGTATTCTGCAGTCTCTTGCCATCTTACACCAACTTGAGTATCACTCATCCCAGTCACCATCCTTGGTCCATTACAGCTATTATCCCTCTCCCACCAGTCAGTTTCATATGCTGCCCGATCATCCCCGCCATCATACTCTGAACAAAGGAAGTTTGAGTCCACCCACTCTACTTGCCCAATTATTCCCTACCCCCACAGTATGTCAGTCCTACCATCAGTACTCTCACACTCTGGTTCTCCACCTCATGCTCCTATCAAGGAAACATCATTGCCTTTCTAGTTGCAGGTCTCCCTCTGTCAACGACAGCCCATCTATTCCATAGGATAGACCCAGAGGTCCCTGCGCCTTGGACTCATCACCATTTGTGGTGAGTGCCTACGTACCATTTTGAGAATAGTCATCAGTGCCTCTCCGAGTGGTTGTTTCTCACATGCTCGACTTCAACACATTGATCGCATTGTTGAGAATCACGCAGGGTATGTATCCCTTCAATTATTGGTCGAAGACCTCGGATCTCCCCCGACTCTAGCACATTGGTGAGTCCCCTCGGAACGCCCAGTTATATGTTCCCGTGGATGTCCAGGTTGCATAGGCGATTGTATTCGGAATCCATGCAGTTATATGCTTCCTTGAGTACCCAGTTCAGTTCCAGTTCAGTGTACCATTGAGGGTATGACTCCCCGTCACTATGATCCAGCAGCTCATCAGTTCCTCTGGTACCACACTCAACAGCACTATTGTTATTCCAGTGTATTAGTTCTTCAGCTTAGACATGGTCATCCCAGCAGTATCTCCCAGATTTGTGTCCCCTCTGGACCCTTATGATGTACACCGTGGTTCTCCATGTATCCTTCATGCCCCCACTTTTGGGCATCATTGTTATTTTTTATATATATCTAGATACGAGCATGGGTATTCCCGCCTCGTCCATATATTGAGATTCTTCCTCATTTGAGGCCATGTATATTTCAGGTCCCCATTTTTTGGACCCCCTTGTTATACATCAGGGAGCAATCTGTTAACACCCAAAAAATGTTCACTACCTCATATCCCTCATTACATGACTCATTTGTCCATATTTCCTACCATATTTGCCTCCAAAACCTTAAAAAGCCTCCAAAAGGCCAAAAAACCCATTAAAAAGCCTCCAAAAGGCCAAAAACCCCCTTTTTCCCCAAAATAAGTTAAATTCCTCCAAAAATAGCAAAAACCCTCTAAAAAAGGAATAAAAATACAAAAAAGAGGAAAAAGAGGGAAAAAAGGAAGGAAAAACCCTATACAGTTGACCTAAACCATATGGTGCCCAAAACCATGGGTCAACACTCCACCACTAAAAACCTATAAATAGGTGATGGAGGCTCCCCATTTCAAATCCACAATCATCCCTATCCTTACGCTGCTGAAAATTCCCTTGAAACCCTAGCTCTCCACTTGGAGCTAATTCTTGAGAACCCTTTTGGCACCATTTCCAAAACACCTTTGGAAGAAGGAGAAGGAACAACATTGGAGCTTGGAAGCAGCCCTCTTGGACTACTGCAAAGGCTCCACCAACCTCTACATCTGAGGTAACTTTTAATACAAAAAGAGAGATCTTTACCATATTTTCATGTTTTGTTATTTATGTCAATGCTCATGCTATGTTAAATTTCATATTGTTTTATTGCTTTAATTTACTGATTATTGAACTGCTACTAAGGAGGCCCTTCTCCTTAGTAGGTGCTCATTTGTACAAGCTAAGGTGAAAACCCTAGCTACAACACGCAGCTTCAACAATGCTGCGCGATTCGTAGATTTATCTCAACAACTTCGTATACAAACTCTTTATAGTTTCTAGTGCCCAATTCCAACTGTACTTGGCACTTAGAAATTTTCCCTTTCTTCTTGATCATACTGGATGTTGCGAAGCAGGACTATCACAGTAAAGCTTTAGTCTGCTTCCATTTATCAAATTGGGTAATGTATCACCGGCTAAAGTAGCTAACTAGATTGCTCCACCATTAGTAACATGTATAACAGTATATGACCCAATCCAGTGCATTTTAAACTTCCCAGGAAACTTCATGAATTTACTATCGTACAGGAGGACTAGATCACCTACCTGGAAATACTTTCTCTTAATGTGGTGATCGTGCCATGCTTTCTAACGCTCTTTCTGTACTTGTTGGTGGAAGCGCGCGATGAAGCGATCCTCTTCCAGACCAACCAAGTGTAACAGCCTTTCTTCCATTGCTACACGATCTTCCATCTTTGTAAATGCAGCTATTCTCAAGCTGGGAATAATATACTCCATTGACATTATTGTTCCCTGCCCATAAGCCAATCTGAAAGGTGTATGTCCAGTTAATTTATTGCATGTGGTTTTGTATGTCCATAATACAGATGGAATGCATAGGTCCCAGTCATCGCGGTTTACGTTGCATATCTTGGTTAGCGCACTCTCGAGTACTTTATTGAATGCTTCAACAGTTCCATTTGCTTGCGGATGATAAGGCGTACTACGCTGATGATGGATGTAGAACTCTTCGGTCAAAGCTTCAATAGTTTTGTTCATAAAATGAGTGCCTTGATCACTCATCAAAATTTTTGGACATCCAAATCGTGTAAGGATGTTCTCAAAGATAAATTGGGCAGATGTGGCTGCGGTGCAGTTTTTTACTGGTTTTGCTTCTGCCCATCTGGTGAGGTGGTCAGTTGCGGTAATAATGCACCTCACACCAATTCTCTTCCTTGGTGGGTTAATAGGTCCCACGAAATCAATTGCCCATTTTTCGAATGCCTGCAAGGTCAGGTGAGGGTTCAATGACATTTCATCTCTTCGTGACGGCTTCCCTGTCCTTTGACGCACATCGCAGCTTTGGCAATGTTCCTTCGAATCCTTATGGATTGTTGGCCACCATAGTCCTTCGCGCAATACCTTCTGCGCAGTGGCCCTTCCTGCATAGTGGCCTCCTGCTGCTCTTGAATGTGCATCGGCCAATATATATGGCTTTTCATGCTCCAATATGCACCTTCGCAGTACTTCATCGGGTCCTAACTTGTACATTTGACCTGCGATAATGGTGAAGTCTGTGGCTCGTACTACCAGTTGCTTCTTCTACTGTGTAGTGGATTCTTTAGGTGCCAACCCTGTAGTTAAAAAGTGGATTATGTCTTGATAATACTCATCGGTGACCTGTATAGCGAACAACTGCGCGTCAAACAGATTGTCTTCAATATTTGTAGGTTCTTCTCCTGACTCAATTATGGACAGATGATCAAGTCATAAGTTTAACCTGCCTGGCTTAACCACTATTTCAAAATCATACTCTTGAAAGAGTAACAGCCATCTGCATATCCACCCCCCTAACACTGGCTTATTGACCAGGTATTTCAATGCAGAATGGTCAGTAAACATAGAGAAGTGTGCACCGAGCAAATAGTGCCTGAACTTCTATAGTGCATATACCATTGCAAGTCCTTATCTTTCAGTAGTGCTATAGTTCTTCTTAGTATATGACAACTTTCTGCTCGAAAATTCAATGGGATGATCAATGCCTCCTTCTCCTGGATGAGCAAGAACAACGCCCAATGCTATACATGAAGCATAAACATGGATGTGAAATGGCTTCCCCCAGTCTGGAAAAACTAGGATCGGCGCAATGACCATCTTTTCTTTCAATGTGTCAAATCCTTTCTCACAGTCCTCATTCCAAACAAACGGTGCATATTTCTCTAAAAGCTTCTCCATTGCTGCGGTTATCTACGCATACCCTTTTATGAATTTCCTGTTGTTAACACCTAAAAAGTGCTCACTAGCTCATTCCCTTACTCACATGACCCATTTGTCCACTTTTCCACCATCTGAGCCTCTGAAACCAACAAAAGGTCACCAAAAGACCTTAGTACACCCCCTTTTTCCATTAAAAAAGATTATTTTTCCAAGAAAATCATAAAAAACCCTCAAAAATGGTCCAAATTCCCAAAAATATTAAAAAGGGAATTAAAATATTATTTTTATTCAAAAAAGGAAAAAGGAGGGAAAAGTACCTAAACCATGTTGTTCAATACCATTTGGTTTCCACAAAACCATAAATGGTATTTCCCACCACCAAAACCTATAAAAAGGTGGTAGGGGCTCCTCATTTGACATCCATCCATTATCTCATCCTTATGCTGCTGAAATCTCCCTTGAGCATTTTAGCCATTGCAAACCACATTGGAGAACAGACCATTGGAGATTGGAGTTGCTCATCCTTGGAGCCATTCAACCTCATCATTAGAGGTATTGATTCCGCAAGCACTTGCTTGCCCCATTCTTTCAATATAAATTTATTATTTTTATATGTTCTTGTTCTTGATTTTAAATTATCTTTGTTATTTGCTTAATATCTTTGCTTAGATCCATGAATAGTCTTGTTTAATTAGTTTATTGTTATATATTTCCATTGAAACTGCTGCTACTAGTTAGCAGGTGCCCATAGCACTAAGCCTGGTTGCAAAACCGGGCCAACAGTTTTTGGCGACTCCGCTTTGGTTTGAACTATAGATCTCTAGTTTTGCCTTTAATCTTAGTTTTTTATGAGTTTTTAACCTTTAGATCCATAGATCTGCCATCTTAGACAGCAGATCCATTGCTGCTCTGAGTTTTGGCCCCATAAACAGCCCGAAATTTTCAATTTTTGGGTTCATTTCTCGATTTCCGTGCACGGCTTCCGCATCGCGGCTTTTCGCCAGACAGTCGCGCGGTCCATCGCGACTTTTCTGCGTTTTTCCGCGCGGTCCATCGCGGCTTTTTGCCATACAGTCGCGCGGGTCCATCGCGACCTTTCTGCGTTTTTCCGCGCTGCGCACCGCGGCTCCGCGGCCAATTTCCGCGCTGCCCATCGCGACTGTGCGGCTAAAACCCGCGCGGTCCATCGCGCCTATGCGGCCAAAACCCGCGCGGTCCATCGCGACTGTGCGACAAAAACCCGCGCGGTCCATCGCGGCTTTTCTGTTAAAACCCGCGCGGGCTGAATTTTTCTTTCGGCCATCCCGATTTTGAAAAAAAAAATTTACTGTACTTTCTGCCCATAGCACATTTTTTACAGTATTAAATTATGCATATTTGACAGCTTTGAAAAAAAATTTACTATTTAAAGTGCATATCTAGAAATCTTTTTAAAAATTTTCAAGAAAGTGAAAGAAAGACTCATTTTGCATTTTCATCTAGATTCAAATTTTTTCCTGTTTACTTCTTTAAAAATCTTTCCCTTAGCAACTTTTTTTTCTTGAAACGAAGAAATCCATTTATTTCTTTTAAAAAGAAGTCTATTATTTGCTTTCATAAATCCAAGAAATCCTTTGTTTTTTGAGCTATTTTTTGAAAAGCATTTAAATTCCTTTTTAGTGAAAAAGCCATAAATATTTGCTTTTTATTTTCGAAAAATCCTTTATTTTTTGAAAATTTCCTATAAAGCATTTAATTTTTTCAAGTTCAGTTTACAACACCTCACGTGCACTCACACGATCACTTAATTGAACTAAGCCTTAAAAACGTACCCTAATTTGAACACACTTTTAACCCCACTTGGGGAACACTAAAAGAATTCTTGTAGCTAGGTAGTATTGGGGGGATAGGTGTTCCAATAACACCCCTCAGTTCTTACATCTGAGACATAGAAGTTGTCCAATTAGGGAGCTAAAATCTCTTAGTACTTTTTGGCGTGGTCACAACCGGTTTGTGGGAAGGCCTCTCCCTTAGGAGGGTTGAAGTCGCGAGGATGGTTCCGGAAGCCTGAGTGGAATACCGAAATCCATTCAGTAACCGAAGGGCTACCATTCGCAGTTCTCGGGATATCCCTGTATTGGGATATTGCGATCAAAGAACCAAACGGCAGATTTACCTTTTCTCGACGCGTCATGAACGGAGTATCCTAGTAGCCTGTCTTTAGGATTGATTACCCGGTGTCCCTCCCGGTAGGGGGATATCTAGCCGTTGTCTCAACATTCATATTGTCTGACTTGGATTTCATCACCTTGCAGAGGATATCGTCTGTTTGAGTCACAATACTTTTAGATTAGGTGTTTGCATGATTTCAACCTACCTGTGGTCTAGTTACACCTATTTTTTCTAGGAGCCGCTTGCATGTTGGTATTCTGACCAGTTGTTGCATTCCTCCACTTATTGTAGCACAGCTGCTAGAATAAGTGCCTTTTTTGAGGATTGATTTTTTGGCCTGAGAGCCTTCTTTTTTCACTCCCCTTCTTGCACCCTTGGTTGCATTAGGGTTTTGAGTCTTTTATATATATATCACCACCTGATACTTAAACAAATTTTTTACCTAAACACATTTTCTCACCATTGAGAATTTTAGACGCTCTCGTCGTCTACAGGGCGAACTCCCAGAGTTTCGTCCACTTGGCTCTCCACGTCACGGACGCAGAGCCTTATCCCTTGATTCGACACATCGTCAATCAATTAGACAGTCATCCGATTCTGACATACCTCACTTCACCTTTGATTTGGAGGTAGAATCCGAAAACCCCACAGAGTTACCACCAACCACCATTATGTCTGGAACACCATTTGATCCACTATTTACAACTACCATAGGTCAGACATCCGCAGACCCGTCTGTTGTCGTACCATCCACGGCAACAACCACCCCCCTGGGTATGCCCAATATGGGTAACACTCCACATTTAGGAATGCCTAACTCAGGGCCACCACCTGTCATGGGTATACCCAACATGGGGGGCATACCCCCTTTGGTTTCCACAAACCCCATCCCAGGAATCCCTAGTACGATTCCCAACCCAAGTGTAACCCATGTTGCACTTGGAAGTGCTATCCCAGGAATCCCTAGTGCGATTCCTAACCCAAGTGTAACCCAAGTTGCACTTGGAGGCGCTGGCCCATACCAGACGACACCTATTGGAGGCCATATACCCTCCATACCTAGCATACCTTTAGGCGCTACTGGACCCCTACACCATACCACTATGGCCAAGCATGTCCCAGTTCCAGTCACCACATCTGCTAGTCTACCATACATGGCAAGTCTGAACCTGCCAGATTTAGCTAGGCTCACAAATGACCCCATCAGACATGATCCGGCGTGGCCTCAAATGCCCACAAAACTCCCCTCTGACATCCCTAAGTTTGAGGGTAAGGCAGGAGAAGACCCCCAGAACCACATCATGTCCTTCCATTTATGGTGTTCCTCCAACTCCATAGTGGATGACTCAATCCGCCTCCGGCTTTTACAACGCACCTTCACTGGCTCCGCAGCCAAATGGTATATTGAGCAGCCCCATGGGACGCATGCCACATTTACCTCCCTTGCCTCGAATTTCCTACAATTCTTTCAATTACCTGTCCGCTATGATGCGGGCGTCGAGATCCTACTGTCTTGCAGACAAAACACGGCCACGCATATCACTGACCATATTCATGATTGGCGTCGGCGCCGAAGCCTATGCAAAATCAAATTAGACGACCGAATCTTCCTAGATTGGTTTCTAAAATCCCTCCTTCCTCTCATTGCGAAGGATGTAGCATCTGAAAGACCCCAGTCTGAAGAAGAGGCCATCCTCAAATCCCAACAGTTTGATCTCATCTACGCCCAGTCGGGTTACCTATACACGATCATACCGGACGCCCCACGAGGCGACTCTGCACGCAGTGACACACCGGGGGCATCACATGCCGCTGATGGCATTATTGGCCAAATTACACCGCAAGCAAAACCTTTCAGTATGGTGAGCACTATGCCTGCCCCAGACCTTTCTAGGGCTACATCTAGTTCCGGAGCGACAACTTCTTATGCTCCAACAAACCAGACCCATCACGTTCATGGACCCTCTTGTCCACAACATTGTTATAGCCAAGCGCCATCAGCATATGTACCTCCTACATACTATGCTCAACCTGCAGTGCAGACCCCCATGCAGTTCCCACAACAGCCCATGCATTACCCACAACCGGTTGCACCAGCTAACCTCACATCTCCACCAGCTCAGGGGTACCAACAACCCCAACAGGCAACTGGACCACCTCCAGCTCCACCTGCATACTATCCACCGCAACCTGCTCCCGCACCTGCGGCTCCTCAGAATCCCCCCAATTCTCAAGGGCACGTGTATGCACAACAACATCAGCCCCAATACCAAAATAACCAACGCAACCAGGGTGGGAAACCAAACCGCGGAAGAGGGTGCAACCATGGAAACAATCAAAACCGTAACCAAGCTCCACAACCTGCCCATCCTCCGCAAAACAATAACGCGGCGCCTGCTCATCAAAATCCTGATCGACCACCTAAGCAAGCCAAAAATACTAATTTACGAACAAACCATCCTTGTTCCATTTGCGGTGTTTATGGTCACTATACCCACGCTTTCCCACATCTGGAGCGAGCTCGACAACTATGGACAAATGATGCCCATCGTCAAGGGCAGGCAGCTCCTCAGCCGCCACCCAACCCCCCACCACCTCCACAACAACCTTTGGTACTACAAAACCCTTTTCCAACACAAGGAGTGGTGAACACTCAGCCATTAGCCCCCCACAGGGCAACGTGCAAGCACAACAAATTACTTACGCAGCTCCGGACCAACCCATGTTTGATTCAGGCACCCATCATTTATTGATGATGTCCACTGCCGACGTCAATATCCAAACCCGTCGGAATCAATACGGACCGACTTCTGAAGCCCCCCCCGCCTAAAAGGATACTAATGCTCATCCCACTGATCAGACATTGCGTATACCTCAGGTTCCACTCGATGGCGCTTCTAAAGCACCTCGCTTCCCCCTTCGCCGAATCAACAACAACCCCAATGCACGGGCTGCGTCCAATTATAACATCGTAGATGACTTAGCTCAATCTCCCGCAGCCATGTCTGCGTTAGAAGTCTTAAAAAACTGTCCTACTCAGCGCAAGACTTTACTTTCCGCCATTGGGGCGATTGACCCAAATGATTCCAAATTGATGACCTTTGATTTAGACCAGTCTGAACCACGGCTGCCTTCCACCATAGCAGTCCAAGTTTCCGTTTCTATTCGGAATCTTGTCATCCATCGATGTATCATCGACGAGGGTGCCTCCACATGCGTCATGTCCACATTTGTTTGGCAGAAGTTGGGATCCCCTACTCTCCAGCAATCCACCACTGCATTGCGGGCCTATGACGGTCGGTCAGCTCAACCTCAAGGTTTACTACCCAAGGTCCCCGTCCAATTAGGTGGGAAAACTGTACTCATTGACATAGAGGTCATTAATGCCCAGCTCGATTATAACCTTTTACTCGGCCGCAGTTACATGTACGCCATGAAAGCGGTCACCTCATCCGTTTTTCGCACCATGATGTTCCCCCACGAGGGACGCGTGGTCAAAATCGACCAACTCACATACTATGATCCCAATGCCCCTGCAGCACCCGAAAATGTTCTTCCCATGATTGAACAACCAACTTCTAGTGCAACTACCTCCTTTGTCTCTTCTTTGGGACCCGGACTTTATTCAGATACACCAATGACCTCTACATTTCAGGCCATTCCACCACCGTCACCGGAGACCCAAGTCGCAAACCTCTGTACTCTTTCACAGAATACACAAACATCCGGTAGTCAACCACCATTGATCCCCAGTCACATTGGTGTTACACCCATCCACACCATCCCCTTCCTATTTCCTCCTTCAGGTGTAGTAAGAGCCCCGGTTATGGCTACCCTTAGTCTACCCGGGTTAACATTGGGATTACCCGTGTGGTATATTCTGCCTCCCGTTCGACCGCCGACACCAAACGTCATCCTCCAACCGGTACAACCTATTGTTACCACAAATCAACCTCCTCCGGGTGTCGCAATCCCTTCGTCGTCAACGAAACCTCCTCCTAACCTCAATATCCCTTCGTCGTCAACAAATCCTCCCCCTCCTGTCAAGCCCACTGGGGGCAGAGGTCCACAACCATACACTGCTATACCACCTCCTAAGGCAGTTAAACCCCCACCGGTGTTTCGAGCTCCCCCTAAATGCTCGTTGTGCGATGAGATAGGCCATCCAACTCATCAATGCCCACACTTACCGGCACTCCAAGAGCATATGAATATGTTGGACGATGACATCAGCATCCCAGTAGTTAGACTAGAGCCACCTCTACAGCCTCGCGACAAATCACTGCGCACCAACCATCCTTGTGCTATATGCAGTGTTTACGGCCACTACTCTCACCATTGTCCTGATCTACCCGATTATAGAGCAGCATTGTATGAATTAAACAACGTCGACTTAGAGATATCTCCTCCCCTCATCGAGGAGATCCACCCCCCACCATCATCCTCGTCGGAAGAAATCAATACAATATATATGATTTCAACAACCTTCAAACCAGAACCCCTTGATTTATGGCCTGACTACTTCAATACTGATGAGCAAATTTTGGAGACACTCACTGCACCTGACTACCCTTGGGATGATATGCATCATCGCTCATACTTCCTCCCGGAAGCATCTATATCCACCGCATCCAACCAGCTATCGGTCGAATCGAAAGATTTCATACCCACCAAGGTCGATTGGTTAAAAGACCCCATCCCAGCACCCGATGCCTTTGAAGAAGGGAACATGTCCAACATTTCCCCGATTATACAAATCGATATTTCCACAACACTAGGGACACCTGAGCTCATCTCGCTGGGCGCATCTTGCACCCAAGCAGAAACTCAGGCATACAAAAAGCTCTTTCAAGAGTTCCGTGATGTCTTTGCCTGGTCGTATACCGAGATGCCTGGTCTCGACCCCACCATTATAGAGCACCACATTGATACATGGCCTGAGGTACCCCCTGTTCGTCAGAAACAGCGACCCATTCACCCTTCCAAGCTCCCAGCTGTTAAGGCTGAGGTCGAGAAACTTCGCAAAATAGGATTCATTTATCCTATTCCGTACACCACCTGGGTGTCGAACCCCGTTCCCGTCAACAAAAAGCAAGGCACCCTTAGAGTATGCACTGACTTCCGTGATTTAAACCACGCTTGTCCAAAAGACAATTTCCCCACGCCATTCATTGACCAACTCATTGATGAGTGTGTGGGCCATGAGGTCCTATCCTTCATGGACGGGTTTTCCGGATATAACCAGATTCACATCCGCAAGGAGGATCAGTACAAGACTGCCTTTACCACCCCATGGGGCACATTTGCCTATCGCGTCATGCCATTTGGCCTTAAAAATGCTGGTGCCACCTTCCAGCGAGCCATGACCTACTGTTTTCACGACTTGGTCCATATCCTGCGAGTCTATCTTGACGACCTCACAGCTCGTTCCCGAAAACGATCAGACCACCTTAACGACCTCCGGCAAGTTTTCCTGAGTTGTCGCAAATATAAAATCCGCTTGAACCCACACAAGTGTGTCTTTTGCGTCCCGGCGGGCTGGTTGTTGGGTTTCATCGTTTCCCAAGACGGAATCACTGTCGATCCCCTGAAAGTCAAAGCCATCTTAGAACTTCCCCCTCCTCGCACGCTTCGACAGCTTCAGAGCTTGCAAGGGAGGTCCAATTTCCTTAGGCACTTCGTTCCTGACTATGCAACCAAAGTTCACGGTTTCTTACGCTTACTACGTACCCACATACCCTTTGTTTGGGATGAGCAAGCAGACACGGCATTCGAAGACCTCAAGAAAGCTCTCACACAAGCCCCCTTGATATCCCCACCGGATTTCTCTCAAGACTTCACCCTTTATGTCTCGGCATCCGAACATGCTGTGTCCGGAGTTTTGGTCCAAGAAGATGCCTCACACCGAGAGCATGTGATTTATTACGTCAGCCAGACCTTGTCTGGCCCACCTCTGCATTACCCATACGAGGAAAGATTAGCCCTATCTGTAGTCTTTTCCGTACAAAAATTGCAACACTACATCCTACTCAGTCATACCACGGTCGTGGCCGACTCCAACCCCATGGTCTATCTCCTCAGCCGACGGCTCCTTCAGGGTCGTGTCGCTAAATGGGTCATTATCCTCCAGGAATATGACCTTACTTTCAAGACTCCTAAGAGCACCAAAGCCCTCGCACTTTCTCACCTCATCACAGACCTCCCGTCCTCTTCATCATCACCCGTTATCCAAACAGATCTGATAGACGATCAAATCTTCATCATTTCGTCTGACGACCCATGGTACGGAGACATTTTGATTTACCTTCGCACGCAAAAGTTTCGACCACAGATCGACCGTGACGAACGCCGTCGCATACGACACCATGCACCCCGATACCTCCTGATAGGGGATGTACTTTACCGACGCGGCATTGATACAATCTTACGCCGCTGCCTATCCCATAGTGAGGCAGAACAAGTCCTCAATGATTGTCATAGCGGTGCCTGTGGAGGCCATTTCTCCGGCATGGCTACCGCCCAGAAAATCATTCAGGCCGGTTATTTTTGGCCATCATTGTTTACTGATTGCATCACCGCAGTCAAGCATTGCCAGAACTGCCAACTATTTGCCCCCCAAAGCAAGAACCCCCCCCACCCCCCTTCATCCAGTCGTCACTGTTGGACCATTCTGCAAATGGGCCATCGACTTCCTCAACTGCAACCCCCCGTCAGCCGGCGGTCACAAACACATTATTGTGGCTGTAGATTATTTCACCAAGTGGGCAGAAGCCATGCCGACCTACAATTGCAAAGCCGACACTGCAGCACGGTTTTTCTTCAACCATGTTATCACTCGTTTCGGAGTGCCCAAGCAACTAGTCTCTGACCACGGCTCTCACTTCGAAGATGCCGTCTGGAAGGAATTATCAACCATGTTGAAATTTGAACACCATTTCTCTTCCGCTTACTATCCCCAAGGAAACGGCCAAGTCGAAGCGATCAATAAAATTTTGAAAACCATCCTGCAGCGCACTGTAGACAAACACAAATCCAATTGGCACCACATGCTCTTCCCGGCACTATGGGCCTACCGCACCTTGACCAAAACCGCCACCGGTTTTACCCCTTTCCATTTAGTTCATGGTGTCGAATCCGTACTCCCTATTGAGTGCCAGATCCCAGCCTTACATATCGTCGTCGAACTCTTACCAGATACTTCCCCGATCGAGCAACGTTTACTACTCCTAGAGCAGGCCGATGAAGATCGGCGCACCGCCATTCAAAACATGGAAGCAGCTAAACAACGATCGAAACTAAGTTACGACAAACACGTCCACCCGAGAACCTTTTCTGAGGGAGACCTTGTCCTCGCTTACGATCAAGCTCATGATAAAACCGGGGAAAGGAAAATTCGTATCTATGTGGCAAGGCCCCTACATCATACACACCTGCCTTGGGCAGGGGTCATACATTCTGACCGATTCAGAAGGCAACACCCTACGCAACCCACGCAACGGGTTGTACCTTAAACGATTTTACCCATAGAAAATCTGATGGACACCATCGTCCATTTTAGTATAGGCATACATTTTTTGTTCACAAAAAATTTCCAAAAACCTAAATATTTGTTTTTCTCTGCATGACCACAGATGGAGCCTCTTCCACTCTGCCATGTCGGTTTCGCTGATGGTGCAAGCCGTTGGTCTCCCAATCTCGCCTCCGCAGCTTGGGTAATATATTCCCCTTCACATGAGTTAATTCACATTGACGGAGTATGTTTAGGTGCCGCTACCAATAATCAAGCTGAATACGATGCCGTGAACGGTCTCCCAGCCGCTGCTCTCCAGATGAGCATACGTCACCTCAACGTTTTCTTGGACTCACAGCTCCTAGTTTCCCAGCTCAACAATGATTACCAGGTACACGATCCCTGTCTTTTCAGAAAATTCTGTGCACTAAACAAATGGTTAGACAGTTTGAATCCATTACATTCACACATGTCCCAAGACACCTCAATAGTGTAGTAGATAATATGGCCAACAGTGTCCTCGACTGGCACACCAATCACATCACGTCATATCCATAAACAAAAAATGCATCCATATGCATAACACGTGCCTCCACGGGCATAAAACAAACAAACCAAATAATGCATCCATGTGCATAACATGTGCCTCCACAGGCATACATAAATCAACAAACATACTGCATCCACATGCATAACATGTGCCTCCACGGGCATATACAAAAGACAAATGTGCATCCACGTGCATACACGACAATATATCTAAAATATATATCCACATATATATATAAAAATCAAATAGTCAACATGTCATAAGTGCCCTCAGCACCCGATATACAAAAAATACATCTGTCATACAAAAATGCTTCCCCATATGCTCATCAGCATTTGGGGGCAGATACAATATATCTACTCATCTGGATCCCTAGGATCCTCCGGCTCCTCCTCCGACTCCTCCTCCGCCGGCCCCCGCCGGGTCATGACGACCCCGAACTCGCCGCTCTGCTGGCCCCGCTGGATCGTCCCTCAGACGTATCCTCCCCTGAGCCAGCCCTGCCGGAGCATCTCGTCTACCATCCCCGTGCCTCGCCACGAACACCACTGCCCTCAACAGGAGCGACTGCCACTCAGGTGGCGCACCGAGACATCCCTGCAAAATATCCCGATCCAAGTCTCTCCAACCATCCTCGGGGAGCTCAGCTACGATCCGGGCCAAGGTCCGTCGGACACCATCTATGGCGTCATCATGAGGGCCAACCCCTCACCCACGAGCTGCATATCCTCCACCATGCGGAGGAGGTACAGGTACAGGTGGATGAGCGACCACCATCGCCCGCCCCTGCCGAGCCACATAGTCAGGTGGTGGCACTGGACCCACATCTGCACAAAGCAGGTAAGCCATCAGATACTATACGAAAAATCATCAATAATAAATCAAACAACATATGATATAATATCAAATAAAACACAAAACATACCGTCTAGGCTCCAGGCCTGTCCTGGTGCACAAGGCATCTCTGCGTCACCTCGGTAGTCCATGCCGGCGTAGGGATAGTCCTCAATCACAAGAGGCATCTGCTCCCACTGCTGATAGAAATCCTCCGTGAAGTAGCCGCGGACACCACCGCCGGCATGGGGCATCATCTGCCCCCACCTCATCATACGAGGCTCACTCGGAAGACCAGCACGAACGGGTACCCGTGGCCGCAAGGTCGGCACCCGCTCGAAGAAAAAACAGCATAAGAACGAGGCATAACAAAACTCGCCTCCCTCTCTAACGGCCTTGTCCAGATCTCTCCGGACACCAGCCAGGAACATCTGCGCCCAGGCATAATAAGTACCCTGTAGAACGGAATCCACCATCATCGTCTGCCCCCCAGACATACGATGTGGTGCAACAGCACCCAATACCCGCAGAACGCAGGCACCAACAGCTCGCATATCCCACTCACGTAGGGATCTCAGACTAATAGAGCTGTTTACCAAAACAGCAGCATCCACACAGAAAGTCTGTAAGAGGTCCTCCATATCTACACCCGGAGGCAACCTCGGCAAAATATCACCCACCTCACCCAAGCGAGGCAACCCAGTCAAAAAATATACATCCGTGAGAGTGATCTCTAACCTCTCACCACCAATAATGAAGGCACCCTCTACCAGCACCCACCACTGCACGAGCTTGTTCAGGAGCCGTCTCACTGAACGTATAGGAGGGATCTGAGCGAACTTCAAGATCCCGCTCATAGCCAGGGTCTGTCTCACCCCTCCATCAGTCTCAATCCTCAGCATGAGATCACCATCGATCTCCCTCTCCCGCCACACAGACTGAGATCTCCGCAACATCCTGCCAGGAAAACAGAAAAAAAAAAAATTTAGCCCCAGCAAAAAAAATTTATAAAAATCCCATCGCGGCTTTTACACAAAAAACCGCGATGCCCATCGCGACTTTTCCACAAAAAGCCGCGATGACCATCGCGGCATCCATGCAAAAACCCGCGATGAACATCGCGGATTTTTGCCGGACAATCGCGATGAACATCGCGACTATCCGCCATGAACTCGCGATGAACATCGCGGGTTCCGACCTCACAGTCGCGATGAACATCGCGACTGTGAGCCTGAAACCCGCGCGGTTCATCGCGGGTTCAGCCCCGAAACCCGCGCGGTTCCACGTTGGAGAGTCAACGTGGAATTTCGCGGCCTTCGGGGGCCCGTCGCCAAACAAAAAAGACATAATTGACAAGGCTAAGGCGAATAGAGTTACCTGCAACTCGCTAAATCGAAAACCAACGGTGAAATCTCCCGGAAATCAAGAAATAGCTCTGACAGCTCTATCAAACTCGCACGTAACAATGACAAGTCATTTGGGCCCCACGTCCTATTTATAGAAAATCTACCAATTTTTCAACAACCATTGCGGTATCATACGAAGTCCATTTCTCAAACCGTTGGTACCGTTGGGATCAGCACAGCGAGAACTTCATACAGGTTCCTTCCTTTTCCCGTTTTCATGGGGTCCATTTTTTGACCATTTTTTAGCCTCCCTCATGGCCTCGGTTTGCATGCCACATCGGTCGTTCTCCGTTTTAGACGTGCCTTATATCACCGGATTCAGTTTTCCCGCGCTCGTGATGATGCTTGAGATCATTTCTCGCTCTCATCTTTAGATTTTCCGGGCATTTTTTCCCACGCCCCCTCGTCGCCTCGGTTTGCGTGCCACATCGGCCGTTCTCCGTTTTAGACGTGCCTTATATCACCAGATTCAGTTTTCCGCGCTCGTGATGATGCTTGAGATCATTTCTCGCTCTCATCTTTAGATTTTCTGGGCATTTTTTCCCACGCCCCCTCGTCGCCTCGGTTTGCGTGCCACATCGGCCGTTCTCCGTTTTAGACGTGCCTTATATCACCGGATTCAGTTTTCCGTGCTCGTGATGATGCTTGAGATCATTTCTTGCTCTCACCTTTAGATTTTTCAGCCATGTTTTCCACGCCCCCCTCGTCACCTCGGTTTACGTGCCACATCGGCCGTTCTCCGTTTCCGACAATCCTTATGTCACCGGATCCATTTTTCCGCACTGATGACGATGCTTGAGACCTTTTCTCGCCCTCATCAATCCATTTTTGTTCGGTATAATTTTATCCCTTTTTCGGGCCGAGCAACCCCTTTTTACGAAAAAGGCACTTAGGGAGTTTCTGTTCAGCTCTTTTCTGACTCCTAAAACAATGAAAAGATCGCCGAGCAATCTTGCTTCCTTTCATGCTCGCTAAACGTATCTGAAAGGGCATCTACCTGGTATAAGTTTACCCCTTTTCCGGACCTCGTAGACTAATTACGAAAAAGGTATACTCTAGTCACATCGGCTAGAAGAGTTCTCCATCCGCATCATTTTATGCTTTTTCGGGCCTTGGAGACTAAACTACGAAAAAGAACACCAATAGAGTCCACTTACCACTTTCAGACTCTCTAAACATGAAAGCAACCATGAGCATGCGCCGTCCTGGGCTCACAAAATCCACAGGACCATACCATTTCAGAGCACATTTTTATCCCTTCTTGGAGCTCATTAAAACTACGAAGAAGGAATCAATGGTGCCTCTTGGCGCTACAACACATCATGTCTACTCACATAGCAGCTTCCCCATTTTGGTCGCCTTTGTTCAGAGTATTCTGCAGTATGTCACCCTGAAACTCCCTCGACAGCTACCATCAGCTTCACCCCCCCAGAGTCAGTACATACCCTTCAGTCCCTAAAAGATGATCCCCACACCTACAAGTCAGTTCCCTACACTGCCAGGTCAACCATGTCATCATGCTCTGAACAAAGGAAGTTTGAGTCTACCCATTTTTGACCCATTTATTTCCCATTCCCACAAGTATGTTAGTCCTACCATCAGTACTACAACACTTCAGTTTTACACCTCGTGCTCCTATCAAGGAAACATCATTGCCTTGTTAGTTGTTGTTCTCCCTCTGTCGACAACAACCACATTTATTCCAGAGGATAGACCTAGAGGTCCCTGTGTCTTGGACTCGTCCCCATTTATGATGAGTACCTACGAATCATTTCAAGAAGAGTCCTCAGTGCCTCTCCAAATGGTTGTTTCTCACATGCTCGACTTCAACACCTTGATCGCATCGTTGAGACTCGCACAGGGCATTCGTCCGCTCAGTTATTAGTCGAAGACCCCGGATACCACCTGACTCCTCCACATTTGAGAGTCTACCTATGGATACAACCAGTTACATTTTTTCTTTAGATATCCGGGTTGCGTATGGCGACAGTATTCAGATGTACCCCAGTTTTATACTCCCTCGAGTATACAGATACAAATACTTCCCAGAATGGCTCACAGTCATTAAGTTCATACAGATGTTGAACACCTTCAGTTTCAGCAGTTCAACAGTTATTCCAGTGTATCAGTTATTGAGATCAGCCATGATCATGAGTATATCCCATAATAATGTCCCCTCTGGACCATTATGATGTACCAGTATATTTCTTTACGTATTAGATCCCCCTTCTTGGGACTAATTGTTTTGTATATGTCTTGATACGAGCATGGGAATGCCCGCCTCGTCCTTCATCAGAGATTATACCTCATTCATATTGAGGCCATGTAATATTTTTTGTTTTTGCAGCTTCCAAGGGTCGTGGCTCCAGTCTCCAACCGGTCTCTTCTCTCCCCTAAACCCCAGAAAAAAGGACAAAAGAACTATGATGTCTATCGGCCATACGATGAGCTCCTGCCCTCACACATCAGGGGGCAATCTGTTAACACCTAAAAAGTGCTCACTAGCTCATTCCCTTACTCACATGACCCATTTGTCCACTTTTCCACCATCTGAGCCTCTGAAACCAACAAAAGGTCACCAAAAGACCTTAGTACACCCCTTTTTCCATTAAAAAAGATTATTTTTCCAAGAAAATCATAAAAAACCCTCAAAAAGGGTCCAAATTCCCAAAAATATTAAAAAGGGAATTAAAATATTATTTTTATTCAAAAAAGGAAAAAGGAGGGAAAAGTACCTAAACCATGTTGGTCAATACCATTTGGTTTCCACAAAACCACAAATGGTATTTCCCACCACCAAAACCTATAAAAAGGTGGTAGGGGCTCCTCATTTGACATCCATCCATTATCTCATCCTTATGCTGCTGAAATCTCCCTTGAGCATTTTAGCCATTGCAAACCACATTGGAGAACAGACCATTGGAGATTGGAGTTGCTCATCCTTGGAGCCATTCAACCTCATCATTAGAGGTATTGATTCCGCAAGCACTTGCTTGCCCCATTCTTTCAATATAAATTTATTATTTTTATATGTTCTTGTTCTTGATTTTAAATTATCTTTGTTATTTGCTTAATATCTTTGCTTAGATCCATGAATAGTCTTGTTTAATTAGTTTATTGTTATATATTTCCATTGAAACTGCTGCTACTAGTTAGCAGGTGCCCATAGCACTAAGCCTGGTTGCAAAACCGGGCCAACACCTGTAGTAACCGGTATGCCCTAGTGTAGTGCGCAATTGCTTAACTAAATTTGGTGTAGGAAAATTTACAATAACTGCGATCTTCGCAGGATCAACCATCAAGCCCTGCTTGCATACAATGTGTCCCAGTAGAATCCCATAAGGAACATAGAAAATACATTTCTTCAAATTCAAAGAAATATGATGCTGTCTGCATTTTTCCAGCATCATCCTGAGGTTCGCGGCATGGTTCTTCAATAACCCAAAAACGGTCCAATCATCAAAGTAAACCTCTAAAAACTTATGTATGAATTCTTTAAATGCTGCGATCACAACTCTAAAAAATATGGCTGGTGCATTCTTTAGACCAACGGCATCACTGTATATTGGAATGACCCCCGTTCTGTTGCAAATGTGGTTTTGTGTCTATCGACCGGATCAATTCTTATCTGATGGTATCCGAAAAATCCGTCAATAAAAGAGTATGTCTCATTCCCTCCAACGTTATCAAGTACTTCGTCAGTAAAAGGAGTAGGAAATGGGTCATGCATTGAAGCATCATTCAACTTTCTGAGATCAACACAGATCCTGATCTCACCATATGTTTTCTTATCTTGGACAACCATCAGGCTTATCCATTCAGATTCATCAACTGGCTCAATGATTTTTGCATCGATCATCTTGTCGAGTTCTGCCTTAACTCGTTCTTTGTAGTGTGGATTTAATCTATATGGCCTTTGCTTGACGGGTTTAGTGCCAGGATTAAGAGGAATTTTCATCACTCCTAAGTCTCCCAAAATGCCTTTCATCTCTGTGAACTTGGTCGGGAATACTTCCTGATATTCGTGTAATATACCCGTGAGCTCTGCAACTGTATCATCATCCCAATAGTCACCTATTGCTGTGAACTTTGGTTCTTCACTGGTTCCAATGTTTACTTTCTTTGTTTTAACCGGTCCACTCATGTCTGGAATTTCCAGTGGAGGTCCTTCTACCTCGTTCGTTCCTTCTGATTCACGGATGTCTATGTTGCATGGGTCCTCCTCATCACTTTCTTCCTTATCCTCAACATTTTCAGCTAAGTTATAACAGTCCAAGGCCTACTCTACCTATTCTGTCCAATCTGGTTGTAGACTCGCAGGTATGCTGTTTGCTCCAAAAAATTCTTCTAATGTTGTATTTTCCTGTGTGCAATCTGGTCTAAATATCTTTTCATTTATAAGCTGTAGTGCGTCATTTATACTAGGATGGTCATCTTCAAAGCTAAAGTCTTTCTGGAAGCTCGCAGTGAGGACAGACCAGTCCACAGTTCCTCTGCGCAGCTCCACATCTAGATACCATTTCTTTGGAATAGGCTCTTCCAGCGTATGCACAAAAAGATGTACCCATTTTGTCTATGGTCTTTCTTTCCAAGCTTCTACACAGGCTGCAATATGATCCCTTGGATCCGTCTGGCCATTGTATTTCTCAAATGGTAGTGTAACTTTATGAGCAAACCTTATCTTCATTTTAATTCTGCACTGGGCCCAAGTTGTCAATGTCTTCTTATGCGTAGCCCACCATCTGGCAAGTGTCTCGTGCAATGCCATGTCTAATGCTGATACACGATGTTCATCTGCAACTACTGTAGTGTATTCTTTGATAAATGAATACACGTTAGCTGAACCATCATAAGTGGGAATTGGACTCACCTTTTTTCCAATCCAGCATAGTGATTTCGTAATTGTCACGCATCTCCTGGAAGATACTTCATGTATTCTGTGTTGCCAGTTTTCCAATCCTGCCTCAGAGTCTAAGATGCAAGAACTATCATAGCGCCAGTTGAGCGTTCCAACCGGAGTAGGATGAGTATAATCCACAAAATTTGTTGTCATCTTATAGATATGGTCGAGATCTTAAGCTTTGTACTCATCTTGAATTGGTTCAACATATCGCTCCCCTTGTGAAGGGTCCAGTGGTGTGACGACCCTTATGTCATTTCCTTCAAATATCATTTTCATTGTCTTCATATTTATGATGGTGGAGTTCGTCATTGCCCAATCGATACCCAGCAGTGCCGGATAAGAATTGCTATCATCCATAATTTCAATTACTTTGAAGTCTACATAACTTCGTACTCCATCAATGTCGACAATTGTATTGGGTAACCTCCTCAACGGTATAACTATGCCTTGATTAGCCATTCTTAACTGTATAGGTGACCACTGTAACTTTGGTTTCCCCATTGCCTGCCATGTCTACTTGGTCAAGACATTTACTTCATATTCGAGATCAAGAATGATCTCGTCCATCTCGTAGTCTCCAATCTATGCAGTGATGTTAGGAACCTATGTAAACCCTTCTCTTTACTATGTTAGTATATTGTTATTGGACGCATATGCTTTGTAAGTCGTCCCGTAGTATTTGTTGATCCGTAGTTTATATTAGCCCATAGTATTGACCCATAGTATTGGACGCATATGCTTTGTAAGTTGCCCCGTAGTATTATATGTCCCATGGTTTTGACTCATGGTATTGGGCATAGACTTAGTATATAAGTGTGTGTCGAGGTCATTGAAGGCACCGTGAAGTTAATTGTATTGAGCTTGCTCAAAGGAGGTTGCCCCCTCGAAGTGGCCCGTGATCAATATAAAAGTGATTCTATTCTATTATTTCTGCTATTTCGCATATTCTTAGTAATTAATTGTTGCAGGTGCATCTCATCTGGTATCAGAGCACTTTCCTTGGCACAAGTGGGAAATTTTTTTTTTCTTTTTTTGGGCGGCGACTTTCAGATCAATTTCTGAAACTTTCTGCACAAAATCAGAAGAAACCGATTTCATATCTGAATTCCTCTTTCAAAAATACGCAGTTTCAAAAAAACAATCATCTCATTTGGAGTTCTAAAAGTGGAGATATCGCGGATTTAAAATCAACAATTTTTCAGAATTTCGGTGACGGCCGCGGAAATTGCGGCGAGAAAATATTTTGACCGAGTGCCCAAATTTCTATTCCACTTTCAAGGGTAGAAGCAGAGTGGTTGTTCCAGTTCCGAAAACATGCTATAATATCGATTCTGAGCAATATAGATCCGGTTTTTGAACATTGGGTGGAATTTCTGCCCAAATTTTTTTTGTTGCAAGTTCGGATTTGGGAATCATCCCTATCCGCTTAACTGTGGGAAGTACTTGGGCATAAGCCCTAAAACTCATTATGAGGAGTACCACAGGAACCCCGAAGTAGCTGGCCCATTGAGAGGACCTTCCAGCGAAAAGGGCAACGACCCCTACGTGATTGACTAGTTCCCACCCATGAGGTAAACCAAGAGCTGTCGTTTGTGGCAAAGCGGTTATCAGTTTTACCTGAGCCGTGGAGTGAGGGGTACTGCCCCAATACGCAAGCCGTCAGACAACATTGGTGGCCGAGTGAAACCCCTGAACTGTTAGGAAGCCGCACATACCTGGGGTCCATATATACTTTCAGCTGAACTATTGTTAATCACTGTTGCGTCGTTTCAGATCCATTTGCAAGTCGTTCCAGATTCAGCCATTTTCAATCCATTCAAAGTATAAAATTCAGTTTTTTCTCCATATCTCCCTTATTTTTACTCTGTTTCCCTTGAAATTTTTGGGGAACCCCTGTCATCCCATTCTGCATATTTCATTCCTGAGGACCCTATCCCCAATTCCCCTTCCCAAAGCCCGAAAGCCCACATTTGTCTATTTTTAGGGTTTGCCATAACTTCCTCAGATTTCACCCAATCGCCTTCAAATTTTACCACAGAGTTCCTTTCTGAACTCTGCTTCTTTGTCCCTCTCTGCCAAATTTTCTCATTCTATCACCCCGCTTCTGAAATCCCCCTTTTTGCTTTCTTGTCCTTTCGACAGTGTCCAAAATCTAGTCAAACCCCAATTACCCATCAGATTGTTTCCCCAATCCAAATTTCCCTTTACTAAATCAGCTTCTGTTTGTATTTTTCTACCCATTCCACAAAAAAAAAAAAAAACCTGGTTATGGTTGTCACCCGTGCAAGAGCAAACACCATGGAGGAAGCACTTGCAGCCATCCAAACCAAACTCCAAGATCTGGATGAAAAATTTCTTAGCCTCCATCTTCAGCATTCAGCCATGAACAATAACCGACAGCCAGAATCTTTTGCAGCCACCGGGTTCTCTTCTTCCAACAATTTTCGTGGGGAGAAGCTTGATTTTCCTCGCTTCAATGGTACTGATCTGACTGGATGGATATACCAAGCAGAACAATATTTCAGTCTGCATAATACTTTTGATGTCCAGAAAGTTCCACTTGCATCCTTTCATTTGGAATAGGAAGCCCTTCAATGGTACCGTTGGTACATCAAAGCTCATCCCGAGCCAAACTGGACAGATTTTTGCCAACTCATTTTGCCATGATTTGGCCCTAGTGCTTTTGATGATTTCACAGGAGCACTCACTAAACTTCACCAAATTGGCACAGTGAGATAGTATCAGACAGAATTTGAGAAATTGGCCAATCACACAGAAGGATTGTCTGATGAATTCTACAGGAGTTGTTTTATAAGTGGTCTCAAGGATGAAATTCGCTCAGAGGTCAAAATGTTTTGTCCCAACACAATGATGGAAGTCCTAGGGTTGGCTAAGCTGGCTGAGGACAATATTGCAGCTCAACAACGCTCCAAACCCACCCTTGTTCCCTTCAGAAATATGGGTTCCCAACGACCTCCCATCACGCCTTCTCCTCAACCAACTCATATCAAGCATTTGTCTGAAATAGAAATGTAGGCACGCCGAGAAAAAGGGCTTTGCTATAATTGTGATGAGAAATTCACTTGGGGACATAGATGTGTTCAACAAAATCTCTATCTCTTGGATGTGGATTCCCCGCCTGCCTTAGAACTTGGTGAAGTAGCTACAGATACAGTGGATGATCAGATCGACATTCAACACCCGCCTTTTGACACCCCATTTCAGGACGACCCACCTGAGATCTCTCTCCATGCTGTAATCGGCGTCACCACCCCACAAACAATGCGGGTCAGGGGATACTTCAAGAGCTCCCTCTTACCATACTCATTGATTCTGGTAGCACTCATAACTTCATTGACCCTCGGATTGCCAAACAGGCTGATTGTTTTGTCCATCCTTGCTCCAACTTGGAAGTCATGGTTTCCAATGGGGGCACCTTACCTTGCAAGGGGAAGTGTCACAATGTGCGTATCTCTATGGAAGATTATAACCTACGCTCTGACATGTTTTCCTTGCCCTTAGGCAGATGTGATGTGGTTTTGGGCGTTCAATGGTTACGCACACTTGGCCCCATCTTATGGGATTTTGCTGAACTTTGGATGCAGTTTAAAGTCAATGGGGCACAACACAAATTTATGGGCTTACAACCAGGGTCTCTCTGCATCATCAGTTCACATCACCTGGAAAAACTCCTTAAGAAGAATTCACATGGTGTCATCACTCACCTCAATTCCATTCAGATGCACCCATCAACAGTCTCCACTACTTCCTTGGATAGATATGCAGGTATCTTTGCTGAACCAATGCGCTTGCTACCTTCACGAGACCTTTTCGGTAAGAATTTAGCCAGATCTACCTCTCAGCAGGAAATGATGGCTATTTTGCATGCAATACAGAAGTGGCAGCCATACCTATTAGGGAATTATTTATGCATCAAGACTGATCTCCTGAGTCTGGAAAATTTTCTAGAACAATGGGTCTCCTCCCCAACACACCTGAAATGGGTTATCCACCTCATGGGTTATCCCTATGTGATCACTTACAAGAAGGGTAAGGACAATATGGTGGAAGATGCTCCTTCTTGCACAATTGATGACCCAGTTTCTCTTACAACTCTTTCTCTACTTGTTCCAAATTGGGTGCAATATGTTCAACAGGGCTCTCTCTTCTATGAACTCCATGCTTCTTCATCAACAGGGCACTCTGGGTTCTACAACAGGTATGACCAAGAACAATGTAACTTCTTTTGGCAGGGACTAAAAATGACAATTCAACAGATGGTGGTTGACGATGATACTTTCCAAGTCAACAAGGGTGAAACGACACTCCTTTCAGGATTGCTCAAACCCTTGCCCATCCCTAAACAGCTTTGGCCAACTATTTCTATGGATTTCCTAGCAGCGCTCTGGTGGTACAATACCACATCTCACAGAACACCATATGAAGCGGTCTATGGACAAACACCGCCAGTTCTTCTTCCATACACTCTTAGCATCTCCCCAGTTCAGGCAATTGACTCGGTTCTTCGAAACCGCAATCAGATTCTTCTCATTCTACAGGACAATCTTCACATGGCCAGAATTTGCCTGAATCAACAAGCCAATCAGCACCGTTCTGAGCGCATTTTCCATGCAGCTGATAGGGTTCTTCTTCATCTACAGCCTTCCAAGCAATCCTCCTTGACACTCCAAAGGCGTCAGTGGCCTGAAATGCAACCCGAGGATGCTACCGGGGAACCACTCCTTCAGCTTCTGCAGCTATTTCTCCAACCAAAGCTTTGAGGACAAAGCTTTTTCTAAGGGAGAGGGGATGTTAGGAACCTATGTAAACCCTTCTCTTTACTATGTTAGTATATTGTTATTGGATGCATATGCTTTGTAAGTCGTCCCGTAGTATTTGTTGATCCGTAGTTTATATTAGCCCATAGTATTGACCCATAGTATTGGACGCATATGCTTTGTAAGTCGTCCTGTAGTATGATATGTCCCATGTTTTTGACTCATGGTATTGGGCATAGACTTAGTATATAAGTGTGTGTCGAGGTCATTGAAGGCACCGTGAAGTTAATTGTATTGAGCTTGCTCAAAGGAGGTTGCCCCCTCGAAGTGGCCCGTGATCAATATAAAAGTGATTCTATTCTATTATTTCTGCTATTTCACATATTCTTAGTAATTAATTGTTGCAGGTGCATCTCAAGTGAACCGCATTTCCCTCCTAGATCTTTTGGGACTCCTAATGTTATGGACTGCGCCATGGGAAGTCCTCCTCTCACTGTGTGATTCATACTGATTTATAAGTTTTTCAAATTCCATAAGAGTGTCTTTGTTCTTCAATAACTTGATGCAGCTCTGTAGGAACTGCGCAACAAAATGGCTGTATCTGGTGCAGCGCGCGTTTGATCATATGCCAGTGGCATGTCTTCTATATGTGGTACTTCACTGCACAATGGGATTCTCGGTGAAGTAGGTGGTGGTTGTTTGAAAAAATCCCGTGCTTCTTCAAATACTTCTTTATTTTTCTTTAAGTTCAAAGGAGGTGCTTTTCCAGGAGCTTTTCTAATCCCCGCTGCTTCTCCAGGGGTCTTCTTAGCATCAATTGTTCTAGAAGTTGAGGCTTTCGTGCTTCTTTCTTTTCTTGTATCAGCACCACTTCACACTACTGCATTTACACTCAAATCTGTAGGTCTGGTCTCTGTTGCAATCAACTGAATGTTAGGGTTCGGCATTTTTGTCCTTCTCCGCTTCTTCATTTATACCTCAAGCACGGGGCAGTCTTCAATCACATGGTCAAATGATTTACAGTAGTTGCATGTGGTGCATGGATTAGTACATTCTCTGGATACATGACCTGGCTAGCCACAGTTATCGTAGATTATCTGGCCTCGGCCTCTTCCTTGAGTTGGGCCAGCATTTCTCCCTCTCCCGCAATATCCACCACCACGGCCTCTATATCCACCCTGATCATACTAGATGTTCTCCTATTTTGGTTGATTTTCTTATTGGACACGGTACATTCCAGCACCTCGCATTGCTTCCATATCTCGCTTTCTTTCATTCATCAGCTCGTAAGCGCGACAGTTGGACTCATCATGTCCAACTGAATTACAAAACTTACAAAAATTATAGTATAAGTTTTTAGGTGTTTTTACATATTTCTGTATCAGATAACAGTCCTCAGGCTGGTGTCCTCTGGTTCTACAAATTTCACACCATGGTTCCTCGTTCTGATTCATATTCATTAGGTTTGGTGCACCACTGTTAATGTAATCTTGAAATAAGGGGCAATGTTCTCTGGTGTGGCCCTCTCCTTTGCATCCTATGCACCAAACTTCATGTCTTTGTTCATGTCTCTGTTCCTTTCCATTCTTCATACCTTGCAATTATAATGTCAAGGTAGCCAACTGGTTCTGGATCTTTAACATCCCAGAACTACTCTCTTCAATTGGTGAAGCCTCTAACTTCATCGTGATCTCCAAGGCCTCAGCCTGCGATACAACCTTTTGTTGCATCAGTGGTTGTCTAATATGGGGCAACAGCGTAGCAATAAACCACTCTTGGTGTTGTTGCGAAGCTATAACAAAGCTCACTTGGTCCAACAATGTTTTAAATTTTTTGTCGAATTCCCAGACCGATTCAGTATGTTTCTATTTGATTTCTTTCAACTCTATTATGCACAGTGATTCTAATTTTGGATTCTTGAATTCTACTAACATCGCGGTTTTGATGTCTGCTAGGGTTCTCGGGTGTGCTTGAGAATACTTCATAAACCAGTGTAATGCTCTATCTCTAAAAGTAGTGATGAGTTGTTCTCACTTCATAGCGTCATCCTGAACTTGCTTTACACTCCATATGGCTTCACATAGAAACCAATGTTGATCAGGGTCTTCTAGACCCGTTCCTTTGAATATCAGCAGCTTTATATCGTTATCGGCCATCCTCCTTCTGGATTGTGTAGGGTTATGCAACGGGTTCCCTATGACAAAAGTAGATGTAGGCTGCTGGGTCGTGCTAGGGATAATATTCTGTGGAATGGTCTCAGTCATATTGGTCTGAGCACTCGCTCCTGCGGTGCTACTAGTATTAACGTTTTGTGGATTGGTCTGCGCGATGCTCGCAGCGGGTGGGTTCTGGGATGCTGGATTTTGAGGTGTAATACGCTGGATTGTGGTTGATAATTACGTGTTCCGATTATTAAGGTCACATGGAATTTCGGTATCTATGCGGTTTCTAGATCCTCTGGGATTCTTTTCGTTAGTAAGCTTATATCTCTTTCCACTTCTCAAAGTATGGTTTTCTTCGTCAGAATCAATGTATGTATTTTATACCATGACAGATTCAGAATTATTACTACATTCTTCGAACACCTTTCTCAGCTAAAATCATTTTAATGTATAGACTGAGATTGTTCAGGAACTTACCTTTGAATCCTTCGAAGAAGTATGATTCAGCTTGGCTGTAGGATTTCAACGTGTCTACAGCAAACTTGGTCACAAATCCCTCAAGTCTGCTATCAACCCAGAAGTCGACTGCTCACGACAGTGGGCTATCTATTGATTTGAGTTGTTCAGTAAGCTCCGGAGTCCATTCTGTAGGTACTCCTCCTTGAGAACAATTCTTTCTTTCTGCTAGGCACGATATCCACTCATGCAGCTCGTTTGGAAATGACACCCAGAAAATCTCGTGGATATCTCTTCACAAGTATCTGTTTAACCACTCTAGGTCAGATAGATGCGGGTGTTTGTTCTCTTTCTTTGCAAAATCTCTTTCTATCTTATCACACCAAGCCCAGATCTCTTTCTTTTCTAGATGCTAATTGTTTGACCCTAACGGGAACTCATATTCTTCTTTGCACATTACTTTTTCAAAGAACACTATCGCATCACTGAGTCTTAGCGCGGAAATGGAACCATTTGTTGGCGTACTTACTGAT
This sequence comes from Larix kaempferi, assembly GCA_027924585.1. Lineage (NCBI taxonomy): Eukaryota > Viridiplantae > Streptophyta > Pinopsida > Pinales > Pinaceae > Larix > Larix kaempferi. Next base: position 3,949,162 of record BSBM01000131.1, read on the forward strand.
CTAGAGGTTTTCCAATGTAGACCCAGGTACTTCGCGGTGCAAGATACCATCAAAACCCCTATTCACCGGCCCTTTCGGAAACAGACTGCGAGTAGTCTGAGGTCTCACCCAAGGCAAAGTTGAGGGGGTGGTTGTGGAATCAGGTTTCCACAACCTGGTGATGCGAGTGTCTAAACTGACTGATGCGCAGCGCGGTAAGAACTTCCACGCTGTGAACAAAAGACTGCATGAAGTCTTCTACTTCACGTCAATTACAACTGCGCGGTACTAATGGGCTATTAGGTCAGCGCAAATGGGTATATACGCTCCCTTGCACATTTCTCTTTATGGATCCTTAGACTTGGCGATATGATGATAAGCTATCAACAACTTATCTCGCAGCACTTATAATGGATCAGCGCATCAACCAGACCGCGCGTTCACCTCCTAACTTGATCAAGCTACCCAATCTTACTTAATAGTCTTAATCATTCATCAACACTTAGACTATTTCAAACATATGTAATGGAATGAAATATACAATGCAGCACGCCTTGATGCAGCACTTCAACTTTAATAATTAACTCTGTGATTATTTAACAGATCCAGACATTCAAAGACTTATAGATGCTGAACATTAACATTCATCCATATATGAACTACCTAACATCTTATTCCCATTTATTCCACGGTGAATATAGATAAAAGAAACAAATATCAAATAACTCTAACATCAAGCATTCATATTAAGCAATCGAACAATGGAAAACACACAAAGCAATTACATGACACAGTGTTTAATGTGGTTCACCCCCCGGATGGAGGCTACGTCCACAAGAATTATTGTTTTATTGTCTTTAGGGAAGGGTAAAACAGTTCTTTGTCTGCGCACTCAGCTGCAAACGCTCTTCTCTATCTCAAAATTAGGTCTCTGCACACTCAGCTGCAGAACCTTTACAATAGCTTCAAGCTTACAGACTCTGATAATATTCAATAATGACCAACAAAAATGAAGAGTAACCCTTCCCATACAAAATCATGCCTTATTTATAGATCAAGACCCGTAGGTCATGTCTTTACATTTCGAAGGCATAAAACCTTAGGTTTACAAAACTGTCACATGCGCGCCAATAGGTTGCTCTCACCGAGCTATTCCTTCTTTCACGGCCTTTAGACGACTGGTTCAAGTAGAAGTTCTCTGTGTGTGCGACCAATCACACTAAGTTTTTTTTACCCAAAATCTGACGGCGAAAAAGTCGAATTTGCTACAACCTATGGTCGACTATCCGACAATTCCAATCTTTTTTTATCATCGGTGGGATATCGGATAAAATCCAACATAGTTGAAGACATCGGATATTCGACTACCATACCGTGTCGGTTAACCGACTTCCTCCAACTTCACAGGTAGTCGGATAATCGACAATGTGAACTTCCAATATTCGTCGGATACCATCCTTTCACCATCGATTATGCGTCATTTCATTCGTTGGTTAAGCGACGTGTATGCCACACAAAAAAAGTCGGATCCGACGTTCTGATCCGTCGGAAGTATAGCACAAGCATAGGATATTACCCTGCAAGTGTCGGATAGGTCGTCGGTTAAGCGACATGGATGCCATACAAAAAAATGGATCCAACGTTCGGAGCCGTCGAAAGTATTGCAAAACCGTCGGATATTACCCTACGGTTGTCGTGATTGGGTCGTCGGTTAAGTGACTACCCAATACATTTTTTAAAAAATATATATATATTTTTGAAATAAAAATTTTCATATTGAATACATGTTCTCTAATCCCTATGCTTATGTAACATTGTGGCATATTCGTCACAAAGAGATGGTAGTGTGCTTCCATTGTGTCAAGGTACTCTTACCTAACTTCTCTAATTTGGTATATTGAGGAGTTTGTATATTCATGTATGAGATCATATTCTCTGAATAAAGCTCATTAGATAGTTAATGGGTAGTTACTTAATGTAAAAGGCTCATTTTTATTAAATAAGAACTAGTAGGTGGTTGGTAGTAATTAATTTTGAGATTGCATGTAGTTATGGTTTTGGTAGTTATTAAGAAACTATTTATAGCGCTAGAAGGATGTTTATTGTTTTGTCAAAGATTGGTATTGTATTGAAGCTTTGCTCAAAGGAGCTCATCCTCTCCAAGATGTCCATGAACATTACTCTCTCTTTTTGAATTTATTAATACAAGTGTTATATTTTGCAAGTTTAATCTCTTTCTTGCATTTTCTTTTGTTCACTTATATTTATTTATGGTTAAGTTGGATATTGATTCCAAGGAAATTAAAGAGAAGGTTAAGGATATTGATTCCAGTGCATCATTTACTCAACCTTTGAAGTTATGGAAACTCGAAATTGGTTATGATGAGCAACCAAAAATCACAACAAGCTCCAAGAAATTGTCAAAATTTAAACGACACGCGAGTGGGTTGTAGAAAGCCAGCATCGTAGCCATTCATTGAGCTTCTCTCTGTTTCGAGAATAATTTCATATTCTCTACTGAACAGGGCCAACCACGTGAAGGTGGAATCTCTTATGGCCCCTCCCCCCCTCACATCACTCTCAATTCCTCATACCCAATGCATGCACTTGAAAAAAAACAAATATGTGCAAATTCATCCATATTTTATCATGAAGTTTCATCCATTATTCATTCAATAAATGCTAACATTCACTAAACCATTGTTTCTGTCGATCCACACATTCATCCAATAAAAGATAACATTCAATAAACCATTCATTAATCATTCAGTCAACACATTCATTCAATAAAGGTAATAGTTTACTACATTGAATCATTAAAACATTCAAATTCCCATTGCATTTTCCATCAATTAGTTTATCAATTCAGTATTACCCACATCCACAATCCAATGAGTGTTTCTGCGGTCTTCAGTTTTAGCATGGCAACGATTGACAATTCATGGTATTATGTTTCCCTTCGGCTGCAAATGACAAACTCATAGTTCACTATTAAGGTTTGTCTGACAAAGTTGACAGTGAAAGAAATCTTGATAGTGAACTATGAGTTTTCCATATTGCAGCTTAAGGGAAATGTAAATATAGAATGAATCGTCACCATTGTCAGGATGGAACTCAAGACCATGGAAACACTCCTTGGACGACGGGCGTGGGTCATACCGAATTGATAAACTAATAGAGGGAAAACTCAACGAGAATCTGAGACGATTGCATAGTGAAATGCATACAGAATGAATCAAGGTTGAATGTGGTAGCCCACCATCTCCCATTGTGAAATGCATGCAGAATGAATCGATCTTGAAGGTGGTCGCCCTTGCCAACTGCACTTCAAGCTTGAAGGTGTTAGCCTTGGGACTAGACATAGATCGCAGGTTCGAATCTCCTCAATTCAGTTCGTACCCTATTATTTTTTCAATGCAAACTATATGTTTTCTTTAATTTGTTGTTGACTTTAATTCCCTAGCATAGGAGGATCCATTATGGTCAAGTTGCATTCCTAAAAAAAAGATGAACATTGACAACAAGCATCATGTCTCTAATTGTTGTCAGTTTTTGCTAGCTTAGTTGCAAATATAATGCTTCAGAAGAAGCCAGCCTTGAATGGTAAATATACCAATTTGGAAGGGTTTAATGTGAGGTTAAGGATATTGATTCCAAGGAAATTAAAGAGAAGGTTAAGGATATTGATTCCAGTGCATCATTTACTCAACCTTTGATGTTGTGGAAACTGGAAATTGGTTATGAGGAGCAACCAAAAATCACAACAAGCTCCAAGAAATTGTCAAAATTTAGACAACATGCAAGTGGGTTGTAGAAAGCCAGCATTATAGCCATTCATTGAGCTCCTCTCTATTTCGAGAATAATTTCATATTCTCTACTAAACAGGGCCAACCACGTGAAGGTGGAAGCTCTTATGCCCCCCCCCCCTCACATCACTCTCAATTCCCCATACCCAATGCATGTACTTGAAAAAAACAAATATGTGCAAATTCATCCATATTTCATCATGAACTTTCATCCATTATTCATTCAATAAATGCTAACATTCACTAAACCATCATTTCAGTCGATCAACACATTCATTCAATAAAAGATAGCATTCAATACACCATTCATTAATCATTCAGTCAACACATTCATTCAATAAAAGTTGAAATTCAATGAAGGTAATAGTTTACTACACTGAATCATTAAAACATTAGAACATTCATTCATTCATTAGACCAAAAATAGTGGACGATATATTGTTATCAAAAATATTTAGACGTTGTTTTTCCCGTCCTTCTTTTTTATAGTTTTTCTTCTCTTCAGTGGTATATAATATATAAGAGGATCATCTACATCATCTGGACTTTCTCTTCCAGTTCTTGGATCTTTAGCAGGCGCTTTTGGTGATGTTTGCAATATCCTAGATGATTGTTGTTCTAGACGTGGATTTTGCGGCAAGGGGTTCGGATTTGCTGCAACGATGTGAAAATGTTACATCGTTATATTTTGCTATTGTAATGACAAGTTTTTCATTTAAAAAAATCCATTACGAAGGTGTTTTTTTACCAGGTGTGACCAAATCATGTTGTTGATGTTCTTGTCCAGTCTCAACCTGTACAGTTTCACCCTCTACATGCTCTGCAGTTGAAATACGGTGAACTACAATTAATGGTCACCATTTGCATTGCTATACATAAAATTGTAGCATATGAATAAATTCATTACCAGGACTTGAAGTTGGATCATCGATTTGTTGTTGTCCCTCCTCAACACTAATGGGATCATTACTTTCCTATTAAAAACAGAGTCAATATTTTACATCAAGTATTTGGAACGAAAATATTCCACAAGCGACAAATCTTCATTAAACTATATAGATTCTATATACCTGTGCACCGGATGGATTGGTACCACAAGACTGTGTTTTACCAGATAAGCTTCTTCTACATTCAACAACAGCTCCAAAGCTTTCTTGGAAGCCAAGATTCATGTCTTCCTCTGTGGGTACTTCATTGAATCGATTGGCCTACATATTTGCTTATCGTCGTTAATTAACATTTTACGGTGCAATAAAACGAAAAATAATTTTCAATTTATTATTTGTATTCATTGTTGGTTTCTCGAAACTTACAAACCGTGCCGCCAAATTCGAATAACCACCAGGGCCAAGCTTGTGCTGACCTATTTTTTCTTTTCTTTCCTTTGTGGCCTTTGATGTGTTTGGTAGCCTATGCAAGTGTTGAAATACGTTAGATGTTCCAAGTTCGATATAGAAATCAAGGATAATAAGGTTTAGAATTACATTGCGGAAAGTATTGCATACCTCCTTGTGCCTGGTGTTAGCTTGCCTTCTCTTCTCAGAGCCTTCTCCTTTCCATATTCCACTAGAGCTCTCCACTCCATTACTGGAATCATCGGTGGGCGCTCATACCTATGGTTTTTTTCGAGGTGTGTCTTATATTGGTCTCGGACAACCTTCACATGTTGACAAGCCTTTTTCAAGACATTGGCATGACTGAAGGTTTTCTCCCCGAACAGGCCAACCAACCGATTAGTGAGTTCATGTTTTCAATGTTTGGGTTGTCTATCCCACCTTGTTCGGATGGTGGGCCCGAAGATCTCCAAGCAAAAGTCATTCATATGTTTATAGAAAACATTGTTTCCTGCACAACGATCATGCCATGATCATAATTAGTTGATAAAAAACGTTTTATCAGTATATTACAATGAAATTATAAACACTAATTAACCTGATCAACTATGATTAATTACCTGGGATCGTTGGTATCTTTATTGGGACGAAATCTTCGTCCACCAAAAATGTTGTCTCCAGTGTTCCCGTGCTTTTGACACGGGAAGATCCTGGAAATGTAGCTTGTTCGACATCAAAATTGGTAGGGGACTCGGTGTCGACCCCTTCTTGTGTAGGATCCGTTGTGTGTTGGTCAGTAGCGGCTGTTGCGCTCACAGCGGGGGTTCGTGGTGTTTTGGAACGTGTTGCCGACTGTTCGGTCGACAACAATGGCGAAGGATTCGAACTACGTGGAGTCGTTTGGTCGTGATGCGAAGTCTCTCCACAAGCCTCGCTGGGGCCAACACCACCTTGACCAATATTGTGTGGTCCCTTATAATTTTTTAAATACACACCACGTCTTATACGTTCAATACTATCATATAAAAGAGAACATTATAAAGATTTAAATGAATTATTCTATGATTCAATATTCCTCAACTTACTCGCAAGTTATTAGATCTATGTTCCAACAAAGCAATCCTTTCTGTAATTGCGCTTGTCTGCGGAACCTGGATTAGTAGAGAAAGGATTTCCACAGTATATCTATTCAACAATTTCTCTGCCATCTTTAGCGGGTGTGTGGCTTCACCAATTTTTTCGCAATCGTGAAGCACCTCTGCCACTTCAGGTTCTAACGGAAAATCTTGTGATGCTGATTCATACTACGATTCACTAGTGGGCTACAACAAACATATATAAAGCACTATTGAGTTCTCTATTGATAGATTCCAAATTTTATATTAACGTAACACATCTATCATGATAGATTCGTAAAATTACAACACGGTTTACATTATCATAACGAAACCACTATATCACACGAAAAATACATAACAAAATTAACATTATGCTACGTATTATATTGGTACAATTGAAATTAATTATACCTGCGACCTCGAGGATCACGATCCACTCATTGGATCAATGGTCATAGGCGACTTGCCCCGATCTGCTAATATCTGGGAGCTTCCCCTAACAACACCATAATAAAAAAACATAGTGAAAGTCACCTAAACGATTCCAAAACTATTCATGAGAAAACACATCAAAAAAATTATTATTCATATTATATTTTTAATATTACAAAGATGTATACCCGTTGCGCGGACCCTGGTGTGGCCGACCTTATGGAACCGGCCTGCATCAAAAACATAGACTAGAAAATTTCGTAAACGAAACCAAAATATTCATTGAAACATTAATATAATGCTAAAACATTTTGACATATTTTAATTGTACAATTCAAATCAGGTCTACCTGTTGCCTCGACGATGTTGTCGTCTGATCAACATTCGACGGGTGTATTTCCCAATCAACGTTCTGCATCAAATATAAATTTCATTATATAAAACAAACCAAGTTATTAATAATGGAAAAACAAAGCAAATAAAAACTCTTTTTTCTTATTATATTTGTACTATTAGAAAGATGTATACCTGCTCCGTCGAGGAAGAAGTTCTCCTCCGACCATTTGTTGGCAGGGATTTATCCCGATCACTGGCCGGTGAAGTAAATATGGGAAATTTAAACGAAATAAACTAACAAAAAATCCTTATGATGTTTAATTTATTACTAAAAGGTTGGGTAAAATGTTATATAGTAACCTTGTTTGTATCTACTCGGTTGATAGGGTAATTAATAAGCAACTCGTCCCCTGCAGATATTGTTTTAATAGCAACTACAAAAACACGGTTTCATTCACGCCTCTCAAATTCGCAGTTTGGTTGCTTAATTGTAGACCCTGGTTGTGTACTGTTTATAAACCCCGCAATATTCCCTGTGGCCTTTGGCCTTCCATCCATGTACAACGTTCCTCCTTTATTTTGATTTTTGTCTTTCAATTGTAAATAGTTTGTTGACAATCCATATCTACGCATACTTTTTGTATATCGGACAAGGCACATCCAATCGTTGTAGTTGTCTATGGGTCCAACATACTCCATCAATTCTGTACATGTCCTGTAACCGAACAAGATGCAATCCATGGAAAACAACCCGAAACCATGTATCGACGACGGTGCAATTCGATATCTCCTCTCGTTCACACAAAAATTAGTGTTCGGTGGAGGAAGATCCTTCGGTACCCATTATTTCACTAAATGTCTGTACCTCAAGGGAACCTCTTCGTCGTCTTTTGTCTCATCACCATAGGAACATGCCCCCCCTTGACCATGAAAAAATTCATTGCGTCTATGGAATATTCTTTTGGTTTTTTGACATCTCATTGATACAATTCTTCTAGATGTACTGGATGTCTCACTTTCCTCTAGCCTTCCTAAACTCCCCTCGCTCGAGGAAGACAGATCAGACAAATACCTGTTTGGTTCTACCCGCACCATTGGAAAAAAGTTTAGATTCGACCGCAAGGCATAGCGCCTCTTAAAAGTTGACGTGTATCGCCTTTTATAATTTTACTTGATCCTCATTCCCTTTGTCAACATGTAGGCATTCAAGTGATGATCGGAAGACGACCAATTTATCTTTCTTAAGAGTAGAAATTCATGCAATATTTATGAGTTGTTTTTTACTATTTGATTTAACGCTACATCACACATGTAACACACATGAAACACTACACATACACGTTACAGGATCTCCTCTAATGCTACAAGTCCTAGCTACTTAATGAAAACTATTTACCACATATTTGATTACCTTAGTGTAGACATTTCCTGTAATATACTCAGAAGAGTTACTTTCAGAAATGACTGTGCCTCTTAGAGGCCAGTCAACTCTAGGAACCAAGTGACCCTATGATAGGGCTAGTACAAACCAGAGAGAGAGATGATTGGGCTATGGTATGGTCAATCAAAGAAATTTAGTGATAGTAAAAAGGCTCAGTACAAAGACCAACCAGTAAGGTACAAGTCAAAAAAAAAGAATGGGTATAAAGACTCACAACCCTTGGGACTAAGGGGGTGTACACTACCTCAAACGTGGACAAACTACCATAGTTATAACCACAAGACCAAAAACATAAAAGGCGGTACAAATCAATATATGCAATATCTCCTTGTAACTACCTCATATATGCAATATCTCCTTGTAACTACCTCATATATGCAATAGCTCCTTGTAACTACCTCTTGTAACTCAAATAGTACCACCAAAAGGTATGATAGCATGCAATATTCCAAACTAAGGTCAGGAGGGTGGTACGAAGTGGGTATAAAGACACATAACAATTTGGAGAAAGTGGGTGTACCTCAAATGTGGACAAACTACCATAGTACCCACAAGACCTAAAACATAAAAGGTGGTACAAATCACAAGATATCCCAATATTTGTAAAACACCCAAAAGGTAAAAGGAAAGGTACCACAAAAATATTATCGACAAAATGAAAGGACCATAAGACAATCGACCAAGGTGGGGTACAACCATTCATCTCTCTCTCAAATGTACCATTGTTCCATATAACTTGAAAGACCATCATCACAGTAAACGGAAAAGTCCACACGGGTGATGTGATCACGTGGTCCTCTAGACTACTCCTACGGTCAAGTGTTAGTGTCTCCATGAAGGGGTGTTCAGTCCCTTCAGAAGACCATCTAACTCAACCATCTCGAAGACCTGGGAGAAGAGGACATCACACATCATCAAATAATTATTGGTAACTACCATGTATGAACTCAAAAACCCTAAAGCAATCGAGCGTGCAGAAGGGGAGCTATGAAAAGACAAGGCTCGCAGGCCAAAAAAACAAGCTCAAAAAACTATACTGGGACCGATGTCACAGTAAGCAAGTTGAAACAAAAGTGGCCAGAATGCCAACAAGTAGCACTAAAAAGAAAAAGACCCTCTAAAAAGGTGAAAATGCAAGCAAAATTCCTAACTAGGAGATGGAGACCTTGACAAATCGTATCCTTCACAAGGTGATGAAATCCAAGTCGAACAATACGAAGTAAGAGACCGAATTTGAAGGATATCCCTCTACCGAAAGGGATCCTGGGTAAAAGAGCCCTAGTAGAAAAGTCACTAAGCTACCTCGTTCATGACACATCGAAAAAGGTTTTCGGTGCTTCTACCTTATCACCCTTGCATCACCAGTATGGTGGCCGGAGAATACAAGGAAGACAATGATCGATGTTGCCTTAGTGCTAAGTCGAGTGCGGCATTCCATAGAGTCCATCCGGTTCTCGATCTCGCGGCGGTTTAACCCCTAAAACAACAGAAGGCCCCTCCACAAACTGGTTGTGACCATGTCAATAAATACTAGAGGATTTTAGTTCCCTAAAGACAACGACTATGTCTCAGATGAAAAATGACAAGGGGGAATTATTTGGATGCCTATCCCCGGTGTCCTACCTAACTAACAAATTCTTTTTATCCTCGAGCGAGGTTAAAGTGTGTTGAGTTAACGAGTTAAATTTTAATGGTTGTATTACTCAGTCGGGTGATGGAAGTGAAAATCGTGGTGTGATGACTGAGTCAAACCATGAAAATGCATATGAATAATATAAGCCTTTCCTTTCAATGAATGCTAGCTAAGGTAAGGAGAGAGTTCTTTCAAACTATAACTACTCTTTCAAATTAAATGAATCCAACAATAACTTTCTTCTACTTCTAATGACTAAAATGCATGACAATGTAATTTAAACCTAATTAGCAAGCATAAGCATGACATTGTGATATTGTGAATAATCGTGTATGCTAGGACACATTATTTCAATTTAAAACCCATGTAATGTAGGCTAGGAGACTTAAATCACAGAATGATCTCATAAGTATAATCCCAAGAATATTTGTCACAATCCAAAATCTATTCACCAAATTCAAATCACTTCTACTATAGCTCAAGTTATGTGGTGTAGTCATCATACTTGAACTCATTAAAAATTCATTCTTTTGCATTCACAGTCGACATAAGTACAACAAAAGGGATCATGATTGCTAGGGTCCATAGTCAAACATGCATCTACGAAACAGAAAATTCAAAGCTGGAAGGTAAGATAAGTTAATTACAAAATTAGGTCAATGGGACCCCTAAGTACAAAGGTGTTGATACAATGTGGGAGTGCAAAAGCGGTTCCTTTAAAAAGAATATTCTATTGAAAGAAAAGGAAACCTACCTTTGCAAGATAAATGGATCTCCCAAGTCCCAGTACACATTCAAGCAACAATTTTTCCATCTACAATAGAAACTGGGGACAATTTCTTCTTAAGCAGGGAGGAAATGATGAGCACTATGGGGTTAAAGTGCTTATCATATGTTGCAAATTCGGAATTTCACTGGCAAGATATCCCACCAATCTATTTGGAAGTTCATTAGTTCTATCTCAAATTCTAGTTTATCTTGGCTACACATTAGGCTTATAATTGTCAGTAACTACATGTATTGGATTAAAATTAAGATAAAGGGCTTGAAATCGTCTCCTCGACTTGCAAACATTTGTAGGAATTGCATGTTTTTCCATCAGACCTAATGATTAAGGCATTGTGATAGAGGAAGGCCTTATGGATACTTCAAGCTCTTATCCTAGGATCACCTTTGTACTATGTTTTTTTATTGTGAAACAACAAATGCAACATTAGTCACTATTGCAAGAAACAAAAATGCTTACTTCTCACTCCGTTTTGTTTGTCTTTGAGTGGTATGCATAAAAATAAGGACTTTTGGTCGTCTGCTACTTATGTAAAGTGTTTGGAGAGGCTTCGTGTTGCTTTTGTTGGTGATAGTGACATTGGGATGCAATGTGTTCTATCAAGTTGTATAAACATATGTAAGCTTGAGATAAGGGATAGACCATTTAGTGATTTGGCTCTTTTATGAATCAAATTCATCCCTTTGTTTCCGAAATGGCCTATCATTTCCTATTCACTCATATGCACAACTAGAATATGTCCACTTATTCTTTTGTCATTTTGCAAACTTCACACATTACACACACACTCCTATCAAGAATGGTATTCAATTCCTTTCCCATTTATTGGCCCAACTAATAACATGGAGAAACATACCATCCTTAGATAGTAAGGTTAGGATACATGGGATAAAAACTCAAAGTTGCACATATGGAAACAAACTAAGAACAATTCTCTGCAGTTTGGATACAAAGGGCGTGATACTTCATCAAGGTTCAAGCCAACAGGCACTAATATTGTTCCCTTGGAAAGAAAATACCTCTATACCAACTTGTATCTAGAGCATTAGTTAAACTGGATAGGGAAATCGATGTGTGGAATATAGATTGTCCAGCATCAAACAAAAATTCAAGCTAGGGTAGTGATTGCAACAAGGAGCAATGTATCACTATGGAGGATAAGCCTTGCACTCCCCAGCCTTCATGGGAACCTACACAAAAAAGCATGGAATTGCAGCTACAGGAACAACACACAGAGAAAATATTATGTGCAGCAACATCACATGGAGATGGAAGAAATGATACAAGATAAATATTGCTGCACTTTCCTTTATTATGCACTAAGAATACACACTTACAATTTCAGAATAACTGAAACTTTCAGCTTCCCACCTTGACAAATGTGGGGTGAACTACTTGAGTTAGTTACTTGGATAGGCATGCTTGGCACATGTTTTCATGTCACCACATACCTTAGCCCATGTGAGGTGCATGAGTTGGTTATGTTAACCGTTAAAATGGACCTTGTCAAGGTGGAGTGATCCACTTGTGGACCCATTCTCTTTTGTGGACCTAGTATAATCTTTTTACATGTAACTCCCCTCTCTGTTTTTCCATAAAAGAGGAGGTGCACATGACTTCTAAGCATGAGATCTAGAGTGAAGAGTGGTGTGATGTGATATCTAGGGTATTCTATTTAAAGTGTATTGCTTTATGAGGTTGTGAGAAGGTGGTTGGTTTTGTATAGTAAGCTTGGGAGACTCTGATTTTGGATTATGTAATTCTCTTTTCTACTATAACAAGTGATTGTTGGTGCATATTCAGTATTTTCTAATGGTTCATCTATTTGAACTTTGACTTTCCACAACATCATTTTCTTGTTCACTCCATGACTTGTCCTCTAAAACTTTGACATCTCTATTAACCACAAACGTCTTGCTAGTTAGATTATACAATATGTAGGATTTGAACTAGTAACTATATCCAATGAAAATACATTTTTCACTTTTGTTGTCAAGTTTATTTCTAATATCTTCTCGAACATGTGCATATGATATGCAAAAATAAAGTAATGAACAAGTTAAACAAAACTAACAACTAGCATCATTAATGCTGGTTTAGACCTTTCTTATAATCAAATATATTTTTCAATAAACCATTTCTGCAATAGCTGACAGCCACCAGGGATCAACAACGTATGCCCTAGCAAGGCCATAGGCTCAGAGTAGAGGCCAAAGACAGATTGGATAGTCTTGTTCCTATGGATACTGATTCTGAAGATAAGCATAATGACGGGGTTGGAACTAGTGGATTGTCTCTTGAAAATATGAGTAATGAACGCTTTCTAAAATTAAGCATTTCACATGCCATGATGTTTGTGCATCTGGCAATGGAAAATCCTGAAACTTGTAGAATATTTGTTGAGAAAAAGGGCATTGAAGCCCTTATGAGGTTCTTGACTCTTCCAAGTATTCTGCTATATTCAAAAGGGATGTCTGTAGCTGTGCACATGTTTGCAGTTTTTAAAGCATTCACACAACAACACTCAGTTTCCCTTGCAAGGGTATTTTGTGCTCATCTGAAGGAACATCTCAAGACTACATTAAATGTTTTGGATCATGTTGCAAGGACTAATTTATTAGCTGCAAAAGATAGACTGAATCGGAAAGTATTTTGGTGCTTGTTTGTGGTACAATTTTTTGTCTTTCTAGCTAATGATACTAAAGAGAATCGATGGTTGGTAGCATTAACGGTAGAGTTTGGAAATGATATCAAGGATGTGCTTCTTGATATTGGGATGATACATCAAGAAATACTATGGCAAGTTGCACTTACTGAGGATTCAAAGGCGCTACTAAAGAAAGATGATGGCAATGTTTCCAGCAGTGTCACAACTGATTTGGATGCGCATGCAAATGAAATTGATGATCACTTACCAACTTCTGTTGGACACTATGTGGATCTTATTTTGAATCAACATAGGCAATCATCTATTTGGAATGTTCAACCTCAACTTTTTGATCTAATACATCTATTTCATGATATTGGTCATAGTGCTCGGCTTCAACGAAGGTTGAACATTGATTCCCCTGCCCGAGGACAACAAGCCTATGTTCTTCAACCACAGTATTCTCATTCTGATGAAGGCCCTTCCATAATCAAAATGCAAGGCAATAAGCAAAAGTCACTACATTCTTTTTGCTATGAGATATTAAGGTCATTTTCAGTTCATATAAGTCATTTGTTTTCAGAACTAGGAAAAATGAATTGTGAGTCCTGCTTCCAAATTTGTAGCATCTACATTTTCAACCATCTTTCTGGCTGATGGGAAGCATAATAGCTTCCATGGGAAATGACAAAGAGGTGAGGGTTCCTAATCTTGTGATCTGTTTGGACCTTTATCAAAGGGTAAGTTCTTCATTCAATGGAGGAGATCATAATAGAAGGGTACGATCACATAAGCGCCATCACGGGGGTTCTGATTCACACACAAGAAATGCCTTGAGTGGCAAAGTTTTAGACAGTGGTGTTCAAGTTTACCACAAGAAAAACAAAATTACAATACCAAATTAGAGATGTATACTCTGGATTGGACCCCATAAAAATTAGGGCATTGTACTCACTGATTTGGGAGGCGCTATTGCTTCTTCTCAGAGTTTCTCCACTCTGGCTCAGTCTCAAATGCATGGCCACAATCCCAATTTCCACGTACAGGCTCAATATCCTCTGCTAACAGCTCAGTACCGGACTCAAATGCAGGGAACCACAATCCAAATTTGCATGTGCAGGGTGAATATCCTCTTCTCACAGCTCAACAAAGGTCACAGAAAGGTCATTGCGGGAGGTAGCAGACATGGTCCACAGAAGAACGGTCTCACGGGGAGGTAGCAGAAAGGGACTAGGGAAAAAACTGTCGCGGGAGGTATCGGCAGCACACATCATGGGAGGTATCAAGCAGGTAAGTTTATAATTTTCTATGTATATATATATATATATATATATATATATATATATAGTGTTTTTTGTTATATATTTATTATATTTTTTTTAATTATGTATTTAATATAATGTTTTTTTTTGTTATTTTATTTTATTATTTGATTTAGTTTTTGTAATTTTTTTATTCCATACAAAATATATATATATATATATATATATCATTTTTTATATAATATTTATATATTAAATATAAAAAATAACACAAATAATTAAAAATTTAACTAGAAGAGGATCGAAATATAATCAATCTAGGTTATTTTTGTTTAGAGGTTAAAAGAAGATATTATATGAAGCTATTTTACTTGTATAGAGATGTATTTTCTTAGACATACCAGTACTTGAAGGTGTATGACACAATAATTATTCAATAGGTGATACCATTGAAGAAAACAACTAATCCCTTTCAATAAAAGATGTGAAAGGTTCATCCATCATTAGAACCGTTGATGCAAAAGGAGTTGAAGAAGTTGCTAGATGCAAACATTATGTTTCCAATGCACCATTAGCCATGAATTGAAAACCTTGTACATGTTAAGGAATAAGAGTGGTGAAAATAGGCTTTGTGTCAATTTTAGAAACCTTAAGTAAGCATAAGAGAAATATAATTATCGAGTTCCACCTATGGAGTCAATTTTGAAACTTGTAATGAGATATGAAATGCTCACTCTATGATGTATTTTTGGGATCTAATCAAGTTCTTGTCTCAAATGAAGATAGATCAAAAATTGCTTTCAACACCAAATGGAGCAATTCATGTGTAATGGATATAGCTTTCATAGGCCTTATAAATCAAAATGTACTTGTCTATATGGACAATATTGAAATTAAAACTATTTTTAATAGATGTAGAAAATATGGGATCACACTACATTCCAATAAAACCATTTTCATTATTGCGTAAGGAAAATTACTTGGGCATATCATATCAAAATACATGATATTGGTATATTCAAAAAGAATAAAACCTATAACATTATATCCCATTGCCACACAACAAGGCATTGATGTAATCATTCTTTGGGATGATCAATTTCATAAGGTGTTTTGGCTTTGACTTCATTGAAATCCTCAAACCATTATAAAAGATGATTAAGAAGGATGCATGATTTTATAAACTAAGGTTGATAAATCAAGACAACTATTGCTACCGCTCCATCCTTAAACAAATTAATCCAAACTTTGATTATTATTTTTACCTCTATGATAAAAGGAGTGAATGCCCAATATCATTTATGAGTATGAGAATACAAGATGTTAAATTAAACTATATTTAATGATTAAAAACAAATCGAAGTAAGTTATGCATTTGCAATATCTAATCACTCCCTTTTGTCACACTCACTGTAGGTGAAAGGGGTGATTTTCCAATGTCATTTATTAGCAGAAAGATTACACGATGTTGAATTAAACTATCTAGTGATTAAAAACACACGAATAAGTTATGCCACTCTCTTTTTTCACACTCACTCATAAAGAACTATCTAGTGATTAAAAACACATGAATGAGTTATGCCACTCTCTTTCGTCATACTCACTCATAAAGATGAATTATGAAAGGAGTGACTTTCCAATATCATTTATCATTTATGAGCACATAATTACAAGGTGTTCAATCAAATTACCAAGTGGGCATAAGTTGCACGATGACGATGATGAAGAAGATGATGATGAAGACGATGATGAATAATGTCTATCTAAGATGATGAAGAATGTGTTTTTTGTCATTATGATGATGATGATGACGATGATGATGACGACGATGATGACGATGATGATGACGACGATGAAGATGATGACGATGATCATGATCATGATGAATGTGATGATGATGATGATGATGATGATGATGATGATGTTGATGATGACGATGATGAAGATGATGGTGATGATGATGATGATGACGATGATGTTGGTGGTGATGACAACGACAATGATGATGAAGATGAAGATGATTACGATGATCATGATGATGACGATGATGGTGATCAATATGGAGACGATGATGATGATGATGATGTTGGTGGTGATGGCAACGACAATGATGAAGATGATGATAATCACAATCATGAAGATGATGATGATGACGATCATGAAGATGATGATGATGACGATGATGAAGAAGATGATGATGAAGACGGTGATGAAGAATGTCTATCTAAGATGATGAAGAATGTGTTTTTTGTCATTATGATGATGATGACGATGATGATGATGACGATGATGATGATGACGATGATGATGACGACGATGATGATGATGACAATGATGATGATCATGATGAATGTGATGATGATGTTGATGATGATCAAGATAGGGACGATGATGATGATGATGATGTTGGTGGTGATGACAATGACAATGATGAAGATGATGATGATCACAATCATGAAGATGATGATGATGACGATCATGAAGATGATGATGATGATGATCATGAAGAAGATGATGATGAAGACGATGATGAAGAATGTCTATCTAATATGATGAAGAATGTGTTTTTTGTCATTATGATGATGATGATGACGATGATGATGATGACGATGATGATGATCATGATGAATGTGATGATGATGATGATGATGATCAAGATGGGGACGATGATGATGATGATGATGTTGGTGGTGATGACAACGACAATGATGAAGATGATGAGGATCACAATCATGAAGATGATGATGATGACGATCATGAAGATGATGATGATGACAATGATGAAGAAGATGATGATGAAGACGATGATGAAGACGATGATGAAGAATGTGTTTTTTGTCATTATGATGATGATGATGATGGTGATGACAATGAGAATGATGATGAAGACAAAGATGATTACGATGATCATGATGATGACGATGATGATGATCAAGATGGGGACGATGATGATGATGATGATGTTGGTGGTGATGACAACAACAATGATGACAATGATGATGATCACAATCATGAAGATGATGATGATGACGATCTGCATGAAGATGATGATGATGACGATGATCCTGGTGATCATGATGATGATGATCCTGGTGATCATGATGAAGATGGTGATCATGATGAAGATGATATTGATGATGAAGAAGAAGATGATGATGATGATGATGATGATGATGATCTTAGTGATCATGATGAAGATGGTGGTCATGATGAAGATGATCTTGATGATCAAGCAGTACGCCATTTGGGGTAGCATGGTAATTGTACTGCATTTCCTTAATTATAAGCTTCTCTCTGTTTCGAGAATCGTTTAATATTCTCTACTAAACAGGGCCAACCATGTGAAGGTGGAAGCTCTTATGGCCCCTCCCCCCCCCCTCTCATCACTCTCAATTCCCCAATATAACCCAAAAAAAAATCTATGTACAAAAAAAATAAATGTATTTTCTCATTCATACTAA
The DNA here is from genome assembly GCA_027924585.1 of Larix kaempferi. Taxonomy (NCBI): domain Eukaryota; kingdom Viridiplantae; phylum Streptophyta; class Pinopsida; order Pinales; family Pinaceae; genus Larix; species Larix kaempferi. The sequence continues at coordinate 3,967,399 of BSBM01000131.1, forward strand.
ATAATAAGAAAGGTTTCTAATTTTAACATATGGGAAAATGGAAATTAGCTAAGAAACAATTAATAATTTATTGTTAGTAATGCATACCTAATCATAGACTTCAATGGTCTTCATCATCTTCTTCATCTGAGTACTAATCCTCTGTACTATCATTCGATGATCCAGATTCAACATTGTAAGGATTGGCCATATCATCATCGTCGTCGATGTCAGTTACGTCGATCATCATGTCATCGTCGATATCATCTTCATGGACATTGTCTGAATATACGTCATGATCCGATTCAAGAAGTTCTTCGACATCTTCTTCTGGTACAGGAATATCATCTAACTCATGTTGATCATGATCATCTTCAACGGCATCTTCTTCTTCGAGAACGTCTTCATTACCTTCATCTATGTTATACTTTACCGGCCTTCCCCTTGGATCATGTCTCACAGCAGATGACCAACCTGCTCTACCTAGAAACTCAGAGTAAAATACCTGTTCACATTGGGTTGGAAGAACATAGGGCTCCGTTCCTGGCTCAAACAACCTTGTATTTACCATGGTAAAAGCATTATCATGTTCAATGATTGTTCTATTGGGATCACGTTAATTCAATCGACACCTGTACCATTTGACAACGAACAGAAATACCTTTTTAGTTACTTGATCTGTGCGATATCTACTGATATGACATTCAAGACATTCTGTTGCAAATTCATGCTGGTTGTAATAAAGAACATGATCATCGGGGCATGCATGAATTGCTTCATACTGCATTCCAATTTCTTTCATGATGGAAAATAAATCTCAATATGTGCGAGGTAAAATATTTGACGGTGGTAACAAATATTCACCTATCATGCTACAACAAATTAAAATAAAAATCTAGTTAATATAATATAGAAATAATATTAATGAAACAAATTTCATCCATAGTAATTTGACTTATATATGAATTAACAATAAAATACATGACAATCATATATATTTTGTGATGGAATATATTACATACCTTAACATCCGTGTGGTTGATATGTTTGAAAGACTGTTCATAACCTTCAAGTTCATTACCAACAATATAGCAGAGAGAAGATTTGTCTTGGAGTTGTCATAAAGGGGTTCGTATGCCTTGTCAAGAAGAGGTGTATCATGAATATCATCAAAATGTTCATCATTTTCATGATCATCATCATCATCCATTCCAACATTAAATGAATCATGGATCAAAGTATTTGTAACATCATCTTCAACTATGTTATCAATATCATCATCTTCTTCAATGTGATCATTAACTTGTTCTCCATTAATATTCATAGCTCCATGTTCCTTCGATACTTGTTCTGGAAGCACTTGTTGATCCAGACGATGCCGTAGGATGTCTTTCATTTATAAATACATGAAACAATCAATAGATAAAACTTAATATTAGAAATTCAAACGCAAAATGTAAAAATTTATGTGATACATTAAAAATTTAACAAATTTTGTACTGTTGGGATGAAAAGAACAACGACCAATTGTATTGTTGGTCAAAAATAAGAAATATTATAATAATACATAAATTTACAAAAGCAATCAAAATAAAAACATATATAATGCAAAACTTACAAATGGATGGTATTCGTGTCCCCCCTCGGCATGCCCATGCTCCCTACAATGTTTTGTGGCTGTTGTGATCAAAATTCTTCTCCTCTTAAATCCCCTGCATTGATTACATGGACAAATAGCATTTACCATCACCCTTTCTTTCAACTCCTTCCCACAATCTAGCAAGTAATTGTCGATTTTGTTCGTCTAGATCAGGAATATTCGTAGTTGACATTTTCTGGTAAAGAGCTTAAATGAAGATTATCGATCTTAGAAAATGAAGCTCCACAGTACTTTGCTGACTTGAATAACAAAAACAACGAAAAACAATCCACCGAACAAAAAAAACATCCGCAAACCATCACTGGTATAGCAAACATGTCGGAATGGTTAGATATTTATAAATTTTAAAAGTCAAAAAGTCAAACTTACGTCGGATATCTGACGACAATAATCTAGTTATCGTTGGGAAAATTCCATCGGTTATCCGACATCCAAAGCGTCGGATACCCGAATAGGCGTAGGATATTTGCAGAGCCGTAGGATATCCTACGAGCGTCGTCGGATATTCAAAATTACATCGGATATCCGACAGATGCTTCTCGAAATTTATAAAAAAAAAAACAAAAAAAAGTAATTTTGAAAGAAAAATCTGACAACACAGTCCATTTCGTCGGAGGTTATCGGATTTGCTCGTTGGATTTTGGGTTCAAATTTACTAGTGTCACCTTCCTCCCGATCTGCACCTACCCACTGCTTGGTAGTTATCGAGTATCTTTGCCAAAAATAGATCTCCGATGACCTAGCCAGAATATGTGTTTTCTTCTGTCCAACACTCTGCTTAGCTGGATCTTTCATTGACCAAACACATCGCAGCGTTGTTATCCTCACAGTACTAACTTTGTAGCTCCTCCAACATTGTGCTACGCACGACTTCGCAGCATACAAAAACTTACCCCAAAAATTCCTTTACTTGCACTACGCTTTGCTCCGCAACTTCAAAACCTGCTTTCTCAAAAATGCCCCACTTGGGCCAGGCCCAACAAGAATCGATCATAACCTCCATAATGAAACTATTCAATAAACTTACCAAGAACAATAGATTGGGATGATTGATTTTATAAAATTTGTGATAAATAGGAGGTGAAGGAAGAACATAATTTCATTTTCACATGGCCCGCATTCAATAATGTCAAATGAAACTTTACTTATATTTATATATTAATTGTTCTTTCCCCTTACCAAAAGCGCTATGAACTTGGTATTTCCATTTCTTATTTCCCTATGTATCGTGTTATTGCAAAATTGTACTTGTAAGAGTATTTTGTGACTGTACACTTGTAATTGAAATTGAAATTTGTAATTTGCAAGTTTGTAATTTTTAATTGTAATTATGCAATTTCCTAAATTATTTTGTAAATTGTAAGTTTTGTTTGTAACTGTCATTGCAATTTGTGATTGTAAATTTGTAGTTGTAATTGTTCAATTTGTAATTTGTAAATCTAATTAGTAATTTCTTATTGTAATTGTAGTTTTAAAATTATAATCAAGATTGTAATTTGTAGATGTAATTGCAACTGTAATTTGTAATTGTGAAATTGTAATCATAAATGTAAATTGTAATTATAAGTGAGATTGTAACTTGCAATTATAACTAAGATTGCAATTTGTAATTATAATTATATCTAATAGAAAAGACATCGACATAAATAAATAAATAAAATTACATAATACACATGAATCATACTCATCGACATAAACAAAAGATAGCATACGCATGAATCAATATGATATAAAATAATGTAATAGTCCATTCAATTCATAAAAAATAAGTCTATATACATAACAATAAAAAATAGTACAATGTGTGTGTCATCAACTCAATGGCCACCACCACCATCGCCTGTACCAAGCCCCTGATCGGTCTTGTGACCATCGCAATCGCCACCATCACCGAAACTAGGCCCCTAGCCATGGCACATTACGGTCAAAAAGGGTGTTCAATTCACCAAACTGCAAAAGTAAAAATTTTGAACTCTGCAAGTTAGTTAGATTTTAGTACAAAATTTATAATATGACATTTTTTAAAAAATTTAAGTGGATGGATCAACTAACATGGATTGAGTCAATGATGAATTGTGCCATCTTTGTCTGCATGGCACCTCATTAGAGTCATTTTGGGGTCTAAAATGGGCCTCCGAAGGAAAATAATAAAATAAAAGTAATAAATTTTGAAGGAAAAGAGAAAAAAACTGCTTTTTAATTTGTATATTCAATTTATCTCCCTGTGGTTTTACTCAAATTTCGAGTGGGAGAACTCGTTGGATGCAGAATTCTATTCAGCATCTAATGAATACCCCCAATGCATACTTTTGATGGACCCCTCCCACAGAAAATGAGAAATACATTTAAAAAAAAACATGTTACTTTCTAGTAACACGTTTTTTATGTATTTCTCGTTTTCTGTGGGGTGGAATGTATTTCTCATTTTTGTGGGGCAAGGTCCATCAAAAGTATGCAGTGTGGGTACTAGTTGGATGCATAATTATAGAATTCCACATCCAATGGGTGCTCCCACTCGATATCTGAGTAAAACCACAGGGAGATAAGGTGAATATACGAATTTAAAAATTACTGCTTTTATGACAAATATGTCAACTCTATGATTATCGTTGACTCATTTTCTTGAAATTATATTGGTTCTTGAATTCCAACTCATCAATGGATCTTTTTCTTAAAAGGCCCATTTTAGACCCCAAATTGACCCTAATGCATGGGACCGTCGATGGGCCCTCATCAAGACCTCACTAAATATAAGATGCATCCCAGTCATGTGTCCACATGATTGTAGCATCAACAACCCCATGTAAATCATCCTATGTATGGTGACATTACACGTAATCAGATAGATTAATAAATGCACATCATAAATTGATGATTTTAAAACTTGGATTCTATTGCATTAAATCATAAATTATAGTACCTCATCGAGTGGGGGTGGATAGTTGAAACTGTAAGGATACTATGTCTCCCACATGACGACTGTTACACCTAAATCTCGTTATCATGAGACCCATGTCCACTCGATTCCTTGATCCCTGAAGTCTTCATGATCAAGTAAGTAGTTAGAGAAAGTTGTTGACCTTTGTCCACAATCTCTAGTTGGGTCAGCAAATGTTTCCTTCAAGCAAGGAGCGCCCAGCTACGTTAGGAACATGTTTTATTCTGACAGGCTACACCGGTGGCTTAGGTTGCCTTTGTGCAGCCTGCGATTTCCCTATCTAGCGCAAGTTTCCCTCATGCAGCTTGCGCCGGGGTTCGTTAGATTGGATAAAGGTGGCTTTCGAGCAAATTCTAGAAAGTGGATGAGGTGGATCCCTATTCTTAACTTGTAGGTGAGTTGTCCTATAGTTCCCTAACCTCAAGGAAGGATCGCTTAGTCCTCTCCCCATGATCCTCAACCTACTCTATCCACTTGGTCCTATAAATACAAATCTCCTCTCCATTCCAAAGGGAGAAATTCTATAGCACTTACATGCTAGTGGAATTAACCTAGGTGATCCCTATCCATCTCTTGGGAGGCATACATTTCCTTTGGAGGCATTGGCTTGGCTTGTTGGAGGAATATTGAGCATTAAGGGTTGGGTTGTAATCATCAATGTACTCTGTATTTTCCCACTTATTTACAGTAATATAATCTCTTTCCATAAATGTCATGTGTTAATGATATTTAGAGTTCACTTCCTTAATTGTTTGCTTAGATCAGTTAGTGTTTAGATGTACTTGTATCACTCGTTTTGTCTCTATGTGCTTTGACAAGTCTTGCAGCTAGATCTGACGACCACGGAACTTGGGGCAATAAAAAGGAGAAAGATTTACGAATCTAAAGGTAAGGCATCTAATTACCTTGATCTCTAATTTGATCTAGGAAAGTAGTTTTATATTATGTTCCCATTTTTTCTAGATCCACTTGGACTAGGGAGATCATGCTCACGTCCGCTCGAGTAGATTGTCCGACAACAAATATGGCGACCATACTGGGGATTACATTGTTTTGATTTCAAGTTGAATGTGTTATTCTTTGATTTCTTGATGAGCCATTGTTTTGCCTCCTGAGCCTCTTTTCACCATCAGATTTTCTTCTTGAAGATTTTCCTGACCTTCTCAGAGTCTGTTTGAATCATTATCAATCCATTTACTTATTCATTATTTGGATTTGTTTCATTTTTGCATTGGGTTATTCGCCCGATGCACCAGGATAGTGAATCCAGTGCGCATGTCCATCCCGACTGCAATATTCCTTTGAGCATCCTATGCCATCGGTGATTTTTCCGATCTAACAATTTGCGTCGCGGGTGCTCTGCTCCTAACCATAGTCTGCGTCGGGCACTCTGCTCCTAACCACAAACTGCATCGGTCCTTTAAGCTTGGTGCTTGGTCTATCCACTCTCCAAATTTTGATTTTCGCTTGATCCACAGACTTCTATGTGCTGTACTTTCCAGTCAGAGACCTCTTTTTTCAGCATTGTTTGTTTTTGGTTTGTTTGCGTTGGTTTTTGGGTCCTTTTGGTCAAGTAAGAGTTTAGTAGTGGCGGGCAATTTCAATACCCCACGGTCATCCGCTCCATCTTGTATTCCTTGACCACCTCACGGATCTATCCAGCATGCTAGATCCGCTTCCAAACCATTTTTTAGCTTAGTCATTAAGTGTTTGCTTGCATTTGATCATTTTTTAGTGTTTTTGTGTCTTTAGTTCATTGGAGTGCTTGTCATCTTTCTTTGGAAATTTATGAGTGATTAGAGTGCTGCAAGTAGTCTCTTCTTTTTTTCCATTTACATTTGAAAAGCATCATTATTATCAGGTTTTGTCTTGATACATACATTAAAAAATCAAAAGTGCTTCGATTCTACCATTTTAAAGTTAGTTTGAAGGGTTGTTGTAGAAATTGTTTCATGCATTGGAATTCATCATCCATCAATCTTTGGAAAGTTTGAAAAGGAAAATTAGTTGTTTGTATTTTTCTTGAATTATGAGCCACTCATTTTCTTGAAAAATCCAAGTGAAATCAAATTTTTGCAAAGTAATTCCAAGCTTGAAGAGTCATATGCATTTTTGGTTTTCATGTGCTTTTAGGCTACCATTGTGAAAATTGAAGATTTAGTGTGCTCTAAGTAGAGATTCTCCTTTTTCATTACTTAGTTCTATTCTAATTGAAAAATACAAAAAGAAAAATATTTTGATTTGGTGTGTTGGTGATTTTGTGTTTTGTTCGAAAAATGAAAAGAGTGCTTTGATCATCTTTGGTAGATTTGGAACTTGTTGAAATTTACTGTTTTGTGAGACCATTGGAAAAAGATTTCTCCTTTCCTTACATTGATTTCATCAAAAGAAAAAGTGCATTTTCATGCAGTTAGGGTTGCATTATGTTTAAATTTATGTCCTCACCTCATGCATTCACCTAACCGTCTAGATAAAATTTACCGGTAGAACTAGGTTAAATTTACTAGTAACTTGTGTGCTAAGTTAGTGACGCGTTCCGGCATTGTAAAACGTGGTAGTTGTCGTTATTTTCCTGCACTGCATCCCGGGGGCACTGTAGTTCTTCCACGCACCAACCAGTATATCGAAGGCTCTTTCACGTACCTTAGGGTATATCGAAAGGAACTTCATGTGCTCGATAGTATATCAGAAGGCTCTTGTCGTACTATTGTGAATTAGACAGCACCACTACAGACTTGAGCTCCCATGTACCTTGAGTATATCGGGAGACACTCCTAGGATTCCTGAAACCATCCGAGCTAACCATTTGTCCATCTTGGCAGAGAAATACACCAAGAACAGCACTCGGGGAGCTACTATGCACGTACTATCAGGTAGTCGGGTTATATGGTCAGGGCTACGGTCCTAATCCTCCCTGGTTAATGCTCTAAAAAATTGGGCCAAGTATAACTGTTGGACCCTGTAGTATATCGCGAGTTTCGAAGCCTAGAAAATCCTATGAGGTTCCATACTTTTGAATCCACACCTATCACATAAGTTTGCTTGCGGCCTTAGTTTGTGTATATTTTTCTGGATTGCTTTCTTTTTTGTACAATACACTTAGGATAATTTATGGTTCGGTCATTCTAGCTTAACAACATTTGAGAAGGTCTCGTAGAATTTTAAATTTTCCACCCAAATATCCCCTTAATCGGGAGGTAATTTCGAGGGAAACTATGGATCCACAAGTTACTGTCATGTCACCTGAAGAAGAAAAATCCACCATGGAGTCCAGAGCGAATTTATTTCCTCTGATTTCACCAACCTCTAACCCTCCAAGTGCTGAGGATGTGGAACCATCTACTTCACAAGACAAATCCTTCCACCGTCCGTTGGAAGGATAACCTGGGGCTATAGATTGGCTAAATCCACCCCAGGATGACCCTGTATCTGTTGCATTTGGTCCATATGCATCCTTTTGGGACACCTCTCTTGGGAAACAATGGGACCACCTGGAATTACACCCGGAGGCAGAACCTTCCCCTCTTTGTTGGGCTCCTCATGCTCAGTGCTTGGCTCCAGTCTATGAACTCATGGACCAATTATGCCAACATGGAGAAGATCTTTGGCACCAGAGTCTCTCATGGAGAAGAGACACTTTAGAAACACCCATATTTTGACATACCCCAATTCATTCACTATCTTTTGCTTCACTGGAAACACCCAAACATAACGTGACCGCTTACAAACCTGGTCAACCCTAATTTCCTGCAAGTACACCTCTTAATCAGGAGACCATTTCCATACCCCAAGTGACTCAATATGTTGAAGGAAGTAGTCCAACACCCCTAATACTACTACTGCCACATTACCCACCCCTCCCCCACCCCAAAACTCGCGGGGAGGATACTCTTTACCTCCTCATTTTATCAGGAGTAGTGTTCCTCTGATAGTAAGTAATCAAAATCCCATTATGATTCAACCATCCATAAGTGGTCAAAACATTGTTACTGGGGGGCAACCCCTGTTCTCTATCCATAATGCAAGTGGAGGACTCCCAATTGGTCATTCTATTGGAAGTTCCTTACCCGTTGTGGGATCCACCATGGGATTACATCATGGTGGAGGTCCATCCAACTCAACTCAACCACCATGGAGTCAAGCGTATCTAGGCCATTTTAACCCTGTTTTGGGACAATTCAATCCCGGAAATGTACTCCATGGGATACCTTATCCTGGAAACCCATACACTCCATGGGGACATTATAACACTGCACCAATTGGACCCCCACCAACATTTCCTCACATCCCACCACCCCCACCACCATTTGGTCCACCTCCTTCCGGAGGGGGCGGACCTCCACCTTCTAGCGGAGGTGGAGGGCCGCCCCATTCCGGCGGTGGGGGGGCACCTTACTCCGGTGGTGGAGGCGGAGGAACCCCACCTTCTGGTAGTGGTAGACCCCCACCCCATGGAGGAGGCCCACCTTATTCTGGAGGCGGTGGCCCACCCTATTTAGGTGGTGGAGGCGCTGGCCCACCCTATTCTAGCGGTGGAGGCGGTGGCCCACCCTATTTCGGCGGTGGAGGCAGTGGACCCCATTATTCCGGTGGTGGGGGAGGACTCCCACCTTCTGGTGGGGGTCCACCTTATTCTGACGATGGAGGACCCCCACCTTCCGGCGGCGAACCACCCTATTATGGCGGTGGACCTACATACAGTCCACCACCTAATCCAGGCGGCCCACCCCATTATGGCCAATTCCCTAAGGGAACACCTTATAATCAGTCGATTCAAGGTCCTACTGATCCATACATGCCATATCAATACTATCAATATCCGCAGCCGAACCAACAACTGCCATTTTTAGCTACTTTGGACCTACCCAACCTGTCTCATCTGACCAACAATCCCATCCTACACAGTGATAATTTCCCACTCATTCCGGTCAAGCTACCCTCTAATATTCCCAAATTTGATGGAAAACCCGGTGAAGACCCGAAAAACCATGTGATGACATACCATCATCCAATTCCTTGATGGACGAATCGATCCGTCTAAGGTTGTTTCAAAGGACCCTCACTGTCCCAGCTGCCAAGTGGTATATTGAATCACCACCGCACTCGTTCCCTGATTTTTTCTCTTTAGCTATTTCATTCCTGACTCATTTCCCGTTACCCATCCACTATGAAACTGGTACAGACTTATTGACGTCTCTCCGCCAGACTACCACAACTCATATCTCTGATCATATCCATGAGTGGCGAAGGAGACGACGTCTCATTAAGGCTCCTATTCCAAACCAATTACTAGCTGACCAGTTTACGAAGTCTCTTTTACCCACCATAGCTAGAGATGTAGCTATGGGAGGGACCGTCACCGAGGAACAAGATATCGGTCGTGCCCACTACTTAGACCTTGTCTACGCTCAATATGACACGTTGTATGACATTGTTCCTGATGCACCCCGCCCTACATACGATCCTACAAAACCACCCAAGGGACCTCAGGCCTATGACATTATCGGTTCCCTTAACTCCCAGCCTTCTACTCAAACTGGTGGATCATTGAACCACCGTGGTTCTTCCTCACCCTCACCACAGACTGGCAGCAGCACCACCAAGTCACCCATTCCTGCTCCCACCAAGGAGGTGAATTCTATTCAATCAGCTTCGCCTCATAAATCTGGTGGCAAGAATAAAAACAAAGGTAAACCCAAGAAATCTTCCAACCAGCAGGAGCACAAGAACCCCCCTGAAGACACGAAACAGAAATGGAAACTTAAGTATCCTTGTTTACTATGTGGTGGTGACCATTTCTCCAAAGAGTGTCCCCACCGAGATGAAGTGCAGAATTTTCTTAAGGGAAACTCCACACATGCAGTTCTCAATGATACCTTCCCCACCCAAAATCAACAAATGATTGCTCAACCCTCTCCTTCTCAAGGAGAAACATCATCCACTGCGCATGTTCTCATGATGCATAGTTAGACGGTTGACCTGAACACACGATTGCGTTCATACGACTCAGTCCCTCCAAAGGAACCCGTCGGAAGTAATACTAAAAAATATTCCAGATATATTCCAGATATTATCGTACCACAAGCTTCTCTCACCATTGAGAATCCTTCATTAGAGTCAGTGTTGCGTCCTCCAAAGAGCACGATTCGAAAGTCAGTTTTCAATCCTAATGCTCGGGAAGCTCAGAACTATAACATCATAGAGTACTTGGCGCAAGCCCCTTGTGCCATGTCGACACTAGAGGTCTTGCAGAATTGTCCCAATCAAAGCAAGACTCTTCTCACTGCCATTGGCGCGGTAGATCTGGATTCCTCGAATACTTTTATGTTTAGACTTGTGTATTTTAAACCGAGGATTTCCCATCAATTGGCATTCCAAGTTGCTACGAAATTTGTTGGGAAGATAATCCATCATACTGTACTAGATGAAGGTGCCTCTACCTCGGTGATGTCGTTATCCTGTTGGAGAGCCATTGGTTCTCCTGAGTTAAACCGTTCTCCTACTACCCTGAAAGCATTCGACGGTCGTGGCTTTCAACCCTACGGGCTATTACAATCCTTAGCAGTAGAGTTGGCGGGTAAGACTACAACCATTAACATGGAAGTAGTTGCATACCCTTTAGACTATAATCTCTTACTTGGTCATAATTGGTTTTACGCCATGACTGCGGTCACGTCATCTAATTTCTTCATTGTGCAATTCCCCCATCAAGGCCAAATTGTCACTGTCAACCAATTGGACTTATGTACATCGAACACCACTAGTCATCTTGGTGTTGTCTATGAACCTCGTTCTTTAACTTTATCTTACTGACCCAGGTTCTGCGCAGTTGTGGTCCAACAAAACCCTTCTTCACCGGCCCTTTTGGAAACAATATGTGAACATACTGAGGTCTCACCCAAGGCGAAGCTAGGGGGGATTACAGAAGCAGGTTTCTGTAATAAAGTGATGTGCGGTTATGAGACTGATGAGTTGCGCGAAGTCACACCCACTCTATGTTTACTTCTTCTGCTACAGTGCACACTGGGACTGCGCACTTCGCAACGGCCACAATACAACAACACAACTACAGACTGTGCTACTTCTTAACAATCACACACTTTATAGACTTCATTGACTTAGTGTTATTCCTATTACTTATTCATTCAACATATTCTGAAATACTTGTGCATTCATTAATACATATTCCATACTTAACATATTATTCTCATCCATCATACACGTGAAAATACATATAAAATCACGAACATACATAAGCATTAGTATGAATGTAAACATAAACATAAGTATACACAATCACACTCATTCAATCACATAACACACTTATTTACTTGGTTCACCCCCTGGATGGGAGCTGCGTCCACGGGAACTATTGTTTATATTAATGGGAAGGGTTCAACAGTTCCAGTCTGCGCACTCATCTACAAACTCTTCTATCTACAATAGGTCTCTGCGCACACAACTGTAGAGAATTTTTCATCTCTTTGGATCAATGTAAGATATTCTATCTGATCAATAATTCCTCTCAAAGATCAACAAAAATCAAACCTTCCCTTACAAAATTTCCCCTTTTATAGATTGTGCCTGAAGGTCACGTCTTTACAATGATTGTGGGCCAAAACCCATGCGACCCAAAAATGGCGCGGTTACCCCGCTAACCCAACCTGTCGTATTCGAGAGCTGCTTCACTTGCCTTCGGCCGCTTTTCTGCACCGCTTCTAGGTCTGATGCCTCTTTTGACAGCTGCAGTTCTGACTGCACAGCTCTGACTGCGTACTGGCACGTCCCTTTCCGCCGCTCCATTTCTTTTGTCGCTGTCGGTCATTCGTTATGCTTCTAACAGTCTTAGTACCCTGTACTAAGGTGACAGGTCGCTTTCATCCAATTCCGTACTGCTCCTTACCCAATTCACGGGGATCATGGAGTCGCTTACCCAAAATAGGTCGATGTTGGACCTCGTTTTACTTGTACTTGTTGCCAAAAATACCTGTTGTGTTGGCACTACGCATTAGCAAAACTATGCCATGCTTAGACTTTGCATCCCCAACTGCACTTACTTGGACTTCGCATCGCCAAAAATTGTTCCAACTTGGGCCACGCCCAACAAGCCCCTAACACTTACTCATGGATCGTCTCTGATCCACTTGGATCTGGCTCTGCGTCCTCTAGAGGACTCAATTTTCCAACGAAGTCTTGAATAGTTGTGCTCAGCTTCGCAACTACTTCCTTTGTCTCCTGCTCAAAATCCTTAACAGTTTCCACCATCTCCTCTGAGATGTCTTCCTGAGCATACTCCTTAACTGTCTTCTCTGTGGTGCGAAGTTCCTGTAATTTTTCTTTGATTTCTACAGTGAGGGAGAGAACTTCTTCCTGCATTGGTTGTAACCTTGCTGCAGTATCAGCCTCCTTCTCCCTCAGAACTTGTAGTTCTCTCTTCAAGTCCTTGAATTCTGCGAACTTCTAAATTTTCTCTCTAGGTGTCAAGGTTTTCATAGTTGCGCTCACTCTGTCGTTGATGCAAGTCGTCCTGAATTTTTTGTAGGGTCAGATCCTCCTATAGCGTATCCCATACCTTGGTGGATTCTTCCAGTAAGTCTTGGCATATTTCTATTTCGCTGGAGATACTCTCTGTTGAATCCCTTAGTGCTGCAGCTCTTGCTTATATAATGTTCGATGGGGTACTAGGTGGCTTCTGAGTTGCGAGGTTAGAAACCTCTTCCTTGTGGGTGATCTCCATGTCCGCCATCTCTGCTTTAAGATCATTGACCACCTTGCCAATATGAACTATTGTATCTTCTAACTCCAGCTACACTTAGCATTTTGGTATTTGCGCACATACCATAGAAATTGTCTCCTCCAGCCTTCTTCGCTTCTCCTGCGCTTTAGCTAGTTATCTTGTTTTCTACGCACTTACCTCTGACAGTTCTTTGTAGCTCTCCTCTAGATGTAGGTTTTGGTTGTAAGAGACTATGTCTCTATCCCTAATTTCTTCTACAACCTGCAAATGCAGATTGTGCAACCCCTCAATAGGTAGCATTCCAACATTGATATCCAGGTGCTCTAACCCCTTCGCACCTTCGGCTAACTCATCGTTTGGGAAGATGATACTCAGCGGCTCCATTCGGACCAAGCGAGGTTTCTTTTTCAAGGCCGGTGTCCTTCTCTTATTTTGACTTGATTCACCTAACTTTCCCTCTGAATCAGAATCGCGCACCAAGTCCTTCTGGACCTGTTATATCCTTACAACCATGCTCTTAAGCTGTGCAAGATTCTTGTTTATCTGCATCTGAGTCTCTTCGCTTTTGCTATATTTTAGTGCGAGCACCTCCTCTAATTGCTCGGTGACGAGCACTACAATGCAGTCATAATCATCGTCGTGTAACTTCGCCTCTGGTGGAATCTTGCTTGCTTTATGTTTCTTCCTAGGACCTTTCTCTTTTGCCGACCCTTCGGGGTCCTTTCTCTTTTCCCCTGCTTGTGTCTCTTCTTTGGTTGTCTCAACTCCATCAAGTGGATATTTTTCCTTACTTTCCTCTGATGTGGTATGGATTTCCACAAGTGCATCAACCTTCCACTCTGCTGGCCAATCTTCCAGGGAGAGATTGATCCTCTGCGCATCCAGCTGGTAATCCATTGGGAACCATTGCAGGTTCTTCTTCTCGGCCCTTGGCTAAATGTAGATAGAGTGCAAGTCAACCTTAAATAAAAACTTTTGGAGATACATGGTTGTCACGTCCTTTAAAATACGCGTAGTGCACTGTATCACATCACGCAAATGGCCATAGTAAGAGTGCATATGTTCATTGTTTACGGGCTGTCTATCAGCCCGCGCGTTTGACCACATGTTGGCATACTTCGCCGCTCAGCAATCTCCCATTATCATTGGAAGGTTGTTCTGATATAGTGGCAACTTCCAGCCTATAAAAGCAATCAATATACGCAGCCAAGTGTAATGAAATGCGCTGCCAGTCTCCTGAGTTTCCCGGACATCCTCCAAGAACTTGTTTAGTAGATAGCTTTCCCAGTTGTATGGTTTTCCATCCTTAGTCTTCGCAGGGAGGAGCACTGCTGCGGCCGACACCTCCGTCGGTCTGCACTTCCTCAAAAAACATTCCTACTAGTAGTTGAACCGTGAACTACGTAGTTGGGTCTTGGATGTCATCTATGACAAAACCATGGCTCCCCTTCACCAATTTATATTCTTCTTTCATTTGCTTGGAGAGCTCTTTATCCTTCATTTTTCCCACAAACTCTGTTGCAGGGTCATCACCTCGCTTGCTGAGATGAGTGATGTTGTAGATTAGGTCAACATTGATATCAATCTTCCAGTCGAGCCACAAAAAACCCTGGTGCGTGCACGATAGCAAAGTGTGCACCACCACAGTACAGTCGGGACTTCAATCAAAATGGGGTATACTAGGAGATTCAAAAATCCAGATGGCACCAATGGATTGAGACAATCCTATGCGACGATGATTGGTTTTCCTGATTTCTCATCCTCCCTTCGACACATATACCGGTCAGCTTGGAACTGAGGATATTTCGTCTCTTTAGGGTCCTTCCCCTCTAAGAGATTCTGGTCCTAGAACTTGCATCACGCTATCTCGCCAAGTAAGTTCTCTTGGATTTCCACATGGATGGAAATCGGCGGTAATGGAATGTCATAATGCGCATTCTTGTACAGGGTAACCATTGGTGGGTCAAGCCTTCTTGGTGGAATATACTCATGTGTGAGGTAGATGGGCCTGTCCCCTGATGGTAGTGGCGGTCCAAGCTTCAGTATTCCTCCTACCTTTGGCTTCTCAGGATCCTTAATGGGTTGCTTATCCTTTCGTTGCATATTTGTTGCGTGGCGCGGTGAGCTTCTTGAACCCGAACCTCTTTTTGGAATAGATCTTTTGTCGGGCAATCTCATTACCCCTCCAAGCCCGGAGCATTTAAAATCCCTCACAACATGTTCAACTAATGACTGCACTCAGTGGTAAACTAAAACTATTCTTGCAGAAAAGATTTCAGTAAAGCCCGCGAGTCTGGGCTTAGCGGTATTTATAGGCGCACCCACAAACGGCTAGATAGACATTAAATGTTGTGATCGTTGGCCAAATCCGCCAAGGATCTTAGTCCTTTCCTTCATTGAATGCACCAGAAACGGATAAATTTTCATTAAATGCACAAGCGGCCGTTGGCAAAAACACTGTATAACGGTTATTTTTCAGACCGACATTTTAACGGCTAGTTTCTTCGAACTGCACTTACGGCTCAGACAAAAAGTTTTTGCGAAGTTCCTCTATGCACTTATGTTCCTTCATATTTAAATTCGCAGCTGCGCTTCTTTGTACTTCATGTTGCAGCTTCCAACGTGCACTTCGCATCACATCTTCCGACGTGCACTTCGCATCACAGCTTCTGACGTGCACTTCGCATCTGATATTTCATAGGACTTCGCGTTTCACCAAAATTGCGTGCAGACTCTTTATTCTGCCATTCTTAGTGTCCAGTTTCAACTGCACATGACACTTAGAATTTTCTTTGTTGCTGATCAACTGAGGTCTGGCGAAGTAGGACTATCCCTGTAGGTTTTTAGTCTACTTCCATTAATAACACCTGGTAGGTTTTCTTCCACTAATGTGGCTAGCTGAACTACCCCACCATTAGTAACATTCTTGACAACATATGGTCCTAGCCAATGCATCTTAAATTTTCTCAGAAACTTCATGAATTTACTGTCATAGAGGAGAATGAGATCTCCTACCTGAAAAGATTTGTACTTGACGTGGCGATCATGCCATGATTTTTCTCTGTCTTTCTGCACTTGTTGGTGAAAACCTGTAATGAAGCGATCTTCTTCTAAGACAACCAAGTGTAGTATCATTTCTTCCATTGTCTCATTATCTGCCATGCCTGTGAAAGCTACAATTCTCAAACTTGGTACTATGTATTCCATTGGCATCACAGCTTCCTGTCCATATGTTAACCTGAAAGGTGTATGGCCTGTCAACTTCTTACAAGTTGTCCAGTATGCCCATAACACAGCTAGTATTCGCAGATCCCAATCATCCCTGTTTGTATTACATACCTTGGTTAGCACATTTTCCAATACCTTGTTGAAAGCCTCAACAGTGCCCTTAGCTTGTGGATGATATGGTGTGATCTTCTGATGGTAAATCTGGAATTCTTCGGTTAGGGCTTCAATAGTTCTATTCAAGAAGTGTGTTCCCTGATCGCTCATTAAGATCTTTGGACATCCAAAACTTGTGATGATTTTTTCAAAAATGAACTGTGTGGCAGTAACTGCGCTACAGTCATTTACTGGTTTTGCTTCTTCCCATCTAGTTAGATATTCTGTAGCTATAATAATGCATCTCGAACCAGTTCGCTTTCCTAGTGGGTTAATAGCTCCCACAAAATCAATAGCTCATTTATCAAAGGCTTGCAGTGTCAACTGTGGCGTCAATGGAATCTCATCTCTGCGAGATGGATTCCCTGTTCTCTGGAAAACATCGCAACTATGACCATGTTCCTTTGAATCATTATGGAGTGTAGGCCACCATAGTCCTACTCTTAATATTTTATACGCAGTATCTCTTCCTACGTAGTGACCTCCCGACACCCCTGAATGTGCTTCATCCAATATCAATGGTTTCTCGTGTTCTAGCACACATCTGCATAGTACTTCATCCTGTCCTAGCTTGTATAATTGTCCTGCAATTATGGTGAAGTCAGATGCTTTTACTACCAGTTGTTTCTTCTGCTGCGTAGTAAACTCTGTAGGTGCCAGACCTGTGGTTAGGAATTCTACAAAGATAGTCGGGTCCTAATCTGGTAGACTGTCTTCTAGATTGGTAGGTTCTTCGCCTGACTCAATTCTAGAAAGATAGTCGGGTCCTAATCTCAGCCTTCCTGGCTTAACAATGATTTCAAAGTCATACTTCTGAAAGAGTAACAACCATCTACAGATTCTTCCCCCTAACACTGGTTTATTGACTAGGTATTTCAACGTTGAATGGTCAGTAAACATACAGAAGTGCGCACCTAGAAAATAGTGTCTGAGCTTTTGCAATGTGTATACCCTGGCTAAACCTTCTCTTTTTGTTGTAGTTTAATTCTTCTCTGTTGAGGACAGCTTCCTGCTAGATAATGCAATAGGATGGTCAATTCCTCCCTCACCTGGCTGAGCTAGCACAACACCAAGTGCAATGGATGAAGCATCTACATGTACGTGGAAATGTTTGCTCCAATCTGGAAAAACTAAGATAGGTGCAGTTACCATCCTTTCTTTCAGTGTGTCGAGTCCTTTCTGGCAGTCCTCAGTCCAAATGAACTTCCCTTATTTCTTCAACAATTTTTCTATAGGTGCAGTGATCTGCGCATATACTTTGATGAACTTCTTGTAATATCCTGTGTGCCCCAATGTAGTGCATATTTTTTTTACTGAATTAGGCGCTGGCAAGTTCACAATAACTGTGATTTTAGCTGGATCAACCATCAGACCTTGTTTACAAACAATGTGTCCCAATAGAATTCCATAGGGAACACAGAAGATAATCTTCTTCAAGTTCAGGGAGATATGATGTTGTATACACTTCGCTAACATCAGTCTTAAGCTAGCATAATGGTTCTTTAACATCCCAAATACTGTCCAATCATCAAAATATACTTCTAAAAATTTATGGATGAAATCCTTAAATGCAACAACAACTACTCTTGGAAAAATAGCAGGCGTGTTCTTCAGACCAAAGAAAATACTGTGTACTGAAACGAACCCCATTCTGTGGCAAATGTAGTCTTGTGCCTATCTGTTGTATCAATTCTGATCTGATGATATCCAAAAAATCCATCAGTGAAAGAGTACGCTTCATTCCCTCCAACATTGTCTAATACTTCATATGTGAATGGGGTAGGAAATGGGTCATGTAGTGATGCATTGTTTAGCTTTCTGAGATCTACACAGATCCTAATTTAGCCATTAGTTTTATTTTCCTAGATAACCATGGGACTTATCCATTCCGACTCTTCTACAAGTTCAATGATTCCTAATTTGAGCATCTTATCAAGATATGCTTTTACCCTTTCTTTGTACCTTGGATTGAGTCGATAAGGTCTCTTCTTAGTAGGCTTCGCATCCAACTTGAGAGGTATTTTCATAACCCCCAAGTCGCCCAAAATGACTTTCATTTCGGAAAATTTCATAGGAAATAAGTCTTCATGCTCACGAAGCAAATCTGCTATCTGCGCAACCGTCTCTTCATCCTAATAATATCCTATAGAAGCGAACTTTGGTTCTTCAGTAGTTCCAATGTTCACTTTTCGAGTTTTTATAGGATTACTTAGATCCGTAATTTCCAATGGAGGTCCTTCGACTTCGCGCTTTCCTTTCGAATCAGGTATGTTTACATTGCGTGGGTCGTCATCATCACTTTCCTCTTCTTCTTCATCTAAAGTGAAGTTATAACATTCCAGGGCATGTTCTAGTTGTCTTTCCCATTCTGGTTGGTGATACGCAGGTTCTGGTGTGTCGTTGAATACCTTCTTTTTGATGATCTGTAATGCCTCATTTATACTTTGGCATTCATCCTCAAAGATGAAAGTTGCTTGAAAGTTATTAATCATGACAGACCATTCTACCATTCCCCTGCGAAGTTCTATTTTTGTGTACCAGTTCTTCGAAATCCGCTCTAATGTGTGTACAAACAGATGAATCCATTATGTTTGCGGTCTATGTGTCCATGCTTTCATACAATGGTTTATGTGATCTATAGGATCAGTTTGTCCATTATATTTCACTTGTACAAACTCAGTTTCTTCCAGAAATATGATCTCCATCATATGCTTACATTCCTCCCATGTGGTCAGATTCTGCTTATGCGCAGCCCACCATCTAGCAGGTGTAGCAGGAAGTGTTGTATCCAATGCTGCTATCTTATGTTCATCTAAAAACTGATATAAGATATTCTTGAAAAAATGTATGAATATTAGTCAAGACATCATAAGTAGGTATTGGACTTACCTATGTTCCATTCCAGCGCAGTGATCTCGTGAGCTGCGCGCATCTTCTTGCAGACACTTCATGCATTCTGCTTTGTCAATTCTCTAACCCTGTATCTGAGTCAAATATGCAAGAACTGTCACATTGCCAACTCAGTGTTCCATCATCAGTTGGGTTGACATAATCTTCCTCATTTACCGTCATCTTGTAGATATGATCCAAATATTGACCTCGGCATTCTTCTCGTATTGGTTCGGTATATCTAAGTCCTTGTGAAGGATCCAAGGGTGCAATGTGTTAGGGTTAACCTTGACTCGGGATTGAGTCAAAGTTGGTTAGGTCTAGCACATGTTTTTGGGCACATGGTTTGTTGTAGCCCATGGTATTGCATGTAAGAAATCCTTTATAAGGCTTGAGGAGGCTCCATTGTAAAGTGGCCTGGAGGTGAGCGGGTGAGCTCACTTGGCCCGGATGGCCGGTTTTGGCCATGTAATGAAGGTCTTCATTGGGTGCTAGTTTTCCCATATGGGGTTTCCAGGGTATATTGTGTGTCTCAAGTTTATCCTTGTTATTTCTATTTATTTCTTTCGCAAGTTATTATGTGTATGCTCGTATAACCTAACAAGAGGTATCAGAGCCATGGTTTGGCGTGGTTGTGCTCGTGAAATTATAATGTGTAGAGCTGAGAGGCCTACATAGGAGGAAGCCCTAGAATGTGTAAATCTGAACTTTTTTTTGTAGATCTGGTTGAATGTGCTTCAGCAGTTTCGCCCCCATTGAATAAACCCTAGCAACATGAACGATTTGCAAGGCGTGAAGTAGTAGATCTGAAAATGGTTGATGGAACCAATGAAAGAGGACATAGATCTGTTTTGTAGCATGAATATTGATGAGAAAGAGCTCAGGACCCTTTTTGGATGAAGGCCCAAAACATGGATCTGAGGCATGAAGGAGGCATAGAAAGATGCCCAAGAGATCCAACGTCATCCGCGTGAGGTGTGAATACGAGGAGGCAGATGTGGAAGCCTTTAGAAAGGATGCAAGATAGAAGAAGAGCCAACATTACTGGAGCTGTGGAGATCCATCGCTGCTGCAAGAAATCATCGTGAGAGAAGGCCCAAATGTCTGTCGTGAATGTTAAAGATCGTTGGTGCAGTTAGTATTAAGTCCGACTTATTGTTTGGATCGGTTCCTCTGCCTATGTGTGAAGCCACGGAAGCCAAGATCGATGGAGTAGGTGATAACTTAACAGCCACCAGAAAGGAGGCAACCCTGTGAGATATTTGTTTCCAAGGAGTCAGTGCTGCAAGTAATAGAACTGCTGCTATGAAGAGAATCATGGAGATCCCTGTGGTGAATGTAGAGTCTTCCCACATGAAGAGAAAGAACAACATTGAAGAGAACCAGTTCGTGAGAGGATGAATTGGAAGACTTGTTCAGCGTGAATATGATCCGGGTTGATTGCTAATGTCCTAGATATCCACCATCAAAGATAAATCCGTTGTAGTAAAAACAAAGCCGGTTGAAAAATGACATGCCACGAAGAATTAAACCTCTACTTGCGAAGGAAGGAGATATGTCATATAAAATGGTTTTAATGTTTTTTTTATCCATGTCGGAAAAGTGTTTGATGAATTATTAAAAAGTTAAGTGGATGTAAATTATGAAAAAGGTGGATGTCATATTAAAAGGGGAGTCTTTTTTTATAAAATTTCTTTTGAAGAAAAAAGGTGGCTTCCTTTATACATTTAGAAAAGGTCATAATGTTCCAACTAAAAGAGTCTTTTGGTTGACAAGTCTATGGAGGGTCATAGAAAATATTTCAAAGGTGTTTGGAATAAGTATGGAATATTATTAAAGTTTTGGGTCTATGAAATGATGAAGCATGGCTTTAAATCATGGTCAAGAAAACGAGCATGAAAAGCGAGAGGATGAAGCAATGGATGGTGATGGTGTAGTCACCAGAGACATGAAAAAAAAATTTAAATGGAGTAGTTTGCATGTAAAAGGGCATATGGCTGTAAGACCTAGTAAGGCATGCATACCCCTAGTAACTCACCGGTAAAGTCGGGTGAAAGACCTAGGTGATAGGGGGGTGTATGTGAGATTCCTCGGTTAAAATTTTGAGGGGGGGTTGGTGATTACTCCAAGTCAAGTTTAAAGGGGGGATTGTTAGGGTTAACCTTGACTCAGGATTGAGTCAAAGTTGGTTAGGTCTAGCACATGTTTTTGGGCACATGGTTTGTTGTAGCCCATGGTATTTCCCCATGGTATTGCATGTAAGGAAGCCTTCATAAAGCTTGAGGAGGATCCATTGTAAAGCGGCCTGGAGGTGAGCGGGTGAGCTCACTTGGCCCGGATGGCCGGTTTTGTCCATGTAATGAAGATCTTCATTGGGTGTTGGTTTTCCCGTATGGGGTTTCCAGGGTATATTGTGTGTCTCAAGTGTATGCTTGTTATTTTTGTTTATTTCTCTCGCAAGTTATTTTGTGTATGCTCGTATAACCTAACACGATGACCCTGATATCTTCTCCTTCAAATATCATCTGCTTCTTTTTCAAGTTTATAATTGTGAGGTTATCCATTGCCCAATATATCCCCAGTAGTGCAGGATAGGGTTGGCTATCGTCTACGATCTCAATCACTTTGAAGTTTGCTCTACTTCGCACTCCATTAATGTCAACAAGGATAGCCTCAACTGTATTGGTGAACATGATAACTTCAGCTTTCCCATTTGTTCCCATGTCTGCTTTGTCAAGACATTTACTTCTGAGCCTAAGTCAAGGATAATATTGTCCATTTCAAAATATCTGATCTGTACTTTTAGTCTCATTTCCCTTCCGGTTCTTTTATGGTCCTTAATATGATGAACCACCCTATGTGTTTCAGTCACTACACTACGCTGCTCGTAATGACTCAGTAGGTTCTGTAGTTCTGCTAAAGCATTTTCATGTTTTAATAGCTTCATGCATCTCTGTAATAGCTGTGCAACAGGACTTATCATGTCTATTGCAGTACATGAGTGATCATACGAAACTGGCATATCCTTTATAGGTGAAGTCTCACTTCGCAACTTGATTCGTGGAGTGACAGGTTCTGTCTCTTTGAAGGTTTCTCGGGCTTCCATGAAGACTTATTTTTCTTTGTTCAAATTGTAATCTGGTGTTTTTCCAATTGCTTTTCTTATCCAAGCCCCTTCAGTAGGCTTCTGTTTATCTTGGTGATTGTCAGATGTCGAAGCTTCCGCTCTTTGATCTGCACCTATCGTAGCTCCACTTAGCACCACAGCATGAATGTTGCAATTTGTATTCCGTTTTTCAGCTGCGATCATCTGTATGTTATGATTTTGTACTTCTGGTCTTCTTTCTTGCATTTTTTCTTGCAAAACAAGGCATGCCTCAATGACATGATCAAAATACTTACAGTACTTGTAGGTAGTACAAGAATTCATACAATCTCTGGATAGATGTCCAGGTTGACGGCAGTTATAACATACTATTTGACCTCTGCCTCTTCCTTGGACATTGTTTCTTCCTCTTCCTATGAATCCTCCATGTCCTATGTGCGTGCCTTGATCATACTGTGCATTTTCATTGTTATGCAATGTTTCTTCTTGTACTTAGTAGACATCATGTTTTCTTTCTATCATGAGTTCATAGGCTCTGCAGTTGCTATCATCATGGCCAACTGATTTACAAAATGTGCAATATAAGTTCTTTGGTGTTTGCACATATTTCTGAATTAAATAACAGTCTTTTGGCCAATGTCCTCTACATCGGAAAATATCATAGCATGGTCCTTGTTGTTGATTCAACGAATTTGAGCTCAACTAGAGATGTAATATTTAAATACCGGACAATTTTCTTTGGAGTGACCTTCTCCCTTACACTTTGTACACCAAACCTCTTCTCGGGTTTCTTTTCCTTTCTTCATATCTTGGAGTTGTAATGTCAAATTTGCTAGTTGGGTCTGTATCTAAACCATACCTACACTAGTCTCTCCTATAGGCGAAGCCTCTAGTTTCATTACAATCTCTAGGGCCTCTATCTATGAAGTAACCTTTTGTTGCATCAATGGTAACCTGATATGTGGCAACAGCACGGCTATGAACCATTCCTAGTTCTATTGTGGTTCTATGTCAAAGCTCACTTGATCTAAAAGCGCTTTGAACTTTTGATCAATTTCCTACACTGACTCACTCGATTTTTGTTTAATTTCTTTGATATCTATTATACACTGCGATTCTGACTTAGGTTTTTTAAATTCTCTAATGAGCGCAGTTCTAATCTCTGCTAGTGTCATATTCTGTCCAATAGAGTACTTCATAAACCATGTTAAATCTCTGTCCCTAAATGCGGTAACTAGCGGTGCTTTTCTAACAGCATCATCATGTACTTGTTTAACATTCCACATGGCTTCATAAAGAAACCAGTATTGCTCAGGGTCTTCTAGACCCATTCCTTTGAATATAGGTAGCTTTATGTCGTCTGTCATTCTTCTTCTAGGAGGCGTAGTGTTCTGCGATGTGTTAGGTATACTACTACTTGGAATGTTCTGAGTACTTGCTCCTGCGGTGTTACTACTATTGTTGTTCTGTGGGTTAGTAGTATTTATGTCGTCAACTGGAGGTTTCTACGGAGTAATAGGCTGATAGGTAATTAATCTAGGCTCTACTTCACTATCAGTCTCAACCTGATATGAGTCCCTATTACTTCCTAACTTAGTCTCTCGAGAGGTGCGAGGTTCATGTTCATTAAACCTCTTTCCAGTACTATACTTGCATCT
Organism: Larix kaempferi; assembly: GCA_027924585.1. NCBI lineage: Eukaryota > Viridiplantae > Streptophyta > Pinopsida > Pinales > Pinaceae > Larix > Larix kaempferi. The sequence continues at coordinate 3,991,747 of BSBM01000131.1, forward strand.
TTTACCACTTTGTAACTGTGTAGATATTTTCCTCAGTGTCACTGTCTATACTACTGAACATTACAGATTCAAATTTCTAGGAATCTTATTGCATTCTTAAGACACCTTTCTCTGCTAACAGCATTTTAATGTATACACTGAGATTGTTCAAGTACTTACCTCTAAATCCTTTGAAGAAGTATGCCTCTGCTGTGCTGTAAGAATTCAGAGTGTCCACACTAAATTCTGGAACGTAGCCTTCTAGTACACTGTCTAGCCAGAAGTCTACTGCTCTTGAGATTGGACTATCCACTACTTTAAGTCTTTGAATCAGTTCTGGAGTCCACACCGTAGGTTCTCCACCCTGATAAAAATTCTTCCACTCTGCTAGTATTGATAGCCACTCATATAGATCGTTGTTGAATAATGCGAAGAAAATTTTGTAAATATCATAATATAGGTATCTCTACAACCATTCTACATCAGAGAAACGCGGATGTTTGTTCTCTTTCCTTGCAAAGTCCTTTTTGTATTTATGTTCTCTCGGGATTCCAATATTTGGAGCACATCACCAGTTCAAGCGCGGCAACGGAACCATTTTTTGGCTATGAACCTCGTTCTTTAACTTTATCTTACTGACGCAGGTTCTGTGCAGTTGTGGTCCAACAAAACCCTTCTTCACTGGCCCTTTTGGCAACAGTCTGCGAACAGACTGAGGTCTCACCCGAGGCGAAGCTATGGGGGGATTATAGAAGCAGGTTTCTATAATTAGGTGATGCAAGATTATGAGACTGATGAGCTACGGGAAGTCACACCCACTCCGTGTTTACTTCTTCTGCTACGGTGCACACTGGGACTGCGCACTTCGCAACGGCCACAATACAACAATGCAACTCCAGACTGTGCTGCTTCTTAAAAATCACACACTTTACAGACTTCGCTGACTTAGTCTTATTCCTATTACTTATGCATTCAACATATTCTGAAATACTTGTGCATTCAGTCATACATATTCCATACTTAACATATTATTCTCAACCATCATACACGTGAAAATACATATAAAAGCACGAACATACATAAGCATCAGTATGAATGTAAACATAAACATAAGTATACACAATCACACTCATTCAATCACATAACACACTTATTTACGTGGTTCACCCCCCGGATGGGATCTACTTCCACGGGAACTATTGTTTATATTAATGGGAAGGGTTCAACAGTTCTAGTCTATGCACTCAGCTGCAGACTCTTCTCTTTACAATAGGTATCTACGCACACAGCTGCAGAGCCTTTTTCCTCTCTTTTGATCAATGTAATATCTTCCATATGATCAATAATTCCTCTCAAATATCAACAAAAATCAACCCTTCCCTTACAAAATTTCCCCTTTTATAGATCGTGCCTGAAGTTCACGTCTTTACAATGATTGTGGGCCAAAACCCATGATACCCAAAAATGGTGCGATTACCCCGCTAACCTAGCCTATCGTAGTTGACAGCTGCTTCACCTGCATTCGGCCACCTTTCTGCACCGCTTCTGGATCTGATGCCTCTTCTAACAGTCCAAGTTCTGAATGCATACTGGCACGTCCCTTTCTACCACTCCACTTCTTCTGTCGTCGTCGGTCCTTCGTTCTGCTTCTAACGGTCTTAGTACCCTGTACTAAGGCGAATGGTCGCTTTCATCCAATTCCACACTGATCCTTATCCAACTCTCGAGGATCATGGAGTTGCTTACCCAAAATAGGTCACTGTTAGACCTCGCTTTACTTGTACCTGTTACCAAAAATACCTATTGTGTTGGCGCTATGCATTAGCAAAACTGCGCCATGCTTAGACTTCGCATCCCCAACTGCGCTTACTTGGACTTCGCATCGCCAAAAATTGTGCCAACTTGGGCCATGCCCAACACTTGGCGATAATGTCCCCTTGCTCGGACAATCTTCGCAGCTATATGAGAGCGTGGGGGTTGGCCTCATAAAAGATTCATCTCTTATGGGTGTCTTTCCAACCCCGGATCCCCCTAACCATGTTTCCATGGTGAACATGATATCTTCCATGATTCCATCCTCTTCCAACTCTCCAGATCCATGGCTCATACCCGATGAAGCCACCATGCATTTGATTGGAGACACCATGCCTCTCTCACCCACTGAAGCTACTTATGAGGCTATCCAGTCAGCACCTAAGGACCACTTGTCTGTGGCCTCTACATCTTGTTCTCTACAGCAGACATCCCCCTTACCAGATCCTCTACTCCGGACTTTTCATTCAAACGAGTTCATTATGGATATTATGAGTGCATACGACCCCCCGTGGGAAGACCTCCACCATCAATCGTCTTTCCTACCCCCATTAGATTCTGTGGAGAAGCATCACAACCATTTTCACATTGGATGTCTATCCTTTCCCCCAGTCACCGATCCTCACTTTCCATACGGTCACTGAGGGAAACTTGGCAAACATAGAGCCCACCATTCCGGTGGACATATCAGTTACCCATGGTGTCGTGGAACATATTTGTTTAGGCTAGAACTGTTCTCCTGAAGAGATCACCGTGTACACGGCCTTATTCAAACAATTACGCTACATGTTCACTTGGACCTACAAGGAAATTTCAGGGATAGATCCTGCCATTATTACGCATGAGATTAAAACCTATCCCGACGTTAAACCAGTCCGCCAAAAGTTACTACCAGTGCACCCTCAAAAAATTGCGGCAATTAAAGCTGAGATTGAAAATCTCTTGAAGGTTGGATTTATCTACCTTGTTCCTTTAACAAAATGGGTCTCCAATGTCATCCCTGTGGCTAAGAAGCAAGGCACCATCTAGTTCTGTGTTGATTATAGGGATTTGAACAAGGCTTGTCCTAAAGACAATTACCCTACTACCTTCATCGATTAGATCATCAAAAACTATGCTGGAAGTGTCATTTTTTCCTTTATGGATGGCTTTTCGGGTTACAACCAGATTGAGATCCACCCAACCGACCAACAGAATACTGCTTTCATCTTCCCTTAGGGTACATTTGCGTATCGTAAACTCCCTTTTGGTCTTAAAAATGTTGGTGCTACATTCTAGTGGGCCATGTCATATGCTTTTCATGATGTGAAGGACTTTGTGGATCCCTATCTTAACGATCTCCCTGCTCATTCGCAACATCGCGAGTTACACATAGACCATCTGACAGTTGTATTCCTCAGATGCAGGTGGTATAACATTTGTCTGAATCCTCACAAGTGTATTTTCTGCGTCGAGTCTGGATGCCTCCTATGTTTTATCGTTTCAAAAGATGGAATCCGCATTGATCCCTTGAAGGTGGAAGCCATTGTCGCTCTCCCACCTCCTACTGACATCACTGAACTACAAAGTTTGCAAGGGAAGGCAACTTACCTACGGTGTTTTGTATGTAATTTCACTCAGAAGACACAGGGCTATATGTGATTACTGAAGGAGGAGGTCCCTTTCATATGGGATGACCTGGTGCAACAATCCTTCAACACTTTGAAACATGCCATTACCCACGCCCCTATGCTCCAACCGCCCAATTACTACAAGGATTACATCCTTTATCTTGTCACTTTTGCCACCACGATCGCCATGGTCTTGGTCCAAGAGGACAACAATGCCTAGGAACATGTGATCTATTACATTAGTAAGGGTCTTATTGACTCCGAAACTCGTTACTCACATGTTGAGAAACTCGCTCTCGCGGCAGTCATTGTTGTCCAAAAGTTCTGTCACTATATATTAATCTGCACCACTACTGTTATTGCCAACTCGAACCCCATGTACCACGTTCTTACACGTCAAGTGCTTGGGGGAAATTATTCATGCTGGATCGTGATACTTCAGGAATTTGATCTCCTCTTCGAGAAAGCCAAGTCAAAGAAATCTTTGGTGTTTGCGGAGCTCATTTTTTATCTTCCCTGTGTTGATCCAGGATCTGAGCCCAACGATTCTCATCTAGACGAGTCGTTGTTTCTCATCAACACATCTAACCCATGGTATGGATATATCACCTTATATATTCAAACCCAATGGTTCAACCCCCAACTGTCTCGTGATGATTGTCGTCGTATACACCACCACGCCAAGTATTACTTAATCATCAGTGATACCTTGTATCGTCGTGGTGTTGATTTTATTCTTCGACGTTGTCTGACACATAAGGAGGCTGAACACATACTGAATGGTTATCACACTGGGGCTTGTGGAGGTCGTCTTTTTGGGATGGCTATAGCCCAGAAGATACTATGTGCAGGATACTACTGGCCTTCGATCTTCAAGTACTGTATTGAGGTCATTAATAAGTGTCCTCCATGCCAGCACTTTCAATCAAAAAAGTGCTCCCATCCAGCCCCTTTACACCTGGTTATTTATGTCGGCCCCTTTGCTAAGTGGGGAATATATTTCATGCACTGTAAGCCTACCTCAGCCGGGGGGCATGGTTACGACATTGTAGCCGTCGATTATTTCACTAAATGGATCGAGGCTATGCCTACGTAAAATGAGGACGAAAAAACTACTGCACTCTTCATGTTTAATCATGTCATTGCGCATTTCGGAGTTCCACAAGCCATAGTCACCGATCATGGATCTCACTTTCAAAACCACATGGTAGACGAATTGAACACCAGACTAGGTTTTCGCCATGAAAATGCAACCCCTTACTACCCACAGTCCAACGGACAAGTATAGGCCATTAATGAGGTCTTGAAAACCATGATTCAATGCATGGTGGGTACACATAAATCAAACTGGCATAACATGCTCTTTTCTGCAATATGGGCATACCGTACCTCCATCAAGACTGCCACCAGATTCACACTGTTCCAATTAGTATATGGATTGGAGGCATTCCTACCAATAGAGTGCGAGATTTCGTCACTGAAACTCGCAGTTGAACTTCTCTCGAACACCACTGTCGAGGAAGAACGTTTCCTTTACCTAGCAAAACTCAACGAGACCCACCGCAATGGTGCTCTTGCCAACGAGGCACATAAGAAACGCATCAAAGCTCAGTATGAGAAGTCTGTTAAACCTCGTATCTTCAACGAAGGTGATTTGGTCCTCACATATGACCAAAATCACGATAAGCTGGGGGTAGGTAAGTTTGATTCCATGTGGCATGGGCCACACATCGTAAAATGTGTCTTGGAGAAGGGAGCATATGAGCTAGAGGATTATGATGGAATATCTTCAGGAAAGCCCCATAATGGGCTCTACCTAAAGAGGTACTATGCCTCAGTTTTTCACGCATAAGTATCTTGTATATACTGTATGTGGCATGTGTTTTGTGTGGTGTGACGCTTTGTTTTAGTGTGCCAGGATCTTGTTTCTCTACTTATACCATGTTCTGTTTGTGTGTGCAGATGCCAACCTACTATGGATTCGTAGATGGCTCTAGCCGGCATACCCGTAACCTTGCTTCGGCAGCCTGGGTACTTTATTTCCCCATAGGTGAGCTTATCAGCTCAGGAGGAAATTGTCTAGGATACGCAACCAATAACGCCACGGAATATCATGCGGTGATTGGAGCCCTAACCAACGCTCTTTCCTTGGGGATGGACCACATTATAATTCATCTCGATTCACAACTAGTGGTTTCTCATCTTAACTAGATATATGCTATCCGCAACCCCACTCTGCTCCGTCTTTTCTGATGATTTCCTCTCCTGGAGAGGTCCTTTGAATCTGTTCAATACCTGCACATTCCACAAGACATGAACATTTTTTCCGATGCTATGGCCAATTTCATTCTAGATTGGTACATTGCACACATAAGATATCCATAAGATACAAAAAAAGACATGACATATAAATCATCCATTGTATAAGCAAAACATGTAAACAAGATCCCATCAATCACCAATAGAACACAATATGTATAAAAGCCACCGGTAGTGTCTGTATATATAAAATCAGTACAAAGTACAAAAATGGTAGTGTTGATACAAAATTTGAAGCATGCAAGCTTTCAGTAAGAGTCCTCTCTACAAAATTTGAAGCTCATAAGATTTCAGTATATACATATAAGACATGATCCTAGTCCCTAGGACGCTCATGATGACAAATCACGGCCCTCGCCACTTGCCGGAGCAATGTGCCAAAATGCAAAGATACCCCAACCGTAAGCCGCTGGTAGAGACGGGGTAGGTCATGGACACCTGGCTCTCTAATATCCAGAGGTTATCCTCGACCTCCTCCATCTCCTCAACGGCATCTCGTGCTGCAGGTCCCATCTCTGGCACCGCTCCTCTCTGTGCAATAGGAGATACTCCAACTGATCGCACCGGACCCACATCTACATGAAACATGTGACAACCATCAGCACTACTCCAAAAAAATCATATTTACATAAAATGAAAAACATAAGAAGTAGTTGTTCTTAATATCGCTCCACTGTGCTCCCTCGGGAAGCACCAAGTCAAGGTCCCCTCTGAAGTTCATCCCATCATACAGGTAGTCCTCCACCATGAGTAGTTGTCCCCTCAGCCATGTGAATAAACCTGTACCGAAGCTAATAATAGGACCCCCACCACCATGGCGGGCCATCACCGTGGACCACCTGGTCATGTGAGGATCTCGATTATCTCGATCCTCAAGATCTACCTGCCTGCGGGCGTAAGTGTAACACTCACTCCAGCATGAATGATATCACCACTGAACCGTAACCAAATTGCTTCAGCGCCCCGCGTCGGCATTTGGTCAGTTGATCCCATAGACTGGTGAGGATCCCCTCACACCAATTGAATACAATGGGAGCCATACACTCCTCAGTGTACATCATCTGCGATTTTCTCTCCAAATGAGCAGATCGACTATTGGCCACCCTCCACAGTGCGATCACCCCCTCGTGATCCAGATAGGGACACAGGGTTTCCCCGTCGGGACAACCCTGTCAGAAAGTAGATGTCCTCAACATCTATACTCAAAGTGTGCACACAGATCTGAAAGTGTTGTTATAGTGGGTCCCAGCATTGGACCAGATGTGACAGCAACGATACTTGGCCCCTCATGCCCGGCACTTGGAAGTACTTGAGCAAACCGCAATTCCTCAATGCAGCTATGCATTGGGGATCATTTTCTGCTTGAGCGTCGTCGAGCTCGTGCTCGCGTTCTCGCCACTCGAGGACCATTTTGGTCGATGTAATCATGTCCAAAAGGCCAATAAAACATCATTAGAATCTTTTCAGCCCATCCAAAATGATTTTTTATGGTTAGATTTTGCACATGCTTGGCGGACTTGCGCCGGTGCAGCCCGTCTTTACAGACAGGACACCACCGGTGCAAGACCTCAGCTCGGGGTTTGCGCCGGTGCTATCACGGTGCCGTTCCCGAAAGGGGAGACTGCGCCGGCCGCCGAGCACAATACCTCCCTCCAATCATGTCCAAAACCCAACAAAAATGCAGAAAAGAAAAAAAGTAAACCATTGAAAAGTTAAATAGTTGAGTTTAGGGTTACCTATCGCTGACAGCACTTGAAACGATCGATCACAGCTCCCGGAATCAGCAAAGGAAAAACAGCTCCAAGCGGCACTTCTCACCTCTCCAATTTGGTAAAAAAATAAATACTAATTGATTTTCACTATTTACCCCCATTTTATATAAGAAAAGAGCATATTCCTTTATTTGATTTATTCCATTGTGGGTTATTTTACTATAGTTGGAATTATTTATAACCGGTTAATCATTTTGACCTAGTTTCGAAGCTTGCAATTGTGGTCATTTCACGCTTATTATCAGGTATGAACAACTCGTTGAGCATATTTAGGTCATTATTTCGCTCGTTAAATTCAATTATTAATGACATCGAGCTAACGCTTTGTTCTTTCTCGTGCTCGTAAAACGATGAGAATAAGTCATCGAGTTATAGTTTATCACTTTTTCGATCTTGTTAAACTTCCACGAAAAAGGAACCCCTCGAAGTCTTTCTTTAATCTCTTTTTAGGATCTCGAAATATGAAAAGATCTCCAAGCGAACTTGATGCATTCATGCTTGTAAAAGTATTTGAATGATCATCTTTCTGGTGATAGTGGGCCTTTTTTGGACTAGGAGGCACTACTTACGAAAAAGGAATACTCCAGCCAATCATGACTGGAAGAGTCCTCTCTCAAGTTGTTTTACCCTTTTCCGGGCGAAGAGGCTAACTTTACGAAAAAAGGACCTTTGGAGTCTTCTTTAGTTCTTTTCAGACTCTCTAAACATGAAATGACAACAAGTTTACCTTCTATGGACTCGTTAAAATTTAACATTGAAGGGCTCGTCATGGGACGAACCCCTCGTATCGTAGGTTCTTAAAACATTTGGGATTGGACTCATCCATGGGATGAGCTAACCGAGCATCTGTTTACCCTCCTCAAGCTCGTTAAAAAACAAGAGAGGCACTCATCAATCATGATGGGGAAAAAGGAAAGATTTTGTGTTACGCTATGATTCATGGAAGTACATAGTCGCTCTTGAACATGGTACTCATTTTCATTTGCATTCCATACTAAGGTAAAACCGTTTGTCTTCGAGTCCTACTGATTTCATGAGTCTTGTCACTCCTTTGGTTCATCCAAAGAATGCTTCCACTATCAGTCACATTGGGGGTTGATGTCATTCTCCTCATGTCAATACTTCCAAGTCATTCCATGCCCATGTTCAAGAGATTTTCATTACTCATCATCTGTAGTCAGTACACCTTCCATCATGTTGGTCTAACCTGAGTCAGTCTTGCATGTTACTCTACCGTCTTATTCACTCCAAACATTTGTTATCAAGTTCTGTGTCATTGATGGGGGATTCATCATGGTCCTCCTTCGAAAGATTCATCCTTGTCAACTTCAACACATCATCCAGGGATTGAATCTAGAAACTAATCGAGTACCTTGGGCCTGCATGCCTTAATGGTAGGTTACCTCGCTTTCAACATGAGTTTACATCATTGACTCTTGATTGAAATATTTCATCGAGCGTTCGACCTCAAATCATCTATTCACACTCGGTGATATGTACTATGATACCTTGGGGATCATTAACATCAATGGTGATTTCCATCGCACTTGTTGACAGTATACACCAATGACTGGAAATCAAGTGGTTTCTACCATATTCGACTCTGAGACATTGTAATCACATGGATAGATTCGTATCATTGTGGGTTCGGCTTGAAGACCCTGGGGAAAATCATATCTTACCCAGGTTGCGATGGAGATTGTTTGAGTCATATTACACGGATCCACTTTGTATTGGTCATGGTTGTGTTATCATCTCATCATGGATCTATGCTTGTGTCTAGTAGCCATGATTGTGTTCATTCTGTCCCTACTACCATGGATTTGCATTGTATTGGTCGGAATCCATGTTATGCGTCATATGAGACTTGTATCTCAGATTCAGTTGTACTACAGCAGCATCTTCCATCCATCAAGTCCTTTCCATCCATCTTTCAAAGCACTTCACATATCTTTTTTTTCCAGCTTCATGATTTGGGGGGCATTCTGTTACACGTAAGTCTCATTATCATGAGACCCATGTCCACCCAATGCCTTGATCCCTGAATTCTTCCTGATCAAGTAAGCAATTAGAACAAGTTGTTGACCTTTGTCCACAATCTCTTTTTGGGGCAGCGCATGTTTCCTTCTAGCAAGGAGCACCCAACTAGGTCAGGCGCATGTATTCTGACAAGCTACACCAGTGGCTCAGGTTGCCTTTATGTAGACTGCGCTTTCCCTATCAGGCGCAGGTTTCCCTCATGCAGCTTGCGTCGGGGTTCGTTAGATTAGATAAAGGTGGATTTCAAGCGAATTCTAGAAAGTGGATGAGGCGGACCCCTATCCCTAACTTGTAGGTGAGTTGTCCTACAGTTCCCTAACCTCAAGGAAGGATCCCTTAGTCCTCTCCCCGTGATCCTCAACCCACTCTATCCATTTGGTCCTATAAATACAAAGCTCCTCTCCATTCCAAAGGGAGAAAGTCTATATCACTTACATGCTGGTGGAATTAACCTAGGTGATCCCTATCCATCTATTGGTAGGCACACATTTCCTTTGGAGGCAATTGCTTGGCTTGTTGGAGGAATATTGCAGCGTTAAGGATTGGGTTGTAATCATCACTCTACTCTGTATTTTCCCACTTATTTACAGTAATATAATCTCTTTCCATAAATGTCATGTGTTAATGATATTTAGAGTTCACTTCCTTAACTATTTTCTTAGATCAGTTAGTGTTTAGATGTACTTTTACCGCTTGTTTTGTCTCTATGTGCTTTGACAAGTCTTACAGCTACGGATCTGATGACCACAGAGCTTGGGGAAATAAAGAGGAGAAATATCTGCGAATCTGAAGGTAAGGAATCTAATTACCTTGATCTCTAATTTGATCTAGGAAAGTAGTTTTATATTCTATTCCCATTTGTTCTAGATCCACTTGGACTATGGAGATCATGCTCGCGTCCGCTTGAGTGGATTTTTCGATAACAACGACACGTTGACTAGGCACACTAACCTGTAGGTGGAGTATCATGGGAAAGACCCTGTCCTTTACCCTATACAATTTGAACAAGGGACATAAATAAATTTAGGATAAAATAATTCCAACTTATGTAGTTGAAAATTAGGATGAGAGTTAGCATATACCACAATGGCATCAACGGATGGAACATATGGATGACCAATTGAAGGCTCAGACATGACATTGATATATTCCATAAATGTGGTCCCTTACATGGAGCAATAAAAATCAACAAATTATTAAACTTAATTTATTCATTTAGATACATGTATTGAGATGATCAATTAACAATGTATAATGATAAAAACTTAAATATACATAATTGTACAAAAATATACATGCTCTATCGAGCGCAACTTGCATCTCTCATACAACCAAAAGTATGCATTATGGGTTGTCCTAGCATACTGCAGTAAAATGTCCTGGTCAAGCATCTTGAGTATAGCATCGTCCACCCACTATAGCTTGGGATTTGTTGGTGTAGGAGGTGGTCTGGATCTCTCTCCATGCATAGAAACTATAGAATTGTTCAATGCAGTCCACATGGTGCCTATCATCATATCCCTCATTTCTACTTCAAGCTGCAATGGCTCAGCTACGTCCTCTGACCTAAAAATACTCTTTCTAGGGATGGGAACCAACCTCGAAGGGGGTGGTACAATAGTAGGGTCTCTATGATCCCTAGGATGGTCATTGTTGCATCCCCTACCGACACCATAGAAAGTTGATGGTGTGCTCGTGTAGTTGGGATGCATGCCTAAAACAAACTTTGCATATATATACTTTTCAAAATACAATGGGACCTAGTCACAGTGTGGGGAACATGTCCTATGATCTAATAAATATGTGATATATATAAGGCGTTACAACCTCAAGCTTAAAATCTTTTAGTCTAAGCAGTTTTCCACTCACACAACTAGGAGGGATATCAAATAGTGTACCCCTCACATCCTTGCCTTTAGTATTGGATTTCACCGCCTCCCATTTATTTGTACCCAATACTTGAGCCATCCTCTTCATGCATACAGTATGCCAAATGTCAATTAGCGGTCTCACCCTCTAGTAGAGGGCCAACAACTCATCAAAAACCTCTAACATCATCCACATTGATCATCTAGTAGGACAATCATGTGGACTGGCTCTTATCCAGGTGCACATCCAGTCGCGCTAAGATGTGATATCATCAGTAATGATCCATGTGATATCATCCTCCCATGAAGGAGAAGGTGGAGTCACAGGACCAGGTCTAGTGTGGGTATATGCAAGTTAGATAAAAACAAATATCAGTCAAAATTTGTGTTTGCGGGTGAATTCAAGCATTTTAAATTAAAGACACTAATAATTGAACAAGAAATAAATATGCATTTAATGTCACCTCTACACTCTGAAGAGGTGTGATACTCTGATCGTTGAGGGAGACACTAGCAATCCTACTACTAGTACCACAACCACTAGACAGTGGTGTCACCTCGCACTTAGAAGGCGAGGTGCCTATGAAAGTAGAAACAAACATTAATAATTACACGTACAATAGTTTAATTATATCTAACTCAATAAAAACAAAATTATATGTACAACACATATGACTCCTCTCACAATCTGGGAGGGTGAGGGTGCAGTAGCACAAGACCGTCCAGAGTCGTGCCTCTCATGGAGTAAAGAAGCCCGCTCTGGAGAAGGATATGCATCAAATAATGAAGAGAAATCAGTTAGAGTGATAGATTTAAATATTTTCAAGTTGTTTATTAATTTAAAATATTTAAATATATGAAAGTGACTTATGTTGCGGGAGGAATCATAGAAACCACAGTATCCATAATTGTATATCGACGTTTCGAATCCAAAACAGGATCCATCATCAAGACATATTGTCGAGTTTTATGAAGAGCATAAGATATGGATATATAGTAATGAGATGCAGAGATAAGATTAGGTCGGCTATGGGGAATTAGGGTTTTAGGTGAGTTTTGAAATTTTTAAATAATTTACTTAATTTAATTAATTATAAGAAAAACAAAAACCCTAAATTTCTAGTCCTAAGTTAACACTATTAAGATATTATTAATTGTTGAAAATTAATTAAATTTTATGTTGGTATTTGATTTAGATGATGAATAAAGTTCCTTGTAATATTAAGCTTAATATTTAGTTATTAGTCTTAAGGGTGAACTAAATATGAAATTTATATAAATATAAAAATGTATGTATATAAAAATATATATATGTATATATATATATATATTTATATACATATTCAAAGGTTGTTTTAAATATAATAGGGTTATATTTTAAATTGTATTTAGGTTTAATTAGTAAGCATGAATTCAATTAATTGTTTAGTGTATACAATTTATTAATTAAACTCTATTATATTCTTTTAAATAAATTATAATTTTAACAAAGGGTAAACGAAGCGTGAGGATTGAAATTATATAATTATATAAATAAATTTTTATATATAAAAAAATTATAGATTATATTAGTTTTATTTTAATTTTCTTGGTATTATGTTATTTGGTGTATTCGATTTTTAATAAAAAAATTTATTATTGTAATTTAATATTTAAGATGAGTAAATTATTTTTTAAAAATTAAAATTTGTATGATTAACAAAAGGGTTATCAACATTAAGGTTTAAAAAGTTGGAATTAATATAAAAATGGGAGAGGTGCTATTAGGTTATCTTTGGTTTAAGATAGAAGGAAGCCAACTAGTGCTAACTTTGAGGCCTCCATCCCTATTCAAATTGTTTGGATGTTTGATTATTTCTAAGGTTTATCTAAATTTTCTTTTGAAGTAGTGGTTTTCTTTAGCTAGGATTTCGGTGTCTTCTAGGCAAATTTGATGTTTGGTTTTGGAACAATGTTCTGTAAGAGCCGAGGTTTGGATACGTTCATTCCTTATGTCTGCTCCATGTTCTTTTAGTCTGGTGTGGAAAGAAATCCCAGTCTCACCTATATAGCTTATTTTGCATGAACATGGAACGTTGTAGACACCCCTAAGTTGTTTTGGGTCGATAGGATCTTTTAGAGATCTCATTTTCTCTCTAATGGTCTCCAAGGGTTTGAATGAAGTTGTAATATTTTTCTTCTTAAGGATTCTGGAAATCTTATCTGTGACCCCTTGGATGTAAGGTAAGTAGGCTCTCACGTTACAAGTTTGGGTACTAAGAGTGTTAGTCATATGTTATTTACAAGTTTCATTAAGTGTATTCCACACCTGTCAAGAATTCATTCATATTCTTGTGCTCCACCATCCAATCCCATTTATACAATTGATAATATCATGTTAGTATCATATCTATCTAGTTTGAATTCGAGATAGAAATAATAAAAGTTGGCATAAAGGATATTTGACCAAGTAAAACTTACATCCCAACATCCATGGTAAACAAAAAATGTCAAATAAAGATTGTACAATGATTTATTCTTTCTTAGTTGGGTAAGGATATGATAATGACTAAAATTGATAACAATAACCTGACTATCGCAAGGTGCAATCAAACATATGCATGAGCAATTAATGTTCTCATGGAATAGTCTATAGGAATATGGAAAAGTGCATACTAAAGTTGAAAGAGATTTGGTGAAGCAACATGTGCATGTCAAAGTTAAATAGGAGAGCTCTAATCACATAAATGTAGGGAAAAAGAAATGACCATGCGTGTTTCGACAATAAGGTAAAAAACTTTGAGAAATTATCAAGTAAAATTTGTGACAAAATGGTATTTCCATAATAAAATCATTATATGTGTAAAAATTGATTAGCAATAAGGAATCACTGCCATAATAAAACTATTACTAGGATATTTCTACCACCCTTTATCAATTAAAGAGAGTTACGAGGACTATATTTGTAGCGCTCCGTTTTTCGACAGAGCCCAAAGTCATCTTCTATGTTACTTTTCTATGTATTAAACTTATTCAGGTATATGTGAGTAAATTTCTAATAAAATTTCTATGCTTCTAAATGAAATTTAGTATATTGTTTTGTCTTTATCAACCATACATTCGTATTTTAAAAATTAACTAACATATCAATATTTTCCTTCAACAATTTGTTTTCAGCATAAGAATATGTTTCACAGTAATAAATCAATAAATAGCAAGGTATATGTATGTTTTAGAGTAAGTTTCAGCATAATAATCAAATAAAATAAATAACAAGGAAATTACCTGATGCCGATGCTTAGTAGACCGTAGGTTGTAGCAAGTTATGTTTATATTTTCTTATTCAGCCAAGATTATGTGTCCACCCTACCGACCAGCTATTATCTTGATGGCCCTTGGAAATCAAAGGATTTCCAAGCCCCCGAGCTTACAAACTGATAATCCCGAGAGAAGTATTTACTAGGTTCTCAAAACCTTTCTCTCCACTTAGAGCTATCCCCTCGTTACCTTCCACTCCCTCCATATCATTTCTTCCACCCCCCTATATACTTTTCCTTCCTCGAGAAGACTTTGGGCTTACTCCACCACCCCAAACTCCCTCTCTCGAGCCCCTCAACATTTACTCCCCTCACTTAGTTCATTCATACACGTTACATTATAAAAATATATTTTCACACTCAATGTACCGAATAATCAATTATACTCATAGTAAATTTATTGGATTTTTACTGTTGGTTGTAAGTATTTATTACGGTGGGAATCATTACCCAAAGGTTATCTATTCGGAACAAAGTTTATTAATTACTAGTCTATTCACCACCTTTGTATTTAGTGTTATTAGTGTAAATAATAAAATAATATATAAATAGTTGACCTTTTCAACTTGGACAAGGTGTGTCTTAATGGTTTACCTCAGCCGTCAAGATAACTTATCTTGAAATTTAAATTCTAAGATTCGTATTGAATAAATAAATAGTATTAAACCATTTTCCATCACATCACATCCATTCAAGAATTGTTATCCTATTATGTCTAACTTAGTAATGGAAATAATCACACTCTAATCATTTATTAATCAATATTTAAATTTTACCTATATTGCAATTGTTATGACATGGACAGTAATATTATTAAAATAACATTAATTAATTAATAATATTAATTAAATCACCACAAAGTAATAATAAATGGTGAATTTAATAAAAATATTTTTTTTAAATCATTTGTTTATCACATGAGTACCCTAAGATCAACATAGTATCCTCGTTCTTCTAAACAAAGCACCCTTAAGGGCTTAAACAATCGTACTAATTAATTAGACAGTACCATTACCTTATTTACAACAATTCTCAGATGACAATGTTAACTGACGACACTTGTCTCAATTGTTTATCACAATGTTTACCAACACGTAGTACATAGCTTAATTGACTTGTTTTACACATCTTAAATAACTTTATATTCATTATCTAAATTCGATCAATGCATGATTAAGATAATTACTTATGACAACTTATACATTTATTCAATATGTTAAGTGTTTGTATATCGATACTAGTGTACATGTGCAAAGTGTGCATGCGTGGCCAGCGTATGCACAGATCAGAAATGTACTATAGACAAACCCCATCCCACCTATGCATACCTGCTAACTAATAGTAGTATTTACCCCCATGTAGAAGAACAAGCATAATATATATAGTACAATTTCTTTAACATCCTCAGTTATTTAACAGTTAATTCTTTACGATTTCACATCATTATCTTTATGTTTACATTAGTTTAATCAATCATGTACAAGGAAGGATACCTACTACCACTAACTCAGAATCAAGGAATACCCAACCCTCAACAGTACTAACTAACACATCCTCCCATCATAACCTACGTCCTGCATCCTCCCTATCATTCCTCTGCTAGTACAAAAGTGAATGTCGGACTCACCGACCTGACCACATAGAACTTGAGAGCGATAGCGTCGGCTGAACAGCGGACCTATCCTCCCCTAGCAGGCATCCGACCATCGTCATCACAACAACATGGGGAGCGTGTCTCAGCACGTCCCTCCCACGACCTCAGGTCTCATGGGAACATAGGGTGGGAAACACATCTATCCCTATCAACATACTGGTCCTACGCCCTTATCGACTCATACTTTGTTGCTATCGAGATTATCAGTTTGTGTTATCGTAACATCATTTTGGATGCTAAGGTTTAATGTACGAACAAGTTTTTTTTGTGTCCCATATATCAGATCAAGTAACCGGCTATCCCATAGCCCTTGTGTCCTGTAGGTTAGTATTTCGCAAAATACAAATTTATAGAAAGCATTTCCCATTGATCGCCAATTGATCCATGTTATCAAAAATCATTTTATTTCATGTAACCTTTTTAGTTCATCATAGATGCGTATGACATATAACACTTCAATAATTCATATAAGAAGATGGTATCCACGTACCAAATCATATATTTCACATCTTATTAATGAAAACATATAAACATATACTGCAATCGTAAAATAAAGAAATCATATGATAATCATGACATAGTAACATCATAATCATAGTGAAATAATAAAACAAAGTAACATCATATAATGAGGTCCATCATATCGTAATATAGTTTACTTAGTCGAGCTGAGTTCAACAGAATATATAAGAAAATAAAGTATGGTGTGTCTAACTGATAAATATGCCTAATAAAAATATGGGCGTTACATACACCCACCCTTCAGGAAACTTCGTCCCAAAGTTAAGGTCAAAATAGTAAGGGAAAATCTCGACGCATGGTCTCTGCATCCTCCCAGGTAGCAGACCCTGGGCTATACTTGTCCCATTGGACCTTAACTTGGTCCACATGGCGACTACGGAGCTATTGAACCCTACGATCAAGTATACATAATGGTTTGACCCTGAAGGTTCCCTCGTCCGAGACCTACAATTCCTTCCAATGAATTTTGTGAGTCTCATCATCTATGTAATGTCGTAATATAGAAACATGAAATACATTATGAGTTTTATGCAAGTGGGGTGGCAGCGCAAGACGATAAGCAACTGGTCTGATTTTCTCAAGAATCTAAAATGGACCTATAAAGCAAGGTGACAACTTGGTACCCTTCCCAAACCGAATGGTACTTTTATTTGGTCTGATGCAAATAAATACACGATCCCCTACTCCATAACTTCTATCTGATCTGTGTGCATCAGCGTAACTCTTTTGCCTATCCTGCGCTTCCTTCAACTGGCCTAATCTGTAACACTTGTTCCTCCATTTCCTGAATCAATTCAGGCCCAATTAAAACTCGATCCTCTAACCTGTCCCAACTGAGTGGTGTCCTGCATGGCCTCCCATACAATGCTTGATATGACGGCATACCAATGGAGCTGTGATGACTATTGTTGTATGCAACCTCCACTAAAGGAATATATTTCTCCCACTGTGTCTATTGATCCATAACATACATCCTAAGCATGTCCTCCATCACTTGATTCACCCTCTCTGTCCGTCCATCTGTCTCGGGATGATAAGTTGAGCTTAAGTTCAACTGTGTCCCTAATGTTGACTGCATGCTTGTCCAAAATCTGGAGGTGAACTTAGGGTCTCTGTCAGAGATTATCTTTTTAGGAACTCCATGAAGACGTACAATCTCATTTATGAATACCCTTGCCACATCTGTCACATCATAGGTGTCTCTGACTGGAATGAAGTGAGCGCTTTTGGTCAGTTTGTCGACTACCACCAAAATAGCATTATGTCTCATAGATGTGAGTGGTAATCCTACAACGAAGTCCATGGAAATGACTTCCCATTTAGTCATAGGAATATCATGCGGTTGTAAGAGACCGGCCGGGTGACGATGATCTGCCTTAACTTGTTGACACTCAAGGCACTTCGAAACAAAACCCACTACATCCATCTTCATACCTGGCCAGAAGAAGAGTTTCTTCATGTCAGTATACATCTTCTTCACCCCTGGGTGCGCACAGTAATGTGATCTATGGGCCTCTCTAAGGATTGTTTCCCTGATATCACCTTCCTTAGGAACATACATCCTTCCCTGATACCACAACAATCCATCTTCCTCAAGATGGTACCCATCATACTTCAATTCCTGTTCCTTTCCATTCTGAATAGCTGAGGTTACTTTTAGATACCAACTATCACCCAATAGTTTTCCTAGTACTCTTTCCCTCAATTCAACCTTCAAGGGTATTAAGGAGAAAAGTCTCGTTCTTCGGCTTAGAGCGTCTGCCACCACATTCTCCTTTCCTTTGATGTAAGAGATACCAAAGTCATACTCACTCATGAACTCTCTCCATCGCCTTTGCCTAGCATTCAAATCCCTTTGGGTAAAGATGTACTGCAAGCTCTGATGGTCTGTTTTAAGGGTGAAGCTTCTACCAACTAGGTAGTGCCTCCATAATTTTAGTGCCAACATTACTGCTTCCAATTCTAGATCATGCGTGGCATACTGCTCCTCATGAGGTTTCAACTTTCGAGATGCATAAGCTATTACCCCACCTTCCTGCATCAACACCGCTCCTAGTCCTTGCTTCGAGGCGTCGGTGCATACCATGAAATCTTTATCCATGTCTAGTACCCGCAAGATCGGTGCACTTGTCAACAATCTCTTTAACTCTGTAAAAGCGGCATCGCATTCATCGGTCCATTCATACCGGATTCCCTTGCGTTGCAAGGTGGTAATAGGTTTTGCAATTTTAGAAAATCCTTCCACAAACCTCCGGTAATAGCCTGCTAACCCCATGAAGCTGTGCACCTCATGAGCATTCCTTGGAATTGGCCAATCTTCAATGGCCTTTACCTTTTCCAGGTCTACAGAGATCCCTTCACCTGAGATGATGTGCCCCAAGTAGTGAATCTCTTTTTGGAAGAAGGAACACTTTGACAATTTACCATAAAGTTTATGTTCCCTTAAGCATGTCAAGACTAACCGCAAGTGTTCCTCATGCTCCTTCTCGTTCTTAGAATAGATAAGAATATCATCTAAGAAGACCTGAACAAAGCGGTCCAAGTATTTTCAGAAGACACCATTCATGAGGCTCATGAATACAGCTGGAGCATTGGTCAAACCAAATGGTACCACTACAAACTCGTAATGCCCAAATCGAGTTCGAAAGGCAGTCTTAGGAATGTCGCCTTCCTTGATCCTCAACTAGTGATACCTTGATCGTAAATCAATCTTTGAGAAGACTGGCGCACCTTTCATTTGATCAAAGAGGTCATCAATTCTTGGTATGGGATACCTGTTCTTCACTGTGGTTTTGTTCAAATCTCTGTAATCTATGCACAGTCGCAAAGATCCATCCTTCTTCTTAACGAAGATCACTGGTGCTCCCTATGGCGAGATACTAGGTCTAATCAGTCCCAAATCTAGCAATTCTTTTAACTGGATCCGTAACTCATGGAGCTCTGGAGTTGTCATTCTATAAGGAGTTTTTGAGATAGGTGTAGCTAGGGTTTTACCCCTAGCTTGTGCAAATGAGCACCTACTAAGGAGAAGGGACTCCTTAGTAGCAGTTCAGTAAATGTAAATTAAAATGCTAAAACAGAAATATAAATTACTCTAAACATGTGCATGAAACAGAAAAAACAAGGTATAAAGAATGGCTTTTGTATTAATTTTACCTCCAATGTGAAGGTTGGTGAAGCTCTTGCAATAGCCCAAGAGGGTTGCTCCAAGCTCCAACTTGCTCCTTCTCTTTCTCCAATGGTGGGAATGGGCCAAAAGGGGCTCTCAAGGTGAAAGTAGCTCAAGGGTGATCTAGGGTTTCAAGAGAGATTTTGGCAGAGTAAGGGTGCTTATGATTGTGGATATGAAATAATGGGTCTCCATCACCTATTTATAGTTTTTTGGTGGTGGAGTGTTGGCCCATGGTTTTGGGAACCATATCGTTTAGGGCAGCTGTATAGGGTTTTTTTTTTTCTCCATTTTCCTCATTATTTTATATTTTTTATTCCCTCTTTAGAGGGTTTTTGCTATTTTAGAGGAATTTTGGATATTTTTGGAGGAAAATGGGGTTTTGTAGCCATTTTGATGGTTTTGTGGCCTTTTGGAGGCTTTTTAGGCCTTTTGGAGGCTTTTCAGTGGGATTTTCAGGGTTTTTAAGGGAAATACGGTAGGAAAATGGAAAAATGAGTCATGTAATGGGGTAGATGAGGTAGTGAGCACTTTTTGGGTGTTAACAGATTGCCCCCTGATGTGTGAGGGCAGGAGCTCATCGTATGGCCGATGGACATCATAAGTCATATATGGTTTTCCTGGGGTGTGGAGAAGAGAAGAAACAAACTGAAGCCCAGAACAACGATCCCGAACAAACTGCAAGAAGTAAAAGTACATAGCCTCAATAATGGATGAGGAATCATCTGATCATATGGACGAGGCAGGCATACCCATGCTCGGATCAGGACATAACATAATAATAACAACGGGGTCCAAAATATGGGGACCTGAAATATACATGACCTCAAATACTGAATGAGGAAGAATCTCAATATATGGATGAGGCGGGCATACCCATGCTCGTATCAAGATACATAAAAAGAACTGTGAGGCCCGAAAAGAGGGACCTGTAAGATACATAGAGAACCACTATGTACATCATAATAGTCCAGAGGGGACACCAAATCTGGGACATACTGTTGGGCTGACCATGTCGGAGCTGAAGAACTGATACACTGGAATAATCAACAGTGCTACTGAGTGTGGTACCAAAGGAACGGATGAGCTGCTGGATCATAGTGACAAGGGTCACACTCGCAATGGTACACTGAACTAGAACGGATCTGGGACTGAACTGGGTACTCAAGGAATCATATAACTGGATGGCTTCCGAATACAATCACCAACGCAACCCGGACATCCACAGGAACATATAACTGGGCGTTTCGAAGTGACTCACCAATGTGCTAGAGTCGGGGAAAATCCGGGGTCTTCGACCAACAATGGAGGGGGTATAAACCCTGCGCAATTCTCAACGATGTGATCAAGGTGCTAAAATCGAGCATGTGAGAAACAACCATTCGGAGAGGCAATGATGACTCCTCTCAAAATGATCCGTAGGCACTCACCACAGATGGTGATGGGTCCAAGACGCAGGGACCTCTGGGTCTATCCTCTGGAATAGAGGGGCTGTCGTCGACAGAGGGAGACCTACAACTATCAAGGCAATGATGTTTCCTTGATAGGAGCGCGATGTGGAGAACCGAAGTGTGATAGTACTAATGGTAGGACTGACAAACTGTGGGGGATAACTAGGAAAGTAGAGTGGGTGGACTCAAACTTCCTTTGTTCAGACTATGATGGTGGGGATGATCGGGAAGCATATGAAACTGACTGATGGGAAATGGATCATAGCTGTAATGGATCAAGGATAGTGACTGGGATGAGGGATACTCAAGCTGGTGTAAAATGGCAGGAGACTGCAGACTACTCTGAACAAAAGCGACCTGATGGGGGGTGCTGCCGAGATGATCGATCATAGTGCCAGGAGGCACGGGAGAACTTCTTCATGGGTTAAGGAACTAGAAGAAGTGAGTGTAAAATGGTACTGTCGTGTGGATTTATACGAGCCCAGGACAGTTCATGCTCGTGATTGATTTCAATTTTAAGGAGTCTGAAAGCGATAAGAAGACTCTGAAATAATGGAATGGCACTGCCGTGTGTATTTTACGAGCCCAGGACAGTTCATGCTCGTGGTTGCTTTCAATTTTAGAGAGTCTAAAAGTGATAAGAAGACTACAGGGGGTTGCTTTTTCGTGTGTTAGTCTCCAAGGCCCAAAGAAGCATAAAAGGATGCAATGAAGAACTCTTATAGCCGGTGTGACTAGAGTATTCCTTTTTCGTAATTAGTCTACCAGGTCCGGAAAAGGGTTAAACTTATACCAGATAGATGCCCTTTCAGGTACTTTAACGAGCATGAAAGGAAGCAAGATTGCTCAGCGATCTTTTCATTGTTTTAGGAGTCATAAAAGAGCTTAACAGAAACTCCCTAAGTGCCTTTTTCGTAAAGGACTTGTCCGGCCCGAAAAAGGGATAAAATTATACTGAACAAAAGGAATGGTCAGGCAAGGAGGAAGTGCTCAATCGAGGGACATTTATGATGACCAATAACGAGGGTGGGGGGGAACACTGGTGGGCCTCCTTGCGGGGTAATGAATGGTGGCAAAATAATGAAATATTTGCAGTATGACAGGAGTGAATGGCTCATGTAAAAATGTGGAACAATCCGACAGTGGCCGATGTGGCACGCAAACCGAGGCAGCAAGGTGTCGAGACATAATGATGAAACTGTACCAAGTGAGACTGAGAAATGATCTCAAGCATCATCACAAGCTCGAAAAGATGAATCCGATGATATAAAATATACCAAATATGGGCTACGGTCGATGTGGCACGCAAACCTGGGCGACAAGGTGTCGGGACACAATGTTGATATTGGTCCTGGTGAGAGCGAGAAATGATCTCAAGCATCATCACGGGCACGGAAATATGAATCCTGCAGTGCAAATGGTGCGAAACACAAAGATCATAAGGACTCCAGAATGGTTAAAGAAAATAACTAGGTGAAAAAATGGTTGCAAATATACAAGTGACATGTGACCTCAAAAATGGTTGAGATCACAAATGTGAAAAAGTAAGCAGGGTTAATGACTTGCCCCCATGCTATGTGCATGGGGTTTGTGATTATGGATCACATATGTGTGGGTTTGAAAAATGGGTTCATTGACTTGCTGAGATAGATGTGATGGGGAAGGTTCAAAATGATTGATCATGCCCCCTATCCCAGGGTCGAGGGAATCTATTATGCCCCTTGACTCAGAGGTGTCAAGGTGGTGCTCTATGATGGCGGGGTCAAGACTAGGCACTTCGGTATAGGACCAGGCAAAGACATCACAAAATTCTTGGAAGAGTTTTTTGTACTCCTCAATCTCTTGTTCACTGCAGGAGGCTCCTAAGGTTATGAGTTCAGGAGTACCTCCTGGGGCAGCGATATCAATTTGGATGACGGGTGAAATATTGGCCATGTTACCTTCCTCAAAGGCATCCGGAGCAGGAATAGGATCCTTAAACCAGTTGACCTTGGTAGGAAGGAAATCTTTGGATTCAACCGCAAATTGGGTGGCGGTGCTAGAGGAAGATGCTTCTGGGAGGAAATACGAACGATGGTGCATGTCATCCCAGGGATACTCCGGGGCAGTGAGTGCCTCAAGAATCTCCTCATCAGTACGGAAAGTGTGGGCCGTCAAATCGGTTGACGAGGGAATGGTAGTTGAAGAGATCATGTAAATGGTGTTGATCTCCCCGGATGAAGGTGGGATCGGGGGGTGAATCTCTTCAATGGTGGGTGGTGCTGTCTCAAGATCCAGATTGTTCATCTCATAGAGAGCTGCTCTGTAATCGGGGAGATCGGGACAGTGATGTGAGTAATGCCCGTAAACACCGCATATGGCATAGGGGTGGTTAGTACGTAGGGATTTGTCCCGAGGCTTAGGGGTTGGATCTAGTTTGACAACCGGGATACTGGGGTCATCGACAAGCATCTGCATGTGTTCCTGTAATGCCGGTAACTATGGACATTGATGAGTCGCATGGCCTAACTCATCGCACAATGAGCATTTGGGAGGAGCACGAAACACGGGGGGGTTTTTGACTGTCTTGGGAGGTGGTACAGCAGTGTAAGGTTGAGGACCTCTACCCCCAGTGGATTTGGGAGGCGGAGGGAGATTCATGGAGGATGAAGGGGTAGAGACACCGGGGGGTGGCTGAGTGGTAGTAGCCATGGGTTGCACCGGTTGTAGGACGACGCTTGGTGTCGGAGGGGGAACGGGAGGCGAAAGATACCAGACGGGTAATCCCAAGGTTAACCCAAGGAGGCTAAGGGTAGCCATGACCGGGGCGCTTACTACTCCCGAGGGAGGGACTAGGAAGGGGATTGTATCGATAGGTGTAACACCAATGTGGATAGGTACCAATGGTGGTTTAGGCAACAAGGGTGGTTGATTGTTAGGTGTTTAGTTATCGTGGGACAGGGTAAATAAGTCAGACACTTCGGGCATAGATGACGGGGGAGGAATGGATTGGAAGGTGGATGTCATCGGCAGGTCTGAGTAAACTCCAGGTCCCAAGGAGGAAACAAACGAGGTAGCGGCACCACTAACCGATTGTTCAACCATGGGGAGAACATTTTCGGGTGCAGCAGGGGCATTAGGATCGTAGTAGGTGAGTTGGTCAATCTTGACCACGCGTCCATCATGGGGGAACATCATGGTACGAAAGACAGAGGAAGCTACCTCCCGCATAGCATACATGTAGCTGCGACCAAGTAAGAGGTTATAATCAAGTTGGGCGTTGATGACCTCTATGTCAATGAGGACGGTTTTACCACCTAACTGGACGGGGACATTGGCTAGGAGACCTTGGGGCTGAGCCGAACGACTGTCGTAGGCACGTAATGCAGTGGTGGACTGCTGAAGGGTAGGGGATCCCAACTTCTAACATACGAATGTAGACATAACGCATGTGGAGGCAGCTTCATCGATGATGCATCGATGGATGACAAGATTTCGAACGGAAACAGAAACTTGGAATGCTAAGGAGGAAGGCAAGCGTGGTTCGGACTGGTCCAAATCAAATGCCATCAAATTCGAATCATTTGTGTCAATCGCCCCAATGGCTGAGAGTAAAGTCTTGCGTTGGGAAGGGCATTTTTTCAAGACTTCTAATGTAGACATGGCTGCGAGAGATTGGGCTAAGTCATCTACAATGTTGTAGTTGGACGCAGCACGCGCATTGGGGTTATTGTTGATACGGCGAAGTGGGAAACGAGGTGCTTTGGGAGCGCCGTCGAGGGGGGGTGGAGGTATACGTAACGCTTGATCAGTGGGATGAGCGTTAGTGGGTTTATCAGTGGGAGGGACTTCAGAGGTGGAGCCATATTGGTTTCGGTGGGTCTGGAGGTTGACATCAGCAGATGACATCATCAACAAGTGGTGGGTCCCTGAGTCGAACATGGGTTGATCAGGAGCGGCGTAAGTGATTTGTTGTTGGGGTGGCGCGTTGGCTTGAGGGGGATCCATCGGCTGAGTGTTCACTATGCCTTGGTTTGGTAAGGGGTTTTGCAGCACCAAAGGTGGTTGCTGAGGTTGCGAGGGTTTGGGTGGTGCTTGAGGAGCCGCATGCCCTTGGCAATGGGCATCATCAACCCAAACTTGCCGAGCTCACTCCAAGTGTGGGCAAGCATGTGTGTAGTGGCCATAGACCTAGCAAATAGAACAAGGATGGTTTGTTCGCAAGTTGGGTTTTTTATCCTACTTGGGTGGGCGATCAGGGTTTTGGTTAGTGGGGGCCGCATTATTGTTCTCTTGGGGATTAGCCGGTTGACCACCTTGGTCTGTAGGTTTGTTGTTCCCATGATTACGGCCCTTGCCGCGGTTTTGTTGGCCCTGGTTGCACTGGTTGTTCTGGTTTTGCTGCTGATTTTGTTGGGCGTACACTTGCCCTTGGGCAGCAGGTGGGTTTTGGGGTTGTGCAGGTGCGGGAGCAGGCTGTGGTGGATGATATGTAGGTGGAGGCTGTGCAGGTGCGGCACCTTGAGGGGGTTGCTGATATGTCTGCGGAGCAGGTTGTGGATTTTCCGCAGGGGATGCCTGTGGCGGGTAATAAGCAGGTTGGGCCTGGGAAGGCGCAGGAGTTGGTGCAGCCTGCTGGTGGTAATAAGCGGGTTGGGCCTGAGAAGGCGCAGGAGCTAGTGCAGCCTACTGGTGGTAATAGGGCTGAGGTGCGACCGGGGGGGGTAAGAGGGGGCCGTATGATCGAAGCACTGAGGTGGACTGGTGGGTCCATGGGAATGATGGTGATGTGTCGTAGGAGCATACGAGTTGGTGGCCCCAGACTGTGAGGAGGCCCGCGAAAGGTCGGGGCCAGGGGTAGGACGTGCTATGGAAAAGGGTTGGGGATGCGAAGAAACATGGTCGATGATGCCGTCTGCAGCATGGGATGCCCCCAGCGCATCGTGCTTGGAGGAATCGCTGCGAGGGGCGTCAGGTATAATGGTATAGAGATAACCCGACTGGGCGTAAATGAGGTCGAATTGTTGGGCCTTAAGGATGGCCTCTTCTTCAGACTGGGGTCTTTCTGATGCCACATCCTTAGCAATGATAGGGAGAAGGGACTTGAGGAACCAATCTAGGAAGATATGGTCGTCTAATTTGATCTTGCATAAGCTACGGCGTCGACGCCACTCATGAATGTGGTCCGTGATATGGGTAGCCGTGTTTTGTCTGCAAGATAGGAGGATCTCAACGCCCATGTCATAGCGGACAGGTAACTGGAAGAACTGCAGGAAGGTCGAGGCAATGGAAGCAAAGGTGGCATGGGTCCCATGGGGTTGCTTGATATACCACTTGGCTGCAGCGCCAGTGAAGGTGCGCTGTAACAGACGGAGGCGAATAGAGTCATCCACTATGGAGTTGGAGGAACACCATAGATGGAAGGACATGATATGGTTTTGTGGGTCCTCACCTGCCTTGCCCCTGAACTTAAGGATGTCAGAGGGGAGATTGGTGGGCATGTGAGGCCACGCAAGGTCATGTCGGATAGGGTCGTTGGTCAATCTGTCTAGGTCGGGTAGGTTGAGGCTAGCCATGAATGGCAAACTAGAAGAAGGATGTGACATAGTAGTGGGTTGGACCAAGTTGGGGCCAATGCCCCCAAGTGGAGGGGCAGGATTTGGGATGTGGCTCCCAAGTGGGGGAACTAAGGTGGTATAGGATGGTCCTGCACCACCATGGGTAATGTGAGCCACTGATGGAGTGGGGATAGGAATTCCAACTGCGGGAATAGTTGCAGTGAGGGGAACGGTAAATGGGGGCCCCATGGAGGGCCTACCCAAAGCAGGTGTGGTAGCTGGTGTGGTGGTGGATGTGCCACCAATGGTCCCTACCAAGAAAGGAGTGGAAGTCATGCCAGCCATGGGGCTAGTAGGGGCAGTGTAAATGGGGTTCTCAGACTCTGCCTCAGAATCGGAGGTAAAGTAAGGGGCGTCAATATCTGGTGACGGAGTCCTATGTCGCTGATGAGTGGAGTCAAGGGACAAGGCTCAAGATCTATGATAAGTGGTATCAAGTGGGGAAGATCTGTGTCTCTGACGAGTGGTGTCAAGTGAACCGTGTTGTGGGGGCTCGCCCCTGAGGCGCCGAGAATGTCTCGGGGACTCAATGGTGACAGATGGTGTCGAAGTTCTGTGGGTTGAGGTGAGTAAAAAATAGCTCAAAAACCCTAATGCAACCAAGTGTGTATAAGGAGAGCTCAAAAACAAGGCACTCAGGCCAACAACCAACTCAAAACACCTACTGTAACAGTTGTGCTACAATAAGTGGAGTACCAACAAAATGGTCAGAATACCAACAAGCAGCAGGTTTACTAAAAATAAAAAATGGTGGACTCACTAGACCAAAAGGAGGTAAGGGAGCATGCAAACACCTAAAAATAAAAAATGGTGGACTCACTAGACCAAAGGGAAGTAAGGGAGCATGCAAACACCTCACTCAGGCCTCCGGAACCTTCCTCGCGACTTCAACCCTCCTAGGGGAGAGGCCCTCTGGTAAACTGGTTGTGACCGTGCCAAAAAGTACTAGAGGATTTTGGTTCCCTAATTGGACAACAGCTATGTCTCAAGTGTAAGTAACCGAGGGGTGTTATTGGAAGCCTATCCCCCCGATCCTACCTAACTACAAAGTTTCTTTTGTGTTCCCCAAGTGGGGTTAGAATATTGGTTGAGTTAAGTAGTTTTTAAGGCTCACTTGAATTATGTGAGAGAGTGTGTGCTCGTGAGGTGATGAACCCAAAATAAAAGTGCCACAAGGGGGGCAACTTTCTAATTAACAATACTGAAATGCAAAAAATTTATGAATTAAAATACTAAAATTTTAAAAAGATTCTGTAAAGGGTACAGAAATTATGTTGCAGAAAAGGTTGTAGGGAAGGATGGCTGCAGGTAGGACAGATGGTTGTGCAGATGCAGAAAATATTGCAGCAAAGGGGGTTGGGTTCAAAACTGGAAAAAATGCAGAAATCAGACCGCGGGTCTGTGGCGAAACTGAGCAGTCGGACCGCGGGTTTGCGGGAAACAGGCGCGGACAGGACGCGGGTTTTTTGCCGACAGGCGCAGTCAGGACTCAGGTAATAGGTAAAACGACGCAGTCGGGTCGCGGGAAAAGGGCTAACAGACGCAGTCGGGACGCAGCAAAGGGGCTGAAAGCCGCAGTCAGGATGCGGGAAAATGGCCGACATGCGCAGTCAGATCGCAGCAAACAGGCTGATTAGCCGCGGTCGGATCGCAAGTAACAGACTTGAATCCGCCGGCAGGGCGCCGGAAACAGTCTGAGAGCCGCGGTCGGGTTGCAGGTAAAGACCTGAAAGACGTGGTCAGGACGCGACTGCAGAGGGAAAAGATGTGGTTTACGGCAGCCGAAAGGGACAGCCAAAAGGAAAAAACGGGAAATTATTACAGAAAACTAAAAAAAAAAAAATTAAACTGAAACCAGAAATTCAAACCTAGGGGAGTCGCCAAAACTGTAGCTAGGATTTTACCCCTATCTTGTGCAAATTAGCACCTACTAAGGAGAAGGGACTCCTTAGTAGCAATTCAGTAAATGTAAATTAAAATGCTAAAACAGAAATATAAATTACTCTAAACATGTGCATGAAACAGAAAAAACAAGGTATAAAGAATGGCTTTTGTATTAATTTTACCTCCAATGTGAAGGTTGGTGAAGCTCTTGCAATAGACCAAGAGGGTTTCTCCAAGCTCCAACTTGCTCCTTCTCTTTCTCCAATGGTGGGAATGGGCCAAAAGGGGCTCTCAAGGTGAAAGTAGCTCAAGGGTGAGCTAGGGTTTCAAGAGAGATTTTGGCAGAGTAAGGGTGCTTATGATTGTGGATATGAAATAAGGGGTCTCCATCACCTATTTATAGTTTTTTGGTGGTGGAGTGTTGGCCCATGGTTTTGGGAACCATATGGTTTAGGGCAGCTGTATAGGGTTTTTTTTTTCTCCATTTTCCTCATTATTTTATATTTTTTATTCCCTCTTTAGAGGGTTTTTGCTATTTTAGAGGAATTTTGGATATTTTTGGAGGAAAAGGGGGTTTTTTAGCCTTTTTGATGGTTTTGTGGCCTTTTGGAGGCTTTTCAGTGGGATTTTCAGGGTTTTTAAGGGAAATACGGTAGGAAAATGGACAAATGAGTCATGTAATGGGGTAGATGAGGTAGTGAGCACTTTTTGGGTGTTAACAAAAGGCTCCGCACCAGGTTTTAGTTCGATTGTGAAATCAAGCTCTCTTTCTGGAGGTAGTCCTGTCAATTCCTTCGGAAAGACATCCTTGAACTTGGAAAGTACTAGGTAAGAATTCAAGGAAGGTCCTTTACTATTGCTCACGACCTCCACTACGAACAACTGGCATCCTTGTCTTAGGCACCGCTTAGCTTTCACCATAGAGATGAAACGGAGGGATACCTTCCTCTTCAAGCCTTGGATTTGAATTGTCCTTCCCTCGTCATCGAGGCACAACACCTTCTTCGCATAGCAGTCTATGAAAGCTCTATGGCCTTCTAACAAATCCATGCCAATAATGAGGTCATAAGTCCCCAAATTGGTGACATAAGCATCCAACTTAGTGGTGCACACTCCTAAGTCAACCTCACAACTCCTCACTTTAAGACCTACTGTTTGCTTAACTCCTGAAGCCATTTCAACCAGTTTGAAATCATCGTGCTTGTAGGCTGCCAACCCACATTTATCTAATGCAAATGGTGAAATAAAACTATCAATTGCTCCCGGATCAAACAAAATTTTAAGTTTGACATTGTTTACTTTACCAGTGTATTCTACTACAGTAGATTGATGTTCTGCTTGGTGGTTATGAACCGCTACATGAATCTGATGACTGTTACCCGAACTATCCATGGGTACTTTTCCTTCCCTGTACCTGCTGCTTGACTGACCCTTGGGACAGTCTCGCTGGAAATGAGGACCTCTGCATCCCCAACAAGAGAGATTGGGAGGGGCTTGCATGTTGCTCGGAGGAATACTCTGAGATGAGTTCCTTCCCCTGGGTCCTCTAGAACCCCTTGATCCTCTATAGGAACTTCCATGTGTACGCCCTTGGCTTTGGTGGGTTGCGGACGATGCCTGCGAGACTGAGTTAATTGAAGTATTACCCCTCGGTGTGAACCTGTTACCGTAAGGAGGAGGTCTAGATTGTCCTCCCCTAAAGTAAGGACGTGACGCCTTCCTTGAAACATACTGATTGGTTCCTGTCAACTTACTACCCCCTTTTCCATCTGACATATCAGCTGCATAATGAGCATACTCAACTGCCATGGCAACTGAAGTTGGCTTCCACATCCGCACAGTAGCCCTAATCTTGTAGTTAAGTCCATACACAAAACGCTCTACCTGACAATCATCTGCATCTAGGTAAGGAACATATTTTACTAGTTCCATAAACCGAGATTCATATTCCTCCACCGTCTTGTCTCCCTGTACTAAGGCATGGAGTGAACCTGCCTGTTCTTCCTTGTAATAATTTGGCAAATACTTCTTGTGGAACCTCTCCTCGAACAGTTCCCAAGAAGTTGTAAGAGGAGTAAGGTGCAACTGCTTCTCGAGATTTGACCACCAATTCAAAGCATCACCTTTAAGCTGAAAGACGGCCATCCTAGCCTTGGAACTAGATGTGTACTCATTCAATGCGAAGCATCTCTTCATGCCTTCCATCCATGCTTTGGCATGCTTACCGGGTCGTCCTCCTGAAAACTCTAGAACCTTTATCTTTTGCAACTCCCTCGATATGTCCTGAAGTGGTTCTTGTCTTGGGCCATGTGCCCTTTCAGAGTTCTCTCGACTCACTTGAGTGGTTTCCACCTCGACGGCCCTTTCCGACTGCCTGTTCATCGTGGTCATAATAGCCTCCAAAGACCTCATTATGATCTGCATTTCTGGTGTTGAGGTTGGTCGTGGCGGTGTTGGCGGCGATGATGGTGGCGGAGGCAGTGATGATGGTGGTCGACCTTGACCCCGACCTTTACCTCTGCGCGTTGTTACCATGATTGATCCTGATGCTGGAGTAAAACATCCCATTGTTAGTTTCTAAGGAGCGTGTTAGTTGATTTTCAATTAGATGCATTTCAGAAAATAAGCTATAGTTCACTGCGTTTTGATGAGGCCATCTTGTACTAAGTCTACTAAATAACTCTTCCTAAATTTATGCATTGGATTCCATGTAATTTCCCTAAGGTTCATATCTAAATTGACATTTGAAATAGTATTTCCATATGCATAGGTGCTAGCATTTATTTAGGTTTAAATGTTTTAGGCCTTAATCTATATTAATATAATAATTATGATCCCTATTAACCTTACATTTTTAACTCTTAATGTAATCATGATTAATCTTATAATTAAAATTTATGATTAACTTACAATAAATCTTATGATTAATTTTATGCTTTTAATATTAAATTATATATATATTGTTAAATTTTAAATTTTATTTAAATTAATAGAAATAATAATAAAATAAACAAAATCAAAATAACCAGAATAAAGAAAATCTATACTATAATGAGGGTTTTTATAGCAACTATTTTTGTTTTATATTTCATTTATCCTAACCCTACACCCTACGCGGCCTCTCCACTAGTCCACCTCCATGCACGGGGTTATACGTGTGAAGGCCACGCTGCCTCTCACTGCCATGAGAAGGAGTAAGGATGAAGGCACGTGGTCTCTCCAAGCAACCCACCGCCCTGCAAGAAGCAAACCCTAAATAGGGTCAACCTCAAGGGCGCACACCTCTTTTCTCTTCCATTTTTTTTTCAGGTGCCACTTCTGCAACTCTTGTCGAGCTCGGCTGCTAGGCATGGTGGAGCTATGGGTTCCTTACAAATGTTTGTGGATAACAAGGTATAAGGTAAGGGTTATAACATGTGGCTCCCTTTTATGCGGATATTGCATGCATAGTTGCTAACAGTTTTTATTCTTAACAACATTGTTTCTTCCCTGAATATCAATCCTGTACAACATATCTATTATCGTTTCGTTCAGTACCAAAATTGTCTGGTCGAGGATTGATAATCGAATGCACGCATGAATGGTCTGGTTCGCGTCTGCATTGATATTCACATTCTCATTCATTCAATTCAGCGTTTGAATTTTTGTTCACCTTTATCCCTATTTGAATTCTGATTTTGATTTTGCTGCATTTTCTCAACAAGAGGACGTTCAGGTTTGATGATTTGGTTGTCTTAGCTTATGAACTTATCTTTTTAAATGTGAAAAAGAGTGATTCAGTTGACGTACCTTAGTTCAACTGTAGATTGTTATGGTTACCGTAGGATTTAATTCTCAGACAACTGTTTGCTCTTTTGGAATTGGATTCGTCTTCTTGTTTACAGCATATTAATTTCTTGGCTTTTGCATTTAATTTCAGACTTTACAGCAAATTTCTTTGTTTACGGCTTAGTGTTATTCCCCCCCTTTTTTTCTCTTTTTTTTTTTTTGAGAGCACGCATCCCCAGCTCAGCCAGAGAGGGCGCATCTCAACCCAGAGGGAGCGCAACCCAGGCCTGAGAGGGCGCAGCTCAACCCAGAGGGAGCGCAACCCAGCCCTAAGAGGGCACAACTCAACCCAGAGGGAGCGCAACCCAGCTAAAACAGTGTTCAAGAAGTAAAAATCCTACTTAAACTTTATGTAATTTGGGTCATCAGGCTCCATTTTTATTACAACATGGTTTTATTTATAGAGAACGCAGCCCACTGGCAGGTTCGCGTCCTTGATGGCCTGGCTGCGCAGTGCCTAGACGCGTTGCAATCCTCATTAAATACCAATTTAACTACCATTATATTTAAAATTGACTTAAGCCTTATTTTTGTCTCATGAAATTAAAACATTTATATTACTACAATCCCCACGTCATTTTGCCAAGGTTCCGGGCTTATCCCAATCCAACAAACCATGATGCTCTTCTCTACGAGCCTGAACACGCCATTGCTAATGCCTTTAATAGCTTAGAATTCGGCTAATGCAACTGATTAGGTTAATGCAACTTGTTTTATGTGGTGTTCAAATTTGGTATATACTTAAGAATTAGATTTTGAAGCTGCGCCAGGGTTTCACCTTCTTCTATTATTTGCACAAGTTTTTTTTTTTCATTACAGCTTCAGGCTTTCTCCCCTACGAGAACCGAATTCTTCTTCTTAACTTTTAGAAGGATTTCTATGAGTCTTCTAATGTCATCATTTCTATTTCCCGTGGCTTCAGCACCAACCCTAAAATTTGAAGTCGACGCCAAGCAATCCTGGCGCAGATGGCTAGCAGGGGCTGCCAAAACGTGGCAGCCACCTCCAAGGTTAGCGTCTACTGCACTGTGGTTAGTCCTGCTCGCAGACTTGGTAACTAAATCGATCTTCGGATACTGTCTCTAAATCTTTGATTCTTTTAAACTGGGTGAACTTGCTCATTATATTTTTTTATTTTTTTTTTGGTTCGTCCGTCTGTCAATATTCAAGAGTTTATCAGATGTTGCTTTTTATATATTTTATATATATATAAAACCCTCGTTTATCAGGGTTTGGAGCATGATGGCCAGGTTTAAAATTTTCATTTTTATGTAGGCAAGTCGATGGATCATAGCATTTCAGGTTATTCATCTAGCCATTTCATCCAGCAATCGTGGTTGGGCAGCAACTATCGATTTCAATATAAATATCTTTTGTTTTTGTTGTAATTTAAAATTTAAATTTCTTCTTTTTGTTTATGGATTCCCATCGCTCAGTTAGCCATCAAATTTATGTGATAGTTTTCATTGTATTTTACAGTGTAAATGTATATATATAGTCTTTCAACTATGTAGTATATATATTTTGATAGCTCTTAAGCTTATTTAGGCTAGTTTAAAATATCAGCATAAAATCCTATATTTTTAAAAATATATCAGCATTATTTAAATTATAGATTTTCTGTCTTAAATTTCTTGCTACCTAAATATTTAGGCTCCTTGATTTTCGGTTGCACAAATTTTACAGAAATTTATCACTTCTAAATTTGCTCTGTTAGTTATTAATTTTAACACAAGTTGTACTATGATAATAATAAAAAATACTGCTCGCTCGTGTTATTTTTATTTCTAAATATATTTCAAATATGTATCTATTTTGAAATACAAACACATATGTATACACATGCAGTTTTCTAACATATCCATATTTTCTAATGGTGTTCCAATTTGTGTTCGTGCAGGTAAAAGAAGCTGAAGTTTGGTGTTGTTCATACCTCAATTCTATCCAGGTTTATGTTCTAAGTTCTTGTAGGATTTAACATCGTGAATCTTCACGGTGGTTTAGGCGTGTGCAGGCCCGAAAGGTCTAAGTGTCTGAGCCTTACGCTCTGATACCAAGTGTAGCGCTCCGTTTTTTGACAGAGCCCAAAGTCATCTTCTATGTTACTTTTCTATGTATTAAACTTATTCAGGTATATGTGAGTAAATTTCTAATAAAATTTCTATGCTTCTAAATGAAATTTAGTATACTGTTTTGTCTTTATCAACCATACATTCGTATTTTAAAAATTAACTAACATATAAATATTTTCCTTCAACAATTTGTTTTCAGCATAAGAATATGTTTCACAGTAATAAATCAGTAAATAGCAAGGTATATGTATGTTTCAGAGTAAGTTTCAGCATAATAATCAAATAAAATAAATAACAAGGAAATTGCCTGATGCTGATGCTTAGTAGACCGTAGGTTGTAGCAGGTTATGTTTATATTTTCTTAGTCAGCCAAGATGATGTGTCCACCCTCCTGACCAGCTATTATCTTGCTGGCCCTTGGAAATCAAAGGATTTCCAAGCCCCCGAGCTCACAAACTGATAATCCTGAGAGCAGTATTTACTAGGTTCTCAAAGCCTTTCTCTATTCTCAAACCTTTCTCTCCACTTAGAGCTATCCCCTCGTTACCTTCCACTCCCCCCATATCATTTCTTCCACCCCCCTATATACTTTTCCTTCCTCGAGAAGACTTTGGGCTTACTCCACCGCCCCAAACTCCCTCTCTCGAGCCCCTCAACATTTACTCCCCTCACTTAGTACATTCATACACGTTACATTATAAAAATATATTTTCACACTCAATGTACCGAATAATCAATTATACTCACAGTAAATTTATTGGATTTTGACTGTTGGTTGTAAGTATTTATTATGGTGGGAATCATTACCCAAAGGTTATCTATTCGGGACAGTTTATTAATTACTAGTCTATTCACCACCTTTGTATTTAGTGTTATTAGTGTAAATAATAAAATAATATATAAATAGTTGACCTTTTCAACTTGGACAAGGTGTGTCTTAATGGTTTACCTCAGCCGTCAAGATAACTTATCTTGAAATTTAAATTCTAAGATTCGTATTGAATAAATAAATAGTATTAAACCATTTTCCATAACATCACATCCATTCAAGAATTGTTATCCTATTATGTCTAACTTAGTAATGGAAATAATCACACTCTAATCATTTATTAATCAATATTTAAATTTTACCTATATTGAAATTGTTATGACATGGATAGTAATATTATTAAAATAACATTAATTAAGTAATAATATTAATTAAATCACCACAAAGTAATAATAAATGGTGAATTTAATAAAAATGTTTTTTAAATCATTTGTTTATCACATGAGTACCCTAACATCAACATAGTATCCTCGTTCTTCTAAACAAAGCACCCTTAAGGGCTTAAACAATCGTACTAATTAATTAGACAGTACCATTACCTTATTTACAACAATTCTCAGATGACAATGTTAACTGACAACACTTACATCTCAATTGTTTATCACAATGTTTACCAACAAGTAGTACATAGCTTAATTGACTTGTTTTACACATCTTAAATAACTTTATATTCATTATCTAAATTCGATCAATGCATGATTAACATAATTACTTATGACAACTTATACATTTATTCAATATGTTAAGTGTTTGTATATCGATACTAGTGTACATGTGCAAAGTGTGCATGCGTGGCCAGCGTATGCACAGATCAAAAATGTACTATAGACAAACCCCATCCCACCTATGCATACCTGCTAACTAATAGTAGTATTTACCCCCATGTAGAAGAACAAGCATAATATATATAGTACAATTACTTTAACATCCTCAGTTATTTAACAGTTAATTCTTTACGATTTCACATCATTATCTTTATGTTTACATTAGTTTAATCAATCATGTACAAGGAAGGGTACCTACCACCACTAACTTAGAATCAAGGAATACCCAACCCTCAACAGTACTAACTAACACATCCTCCCATCATAACCTACGTCCTGCCTGCTCCCTATCCTTCCTCTACTAGTACAAAAGTGGATGTCGGACTCACCGACCTGACCACATAGAACTTGAGAGCGATAGCGTCGGTTGAACAGCGGACCTATCCTCCCCTAGCAGGCATCCGACCATCGTCATCACAACAACATGGGGAGCGTGTCTCAACATGGCCCTCCCACGACCTCGGGTCTCATGGGAACATAGGGTGGGAAACACGTCCATCCCTCTCAACATACTAGGCCTACGCCCTTATCGACTCATACTTTGCTGCTATCGAGATTATCAGTTTGTGTTATCGTATCATCATTTTGGCTGCTAAGGTTTAATGTACGAACAAGTTTTTTTTGTGTCCCATATATCAGATCAAGTAACTGGCTATCCCATAGCCCTTGTGTCCTGTAGGTTAGTATTTCGCAAAATACAAATTTATAGAAAGCATTTCCCATTGATCGCCAATTGATCCATGTTATCAAAAATCATTTTATTTCATGTAACCTTTTTAGTTCATCATAGATGCGTATGACATATAACACTTCAATAATTCATATAAGAAGATGGTATCCATGTACCGAATCATATATTTCACATCTTATTAATGAAAACGTATAAACATATACTGCAATCGTAAAATAAAGAAATCATATGATAATCATGACATCGTAACCGCATGACATAGTAACATCATAATCATAGTGAAATAATAAAACAAAGTAACATCATATAATGAGGTCCATCATATCGTAATATAGTTTACTCAGTCGAGCTGAGTTCAACAGAATATATAAGAAAATAAAGTATGGTGTGTCTAACTGATAAATATGCCTAATCAAAATATGGGCATTACAATATTGTGTACATATAGCAGCACAAGTCGATCATATGTACCCATAGATGTGCTCAAATGATGTCATGACCAATTGTCTATTTAAGCACAATCGATTGTAGCAATTAATATTCATCCAAAGTTTGTCTTTTATGCCTCTTCACTAAAGATAACAGTATCTCTTTTTATGAGCGATAGGGACTCCTGCTTTAAAAAGCTCCATTGGTACCCTAATATTTATGATAACATTCAAACATCTTCTACAATATAAGAAGGTTTTACTTTGAGGGAACTTACTTTGATATTAAACCCTTGCATAAGGGAAAACTAATTAAGGAATTGAAGATTATCATGATGTTCTCATTCTTCAAATGCATAATCTTTTCATCTTAAAAATTAAATATGGTTTCCCTAAACCTTGGATGAAATACTCATTGTTCTTATTTTCAAAGTGGTGACAAAAACAATCTTTCAAATTGTAGGACCATAATGATTATCCCTCTTTATCTATATTGTACAAAAATATTTTTGATAGAATATGACATTTGATTAAAATTCTAGAGGAAGAGGGATGGAAAACAAATTGGTTTTGAAGCTATATTTCAACCTTAGATCACATTATTACTCTTAGGATTATTGTAGATGAGTGTTGAGATAATAAAATCAATCTTATTTTCTACTCCATTGACTTTAAGAAAGTTATTGACCTAGTCCCTAGAAATAACTTATGGAAGATTCATGAGATTGGAATATCTAAATTTCCTTTCATGTTAAACAATAATGCAATAAAGTTCTACATGAACCATCCATTCACATTGTTGTATCTTCAACTGTCCTATCACACTAGAAAAATTCCATCCCTTGGACAAATCTATCATTCACATCACTATATGATCTTCAAGTGTCTCACACCAAATAACCTTTATCCCTTGTACTGATTATAGGATGGGCATGTCAAGAGAGAGAATCAAAATTTGGGATTGCCATCAAACTATTATCATCACATAAACAATAAATGTGTCTATTTCCATTCATTTAATTAATTAAGTTAAAATCTAGGTTGGTATGACCTATAATCTTATTAATCCATCCACACACTTATGTATTTCAAAGAAATTCATCCATTTTTATCAAAATATCCCAGGACTTAAAATATAGTTGGTGAAAGTGAGGTGTTATTATCACCTCTATCAAGGTTCTAGTATCTCAATGACACATTTGTACCTATGCTCGTGCTTATGTAACACAAATATTCACATTTATTCATTGGTACAATGGCTACATTACACAACAATAATGTGATTACATCTTTGCCTAAAGAGTGAAATGTCTTTGATAATGAGATAAAGGTTTAAGAAAATAAAATAAAAATCTAAAGTAAATGTAATGCACACCTAAGTGTTACCCAGATTTTGGGTGAAGCTCCAATTTTTTATGGTCCTAGTAACCATATACACTATGGGATGTCTTGGTTTCTCTTAGTGTGTGCTTGGGATTTATTTCATTTGGGATTCCTAAGTGTTGTGAAACTTGGCCTCTTGCATTAATTCGTCTCACACAAGTGTGTGATATTGTTTCTTTTGGTATATGGGTGGTGGAGTATTCCTTTCCCCCGTCTTCCAATATTTTTGAAGTTTTGGTTTCACTGATACTTTTAGGGTAATTCTTAAATACACAATTAGGCGGGACTAGAAGGTATCCTTGTGATGGCCATATCCACACCAACCATTCATGAAGGAGGAAAATATATAAGATTTGTACACACTATTAATAAATTATGAGGACGCCTTGGTTGGCAAGTGCAGGAGGGGTTGATCTGCAAACCTTTCCCAAGTATTTCATTATGGATCTGTTCTTTCCCTTGTTTGGCAAGTTTGGGATACGAGTCTTTTGGATTTTTTGGTGGATAATTTTGGTTTGGGATTTTTGTGCCTGTTGTTAGTAGTTCTTCCCTGGTTAGAGGGGAAAATCCTATTTTTCCCTCTTGTTGTTATGTCAACCTTCTATCTCTAATATTTTTCCTGGCCATGTGTACTATCTCTTTTGGAGAGACCTCCTTGTATTTTGAGCTCCGTTCCCCCTATCCTAGTAGTTGTGGCTTTGGCATTTTCAGTACCGGTTGGAATTGTATTAAAATTATTAAATGGATATTGAAAAGAAATTAGAGGACCTCTCCAAGCAAATCAGTGCATCCAATGCTAGTATTCAGGACATCCAAACTCATTTGAAATGGATGAGAGACCGTATGGAGGGTCTGTTCGAAGTTGTTCATCAATTGGTTTCGCATTCTCCAGTCTTAGACAAATGTCTGGACCAAATTGAACAATTCTCTCATCAAATTAATGATAATATGGAAGCTCATTTCACCAATATGCAAGCGGTTGTTAGGGCCTGTGGCAATAAACTGAGAAAAATAACAATTGTTGTGTCAAAGCATGAAGACTTAATTAGGGGTAATTTTTCTAAAAATGATGAAAATTTCAACTTTAAGAATGGTGATGGTACTTTAGTCCTTCAGTTAGTCCATATCCCCTCTAGCTCGAAAGATGGATTGGAGGGTATGCATATAAACCTTGTCGTTGATAGTGATGAAGATAAATCAATTTCCAGTGGTTCTCGGGATGATGATGTTGATAATAAAGATGACGCGGAAGAAAACACTGCCCAGGATGATGATGTTGATAATAAAGATGACGCGGAAGAAAACACTGCCCAGGATGATGATACTAATAAAGAAAATTATTTAGATGTGAATATGGAAGAAGATTCTTATGATGTTGAGGTTGTTAATGAAGAAGAGGTTTCGATTGATGTTGCGAACAGTTTTGACAATGATGAAGATGAAGATGATGTCCTCATTTTTAAATGAACTTTTTTTGCATTTTGCTAGTCAGTCAATATGTGAAAATCTATAGCATTCTAGGGAGTTTTATATTTTGGAATAGCAATTCCTCCTTTTAGATGACTGTAAATATATGTTTCATCTTGCAAGCTACAGTATATGAACCTTTGAACCATAATAGAGGATATTTTGTATGGCTCTGCTGAATTTATTCAGCCTTTTATCAATACAAATATAATCGTTCTTGTTAATATATATATATATGAGGACACAAAATGCAACACTAGATATTCCCTTCCAAATCTATCCAATATGTGTTAATTGTGTTAATTAATCCAATTATATTAGTTTTGTTAATTATGTTAAAGAGAATAATTATGTTAATTACGATTGGACTACAGTTACAGTGTTGAATCCATTTTAACACTCCTTGAATAAACAAGATCTCAAATAGATCAAAGTGTTTAGGTATAATTTTAGCTTATTTCCCTACATATTTTTGCATGCAAATATGTAGTTGGGTGTTCATGTATTATTTTAATTTTTTGGGTTAGTTTTGGTTTTCTTTTATTTTATTTTTTAAAATTTTAATTTTTTTTTAGCCCACGGAGTGTAGAATAGACGATTAATGAGTGTATTGTTAAGGCACTCCTTGTGTAAGGTCACCGGATTGGAACTTCATGGGTACGAACCTTACAAACAAAAAAATCTAAAAATGTCGACTTTGTTTTTGTGTTTTTGTGTTTTTTTGTTTTTGTTTTTTGTTTTTTGTTTTTTTTAATTCTTTACTTTTTATTTTTTAATTGTTTTTTGCAAGTGTCTTTGTTTTTTTTTGTCGTGATTTAAAAAAAAATAACAAAAGGTTTTAGGGTCTTGTTCAAAATACTTGTAATTGTAACCCAAAGAAGAAAGGGGTGTTACTAGTAGCACCTCTTTTCAATTCGAGAGTTGATTTTGGCATTTTCAGTGCAATGGTGCCGACTGTTAAAGCCAATGTTTCAAACAAAATTTAATTTTATCCTCGGAAATAAAAATTGGGGTGCCATGGTGGCGCTACTTAAGGGACACAGTTTCAAGTTGGGCCCATTTTTGGGTTTTGATTGCAGCAACACCAATTGTTATGGCCAAGGTTTCAAAAAATTGTAATTTTAGCCCCAGGAAAAAAAGGGTGCTACTAGTAGCATCACTTTTCGATTCGAGGGTCAATCTACTGTCTTGATTGTAGTGGCGCCAGTCAAGGTTTCAAAAAAAATGTAATTTTAGCCCCGAGAAGAAAAATGGTGCTACCGATAGCACTACTTTTCGATTCATGGATAAAAAAGTGACTAAATTTATTCTTTAAAAAAACGAGGACTATGGAGAGTTCTCGTCAAGTTGTATAATATGTTAGGTATTAAAGGGATAGGCAAAGACATAGTCAATATAGGCATTTGAAGGGATAGAGTTAGGTATCCATGTAAAGGAAAATGTTATTGTTCGTGAACATCAAATACTAATATTGGCAAAAAATAATGTGTTTCTAAAATAATATGGTCTTAAAGGGAGTGAGGGTTTTTTAGCCAAAGCCCTACCTTGACCAACTTTACAAGCATTTTATGATTGTTATGTTTTTATAAGGGTATCACCCATCAATGAATTTGGCAATGTAATTGGAATTCATTTGGCTAAATGGTAGTATGTTGTAAGGATAAATGGTAGTATGTTGTAAGGCATAATGTCGTTTACAAGTGTATAATATGTCTAGGGTCATAAGTATTGTCCAAGGTTCATTCGGTTCACTTTCTGTTTGACTTAATATGTATGGCAATTTATTGGGGAAAAAATCGCAGTGTTTATGTTGTCAGTTTTATTTTCAATTGTGTATGTTCTGATTTTTTTTCAATCCTCCATGCATTG
Source organism: Larix kaempferi (assembly GCA_027924585.1). Taxonomy (NCBI): domain Eukaryota; kingdom Viridiplantae; phylum Streptophyta; class Pinopsida; order Pinales; family Pinaceae; genus Larix; species Larix kaempferi. The sequence goes on from BSBM01000131.1 coordinate 4,034,111, forward strand.
TCAAAGGATTGAAAAAAATTCGACAACATGTATGCTTGCCCATACACACTTGAAAATAAAACCGACAACATAAATGTTGTCGATTTAAGGTTTAGGGTTTATGGAATTCAAAATAATCTAATTTTAATTTTAGATTATTATGCAATGTATTGGAAAAAAACTAAAACGTTGTCAGTTTTATTTTCAATTGTGTGTATTGGAGTTTTTTCAATTCTCCAGGCATTGTCGAATGATTGGAAAAAATCTAGCAACATTTTTGCATGCCAAAACACATTTGAAAATAAAACCGACAGCATAAACGTTATCGATTGATAAAAATAAACTTAAAATTACAATTGAAAATTTAAAAATTAATTAAATACAATTATAAAGTTAAAATTGTAAGTTTAAATCTATGGATCACTTCTCGGTTCGGATGCCATTTGCCAGTGTTGAGGTCATTTTTGTGGGTGGGTTTTCGTTGGTTTGTTGGTCGTGGTCAACGATCGATGGTTGGTCGCTTTCAATTGCTCGATTGAGGGATAAAATGGATAGACAATCCGTGGGCCCGTGGACTCTCTGTTTTATATTTTTTATGTTCAGAAATCCATCAATCAAGCTTTTTTAATCAAGATTTTGAAAGAAAAAAAACATGATCAAGGGCTTGTTTAAGCCCTCAACCGAAATTTTGAAAGAACCGTTTGGGGAAATCCGCACCCGCTGCTTGCCAAAAAGTGTTACCGTCTTCATGGGAACACCCCTTGACAAGTATGCATTGATTATAGATCTTTGAACAAAATCATAATCAAGTACCAATATCCAGTTCCTCAGATTGACATTCTTCTTGTTTAGCTCAAGGGCACTAAATGTTTTAGTAAAACTGATCTAAAGTCAAGCTACCACTAAGTACCAATTGAGCAAAATGATGTATGGAGAATTGCCTCCAAATCTAAGAAAGGTCTTTTCAAATGGTTGATTATGCCTTTTGGCTTGACTAATGCTCTGACAACATTCATAAGGATGATGGACAACATCTTGCGATCATTCAAAAGTCTTTTATGGTTGTATATTTGAATGATATCCTCATCTTCATTAAAACTTAAGCAAAGCATTTCAATACATTCAACAGGTCCTAAGCATCTTGTTGTTGTTGAATTTAGATCTTAATGCGGAATTATAGTAGAACTTGAAATCAATGAATAATCAAAAGCATAAACATTCACGAGACACAGTATATACCCTGGGGAAACCCTCTAGTACTTGAGGGAGAAAACCCCAGCAAAATCTTCCTTAGAATATTAATAGATAGCAGATAATGACTTTACAAAGAGCAGATTACATCAAGCACCCCTGGTGCATTATCAGAGAGAAATACCAAGCACCCATCGTGTAATCATAGAGCAAGAGAGGAGAGAATAATAGAAGAACCCAGCATTTGATTCTGCACTAAGACCAATTCACAATTTTGGTCACATGCACACTTCCTTCAAGAGAGATTTGCTCTTCACCTTGATCTCATCAAAGCCTGCATTACAAGTGCACCATACAGCTCATTCTTGGCTTAATTTATAGCCTTCTGACTTCAGGATGAACTCGCCTTCCAGCTGGATGCTAGATCACTTAGTTAGGTTACTAACTCAAGTGTCGTAACTTAAGTGTCATAACTCAAGTGTCGTATTTTAGTTTAACTCAAATGTCGTCATGCAAACACTTAGTTAACTAGATCTTCTTTGTTATTACTTAGTTAACTCTTTTAACTGAAGTCTTTCTTGTTAACACCACTGAAGTAAACAATTCAAGTTCTCTCTTATCTTAACATATCTTATATTTATCTCTTTTCTTATCCGCATGATCCACTTGTGTCATCTTTACTTTATTTATCATATCAAATATACTAAGGAGATTTTCCCAATGATGTGATCATCTTGTTCTACAATTGTTCCAAGTTGTTATATGCTAAAGTAATTCACTCTAGAGGTGGACAGTCTCTAGAGGAGACTTAATAGTTCAACCATGGTTAGTAGTACATCACACCCCATTCATGCTTCGACATGTAAAGCATTGCCTCAACACATGAGGATTTGTCTTGACACATAAGACCTTAGCCTTGACCATCAAGATTGTACAACATCATCACTTTGACATACAAAGCACTTACCTCAACACATGAGGTTTATTCATTCTTGAGTCCAACTCAAGATTCTTCTCCAAGTTTCCTAAGTCCAACTCAGGCTCCTATAAGGCACTACCTCGACACACGAGGCTCAAGCTTGACACACAAGATTGACTTGGAGAATGACTCATGATGTTGTAACTTTAACAGTTGCAACAAAAGTTATATGTCAATTTGGATAAATATCCATTTGACATGCAGAGAATTCAGTATCTAGGATACATTGAGGATTAGCATGGTCTACATGTTGATCCAGCCAAGATGCAAGGCATTCATGATTGGTCAACCCTAATGACTCTAACAGAGCGCCAAGAGGACATTAGTAAGTATATCAAATGATGCGCGTTATGTGCCATCAACAAACCTACCATCAAGAAGCGAGCGTTGTACACTCCTTTGCCTACTACATACAAGCCTCGAGAGTCCATCTCCATAGACTATGTGTCAGGCATGCCTTCAACCAAGCATGGCAATGACTATGTATTTGTGGTTTTTGATCAATTCTCTAAGATGGTTTACACCCTACAAGAAGAGTATTACAGCAAAGGCCACGTCTAAGCTCTTCTACGAGCGTATTTGGATTCATTTCAATCCTCCATTGACCATTATTTAAAACAGGGAGAAGTTTCTGAGTACATTTTAGTCAAGCTTATGCTCAATGATGAACACCAAGTTGACCAAATCAACTACCTTCCACCCCCAAACCAATGGACAAACAAAGTTGTCAACAAGATGATTTTGCATATCCTAAGAATGTACAACGTACAACTCTAAACATCCACCTACATGGGATGAGAATCTTCCTTATGTTCAATGTAGCTATAGCAGTGCCCTTCATAGCTCTATTGGACATGGCCATTTTCAAGTGTGCTTACATTTCCAATCATTAGCTTCAATTTACATAGCTTTTCCCATTGCACTTACATAGGAAGAATCCTTCGATGTTCATACTGAGGCTAGTAGAGCAGCCAAATTTGTTGAACAAATCTAGCACATCCAAAAACAAGCTCATGATATTTTGTAGAAAGTCAATGTCAATTACAAGCAATGCTAGAATCAACACCGAGTTCTAAACAAGTTTCAGATGGAAGATAAGATATGGTTGCATTTACAAAAGGAGCACCTTGCAAAACCTCGTAAGAAGCTCTACCCACTCCTATATAAGCCTTATCACCATCACCAAGGTTGTTGGTGATAATTCTTTTGAATTAAGTATTCCTTATTACCTTGGTCTGTACCTAATATTTAATTAGGGTTGCTTCAACCATATTTTTTTGTCTCTTTGACATCTCGAACGTGGCCAAGCACTTGGCCCTTACAAAGCTCTATCCTGGTTGCATTGTGCAGGCACAATTGACATGATTATAAACACCAAGACTAGGGCACCCACCAACAAAAGATCCAGCTCTATTGGTTCGTTAAAGCATAGCAACTCCCTCACCAAGGCAAGTGGCTCAACAAGTGTCAAATTCAACAAAATTTTATTCATCTAATAGAGGAACTTGACACAAAGGAAACCTTCCTAAGGAGCATCACTGACCTAGGTGGATATGAGTGGCCACCCACATTTCCAATTATTCAAAAAAAATCCACATCTTAACAATTCTACTACAATTTTTTAAGTTTTAAACTCCCAACCCATTTTCAAATATTTTCCTTCCAGTTTTGGCAGTCGACATAGGCCACCCAATCGAAGACCGCATGGCCTACCAAACACATAGCATTGATTAAACTTTGTAATGGTCCAAGAAACACCCTAAACAGAGTTTGTATGGAAAAGTTGCACACTCATGTAGTTAGCTTCCTTGAGGCCCACACTCTTTTTGCCACATCATCTCCTAACACCAACGTTTTGGATCTTTAGCGGCTTTGCTTCTTAGGACTTCATCCTTTAAGATAAAAGGGTAATCTTGGCCTCTTGAAATGTTTTCTTGTGAATGAAAGTAACCAACACAGCTCTATTCAAAGATAAGCTACCACCATTGTAACTAATTTGTATTGCTTTCTATTCTACAATTTTTTTTAAATTCATTCATTAATAGAATTTGGATTTCATTGTATCATTGCACTCTCTACAATATCTCTGTATGTTCCCATTTATAGTTATGTCTTCATTTCATTCTCTATATAATCTAGATAAATGCACTCCATAACACAATACATGCAATGGAGTTGGGAGGTGGAGGGGATGCAAAGAAGGATGAACATAAATTGGTGATAACTAAGGAGGGGGTGCAAAGAAGGATGAACTGAAATTGGAGATAACTAACATGTAGGAAATTAAGGAACCTTATTATAAGGGAGAAGTAATAAGCATCTAGGAGGTACTCTATAATATTAGTGAAGCACATCCTAGGAAGTAGTCTTGGTGGTGATGAAAAACAACAAACAAATTAATTATACAAAATTGATTTAATTAATGACAATCTTGTTTTTATTGAATGAGCATTACATTGAGCAGGATAAAAATTAAAATTCAAGAATCAAAAATTTTAATTTTCATCAAATATATTTATTCCTAATTAAAAAATGAAAGCTTCCAACATTTAATAATATCATATCTGTAATTAATAAAACATTTATAATTAATTATCATAAAAATAAAAATATACTTTTAACATTTAACCAATTTAATATCATATCTGTAATTAATAAAATATTTATAATTAATTATCATAAAAATAAAAATATACTTTAACATTTAATATCTAAATTTGACTAAGTTTGAATTGCTTAATTATATGATAGCTTTATTTTTTTAAATAATTTAAATATTATCGTAAAAAAATAAAAATACATTAAAAAATAATATATAATTTATTTGTATATATTCCAATGTAATTATAGAAGTTTTTTTTTTCATGCGAACCTCATCACTCACCAAGTGAGCTACATTGCTGGCTTATAGAAGTATTTATATCATCAAAACAATTTCGCCCATTTTTAATAAAATGTTTTTTTTAACGAAAAAACATATAAAAGTTCTATAAAGAAATACTGCTCATATATATATATATATATATATATCCTGCCTTAACAAATTATACCTTAAATTCTAACATAATAATTTATTTTATTTGTTCATGTTCATTAACAGGTGGATTTAATGGAAATTGTCCTTTTTTTAAACATGCCTTTACAAGGTAATTGATCAATATGCTCTCTTTTTTTAATGCATCCTACGTTACACTCCCAAGTCTCAGGAGCAAAAGGATTCAAGAATATAAAGTACGTCAATGGAACTTCAAACAGCCAATCCGCCACCATTAACAAATGAATCATTTAGAAGTCTTCCCTGATTGAAAAAACTTAGGTCCAGGAGAGCTGTACCCATCAAATGAGACCAATATGTTCATTTTATCTCAGATGTGAAATTCAACATTATAAATTACAACCCACATTGTCCCCTAAGCCGCCCTGTGTACATAAGGACAAATCTATATGCCAACATATTTCCAAATATCATTGTCACATGACGTGTTTTTAAGCATATGACAAACCCCATCCAGAGTGGGAAATTATTTACAAATCACAATTTTGGGTTGGAAGCAATCTTGGCACTGCATTGGGAAGAAGCAAATGTTTTCACCTCAGTGGCTGGTGCAGGGGAGACCTTTAATGTACCCCCAAGTTCTGCTGGTACGAGAGGAATGAGAGAGTGCACAACGTCAGCTATTAATGGCCTGTAACTGGGTTCTGGCTGCACACATAGCACTGCAACAGCTGCCACCTGCACTCATCAAATGCACACTCATCATATACGCCTAATTCTTATTGCCCTTTATTACACACAAGGAATTCTCAAAACAATGTAAGCTTCATTACAAAAGCAAGGTATATCTTTAATTTGTTTGTCATTTTAGTCGTCTGAGATTCATCAAGCAGTTATTCCACCCAGACAAACTCCTCTTTGTGGATACTAAAATGATGCCTATATCATATTTCAATCAAGTTTGATTTACAGCACCCAAAATTGGACATGTTGGGATTCGAAACCACAACCTGCCCCTGGCTGGCAGTTCATTCGACCCAGCCCCAGCCCCAGCCCCAGCCCTTCACTCTGATCTCATGTCGAAAAGTGGAAAGGTAAGGAGACAAACTCAGGACCTGCTGTTATAATGGATCTGCACTTTCATTGAGCTATCTGTCCATTCATTATAGGCACCCTTAACAACAATGTTACCACACTGGACTAGACAAATGATTTGACAAAGGCAGTAAGAGTTGAATAGGACTGGGGCGGACAAATTTGAAAGTTACATATTAAAATTATAAGAAACAATAAAAATACACGGAACAAAAATAGCGTTATTTAATATAAATGTTTCCAATGTATATATAAAACAAAATTTGAAGAATAACTTATTTCGAAATAAAGGATGCTACTACATACTGTTATCCACTGAGTTGCATTTAGGTGGATTCCCAGTGACCAGTCAAAGACTTGAACAATTAAATTGTTCATCACATGTGTTCAGAAGTTCACCGGGCCATATTTTTAGGCTCTTTTGTAAATTCACATGTCTAGACCCCCTGGGGGAATTGTAATAAGTTGGTCTAAGCATGGTATTTTTGTAACAGGCTTGGTTTGCCTTAGGTTTATCTATCAAGGGAATACTCTAGAGTGTTTTTTCCTTAGGAATTATGCGCTACGCTTCAATGACATATAATTCCAGAGTTTTTCACTCACACCTCCAAAGCTGGAGTATTTACCATAGTGGTCGAACCTCAGGAAGTTATTAAACCTATGTGTCTATGTATTTTTTACATGCTAGCCATCAATAATGAGTCGTATGTGTTAATTTTTCATCAAGTTAGGGTTATATGCAGGAAAATGACAATTCAATATACTTTAATGCAAAAAATACATTTAATAAACAATTACAAACATTGAATATGAAATAGTACAGTAGTAATCACTATCGTAACATAATTTTCATCTCTTTCAACTTTATACCTTTAACACTATCAGATAGGTCACTGTGTTAAAGTAATTTTAACACTACTAGTTAGATCATCGTGTTAAAGTAATCTTCAGTAACATGTAATAAAATAAACAAGTTGATTGTATAACAATAGAAGAGATATAGTTGAAGATACTTACTTGGGTGTGAAACCCTTCCTATAAGAATACTCAAAAGAGTTACTTTCATGAAAGACTGTGCCTCAGAGAGGCCAGTCAACTCTAGGAACTAGTTGACCCTACAAGAGGGTAGTACAAACCAGAGAGAAAGAGGTGACAGGTTGCAGTGGTGAAGATCAATGACATTCAAAAAACACAGTGACAGTCAGACAAGACTCTGCACAGTAGAATAATTCTTATCACAAAAGTTTGACTTCAAACAAGTAGATCAGATCAAAAATAGTCCACAGATAAGATCTCAGTTCATAGAATCTAACTAGCAGGTTAAATCAAGTATCCCAACATAAAAAAGACAGGGACAGAGATCCCAAGTCTTACTGCCCCCACCAAAAGGAGAATAAGCTTACAGACCTCACGTTCTCCACAAGAAGGAACAAACAGCAAACGTAGATGAGAAGTAAACTCGTGAGGGAGCTGGCCGTGGACAGAGTGAGCCGTGAACAGGTTGAAGGTGAGAGAGCAAGCCATGGACAGAGATCCGAGCAGCAAACTCGTGCCGCTAGCCCCAAAAAAAAAACGAGCAGCAAACTCAAACAACAAAATCGTGGAACAGTAGAACCGTAGCAAACTTGTGGAGAGGAAAAGCCGTGAAGGAGTCTGACCGTGAAGGAGAAGAACAGGAAGGAGTGAACTCGTGAAAGTAACCCGGTGAAGGTGAGCCCGTAACAGAGAAACTCGTGAAGTCAAAGAAAGTAAATCCGTGAGGGAGGCTACGTGGAAGCTGAGTTAAGAAAGAGAGATAACCCGAAAACAGAGTGACCCGAAAAAAAAGTGACGTAGAAGAAAAAACGACAAAGGACAGTCCCGTAGAAAATAGCAAGCTCCATATGGTATATTCGTACGTCTCAGGATGAAGAATAAACTTCAAGTCTTCAAATAAATAGAAGCAAGTTTAATTTAGAATGGTCCAAGGTTAATTCCGTTGGAATGGTCCAAGGTTAATTCCCTTGGAATGGACCAAAATTAATTTGTTAGAATGATCCAAGTAATTCAATAAAGTAGGGAATGGTCACCTTAAAGTAAAAGAAAAAATAAAAATAAAAATAAATAAATAAGAGATAAAAAATAAAATAAAATAAAAGATTAAAAAATAAAAAAATAAATAAAAAGATAAAAAATAAAAAATATGTCCCAAAAAGTAAACAACATAAATGTGGGTACCAAAAACCATGACCCTTAGAATCAAGGGTATGCTCTAAATGTGGGCAAACAATCATAGTACTCTATAAGACCAGAAACATTAACAAGGTGGTATAAATAAAAAATAGCTCAAGGTGGGTAAAAGATCCCAATAACCACAAGTCAAAGACAAGGTACCAGAAGACCAATAAAATCAAGGTGTACGGATCAAAAGTAAATCAACCAAGGTGGAGAAGGAACAACCAATCATCTCTCTCTCAAATGTACGAATGTTCCATATAACCTGAAAGTTCGTCATCACTGTATAAAGAAGGGTTCACACGGATGATGTGATCATGTAGTCCTCTATACTGCTCCTAAGGTCAAATGTCAGTGGCTTCATCAAAGGGTGGCCAATCCCTTGAGAAGACCATCTAACTCAACCATCTTGAAGACCTAGGAGAAGAGGACATCACACATCATAATCTTGGTAATTGACCAAGTGCCTCCATTCTCAAGGAATGGCTCTCAGCCCAAGGCTGAGCTTCAGTCCCAAACTGAGTCATGTTGATCAACCTCTGATCCTGTTAGGAACCCATGTCTTTACTTTGTTAGTATATTGTTGTTGGACGCATATGCTTTGTAAGTCATCCCATAGTATTTGTTGATCCATAGTTTATATTAGCCCATAGTATTGGACACATATGCTTTGTAAGTCGTCCCATAATATTATATGTCCCATGGTTTTGACTCATAGTATTGACGCCTAGACTTAGCGCATGGTTTGTACTGACACATAGTATTGACCCATGGTATTGGCACCTAGACTTAGCCCATGGTTTGTACTGACACATAGTATTGACCCATGGTATTGGCGCCTAGACTTAGTATATAAGTGTGTGTTGAGGCCTATGAAGGCACCGTGAAGTTAATTGTATTGAGCTTGCTCAAAGGAGGTTGCCCCCTCGAAGTGGCACGTGATCAATATAAAAGTGATTCCAAGTTCTATTATTTCTAATATCTCGTGTATTTGCATTAATTAATTATTGCAGGTTCTTCACATCTGGTATCAGAGCACTTTTTTGGGCTCGTTGGGTGGAATTTCTGTCAAATTTTTTTTTCGCATCTGTTGCAGCTTTGGATTTGGGAATAATCCCTATCCGCTTAATTGTGGGAAGTACTTGAGCATAAGCCCTAAAACTCATTGTGAGGAGTACCACAGGAACCCCAAAGTAGCTGGCCCATTGAGAGGACCTGCCAGCGAAAAGGGCAACGACCCCTACCTGATTGACTAGTTCCCACCCGTGAGGTAAACCAAGAGCTGTCGTTTGTGACAAAGCGGTTATCAGTTTTACCTAAGACGTGGAGTGAAGGGTACTGCCCCAATACGCAAGCCGTCAGACAGCATTGGTGGCCGAGTGAAACACTTGAACTGTTAGGAAGCCGTACATACCTGGAGTCCATATCTTTTTTCAGTTGAACTGTTGCCGATCACTTCCGCTCCAGATCTAGCCGTTTCAGATCTCTTCTGAAAGTTGTTCCAGATCCAGTCGTCGTTTCAGATCCAGCCGTTTTCGATCCCTTCCGCGCCGTTGCAGATCCATCTATTGCAGATCCCTTCCGCGCCGCTGTTGCCGATCCATTTCTGAGAGAATAGAAAAAAAAAAATATATATATATATATATATATATATATATATTTCTGTTTTTCGGCCATATCTTCCTTGTTTCAACTCTGTTTTCCCTGAAACTTCACTGACATCCCCACAATCCCATTCTGCATATTTCATTCCTGAAGACGCTATCCCAAATTCCACTTCCCAAGACCAGAAATCCCACATTTGTCTATTTTTAAGGTTTGCCATAACTTCTTCAATTTTCACCCGATTGCCTTCAAATTTTACCATAGAGTTCCTACTTCTGAAATCCCCATTTTTTGCTTCCATGTCCCTCAGAAAGTGTCGAAAACCTAGTCAAACCCCAATTACCCCTCCGAGTTTTTCCCAAATCCAAATTTCCCCTTACTAAATAAGCTTATGTTTGTGTTTTTCTATCCATTCCCCCCCCCCCCCACCAAAAAAAAAAAAAAAAATTACTGGTTATGGTTGTCACTCACACAGGAGCAAACACCATGGAGGAAGCACTTGCTGTCATCCAAACCAAACTCCAAGATCTGGATGAAAAAATTCTCAGCCTCCATCTTCAGCATTCAGCCATGAACAATAACCGACAGCCAGAATCTTTTGCAGCCACCGGGTTCTCTTCTTCCAGCAATTTTCATGGGCCAAAGCTTGATTTTCCTCACTTCAATGGTATTGATCCGACTGGATGGATATACCGAGCAAAACAATATTTCAATCTGCATAATACTGTTGATGTCCAGAAAGTTCCACTTGCATCCTTTCATTTGGAACAGGAAGCCCTTCAATGGTACCGTTGGTACATCAAAGCTCATCCCAAGCCAAACTGGACAGATTTTTGCCAACTCCTTTTGCCACGATTTGGTCCTAGTGCTTTTGACGACTCACAGGAGCACTCACTAAACTTCACCAAACTGGCATAGTGAGAGTATCAGACAGAATTTGAGAAACTAGCCAATCACACAGAAGGATTGTCTGATGAATTCTACAGGAGTTGTTTTATCAGTGGTCTCAAGGATGAAATCCGCTCAGAGGTCAAAATGTTTTGTCCCAACACAATGATGGAAGTCCTAGGGTTGGCTAAGCTGGCCGAGGACAAAATCGCAGGTCAACAACGCTCCAAACCCACCTTTGTTCCCTTCAGAAATATGGGTTCCCAACGATCTCCCATCACGCCTGCTCCTCAACCAACTCCTATCAAGCAATTGTCTGAAACAGAGATGCAGGCACGCCGAGAAAAAGGGCTTTGTTATAATTGTGATGAGAAATTCACTCGGGGACATAGATGTGTTCAACAAAAGCTCTATCTCTTAGATGTGAATTCTTCGCCTGCCTCAGAACTTGATGAAAAAGCTCCAGATACAATAGATGATCAGGTCGACATTCAACACCCACCTGTTGACACCCCATCTCAAGACGACCCACCCAAGATCTCTCTCCATGTTGTAACCGGCGTCACCACCCCACAAACAATGCGAGTCAAGGGATACTTCAAGAAGCTCCCTCTTACCATACTCATTGATTCTGGTAGCACTCATAACTTCATTGATCCTCGGATTGCCAAACAGGCTGATTGTTTTGTTGATCCTTGCTCCAACTTTGAAGTCATGGTTGCCAATGGGGGCACCTTACCTTGCAAGGGGAAGTGTCACAATGTGCGTATCTCTATGGAAGATTATAACCTGCGCTCTCACATGTTTGCTTTGTCCTTAGGCGGATGTGATGTGGTTTTGGGCATTCAATGGTTACGTACACTTGGCCCCATCTTATGGGATTTTGCTGAACTTTGGATGCAGTTTTCAGTCAATGGGGCACAACACAAATTTATGGGCTTACAACTAGGGTCTCTCTACATCATCAGTTCACATCGCCTGGAAAAAATACTTAAGAAGAATTCACATAGTGTCATCGCTCAGCTCCATTCCATTCAGATGCACCCATCAACAGTCTCCACTACTTCCTTGGATAGATATGCAGGTGTCTTTGCTGAACCAATGAGCTTGTTTCCTTCAAGAGACCTTTCCGATAAGAATTTAGCCGCATCTACCTCTCAGCAGGAAATGATGACTATTTTGCATACAGTACAGAAGTGGCAGCCATCTCTATTGGGGAATTATTTCTGCATCAAGACTGATCTCCAGAGTCTGGAAACTTTCCTAGAACAACGGGTCTCCTCCCCAACACACCTGAAATGGGTTATCCAACTCATGCGTTATGACTATGCGACCACTTACCAGAAGGGTAAGGACAATATGGTGGAAGATGCTCCTCCTCGCACATTTGATGACCCAGTTACTCTTACAGCTATTCTCTGCTTGTTCCAAATTGGTTGCAATCTGTTCAATGGGGCTATCTCTTCTATGAACTCCATGCTTCTTCATCAGTAGGGCACTCTGGGTTCCTCAAAACGTATGACCAGGAAAAATGTAACTTCTTTTGGCAGGGACTCAAAAGGACAATTCAACGGATGGGGGTTGACTGTGATACTTTCCAGGTCAACAAGGATGAAACGACCCTCCTTTCGGGACTGCTCGAACCCTTGCCCATCCCTCCACAGATTTGGACAACTATTTCTATGGATTTCCTAGAAGCGCTCCAGTGGTATAGTACCACATCTCAAAGGACACCATATGAAGCAGTCTCTAGACAGGCACCACCAATTCTTCTTCCATACACCTTCAGCAGCTCCCCAGTTCAGGCAATTGACTCAATTCTTCGAAACCGTGATCAACTTCTTCTCATTCTGCAGGACAATTTTCACATGGCAAGAATTCGACTGAAACAACAAGCCGATCAGCACCGTTCTGAGCGCACTTTTCACATCGCTGATATGGTTCTTCTTCGTCTACAGCCTTCTATGCAATCCTCCCTGAAACTCCAAAGGCGCTAGTGGCTCGAAATGCAACCCGAGGATGCTACAGGGGACCCACTCCTTCAAATTCTGCATCAATTTCCACATCTAAAGCTTTGAGGACAAAGCTTTTTCTAAGGGAGAGGGGATGTTAGGAACCCATGTCTTTACTTTGTTAGTGTATTGTTGTTGGACGCATATGCTTTGTAAGTCATCCCGTAGTATTTGTTGATCCATAGTTTATATTAGCCCATAGTATTGACCCATAGTATTGGACACATATGCTTTGTAAGTTGTCCCATAGTATTATATGTCTCATGGTTTTGACTCATAGTATTGGCGCCTAGACTTAGCCCATGGTTTGTACTGACACATAGTATTGACCCATGGTATTGGCGCCTAGACTTAGTATATAAGTGTGTGTTGAGGCCTATGAAGGCACCGTGAAGTTAATTGTATTGAGCTTGCTCAAAGGAGGTTGCCCCCTCAAAGTGGCCCGTGATCAATATAAAAGTGATTCTAAGTTCTATTATTTCTGATATCTCGTGTATTTGCATTAATTAATTATTGCAGGTTCTTCACAGGTCCATGACCAGGTCCTCCATTCTCTCAGAGAATGGTCCTCAACCTCAAGCTGAGCTTTCAGTACCAGACTGAATGTTGATCAACCATCTGCAAGACCTACTTGGTTCTTGACCAAGAATCTGCTTAGTCCTAGACTAGGATGTCTCTGTCTCAACCTGCAGGATTTGCTTGGTCCTCGTGACCAAGAAACTGTCTGGTCCCAGACCAGAATACCCTAGAGACAAATAGGGGCCCTAGCCACATGCTAGGGACTTTTCCATGGCATCAACCTGCTTGGTCCTTGACCAAGAACCCCAGGAGACAGTTGGGGGCCCTAGGGTACCTTCTAGGGTCTTACTCATTACTCTGCCTGGTTAACTTGACTAGGAACCTTAGTTAACTGACTAGGGTACCATTCTCTCTGAGAATGGGTCTCGCAACTACACTAAAAATTAATAGTATGGACATGTACTAGGTGTCCTAGGAATTTGAGTCAGTTTCGACAAAAATAAAAATTCCGTAAACTTAAGCTATTTTTTAATAGTTTAATTGGAAAAATTAAAATTATTAAAAAAGTGTGGTTAGGAGGAAGAATTAGACATGGGGGTGCTCGTTTTCTAACTCAGAGCACCCACTTTCACAAGTTTTCGAATGATTATTTATCTCCAAAATTGAATATTACTCGAAATTAATAAAAAAGACCAAAAAAATGGGGAAAATAATGAAACCGGAAATTTCCAAAACTCAAAAAAACATGTCGAAAGTGAAATTTCTGAGTTGGCAAAGCAAAATGGAAATATTCCTAAAGTTTCTAAAACACTTGTGAGTGTTTTTCTCGGCAAATAAAGGCAAGAGGATGTTTCTCTATAGAGAGGGCGCATTTCCTCATGGAGAGGGTGCGAATCCCAAGAAATGTGTTAGCAAGTGTAAGATAAAGCATGGTAAGAGAGTTAGAAAGTGGAAGGAAGCTGATTTTCAGCCTTTTTCCAACTCATTCCAACTCAAGACAAGTTGTCTACAACTCACCAAGTGTGCCTCTCTCTTGGCAAGTGCGCTATCTCATTTTTCAATATAAGCAAGGTCTTGGCTCCTCATTTAAATATGAAGGATAAGCATTGAACCTCTACTCTTGTAACTTGTTTATGTTTCTCTTCGGAATAAAGTTGAAAGGCTTTGGAGGCCATATGTTGTGCAGTTGTTCCATTGGATGTATGTTTGTTTGATGTTTTGAGGTGATATCTCGCTAATCACTTGTCATTTTGCAATTTTTTATTATCTAGCTTAGATGGCCTTTGTGCCCATAGTATAAGCATTCATTGTATTTGATTTGCTTATAAATGCTTGATTAATTAGAGATAGTGAAGCAGCAAGTGTATTCAATTGTACTAATGCCCTTCTAATCTCTGTTAATTACGTATTCTAGATTTAATCTTGTTTTTGCAAGTGTTTGTGACAATGCAGAATAAAGATCTGAAGGAGGAGGTTGAGTTTAGTTGCATCCTCATCCACCTTCAGTGTTGGTTGTCTTGGCCTAATTATGTTGAGCTGCAGGTATCTTTGGTTCCTTAATCTTTCAAGACCAAAGTGGGGTTTTTTGCTTCTTCTACACTATTAAATCAAAAATCTTTCTTGGTCACTTAGTTACCCTTGCTTAGTGAAAGTTAAATCTGTAGTTGCATATCAAAAGCTTTCTTTTATTAGGCACATATATTGGATCTTATTTGTTTTCAAAGTCTACTTTCATTATAGATCTAGATCCATAATTTTTATACTTGAAGTAGTCATTTTTACTGAAAATTTTCAAAATATAAAATCTGTAAAAAAAAATTGTATTTTATTTTATTAACACACTAATTTGTATGTTTTAAGCTTGCTAGTTTTTAACAGGACCAAGAAAAAAGAGAAGGAAGCTCTGGCCGTTTTTCGCCAGATAGTGCCAAAAACACATTCCGAGGACCCTATTTCACCAACATTTCATTCTATAAAATTGTAAGCGCTTAGATCCTAGTTTAAAAGGACTAAGAGACACTTCTTCCAGCAAGCATTGTAAAATTTATTAAACGAGAGCAAGTGGGCTACACAGCACCCACATCCCATCCCCCCTGGGGGGATTCGCGTTTTCCTTTTTCGTGGCGTGAAATTAAGCAGTTAATTTATGTTTTCTTTTCATTAAATAAAGCCAATCTCGTTGCCACGACGTATGCTCTCACCTCCACACAAAGGCATTGCCAATTAATGGAAGTTGATCAGAAAGTGACACATAGGTTCGGCGAATTTATTTTTTTATTCAAGTTATTGTTATTGAAATTTCATATATTTCAAGCACTCAAATTTGAACGAATATTATGTTGTTTCTCGAAGTATGCTCTTTCCCCTTGCGGGCACTAGCTTGATCTTGGAGAAACCAAAAAAGAGTGCAACAACTCATTAATTCTCAAACACTTAATAATAACTCACATTAATAAAATTAAGAACCCTCAAGATAGTGAAAATCCAGGACTCGAACATTGAGTAACGCGTGGGGAAATTTCTCAAAAGAAGCGGGAACCACTGGAGAGTGACCTCGGGGCACCGTTAGACTACATCCTTGTTAGTGTAGTGTTTAACACGCCCTCGAGACTCCACTCCAGCCCACACGTCTTTGTGAGGAGCCACCTTTGTCCAATTTCCGGACATTACTCCTTGTACCTCACGGTATATCGGGAGCTCCCATTTTCCCTTTAATCAACTCATCCTTTAATAATTCTTAAAATTGACCAAGAACACAATTGCAAAACATTTACTTTTACAGCAACATTCAATTTGACTCCACGACACTAGTCTTTGATATTGGTTATTTACTTTTAATTATATCTTGTCGTGATATTTATATTCATATGTGCTGTATAGTTATTTATATCTTGCAATAGTCTTGATCAAATATTTTAATTCCAAAAAACTCATAAATAACATTTTTCATCCAAAAGAACTAAACACCTAAAACCTTAGTAACATTAATAGGGTCTACCCCCCTTGGCTTCGTTTAGAGTTAAGCCTAAACGGAGGAGTCAAGATCAAGTGACAGTACTTGACTCAAACTTGCCCCCAAGGACGCACCTAGCAGCTTGAAGATTTCTGCTGCGTTAACCCCAGGTGCGTAAGAGGCGGCAACACATACTACAAAATACCATGAATTTTGGAGTTAAAAAGTCTGCTGGTTGCTTATTGTAAAATCAAGTGCACAAGTCTGCTGGTTGTCTATTTTGAAATCAGGTCAATAAACCAAGCAAAATGAGTGTTTTTCTTGCCTTCTCTGTCTTTTGTAGACAGACAACGAGTATTGAGTCATTGACTCTCAAGACCAAGTTAATATGACTTGCGTTTGACTTGCAATTTTAAGTGATACTCAATCATGAATCAAAATTGCAAGTATTACGCAAGGCAAGTCAAACTCAGAGGAGTTGAGTAGATTGGATCTCCTCCGATAGAGAAGTCAAACTCAAGAGTGGACTTAGACTTGAGAAGAGTTAACGGTTCAATCAAGAAGTGTGAATTACTATTTTCACCATTTGTTTGATAGATGCATATACTCAAGATTTTGTGATTAGGAAGTTGATTTTTCACCCTTGTCTAGAGCTCTTAACGCTCATGTATTGAAGGGAGATTTTGCATAAGCAACATTATGCAACACAGAAGTGCAGTAGGAATACCAATTTGGGGTTATGGATAGCAAAGAGGCGCTACTAATGAAATCACTGAGCTGTTGAGAGCTATGTCTGCTGGAATGGATGCCATGGAAGCAACCCAAAGAAGAGGAGCTCCAACGAATCTCTGTGATGTGAGTGATGATGAGTGGGAACTAGAAGTTCCAAGGGAAGAAGCTGAAGAATCCCAGGCACCAGAGGAGATAATTATAAGGCATTGACAAACCTGAGAGGTAGACAGAGAATGGAGACTCCTATCTACTCAGGAAACCTGTACGTGAAAGAATTGATTGATTATATTTGAGAAATGGAGAAGTTCTCTGAATTTAAGCAAATGAAGACCCCATGAGAATGAATCTTACAACCTTATGGAGGGAAATCTGCAATTGGACAGGTAAAGAAAAAGTAAAGAGAAGGTTAGGGCTTGGGACAGGATGGTGGCAAAGTTGAAGGAAAAATTCCTACCTGTGGATTATTCTCTGAATCTGTTCAAAAATTTACAAACCCTGAAAATAAAAGAAAAAAGTGTGAAGAATCCACAGAAGTGTTTTATCAATCATCCATTAGATCTAAGGCAAAGTGAGGAAGGTGATCAGGTTGCAAGATACATTAATGGCCTCATACATGCTATCCAGGATGAGCCCAACATGGTGAGAATTTGATCTATGACATAAGCATATAAGCTTCCCTTGAAGGCTGAAGAGAAAATATCTAGAAAGCAGCAAAGTTCTCAAGGCAGGGGAATGAGAGGCAGTGGAAGAACCATGTCTAGGAGAGAACAGACAAATGGAAACAAAGGAGAAAATACCAAAACGAGTGTTGCAAATCAAGGTTTCCAAGGAAAATATGAAGCTCCAAGAGACCAATGAACTCCTAAAGAAAGACGAGGAAGATTCAACAGGATGTGCTTCAAGTGTAGAGTGTGAGGGCACCGAGCTTATGAGTGTCTAGAGAACATAAAGGGCAACGGAAGGAAAGACAAAAGAATGCAAATAGCTCAAGGAGCCAAGAGTGCAGTTGGGTTTGTGAATGGAGACAACACAGACAAAACACAGCAAGAGTTTGGGGAAATCTCATGCTCTAAAGAGTGATATTGAAGCCAAAGAGATGACTCGAAAAGGATCCAAAGCAACAAAAGTCTATCTTTAAACCAAATGCAAAATTGGAGATAAGTGTTATCTACTTATTGTTGAGGGGGGTAGTACTAAAAGCCTCGTGTCAACTAAGGTGATGCAAAAGTAGAATTTGAAGTGCACTTTGCACCCAAATAAATATAGAATCTCTTGGTTGCATAAGGGACATCGTGTCTTTGTGTCAGAACAATTGTTGGTAAATTTCTACCTGGTGAATAACCATGATCAAGTTCTATGTGATATGACAATGGATGCATGTCACCCTTTGTTGGAAAGGCCTTGGCAATTCGATAGGAAAGTTCTTCATGATTGGGTGAAGAACACCTTATTGTTGGAGAAGGGTGGAAGAAGATTTCGATTGATGCCCATGAAGGAGGAAAAAGGGGCAGCAGCAATCGCGGGGTGATGTTGTGTACAACAAAGGAGTTCTTGAAAGAGGAAAAGAAGGCAAAGTGTTTTTTCACACTTAAGTCCAGATGTCAAACTTAAATTGAAGAAGAGAGAGAAACCAACAAAGGTCAAGAGTTGTTGATACTTGATAGAGCTCAAGGAAATTATTTCAAATGAACTTCCGAAGGGATTACCCCCCTATGAGGACTACTTCCCATCAAACTGACTTGATTCTAAGCTAGAGTTTGGCAAACAAGGCACCACATAGATTGACTCCAACAGAGACTCGAGATTGAGGAGATCAACTAGCAAGAGCAAGGACTAGTCAAGGAAAGCTTGTGTCATGTGTAGTCCCAAATGTAATAGCACCAAAGAAAGGAGGAGAATGGAGGATGTGCACTAATGCAAGGGCTATCAACAAGAGAACCATTAAGTATCAATTCCTGTTGCCAAGGAAGGACAATTTAATGCATTATTTTAGTGGAGTGAAGTACTTCAACAAGATTGAATTGAAGAGCACATATAGCCAAATCAGAATTCGAAGGGGGGATGGGTGGAAGACAACCTTCAAGACAAAGGAAGGACTGCATGAATGGTTGGGCATGCCATTTGTGTCGACAAATGCACCCAGCATTTTCATGAGGTTGATGAACAAAGCATTGAAACCATGCTTGTGAAAGTTTGCGGTTGTATATCTAGATGATATACTAGTGTTCACTGTTCAACAAGACAAAGGAAGAGCACATGATGCATTTAAAGTAAGTGTTGGGGCAGCCGAAGCTTGAGAACTAGTGAAAAATCTGAGAAGTGTTCTTTCATGAAAGAAGAATTAATGTATTTTGGGATTAGTGATATCTCAAGATGGATTGTATATGGATCTGGAGAAGGTGAGAACCAACACCAAGAAGGTCATTCAAGGTAAAAAGCTTTCACAGTGTGACAAGCTTCTACAGGAAATTTATTGGGAATCTTAATGGTATTTATGCACTATTAACAGCATGCACGAGGAAGGGAGAGTTCCAATGGAACACAATAATGCAACAAGGTTTTGAGTTATTGAAGAAGAAGGTAACCAAGAAGTCAATGTTGGCTTAACCAAACTTTGCAAAGGCGTTCAAAGTGGTTTGTGAAGCCAACAAAACAATATTTGGAGCAATAAGTCGATTGTGTTCCTCGATGAGAAGTTGAATGATATGCAAAAAAAAAAATATTCAATGTATCATCAAGAGTTTTATGTGCTCATTCAAGCATTGAAGAAGCGGAGGCACTACTTGTTGCCCAAAGAGTATTTCCTTTACACTAATCATCAAGCACTACAATACATAAACAACCAAGCAAATTTGAATCAGTGGTGCATGAAATGGGCAGAATTTTTGCAAAGCTACTCATTTGTATTAAAGCATAGGTCAGGAAGGTCAAATAGAGTCGATGATGCCTTGAGTAGAAGGACAATAGTGTTGAGTAGAAGGACAATAGTGTTGATTATCATCTTTGTGGAGATGGTGTGGCTGGAAGAAATGAAAAGTATGTATGAGGCAGATGCAGATTTTTTTGAAGCATGGAAAGCCCACAAAGAACCGTGGAGTGGAGACCGAACTCCATACTTGGATTTCTTAATCCAAGAAGGATTTCTTTTCAAAAATCATAATGTGTGCATTCCAAAAGGATCAATTAGAGAGAACCTCATAAGAGAGTCACACAGTGGCGACTTGACAAAACTTTCAGAATGGACAAGACCCAACCATTTGTGGAAGATCACCACTATTGGCATGGAATCACGAAAGATGTGAGAATGGGTCAAAAGTTGCAAAACTTTTCAGCATGCATAGGGGAAGAATCAAAATACTGTATTGGACAAGCCATTGCTAATACCAAAAGCACCACGGTAAGATATCATGGACTTCATGTTGAGATTGCCAATAACCTAGAGAGGTAATGATTATATCTTCGTAGTTGTAGATAGATTTTTGAAAAATGGCACATTTTATTCCATGCAAGAAAACTAGTGATACACTGAACTTCACTGTTTTATTCTTTAGAGAAATAGTTCAAACTTTGTATGCATGATTCCCAAGAAGCATAACTTTAGATAGGGACAAGGAATTCATTAGTTACTTTTGGAGGACCTTGTGGAAAAAGTTGGACAGAATTGAATTTTAGATGTATAATCCACAATTTGTTTGGAGAAAACCAAGGTAGGGAACAAGACCCTTGAATTCTATTGAGATGTCTGGTAGGAGAGAAACTAGGACAATGTGATATGATGTTGCACCAACAGAGTTTGCATGCAACAATTTAGTGAACAGGGATATAGGAAATAATCATTTTCATATAGGGTCATCAAGAGGAGTGACAAATTTGACAAGCTTACCTGAATCAAGCAGGAACGACAGATTTGACGAGCTTACCTGAAGCTAGCAAGAGGAGTGCAAATACAGAGTCATTTGCAGAACCTATGAAGGAAGGGCACAAGAAAGTGCAACTATAGCAACAACAAAGCAACTAAGGATATGTACAAAGAGCCAATGAGAAAAGAAGAGTGAAGAAAATTGAGGAAGGAAACCTTATGTTAGCACATCTGTAAAAGCAAAGGTTCTGAAGAGGAACATCTAGCAAGCTAAAGATGAAGAAGATTGGACCTTGTAGGATCCTGAAGAAAATTTCAAACAATGCACATGTGATGGAATTGTCTGAAGGCTAGGATTGCTTGCCAACATTCAATGTGGCAGATTTGTATGAATACCATGAGCATGCTATGAATGAAGATGCACAAGTTGTTGACTGGAAGAAGCAAATTCCAAAACAAGAGAGAGATGTAACTGCAAAAATTCTAGAAGAAAGAGTTGGAAGAACTCGAAATCAGAAAACCAAAGAATATCTAGTTCATTGGAAAGGTAAGGACTTGGAAGAGGCCACATGGATTTGAGAAGTGTTGGATCAACTTAAGCAGTCATTGCTTGAAAAATCTATACAAGCTCTGTGAGCAGGAGCTCACTTTTCAAATTACCAAGGGAGCTTGATGCAGGAGCATCCCCTGCATATTCGAAACCTTGCAATACTCATTGAAAGTATTGTTCACGTCACAGTTGACAATCATAGTGTAGACATGTGAGAGCGGAGTGAGAAGTACAGAGTACAGTCAATCTTGGCCATCCACCCTCATTTGGTCTCCATCTTCCACCAAACCTGCTGGGAGGCTCAGACGAGGAGACCCCAAAAGGGTCTGCATAAATGGTGGCCACTGATTTCCCTCCTCCCAAATCAACAACTTTGGAAAATTCCACAGGTCTTTGAAGAGGGAGGTCATGGGCTATTTTAATATGATTAGACATAAAGAGGATGGACCTCGATGGTGATTGGGAAACACACACATGGCAGCAACTTAAGAAGGGATTTATAATTGGATGTCCATTTTGGTTGGTCATGAGGCCCTTGGGGAAGTTAATGAAAGAGAGGCACAAGAAAAGGAGGGGAGTTGTGATGATGGAGGGAAGATTTTCTTATTCATTCAAGGAAGAAGAAGAGAGCGAACTCTTGTAAAAGACAAAAGGAGAACGAGGAAAGGAAGAAGAGCTCATGCAAAGGAGGAAGGCATAGCCCAAGAAAATTCCTCATAAACCCATTGTAGCCAAGCTGAGATTGAGACCGGCTGGTACTTTTAAATGTTTTTAATATTTTCAGGAGTGCATCACCCCATGTTTTGTAATGGCAGCAAAGAGCTAATTGATTGATGTGTGTAACATTTTAAAACTTAATTTAGTAGATTGGCTTTGTTTGTGTTTTCCTCTATATATGTTGTGTGTGTGCTTCCAATTGCATTGTCGTATGCTCTGAATTTATTGCAGCCCTGTAGATTTACACCATTTACCATGAGGAATTCAAGGTAGGAAAATTGACCATTGTTTTAAGCTCACAATGGCATCCTTCACCAAATTATCAAAGAAAATCCAATGGTGTGGAACACTATATAGTATATACATTGATGTTGGCACACAAGCATACACAAATTATCAGGCAGGAAAAACTATACAATCAAAATATAACTTACTTGATATAGGTGTTTCAAGTTCATTGTGCCTTTGATCATGGGGTCTACTATAGTTGGGAGCTTTGCTCTATCTGTTAGCTGTGGCATTGCCTGCAAATCATATCACAAATTCAGAATGTCTCTCAGTTACATCCACGGTACAATGTACATATAGTCAAGATTGAATAAATCAAGTTCAACTACTGAAACAAATGATAACTTATTTTCCCATCATAATGAAAGAGCTACAATTTGCAACAACAAGAGAAACATTAAACATACAATCCGCAACTTGTATTAATAAACATAAAGCATGAGTGCATGTATATACACGTTTCAATATAAAAGCTTGCATAAATTTCCAAGAATCCTTTTTCAGTTTAGACCTATGTCCCACTGCTTCGTAGATGAAACTTAAAAGGTATAATTTTAGGAGATACATTTGGAGCTTCACACATATTCTGTCAAGAATTTCTATTAAGACAACATAAGCTTGAATAAACAGTATCATTTCACTTTCTCCTTGAAATCCCATGAAGATACTTATGAGGAATTCATTCATCTGTTGGCTAAATTAAGCTAGTATAGAATATTTATATGAAGTCGTCAAAGTTGTAGGCTAACTGAAGACCATAGCATAGCTTGATATCCTTGGCCTGAACAATGATGCTGTCCAACAAGATTTGCAGTACTGCACTTCGAGGAAGCTAATATGCAGAATAGAGCAAAAGTAGATATTACATACCCAAGAAATGAGAGATTGGCATTCGCTTGGTAGAGATTTATCAATCGGCTTTCTTCCAAAAAGTAGCTCCAACAAAACAACTCCATATGCATAGACATCACTTTTCTCTGTCAATTTACCTGTGCAAACAAAGTCAGTAATCATCTCATGATGTACAAGGTACAGAGCAACTTGTATGTATCGATAGCTAGGTTCGAAAAGGAAAGAACTCATATACATCCACTATTGGCAAAAGGTAGAAAACATAAAATGTAAACCCAACATATCATAATCCATTAATCAAACGCCTAAAGCTGTGTTTCTGGAAACGGGAAACTGAATCAGAAACGGGAATGGAACGAGACTCGGGGCTAGAGGGTTTCCGGAACTGATTAATAATTTACTGATATAATGTCAACAGGAAAGTGAGAACGGGAACGGTACAAAAAAAGGGTCTAGTGGTTAGGTTTCTGGTAATATTGACCTAAAGCGTTTCCCATTTAGTAATGCTTAGGTGTACCAAAAGTAAGATTATATAAGACAAAAGAAAAGCATACATAGAGATTTCAAGAAGTATATATGGTGAAACAAAAGCCAAGCGAATCAGCGTGAGAGCATTCCAATGTACCTAGTACAATGTGAAAAAAGTATTAATTAAAAAGTATATTCTATTTAGGAGCATGCGTGAACCAGTTTCCAGTAAGAAAGGAAACCGGATTTCATGTTACTATAGTAGACTAGCATGTCTTAGAATGGTCAGTAGGCATCCAAAGCGGTATATTGAATCAAAAATATGGTAGATATTGCCATTCAAAGTTCATCAATGACCCTTTCGGAGAAAAAAATTGCCATTGACGACAAGAATCCGAGGGCATATGGGAAAATTTCTCACAATAATCAAACTAGACATTTGAGAGACAATGATCAGGATAAATTATCAACGGTTACCAGTCAGACATTGGAGAGCTTCTGCAAGATGGCCGCTTTCTTTCGGTTGAACTTTCGAATTTGTAATTTAGGATGCTAAGCCTTCTGACACCCCTTGTGGTTTTCCCTTCTTATTTCTGATCAGTTGTCTCTAATGATATGCTCTGTTTCTATTTAATCACTTAAACCTTAAGAACACACTCATCTCACCCCTTCTTACTGATCCTTCCTATACCAATTTCACTTGTCAGCTGATATGAGTTCATGCTGCATTGCGAGATAAACATGTTTGTGTTTCATGGGAATCAATTCTGCCAAGTACGTTCAGTGTTCATGATCTTTCAAGGTGTAGAAATTGGTGACATGCATCAGTATCTACAGTCAAAACTATACAAGTTTCCATGTCATTTTCTGTGTATTTTTGTCATGTATATCATCTAGTTCAGCTTCGTGTTGTGCGAAGAGTAATCCTTATTGTGTCATTTGTTCATGCAAAATTCTTATCTCAGTCCCTTAATATCGTAGTTTTAAAACCAGCAACACTTACATTTCATTATTCCCTAGAGAGAGTGGCATCTTCCAAGTTTCTGTCTCAATTGTATGGTAAAAAGCTGCTAATCCCTCTTTATCAGCTACAATTTTACCTCCTTCAGGACGACCTCATATGTTGTGCTAAATTTCTCTCTTTTATAGCTAGATGTTAATTGATTGTATAATTTCTTGATTATGTTCCACTACCTCACAATTAGATGTTCAACCCATGCTTCAAACATCATTGTGCCGAGAGACACCTTCTACTACAGCCCAGTCTGGGCACAGTATAAGGGAGAAGTTTAAATCCATGCTCAACATGGAGCTGACACATGGCACTTTAGTAAAATAATAAAATATTAAGTAAATAAAGATTTTACAATATCGACCCTAACCTAAAGTTCAAAACCAAAGATATATATTTTCCAATTAACTGAAACTCGGATACTTCTTCCCCTACAATCTAGGCGGGAAGATTATAAACGATATCTAGAAGATTAATTGTGGACATGCATGCGAGTTCTGTTAAGATCATCTGAAATCTTCATGTGATCCAAGGAAGATTCTAGCTGTCTAGGTATGAAGTTCTTGTTATTTTCAAGAGGTCATATATTATCAAATTTACTAATCGATATCACTTATCAAATTTGATTAGTAAATTTGATATCGCCTTTACCCTATTAATGAAGGCGAAAGGAGATTTGTGAGGTTGAAATCTCGAGTAGTTGATATTTCCAAGAGCACGACAACACCCATGGTTGCACTTGAGAAGGATTTTTGCCCCTTTTTCAGAGAAGCTCGAATCCCATGAGAAACCAGAATATGAGGAGTTGAGGAAAGAGAAGAAAGAACCAAAGCTCGAAAAAGGTGACTCCAATAGCCAGTCTTCTCAACGCCTATTTAAAATGGAAGCAAAGGTCAAGATCAAGCCCTATGAAGGTGAGGTAGAGGCACATAAATTGAATCATTGGTTGCAACAATTAGAAGTCTATGTCAATGTGCACAATGTACAAGACAAGCAAAAAATAGCATTTGCTAGATTGAAGTTGGAAGGTCATGCATAAACTTGATGGGAGAGCCACGTTGATGCACTTCAACTAGTGGGAGACCCACTACTAACTAAGTGGTAGGTATTCAAAGACCTCCTCAAGTCTCATTTTTACCCTATCAGGTTTGAAGAGGGCCAATGGATTCAGTGGCACTATTAACGACAAAGGCACGGATAGAATGTACAAGAGTATACTATAGAGTTTTGAAAGCGAGCCATCCAATTGGGAATAAATCCCCTGGAACCAAATGTGGTCATCAAGTACCTAGGTGATCTTCACAATCACATAATGAGACAAATTATGATATTTACACCCAAGAGCATTGATGAGGCATGTGCACAAGCCTAGTACATTGAATCCAACAAGAAAAAGAGGTAGCCAAATGTTCTACTAAAACAAGGTATTCCATATAGGTTGAACACCTTAAGCAATCGCTCACACAAACATATCACAAATCAACACACCAATGTATTACGTGGTTAAAACTCTCAAAGAGGGAAATAGTTCACAACCCCAGCCAACACAACCCCTTGAGACAATATATTAATACATATGAGTTTCTCACAATCAATTATCAATAAATGACCCTCCAAGCTCTTTAAATAGAGATCCTGGACTAATTGAGAGTTAATCCACGAATCAATATTGCAATTAGGATCAAAGAGAAAATGAACTGTCAAATCACTTTATGTCTGGAACATATTATAACCGTTGAATTACATAAGTACAAATGCATACTCAAGCAACAAACTTCACCTAAAGTCACATTAGACCAAGTTGACCTTAATTAACTCCTGAGTGTCTAAAAATCCTAACACCAAATGGTTCAAAGCAATTTTTCCAACATGGAGCTTCCAATAAGAGTGAGAAGAAGAAGGGAAAAGGAAAAAATAAGAAAATGGTTGCCATTGCACACGTGTGCAAGGATGCTAATAACCATTGTGTCCATTGCAACATTGATGGTAACACAAATGAAAAATGTTGGAAACTACATCCAAACTCGAATCCTAGGAGCCACAAGAAGGAGAATTTCAAGAAGAAGAATCTTCTAATGGAAGCAAGAAAGGAGATAGAAAGCAACTCAAACAAAGACAAAAAGATTGTCTATACAATAGTGCAAAATGAGGTGAACCTAAGTACCCTCCATCCCAAAGAAGAGAAGGATAACTCCGGTATGTATGTCTAGTTGTGGATGAAAGGTTGCAAACATGTCTAGCCTTGAGTCCAAAATGCTCCATAGGGATTTGTAGAAGTTGGAGATAAATTTAGGGTCTATATGACACAAGAGATGTGGGCAACCCAAAATTGAACCAAACATCTGTGAAAAACGATTTGGTTGCATCTTGCATGGAGTGGGCCTTTTTGCAAGGCACTAGGATTTGCATCTTTGACAATAGATTGACAATCACAAAGACAACACTACAGATTTGTTGCATTGTTGATAATCTTGCTAGAAAATCCATGGAGACACACTCCCACGGATGTGAAAGATTAAGAGGTGTATACAAAGCTTTCTTCCTGTTTGGCAGTTTAGCGATGTACGAGTAACGTGAAAGAATGAGCAAAATTGGAGTACAGATTGTAACATTGTGAATAGCATTGTATGCTTGAGTTGTGTATGGGATATGACTGTGGAGCTCGATCTCACAAGAGTACCATGAACACGGAAATTATTCAACTATCTACAAGACTGACAAGTACCTATGACATGTTTATGCATTTGAGGATGACCATATTATCAATCAAGGTGGTCCCTAATGTATGGCCTCGAGCGCACTGAACGAGGATGATAATTGTCTCATTCCTTGATATCATTTTAGGCATGGCATGTTCTGATTTGGTTATTTATGATCAATAGTGCATATTCTAGACCGACTTGGTCAACCCTAATCATGCCATTTGTGTTACTCTTCCATATTGGGATGCAGTGCTAATGTGGTTCAGTGGTCGTTGAAGTGGCATAGTGAGTTGTCTATGGAACTGGAAGCTGAATTGGCACCAAACAGATCCGACATTGGTCCTAAAAGATCGGCACATTGAAAGTTTGGCATTAGTCACATGCCAGAGGGCGAGTGCAATGAAGAATTGGTGTTGGTTGCACAAGAAAGCAGCGTGCTATTCTAACACAAAGACTTGGTAAAGGTCTAGAACTCATCAAAAGCGTCCAACTGCACAAACCTATTATTCTTTTTCTCTTGGAGAAATCCATAACTTTTTTCATATCTATATTGATTGAATTTCGCATCATCCCCCAGAAATCTTCAACTACTGAATGCTACTACTCCATACTTGTAGGATACCAAATATGCATCATCTTACGAAAATTTTCATAATGAATCCTAGTAGCAACGCTCCAACTTTTGGTATGCAATATCACTTTATAGCAGACAGAACAGAACAAAAGGTTCACTTTCATGCCATATGTCCAAGGTAAATGCATTTTATTAGATGTAGCCTCTTGCAAGACTAAACAGAGATAGACATTGATGTTAACTTGCATCTGAACCAAATTTTGAAGCATAAATGAGGTGGTTATTATTGAAAGACATCCAATTTGACCCTGCTACAGTTACGTATCTATCGTGGTATGTTTATACAAAATGAAGACAATTGGCAAAATTTGATTCTTTACAATTCAAACTCAATCACAAACATCATTAAGCATTTTAGTAGCCACATGTTGGTTTCCTAAAACAGAACTCAATTCTATTGAATATCTGCAACGATCATGCATTGCAATTTGTTGTAGTGTGGCCCATAGATACTTTCAAGTTTCAACACTCCAGGTAATATATCAATGTAGGTTGACTAATATTTAATCTCTACTATACTGCATGCATTCGAACAATGAGAAATTCAAAATTGGATCTTATTTCTTTATTACAGACTTACCATCAAGCAGGTATTCTGGAGCTACATATCCAAATGTCCCTACTAGATCAATATTTGTATTGGCGGCACACCCTACAGTTGTTACTGCCAGACCAAAATCTGAAAGCTGCATCCATAGCTAGTGGTTAAATAGCGGTGATTACAATACATTCAACTCAGGAAATGTTTGACATCGGACCATGTGTTTTATAGCACATAAACTAAATAAGTCTACAAAAATTACTCAAAGTATAATTCATGACGAGCATAAACAAATGAATACAAATAGCTGCACATGTAATAAAATTGTTAGCAAATAAAAACTAAAGACCCATATGAATATTGTTTTGCAGAAAATAACTAATGTCTAGTGTCCATAAAGAATTAATAGGAGAAAAAGCAACACAGCAATGAGATACCCGTCTCACCCCATCTCCCATTGAATACAATGCCCATGCCTTAAATGTATTTAGTATGACTATTCCTTAGTTGCATTACATGAAACTTTCTTAATGCTTTACAAGAATGTTCCCAAAGTAACTAATAAATATTATTTAAGAAACATTCCATTTCCAAGCGAATTTAAAATTTTAATGGAATTGCTATTCTTAACACTACCGTCAGGGTAAGTAGGAAATCGGAATACATCCCTAAACAGAACCTTGCCCTCACCTTGGCATTGAAGCTTGCATCAAGAAGGATATTTGATGATTTGAAATCTCGATGAATCACTGCAGGGTTGCAGTGTTCATGCAAGTGTTCTAGACCCCTGTAAAGGAACGGAAAACTTTAAGAAAGAAAACCACGGTACTCCTGAGCTCCCAGGGTAATAGAGGGCCAAGTAAAAAAATGATTTCAATTTTTAAAGTAGCAGTAAGGAATCAAATTAATTGTGTAAGAATTACCTTGCTGAATCAAGGGCTATCTTCATGCGCAGAAACCATGTAAGTGCAGATCCGTGAGACGGACCTGACAGGCAATCCAGTACAATTTCTCAACAAAGCATAGCTGTGAAAGGCTGCTAACTGATGACCTACTAGTTTATCCATGATGAATGATAGTTTAAAGTTTTTTTAAACAAATAAAAGGGTCAGGCTTCAAAAGATAGGCAATATTGAACTTGCCCAATGGTTGGAGAAATCTACCATGTAATTGGTCTTCCAAAGAGCCATTCTGCATCAGATCATATACTAAGAACCGTGTATTTTCATGGGTGCAGAACCCAAGCAAAGAAACAAGGTTTGGATGTCGGATTTTGCTCATCAGCTCCACTTCATTCTGCAACCAATGACCACATCAAGAGATGAATTCAGCAAAGCTTCTTCTAAAACTATAAGGAGAACAGAAAAACACCATACAATCTGTTAAATACAGCACAGAACCAAATCGATCACAAAAGAAAAACAATACTCAAAAGAGCAGCATTAGGGCATCCTCCAAGAAAATGCCTTCACTCATCATATCTTCTTAAGTTGGAAGAAGCAGCAAGCTTCTCGCAAAATAATGCCTGCAACTTTTTCAATGCCTACCTGAAATTCATGCTCAGCCTGTCTGCTACCCTCATCTAGCTTCTTCACAGCAGCAAAGGAATCATCATCAAACCTGGCTTTGTATACGCACCCAAATCCACCCTCTCCAAGAATGTTATTGCTGCTGAAGTTATTTGTAGCTGCGTGCAGCTTAGAATATTCAATTGCAGTTGCGCATCCCTTCTTCTTAGAAACACGGGAGTTCAAACGATTAAGGAGAGGCATGAGTGGAATACCCCTATAGGCATCTGTGAAAACACAAATAAAAGTCAACTTGGTGGGTTACCCCTCTGAGATCAAAATAATCACAATGTAACTAATCCAGTTCTCATGTAAACAGAAGTCAATAGTACCCATGGATTGCTATAATTTGTTACAATCCAAACTTTTGATTCTACCAGATCATGAAATTAAGTCTCATGTTTATTATGTTAAGACCATGAGAAATAATATTTTGAGGAGAGAAAAGAGGAACTTTTAATGCCCTGGAAACAATTCCAAGGCACTGGCAGTGATGCATCGTATTTGTTATTATGTGTGCACACATCCAGAAGCTATCCACACAGGTTCAACAGGGGTAGGCATGGAATGTCAGCCCCGAATTCAATTAAACAATATGTTTACAGGAGGCACCACTCCCTTGTTGTTATATGCATCAAGAAAGGGTTTGGTTTAGCACACTGAAAGGGATAAGATATGACATTGTGGTGATACCAACCTGAGGTGTCTGGATCTAAATTCCGCTTGAATGCATGAGGTTGAGATGATGAAGGAGCAGAGTTGTAAGCCTTTCTATACAACCAAGTACAAACTGAATAAATCATGATACACCCAATAAAGATGGGCAATATGATAATTGCTAAGAGCAGTCCTTTGTTGATGCGATGAGATTCTTTGTCTATCTGAAATGGAGAACCTGTATCTGAAAACACAACCCATTTTGCAATTATCAAAAGAACAAAGCATAATGCCTTTTCATAACTTGTAGTAAAATGCAAACAAGCAATTCAATTTCTGAAGAAATCTTACTTGGGTTCTTTTTTGGGGCACAAATATACTCTTCAAAATTTTAATGAAAAAGCTGGCTTTGAAGCTCTTACCGGTTGAATTTTGTGGTTTAGTTGGTGCATTTCCTCTTGCCAGGGGATCATCGAGTAGGGAAGCCGATGACAGTGGAGAATGTAAAGAAACTGATGCAGAGGTAGACACCAGTAAAGAACGTCCCTTGGCATTCTCAAGTTTGTAAAAAAGAGAGAGACTGAGAATCAAAAGGTGCAGTAGAACTGAATGCCCCATCTTGAAAATGAGTTCTACTTGAAAAGGCAGTCAGACTATAGCAGAAAGCTCAGGAGATATTCAAAGAGGCAGATATCTGCATCCTCTCTAGAAAGGCTAAAACTAAAAAATGCATAGCGCTGCCCTCAAATTTTTAATTGCTAACATGAATACCCGGAGCTAGATCAAATCACATTTACATTGTGTTTCTTTGAACATAGCAAGCGAGAATGTTAACAGATCTGAACACAGAGTTGATCTTCGCTGATCACAACAGGATTTTGCAGCACCAAATACCTGGCAGTCCTGCAGAAATGAAGTTCAGGACTCCAAGTGGACGAACTTCAAAACATCATAAAAAACTAGCTACTTTCTGAACTTACCCATTGCAAAACACATGATACAACCCCCCTCACGAAGTTCTAGTGAATCTCATCATCAATAAAAGACACAATAAAGATGGAAAAGAAAATTAATGTAACTGATAGAAGTGTTAGTTGAAGAGTTATACATGCAAACTGGTCCTTCACAGCTTTACTCCTGAGCCCACACATATCACGCATTACAAAACACTCGCAATGCACAGAAACAACACACTACAACTCAACAAATGGTCCCATCGCCACGGACCTGCACTGCCCAGCACTGTCAAAATACAAAAATCATATCACAGATCACGGAGTTTTCACCCCCCAAGTCGCTAGAAATCGAATCCCACATTCATCGTGTTTCGAATATACTTGCAGGCGCTATACAATATCAGTTTTTGCCAATGAGGAAAAGAGGAGCGAACTCGCTTGTAGTCAAAATCTTGGTTTACGGAGGTTAAAATGTCCTGGAATTCACCAGCTTATTCTGCTTCTTTTTAGTTTTACTGAGGCTTTCATGAGGCTTTCATGATTATAATTTATTGCCCTTTTGTTTGAAATTCAAATTTGAAGTCCCCACCACAGATTTCTATGCAACTAATAAGTATGTGCCGCCTTCCTTGGATGTCGAAGGGCCGTAGTAATATATTATCAATAATAACTAGTTGGGGCACTGCTATCAATATTGAAAATAACTTTGTTTATTTTATATTATTGTGCCTATTTTATTTAGTCTGCTGGGTGGGAGTCTATTATAATTAGACAGACAATACTGAAAGTATCAAAATCTAAGAACTAAACTTGTTTTTAACGTTTTATTTTATTTATATAATTTGTTTATATATAAATATAATATTTTTATATATAAATTAAAAATACATTTTTATGAGTGTTATTATAAAATAGATAATTTTTATAAATTAAAAATATATTTTTATGAGTGTTATAATAAAATAGACCATTTTTAAATTAAAAATACATTTTTAAAACATCTTTTGTTTTTTCAGAAGAAAAAAAACTACTATTAATATTTTTAAAACATCTTATTTATATCATTATATTTCAATTTCAAGATATTTGTTAGAATATCATTTTTTTATATTTTAATTTATTCAAATTATTTTAAAACTTTCACTAATAAAACATTAAAAAAATTAATATTTTACTTCATAAATTTGGATAAATCAATATTTAGATAAATAAATAACTATTAATAATTATCGTCATCTTTATCATCATATTATATTAAACTATCCTTACATCAAATAATTATAATAACAACAAAATTATCGTAAAAAAAACAACAAAATTTACAATCTTAAAATCAACAAAATGGGATTACAATTTAAAGACGTTGTAATCCTTTTGTCTTCTCATTGCCACATTCCATTTGTTTTATTCACATCAGTATTTTTAAAAGAATATTAAATATTAAATACAAATTTTAAGTTTTAGTTCATCGATAATGGGTCAAGTCAGTCTGACATTATTGTAGCTCACCTAAATAACATGTCGTTGATTTACTCAACCTAAATAAAAGGTCACGGTGGTTGCAAATTTGACTTAACAAATAAATTAAATTAAAATTAATATTTTTATATTATTGTATAATTAAAAATTATAATTAATTATTAATATTTAAATAATTTAATTAACATTATAATTTTATATTTAAAAAAATATTCATAATTTTATTTTTTATATTTCTTATATATATCAATATTAACTTTATTTTTATATATTTATTATTTATATCAATGTTTTGAAAGTTGAAATAAGATTTATTATTAAGAGAAAGACATTATGTATATCAATATTTTGAATCAAAAGGACGTTTAGCCTAATGAGACTGAAATGAAGGAATAAATATAACAGAGCAAACTCATTTTTTTCCTTTAAACATTTAACATTTCCTTATATATGTCTCTTTGGTCTCCTTTCCAATTACTTTCTTTTGATTTTATTTTTTTAATATATATTTTTTATTATTTTTAAAAAATATACTTGTATTTTTATTTTTAAAAATTTTATTTAAATTTAAAAAAATGCTTTTTTTACTTAAACATGTTCTTCTTTGGGTTCTTCAAATGTTCGCACATGAGTCAGATAGTTTTAAAAAAACTTTATAGGTTCAAAAATACGTTTGCACATGAATCTTTAGTTTTTTTAAAAATAGAACTTTAAATGTGGAAAAAGATGCTTTGAAATCAATTATATAACTACGGGTAAAGAGTGGGCTGTTCATCTTTAATGTGGAAAGTAAGGGTCATGATTTCTGAGTTGAAAAGGAAACTTATATATATGAAAAATATGAACAAACAATTTAATGAAGCATATTCAAAATAGTAAATATATTTTTAATAAAGGTATTGTACTTCATAATTTAAGTGGGAAAATGGTGTACTTTTTAAAGATATATTTTGAATGGGAAAATGGTGTACTTTGTTAAAGATATAATTTGAAGGGACATTTTTTCTTAATAAATAATAAATTCTAGTAAGGATAGAGTATATCTTACAAAAAATACTCTATGTCTTATAAAAAAAGAGATCTCACGTGTCAAAGTGTGATTTTCTTAACTTGTCGTAACTAAAAAAACATATAGAAAATAATACATAAATAACATATGGTATATGTGTGACTTTTTAAACTCATCATAATATAATATAATAAAGGATATAAAAATAATAATAATAAATCAAGGTAAAGTAAAATAGTAATTATCATTAATAATAAAATATTAAAAAATATAAGAGTACAACATTTTAAGATTTTGAATTTTCCATCTTAATCAAAATGCAATCATAAAATTCAATTTAAGTTTTTATTTTAAATTAATGAGATGCTTTTTGAGTTAATGTGATCGTATAATTGTGAAGTGTTTTAAATAGAATGCCTTGAAAGTGGTATAATATAATATGATATGGATTTTATTCGCCTAAAACGATAATGTAGTGGAAAATTTACACCTAACCTTGTCGTTTTTATGAACATGGCACTGAAAATAAAGCAATGATGAGAATGATACCTACTCCATGACACAAATTTGTTTTAATCCTTTGGAAAGTAATATTTGCCAATGAAACAATGGTCTAGCATGCCTTGCGCGCTCACTTTTTAAGAGTCAAATGACTTCTTTATGCACAACAATGAAAGGCTATCATTTAGGAGAGTTGGAGGTGGGACAATTTAGTAATTGCTAATATAGTAACAAATTTATAGAGGGGTACTTAAATCAAAATCCATGTTGTAAGTTTAAGTGGGTGGTGGAAATTTTTTTATTCAAATTGGATTTTGTAAGTTTAAGGTGTTTGGAAATTTTGTATTAAAATAGTTTACTTTTAAATAGGTTGTTGTTTAATGTAAGTAAGTTGTAAAATTTACTAATAGATATTAAATTATATATATGTCTTATGTGTTTAGTGAGTAATTATTTATTAACCAATTGTTATTAAAGATATCTATTTTGTTGAGGTGGTAGGAGGGGTATTAATTTAGATGTAGGCTTTGAAGTTTGTATGGTTTAGGTTAACCTATAAACAACAAAGTAAAACTTTTTCATGGATAATTAAGAATTGGTCTTCTTTGAAGATTTTGTCAAGGTGGGGTTATTATCATCAATGACTCATCCACTACTATTTGTGCTATAAATTTGGGTCTTACACCCTTTTCTCCTTGCTAACCAATTGTTATTAAGAATATCTAGTTTTTCGAGGTCATAGGCCTAAGGTATCATCTTGGATGGGGAAATTGAAGTTTGTATGGGTTAGGTCACTCTACAAATAATGAAGTGAAGCTCTTCGTAGATTGTCAAGGAATTGCTCTTTT
Organism: Larix kaempferi; assembly: GCA_027924585.1. NCBI lineage: Eukaryota > Viridiplantae > Streptophyta > Pinopsida > Pinales > Pinaceae > Larix > Larix kaempferi. The sequence continues at coordinate 4,069,914 of BSBM01000131.1, forward strand.
TTGAGGATTTTGTCAAGGTGAGGTCATTATCATTAACGACTCATCCATTATTATTTGTGCTCTAAATTTGGGACCCACGCCCTCTTCTCCTCAACTAGAGAACATTTTTCAAAGATGAAGCTCCTCCTAAAATCCTTTCAACACAATGCCTCCTTCAAGTAAAAAGACTCCTAAATTACGAAGGGAAGGCTAATTGAGAAACTCTTGATTCTAATAGCATTTTAAAGCTATGAGGGAGGAGAAAGAGAGCACCATTACCACTCCAATCCCACTTATCGCGGCTCTAGTTGTTTGGAAAGGAGGGGCATCAAGACTTATGGCATCCTATGAAATCAGAACAAATGATACATTTAGATATATTAGTGAGTCATAACACATGCATCATTATCTCATTGAGATGTGTCATGAGCAATAGACAACTTGGTTATTTATGGTCCCATACATATTTTTTCATCATGTAACAAGGTGTCTATGCCTATACAAAATCAGAATACTTCCCCCACTCACCAAGTTATTGGAGATCATTTCACCTTACACAAGCATTCAATTTCTTGACAATATGTATGTGTCCTCTCCAATTCTTCTACTCATTGTCTTCATTTGGCATCTCTTGGAATTTTTTCTCTTTCTAAGTGGTGATTTCCTCATATTTTGGCCCTTTGTTATCCTCCCTTCCAACTTGATTAATTCATGAATGTTGTATCTTGCCCTACAACGACCAAAGATGCAAGAGAAGTGCATCACTGCATGAATACTTGTTTGGTGGAATTGACAATCATCGAGGCCTCCATGAATGTGCCCATGGAAAAAAGTGAAACCCATAAATCCTTGACAAAATCTAGGCTTAGTGATTCTAACAACATTAAGGGCCACCTCTATGATGAATCCAAAAAGCACATATTGGCTCTATGTGCATGGGATAATGAATTCACTGCTTCTACCACTATTCTTTGAGGTCATGCGAATGAATTGGATGCATCCCTCTTTGTTGTTTGGGACCTACTTGCTCGCTTAGCATGCCATGTAGACTTACTTCCAATGGAAGCTCTCTCAGATGCTTGGCCAGTCAACAGACAATTGACACTCTTAATGAGGCCAATACTGCAAGATAAGACGATGTAGTGACTAGATTAAAATAGTTTTAAGTTTTACTTATATATGTTTTGTTTTTGCTTAGTTGTATTAGCACAACTTACTTGTATGTATACCTACAAGTGTTCAAGTATGAGGATCTCAATTATTTTGGATTTTAAGTTTTGTATAATAATAATAATAATAATCTAATTTTAAGGTCACGACCAAGCCAGACACCAAATTGGTGTATGAGAACCCTTGTTGGTGGGACAAGGGACCCCCTCTGTGCAATGAATTGACTACTAAATTCTATAGAGGTATAATATTGTATATCCTACACCCTCCCATTATGGTTATATATGAATATGGAATCTAATGATGTTATCCAATACAAATAATTATTACTCATAAAAAAAAAATTGTTAGAAAAATATAAAAATAGAAGCAAACAACAATAACATTAGAACACAAGATTTGTGTGGAAACCCTGCTATACGTAGGTAAAAGCACGAGGCAATGGAAGCTTTGATGTTTTATTATTACTTAGCAAAAAAACTTACAATGCTTTCTTCTATCTCTATTGTGTTACAATGATGAGTGGTTACTCCCCTTTTATACATTACATGTGAGGGTTCCAGAAGGAACTGAATTACACTAGAAGGGTCTAGAAATTTTTGCCTCGAGGGCTCTAACACCCCCCCCCCCCACACGCACAACTACCCGGTGCATACAAGCAATGTGTGGACCTATTCGAGAACTCTACAGGAAGAATATTGGAGATATATATATTGGATTCATCTCCTAACAAAAAGGGATATGTAATTTTCCAAAATCACTCTAGACTTGTGTCTCACCTTAGCTGCATTAAGCAATTCACTTATTCAGATGTGTTGATCCACACAAGGAAAATAATACTCAAAAGGATTTATATTAAACTTTAACTTAAAATATTAATCACTCATGCTTTATGAACCAGACCCATATTAACTAGTCGATATATATATATATTTTAAATGATAAATTATAAAATCATATTATCAGTACCCAATAATTTGTTGATATAATCTTTGTATGGCGATACTCCATAGTGTTTCTTTCACATACTTTCCTAAATTGACCATTGAAATAAGCTATATACACTTAGCATTTGTGTTTCTTGGAATTGTTTATACAACATAAAAACCTCTCTATCTAAGAAAAACTCAATACTCTACATACGTTAAGAAAATTGGTTTGTCATAACATATAAGCCTCAATACACCATAATCCTTATGCCAATGCAAGTTGCTATAAGGGAATAGTGCATTTTATTAACATAATAGTTGATTGATTACAAGATGAGTATGAATGCTTGATTGATCTTCTCCTCTCTTCCTTTTTATTGCAGAATTAAAATAAATAAAAACCCTAATTAATAGTTCTCCATAATACCTTTTTACATGCTTTCTTAAAATGCCCATTAATTTGCATACTTCTAACATCCTTAAAACATTAAAACTACTTATATAACATAAATAATACCCTTATCTTTTTTTTAAAGCTCACAACTACACATGCGCAATTTAATATTGTGGTTTTTCAAATGGGTATCCTCAATAAAGTAAGTTAGGTACATCTCCTCAACTTCATATTTGAATGTTTTTATGAAACTATTATTGCATCAAATTTAGTAGTGTGGTCCTTCAAATGGGTATCCTCAATAAAGTAAGTTAGCTACATCTCCTCAACTTCCATTTGAACTTTATATTCAAATTTGAATGTTTTTATGAAACTATTATTGCATCAAATTTAGTAATGTGGTCTTTCAAATGGGTATCTTAAATAAAGTAAGTTAGGAACATCTCCTCAACTTCCATTAACTTCATATTTAAATGTTTTTATGAAATTATTATTGCATCAATTTATAACCTCAATAGATATATGGTATATGCTTAACACGTATTTGATATATAGCATAAATTAACTCAATATAATTCTTAAAAAAATAAAAAAATAATAACATAGGAGATGTATAACATTTATGTTTATAAAATAAAAAATAAAAAATTGACTTAAGTCAATTTATTATAATCTTTAAAAAAAATTAAAATATAATAACTTAGTATATATGAAATTTATAACATTCTTAAAATATTTAAAAAATAATAACATAGGAGATGTATAACATTTATGTTTATAAAATAAAAAATAAAAAAATTGACTTTTAACATAAGTTAATTTATTATAATCTTTAAAAAATTTAAAATATAATAACTTAGTATATATATGAGATTTCTAACATTCTTGTTTTAAATCAAATCTACAAAAACTAAATTTTGTAATGTAAAAAATGTAGTACACACATATCAATGTAATCCATTTTAACTTGAGATTTTTTAAGCATCGAGAAATTAGTATCTCAATTTAGTTTTTATTCCTGTCAGTGAGAGCTATCTAATCTTGCAACAAACTTCTCTATGGTTGCCAAAATTGAGTGATATAGGAAGTTCGAACTCCCATTGATATGGAACTTTGGTCAAATTTTTGACACTTCGGATCAATTTGGAATTAAGAAATTATTTCAGGGGAACCATTCCACCATGTACAAATTTGGATCATAATGAAACTCTACTCATACCAAAAATTTATATGGATTATCATATTGGTAACTCGAAATATGGTCCTTTGGATAAAAATTAGTTTACTCCCTGTGTCTACTTAATTGTAAAAAATATGATCATTTTTCTACAAGATTAAATTACCTTCTCCTAATACTTAATATATTCAAAATTAAAATAAATCTACATTTCTATACACATCATAAATAACTAATATGATTATGATTAATACAAATATTATAATTTGTTAAAAAATGCTTTACTCGTATATACTTTAACAAAGCTTCATATTATTTTTATAATATTTTTTTGCAAAAAAATCAAAGAAAAATAAATTTTGATATAGAGAAATTCTACCACAAAAATATGTCATTGGAATAATAGTTTGGAGTAATGTAACCTTTTAACAAATGGTCCTTAATTTTTGATAAGTTTTCTTTATAATTCTGGTAATATTTTTTATAGATTGTTGGAAATATAATCATTGAAGTTGTAATATGGAGTTGTTCTAATGAGAATGAGAGTTTACGTATCCATTTGTAATGTCAGAATTGCCAAAATTGAATAATTTTATTGTCAAAATCACAATTTTCATTATTAGATTCTCTCAAGAAAGTTTGCTTCAAGATTAGATGGCTCTTAATAATTTCTATAATGATTACAACCTTTAAAAATGTTCATCTAATTTACATCAACATTATGGACAATGTTAATATTGCGTTAATTGCAAGACTCGCACCCCAAAGTGAATTACAATAAATACTTAAAATTGTTTTGGGGCTACTCTGTTGGGATAAGGAAAGGTGAGAGGTCTTAGATAGGGGTGCCCTTTGTCCCCATTAATTTTTTTATTGGTTAATGAAGGATTAAGTAGGATGATTACAGAGGCGAAGTTGAAGGGCAATCTAACTGGCATTATAATTTCATCAGCTTTGAAGATCACACATCTTATTTTTGTTGATGATGTGATTATATTTGGTTTAGGTACTTTGGAGGAATGGAGGAATCTTCATGAAATTCTAACATTTTTTTGTTCGGCTTCAAGCATGGAGATTAGTCTGGAAAAGTCCTACTTTTATCAGCATCAGGTATAAGTGGAAGTGATGGCTCATATCAGTTCACTCTTTTAGATTAAAGTGGAAAGCTTAGAGATTGGATTCAAATATCTTGGATATTTGCTGAAACCTAACAATTACAAAAATAATGACTAGTTGTAGTTGGTTAAAAAAATTGAAAAGAGGATTGGTAATTGGTCATATAGAACTTTGTCTTTGGGATGAAGACTTACTTTAGTTCGGGCTATACTTATGGGTATCCCAGTCTATTGGTTTTCACTCGTTATGATTCCTTAGTCCATTATTAATACCATCTGAAGTAAAATATTTCATTTCTTATGGGCTAGTACAGGAAGGGAGCAAAAATATCATTTGGTTTCCTGGGAAAAATTAGCTTTGCCAAAATCAATGGGTGGATGAGACATTAAAAACTTGAAACGGTTCAATTCGGCTTTATGTATGAAGAGTATGTGGCGCAATCTATTCAATAGTGGATTATGGAGGTTGGTCACAAAGACTAAATATCTCAGGGGGGAATCTATTATGAGCTGGTTCAGGTCTAAGGAGATTGTAAGCAATGGGGCTTCTATCATTTGGAATAGTTTTATCAAAGGCTTTCATTGGATCAACAATTGGACATCTTGATAAGTAGGGGATGGAAAAAGTATGTTTATAGGCATCGATCCTTTCATAGGTGACGATGGAAATTTCTTATTGCCATCTGATATACTGGAGCATATTGTACATTTTAGCTTTGTCACTCTTAATCAGATTAAATGATTGTGGTGGTCCATACAGGACGGTGATTACTGGCTTCAATCTAGAGATTTAGGTTTGCATGGCAGATGGGTCGAGATTTGGGATAATTATATAAATTCTCTCAAGTATGTTGGCATCAGATTGGGTTATTTGAAGGACAGATTGGTTTGGTGTTGGAACAAGACTAATGGCCACATTACTGCTAAGGAAGCCTATGAAGCCATTGTTTCCTTTGTGGAACAAGTAGAAAGGAAATGGTGGCACAATAAGTTATGGAAATGGCATCTTCCACAAAAACTTGTGGTTTTTTTGCTTTCTTTAGAAGACATGTTACTCACTTGGAAAAATTTAATGAGAAGGGTCCGGAATGGTCCAGGTTGCTGTGTATTATGCAAAAAGGATACAGACTCAGTTGAACATTTATTTCTCTTTTGTGAGTTTAGTAAGAATGTGTGGTATGTTGTGTGTGAAGATTTAAATATTTATACATCTTGGAGTGATACTAATTTAGATGGAAGTTTCAAAAAGTGGGGTTTGACAACCTGCAAACATAAGCTTCTTCCTGTGTTTGTCTCCTGGGTGATCTGGATCATGTGGAATAAGGTACTATTTGAAATTTTTTTGCCTAATATTCATCAATGCAATATAAAATGTATCATTTTATATGAGGATTTCTTTAAAGAGGAAAAGTCAAAATTGCCAAAAGTTTTAACTGGTCCTAGTCCTAGTTTCTCCTTTTCTTCGGCAATTGGAATTTTTTATGGTGCTTGTTTTGATGGTTATTGTGGAAGTGGTATGGTCTTTATGGTTAACCGGGTTCACCTTTTAAGTTGTGGATGGGGAGTGGGAAGGGAAGTAATACTAAAGCTGAATCAATTGGTTTATGGGGAGTGCTTAAATTTGCTATTTTAAATGGAATTGACTCACTTCAAATATTTGGTGATTCAAAGGTAATTATTGAGTGGGAAAATGGCAGATTTAATCTTCAGGTTCTTTAATTGCTTCATTGGTGTAAAAGGGTTCAACAATTGATTGGCTCCTCCTCTCATATCTCTCTATCTCATATATAAAGATCCTTCAAGGTTGAGGCTTATCACCTTTCGAAGCGTGCAATTTAGTGCCATGAAGGATATATGTATTTTGAAGAACATATGGAAGGTTCTATTATCTGTGATGGGGTGGAAGACTTTTTTTGAATATTTTGGTTTGAGTCAGTTTTGGAGCTTATGCTCTTTCTGTTTTTCCATATTTGAAAGGATTCTTGGGGGATGTCTTCTGGTTTTTTGTTGATTTCATATTATGGCATTAAGTTGAAGATAATCTATACAATATTTTTGTAGAGGTTGATGAGGTTGAACTGTATCTCTCATTCGTGGTAATCCATGTATGGAGGATAATGTTGTATTTGCCTCATTTTCTTTGATTCAATGGAATAGCAAAGAAATGTTATTTTTTTTGTTCTATGAAAAAAAAGGAAAGGTGAGGATGACGGTTTTTTTCACAAATTAGCCCCCAATTTTCATTCCTTAATTTCTTTTAAAAATTATCTTATAATTAAGAAAACTTCACTTTACGTAACCCAAATATTTTAGGCATAATTAGCCACCATACAACTTAGATATATTTTTTAAGTGCTAGATAACTATGGATGTAAATGTCCACTATGGGTGATCTAATTGACAACAATTTTCTCCCTTATTTTTTAAATTATTTATTTATTTTTATAATTAATATTTATATGTATAAATATATATTTTTCAATAAATGAGAATACAATGATGAAATAATTAGATGACTTATTATTATTATTTATTTTGGAGTGATTTTTGTTTCTAACCAATTTAAATAAAATTGACAATAGAACAACAATCACACTTTAGTTTGAATGCTTAACGTGGAAATATCCTTTCATATAAATTGTATGCATATATAAACAAAAATAGGTATGTCATATTGTGAAACTTTAGGTAATATCACTATCTCCTATAGTATGAGTGGCTTATTAAAGGCGACGTATCCTAAAACTCTATTCATACAGCTTTGCTTGTACAAGCTTTTAAAATTCCTTTAATTGCATCATGCCAAATCTAAAAGAACAAAGTTATTGTGACTACTCACATAAACTTAGATGGACCAAAACCTTTTCTAAGTTCCACGGCATTCTAAAATGTCAAAATCCAAAGGTTTTCAAAAACAAATGTGGAGAAAAACCTTTTCAAATTGAAAGGGACTTTAGAGGCCTTATCATATATGATTTAAAAGTTTCACATAGAGCTACTATGGGATACCTACATCATATCATAGACATGTAGATGTGAATTATTTCCATGTGAAAATTATTTGTTTAATATAAATGGTAGTATTACAAATTTGAAATAGGTGAATGATGTATGGATTAATTAAAAGTAAATATGTTAGGAAGTGGAATTTGAATTTAAATGAAAAAATTGATAATTTTTCTACTACGTAAATGCATAGATCAATTTGAAAATATTTGATAAAAATATCAAAATTGATTTAAAAACATAAATGATATAATAGCATTATCTCTGAAAAATTCAAAGCTTAAAAATATTTAAAATATGTATAATTTTTAACTAAAAATAAATGATTAATTGATAATAACAAGAAATATTATATTATTTTAAATAACTTCATTTAGGTTTAAATTAAAAAAAAAAAATGCAAATGCTCCGCAAGTCCGCTCTCAATTTAACTATTGATGAAACCGAGGAGCATTAAAGTGCTTTAACTAGCCAGACCTTGTTAGGATAAAATTAAAAAAATCAGACCTTGTTAGGATGAAATTAAAAAAATCAATGAAGGATAAGAAGAGACTAATTGCAATTTTCAAATTAAATATTAATGTTCATCATAATTTAAAACTTTGTTTTGATAAGTTTAAATTTAAATTATTATTATTATAAAAAATCAAACAAGGAGGATAATTGTAAAAGCTCAACTCCCTCAATTTAATGGATAACATTGAAGAACATGGAAGTTTATTTTAAGATTTAAATTAAAAATTATCAATAACCAATAACGTCATGGAACATTAAAATGTTTTAACTAATCTTGTTTGGCTTTAACTTACAAAGATCTAACCATAATAAGATTAAATAAAAAAGCTTAACTTTCTTAATTTAAATATTAATGATCATTCATCGATCAATTTTTTATTTTTTTAAAGTATTATTATTTATTAATTTAAGTAAATCACTTTATCTCTTTTTTGTCTTTTTATTTTTTAATTATACTTCTTAAAATTAAAATAATTAATATATATTAATTTGAAAATAAAGTAATAATTAAAAAAATACGATTAATCCTCCTCTCTTTTATATATATATAATTGAAATAAAAAATAAAATATGAGACATTTTCTTCACTTCGAAAGATCTCTTGCAACAAACCTTTATATTAGCAATTGCCCCAAAAAAGGTGCAATGATACGTCGATAAGTTGTTGTTGGAAAACTAAAATTGAATTGGTATTGTAGGAAAAAAATCTTAAAATTAGTCAATGGATTAATTTTTTCCCCTAAGCTTATCATGTGCTAGAAGAAAAAACCTCAATCAAATATGCAAAAACATAGTGATCCCAACAAAAATCTACATTTGTGTATATGGAAGAGTATCATGCATATATGTTTGGTCAATGAGTACGTACATCATTGCCCTACATGTTTTATTTTGAGCATGTACACATGGCAAGATCATGCCCAAGCAATAATCTCACATTATATAGTAATTAGATAATAAACATCCCAATGGAAAAGACCTAATGATGAACCACCATCGGGTGACTCCATCTCGAGATCTAGAGGTATCATTACCTGGAGCTGCAAAAAACGATCCTACCCCAACCACTAAGGTGGAAGATATGGGAATTTGTAGGAAAATGGTTAATGTCAAACCCATCATTGCATTGCCTCTACCTTTCCTTATTCCATGAGAAGATAAAATCAAGTGATAATGCATTGCAATAGTCATCGTTAAAAAAATCGACCACTCATGTTGTGAGTATTGCTCTTTTGTAACAACCATGAAGCTATTAAATTTGGAGAACCGAAGGAGTCAATTTGTTACATAAATTGAATTGAAATGCTTTAGGTTGTGATTCCATAGTTCGTATTTGCATTAGAGATTGATGAAATTTTGGAAATTTGGCGAAAGCTGCACCAATTAAAGAACAACTTGTGTGCATAAGCACAAGTGGCTTTACCGCTCATACAACAACAGTGCACATGCATATCGTTTTGGTAAAATCCAACTAGAAACCAATTAAATTGGATTAAATTGTAATTTAATTAGATTGAGATGGGACTTTTGGTACCAATAAAAAACTAACATCTTATTCAATGTGGTCGTGATCCTTGATTGAAATATGAGGATTTTTTTTTTCTATTTTCACTCACTAACTTGTTATATGTAAAATAATTTAAAAATAAAATCAATATAAAAGAAATTCCTATAGCATTTTTAATGTTGAGCTGAATGGGAATTAATATGTTGAACTGAATGGCCTACGTCCACATTGTTTGTTGTTTTGTTGAGTCATATGTGTGCATAATCTCAGATTTGGGAACTTGTTTCCTCTTTTCTTCAATGTAAGCAGCATAACCTTATTGTGCTTTTGTACTTGTGTATCGCATGCTAAGAATCAGCAAGGGTGTGATTCTTCCTGTGTAGGACATTACCACTTTGCTTTCTTCATGTGGACACATATTTGAATGGTTGAATTATTTGGTATTGCAGTACCTTGTGGTTGTGTAAGAGGTAGGGATTCAGGTAGGACAAACAATAGATTATGTAAAAATCAACTCCTCTCAGAGTTGCAAATTTGCCATTTAATTTATTTCGATATATGCATATAAAAGCAATCATAGTTAGAAGTTGGGTTTTCATTCAGTTTCCCGACATGGTGCAAAATTGCTTAATGTTCCAACTATATTTTTTGTGCTTCGCTGCTAAATTGAAAAAGCTCTGAATTAAATTTCTTTTAAATGTTCTAACTATATTTTTTGTACTTTTCTGCTAAATTGAAAAAGTTCTGAATTAAATTTCTTAATTTTCCTGGATTACTACTTCTAAAAAAATTGAATTGGTGTTTTAGGTTAGGCTGACTAGGAAAACAAGGATGAATGTTCAATTTCTTTGTCCACAATAGGTTACGGTCCTCGGCATGTAAGCATTAAATCCTTTATCCTCCTGAACATTACTATATTAGTCACTTTAGCAAGAGTTCATAGTTGATGCATACAAAATAGCTAGTCACAAGTCCGTTTACAATTGTCCATACTGTATGGAGACAATTGTCTGTAAGGGGAATGTTATGATCTCCTCATTGATTGATTTGGTGATTTTAGTGGTTTCCTTTTGAATTAGTATGGATTCTTGTGAGATTATGCATTTGATATAAGCTTGTAAGAATCTTCTCTTAGATGACTTCGAAGGTAAATTATCTTGTTAGTTTAACTTGTTTTTAGCTTTGCTCTATATATTGGGTATTTGTATAGGGTTGGGAAGATACCAATCATGTATTTGTACTACCTTAATCTTTTCCTTTCTTTCTCATACCATGTGTCAAATTTATGTAGCTGTGCTACTTGGTAAGTTCAATTTTAGTTTTTTTTAATGTAAATATCTAATTCTGCATAAAGTGTGGCCGCGGATCAACCATGTGGATCTAGTTTTGGGGAAATTCAATGTTTACAATTTGCTTTTGAAATTTGCTTGAAAAGGCTCTATTAGGTTCTTATATGAGGTTTGTTTCTCCAAGTGCAAGCCCTGTTATTTTTTTGCTGGCCTATGTGCCTAAATCAATTCATTAGTCAATATGGTTGGCTCATTTATTCACATGCGTAGATGGTCTTTGTAATGCGCCCCTGCTCAGCTTTCATCTTCACTATAACCATCCTATAATTGGCCTTCAAGGGTGGGGACTGGGATGCCTTTCAGATTATATGACGTTATGTTGGTTCATGTCTGCACCAAGACACTTTTGATCCCTGAGCTTTGCCAGCTCAAAATCCAAAAGGGAAAGAGGTATTTTGAATTTGAACTTGGTTTTAATGGTGCCCTTTAAAGCATTATGAGCATCGGTTGTTTAGAGAACTATTTCAGAAGTTGTTTCTGGTTATGACCTTTAATGTGACGGTGGTCTGTTATTTCTCAAATTTCCACTCTTATCTGGATGGTGGTCACCACTGAAGTTCTTACTCTATCTAAATATTATTTCACATGCATTTTCCAACCGTGTTTATTATTCTTTTTTGTGATGTTGCTTCTACTTTTGAGATTTGCTATTCCTTATTAACCACTTCCAGAAACTAAAAATAGAACAAAATTATATTCCTTGTGTGCTTAAGAGAATGTCTTAGAAGACTTCATTAGGATCCCTAGATTTAGAAAAATCAATCAATCCCAATGGAATTATACCTCCCAACAAAATAGACGTAAACACGATCCCAAATATCATAAGATTTCATGCCTCATTAAATCATCTACATCTCCATACATATCTCATGAACCAATCTAAATTTTGTCTTAAAGCAATTCAACAAATGTCAGAACTCATATGAGAGCACAAACTTATACAAAATATCCAACATATATACAATAAAATATCTCAAAAATCGTATAATATCTAGATTATTTCTCGTTTTGTGCTGAGGAACAAATGTAATTTGATCCTTTTGCTTTTGATAGTAGCTAAATGACCTACTTGACGCATGAGGACAAAGAGAGGTACCAACTTTCATGCCTCGTTAAATCATCTACATATCCATACATATCTCATGAACCAATCTAAATTTTGTCTTAAAACAATTCAACAAATGTCTAAACTCATATAAAATATCCAACATATATACAATAAAATATCTCAGTAAATGTTTATAGAAATTCAAAGAGTCACAAAAGAACACCATGTGAGAAAAATAAAAAAGGTAAACATAATTCAAGGATTGTCTATTGTCAATTTCACAAAGCTTCCAATGACCAATGCATAATGACAAAGTAGCCGTGGAGAGCCCATTATCCAACTCATTCCCCACACATGTTGAACATAAATTTGATTTAAAAAAAATCTTAACCAAAAAAAAATCTTAACAAAAAATGTATAGTATTGAACCCCTCATCCAACTGATAATTACCATAAAATTCTCAAAAATTTACAATCTTTGAACAACTTTTTCAACCATAAGCATGAGTACTAACTTCAAATCCATGAGTTCTACAAAACTATTTGTTCCTCCTCGTAATCCAACCTTAAACTTTAAACAATGTATTTCCTTAAGTATAAGACACCACCTACCCCACTAACTTGGGGATCAACCTAGAGTAGCATTGTCAAAGAAAGCCCAAACACCCGATTTATCCACTTTTTCCACTACAACTTGCGTAGAAGGGTTTGGAATTTTTTTTCACTTAAATAAATTAAGAATATTTATTCCTTAATTAACACACTGATTAATTGTTTGAATATTCCAATTCCAACTGCAGGATTCTTTAAAAGCCTCGCAAAATTTTTGAAACGGTTTGAAATGTTTTTTTCAACGAGTTTGGAAGCTATTACCATGTACCAACTGCAGGATTCTTTAAGCCTCGCAAAATTTTTTAAACGGTTTGAAATGTTTTTTCAACGAGTTTGGAAGCTATTACCATGTAGGATTGTGTTTAGCATTGAAATAAATGTTGGAAAATGGTCATGCTCGAAAATGGTCATGCTCGAAAATGGTCATATGTAACTGAATTTTTATTGAAATTGATAGGAATAAGTCTTCGAGGAAAAAATATGAATAAGTCCAACTGCATAGGACCTGCAACACCCTTGAAATTAGTTGCAACATTGTCTTTCATAATCTTGCTTCTCCTTCAAGGATTTTCAATGCTGCTAATTTCGACTTGCTTCCACTCCAACTTGATAGAGTAGATTGTTCAAAAGAAGAGATATTTTCCCTTATTTCAAGTAGCCATTGATAGAATGAGCAATCAGTAATATACCGTGATAAGCATACAGTGCAAATGCATTCAAGGAGACATTAACCATATTAAATGTTTGTAAAAAAAATCACCTTTATCTCGACACATGTTGCAGTCCTGAATTTGGATTATGTGGTCGCAGGATAATTAACCCTTAAAGATACTTCACGCTGTCTGCTTCAACTAAACCTGAATTTAAAACATAACATATCCAATCTGTGGCTATCCAGATTGTCTCAACATCCAAATTTCCTTAGCTTCAAAAAAAATAATTTAAAACCAGCATCTGAATACATTTGCACTACAAAAAAATCATGTATCCATTGAAGCCAGTCAAGTTTGAAAAGACATCACCCATCTCGGTTTGGCCAAATCCAGGAGTCATAGCTACCTTGTTGGTAATCTTAGCTCCCACAATTTCAAGAGAATCCCCTTCCATTCCTCCCATATGCATCAGAATCCCCTTCCATTCCTCCCATATGCATCAGAATCCCCTTCCATTCCTCCCATATGCATCATCCATATACATAGCAACAATTTCTCTCCATTCATAAGAATCCACAAAAGCTGCAATTCCTGCCATCTGAGAAACATTATTGTGGGTTACACGGATAAAGGGTATTTATATAATGTCATAGTTGGATCATTGGCCACAAAAGTGGTATCTGATGCTCATTTGCTATATGGGATACAAGATGAGAAAGGACAGAGAATGATGGTCCTACTATTACCACCACGTCTTTTTCCATTAATTCCAAAGCTGCATGGAAATCAACAGTTACATTAAAAATAATCTAAACCATATTTATCAATTATGTATTGATTAAGAATACATTAAATTCTATTTGTAAGCTCTAAATTGGCACACAATTTAAAAGCTTGTCATAGTTAATTGGAATTGGATTCATTGACAGAATAAAAGTTTCAGTAGTTGCATAACTTGCTTGAGAACATGTACCACAGTTTATATAAAAAGCTAGCAGCTGCAACAACTCTTCACTAAATTGAAAATTCATATGAAAGACTGTTACATACTCAGTAGCGGTTGTCGCACTGAATATTTTGATACCATTACAATAATCTTATTTGTGAACATTATAATTAGATGATAAAGCATTACACTATCTGTGAATTAAGCCATATGCCCATAATCATCTTCGTAAGTTTGAGGTAGGTTGGAGTGCTATAACATTGTATGTGGCTAAATACCTGCAATATTTGCACCGATCAAATCCAGGTTAAGCAATTTTTTTTCAACAAAAGGATGAAAGACTCAAGGTCATGAGGTGATGAAAATAGATTTTCTATCTTAAAAGTTACAATTTTCAACATGAAATATCAGGTAAACCCTTTCTGGTGACAGTGACAAATGTTTATTGATGTGAGATAATATGTTTCTTTTGATTGTATTTGTGCAAAATGCCCAGATGAAGTATATACATGACGACTTACTAATTTTAGACATCGATGTTATAATATACAAAGCCGTACATTCAAGCATTTTTTGTTTGTCTTGTTCAAGCACAATAGTTAGTAGTTGTTTTAATGAGTATTTACTCATATTCATTTTTTCTTACCATCCTAAATTCTAAAGCTAAGGCTAACCTATCATAAAAAGAGAGATACAATCCAAAACTTGAAATATGGCTATTTTAACATCGATTAGCTTGTTATTACAGTGATCCCTTTTCGAGCATTACTGAGATTCCCCAAACAGAACAATTGTGTCAAGAATTAAATACAGAATTAATGTAACATAATGGGGACCGATAATCATTCTAGAAATTCAATTAATTAAATATAGAATTAATGTAACATAACGGGACCGATAATAATTCTAGAAATTCAATTTATCAAGACAAGAGTACAGAACTCTGAAATAATTTATCAATAGGACACTGTAAATATATCTAGAATTGAATACATACCTCTGAAATCATGAGGAATTGACCCCTGGAGTTGTTGCCCAGATCAAAGAAAAAAAAATTCTGCTAAGCCCTGATAAATTTTGCCATCGCTACTGCACCAGCATCTACGAAGTGCTCTGTAACTGTACCATCGAAATAACAATTATTAGGGTTTTGTCTCAAGGTATCTCCACAGATAAGGAATCTGGGTGGGTTATTATTATACGTGTTATCGCCATCGATTCTAAGAGTTTTATAACCTCCACCGCAAAGGATTGGTATTGGGATTGAGATTGGACAACCGACGTAGTATCACACCAAGCACCACACCAAGCACCACACCAAAGATACGACTGGGGATATATTAAAATGACTGGCAACTAGGACTGGCGACTGGCTGGTTTCTGCTAAGCCCCGATAACTTTTTCCATCACTACTACACCGGTATCTACGATAGATAAGCCCACGGCTCTATCATCCA
Source organism: Larix kaempferi (assembly GCA_027924585.1). Taxonomy (NCBI): domain Eukaryota; kingdom Viridiplantae; phylum Streptophyta; class Pinopsida; order Pinales; family Pinaceae; genus Larix; species Larix kaempferi. The sequence continues at coordinate 4,085,772 of BSBM01000131.1, forward strand.
TGGCACCATCAACATATGTTTCCTGATCACTCTCACATTTATGAAACGAGGCCCAACTGCATCTGACAATGCTCACAAGTTCTCAGATGGCCTGGAAGCTATAGCCCAGGCAATCAAACGACATAGCCCAAACAATCAAACGACATAGCCCAAACAATCACACATAATAAATTTGAAAACCTGATGTGCAATAAAGGGGCAGAAAAAATGACTTACAGTATCCGTGGGCTTAACATCGATATTGAAGTGGTTATCCTTCAAGGTTTTGATGGAAATCGTCATCTTGATGCCCGGATTCAGGTCTCTAAAAGCCCTCTAAAATGCAAAATCCCTCCGCACAGCAAGCAAAACAATACTTTTAGGACTGAGATGGATGACAGAGCTTCAAGCCATGGGATGCACCTCGATATTAAAGTGGTTACCGTCCAAAGTTTTGACGGAAACCTTCATCTTGCCGCTCGAATTCAGTCTCTACAAGCCTCTGAAACGTGAAAACCCTCTGCACAGTAAGGAAAATAGGCCTCCAAAATGCGAAATCCCTTCGCATAGCAAGAAAAATGAGAATTGCACCTCGATATGAAGGTTTTGATGGAAACCTTCATCCTGCCACTTCAAATCAGTCTCTACAGGCCTCTGAAATGCGAAAACCCTCCACACAGTAGGCAAAAGAGGCCTTCGAAATGCGACATCCCTCTACACAACGAGCAAAACGAGAAGTTCCTCACATAGAAACTTCAGGAACACGCTAGCAGACGTTTCTCTACACTCGTGACAGTTGTCACTCTGACAAATAAACGGTGGAATTCTAACCAATGAGGCCAATGCATACATGGAGAAATCCGATTAGCCGAAGGGACGACAAAGGTTCCACAGTGTTTTTCAAACTCCCTTTTAGAATAAACGTCTATCGACGTAAAAATAATATCGACTCTCACTATGGACTACTTCCGGTTTTTGGTTGAACCATTGGTTCACTTATTATTCATTGCCTTAAAAAAGTGGACATCTTGGTAGGAGAACATTGTTTACAAAGACAATCTCCCTAAAGGGATATTGTGGACAATATTGGTATATCTCTACTAACCATTCTTACTACTTTGGATTTTTTTTATATAAATAATTAGGATACATGGTTTTGATATTGTTATGTCTGTGTGGGGACATGAGAACATTGTTTTTTCCACATAGTAGTTAAACCGGCAAGCTCAATATACGAGAGCGCCGAATCTGCCTGGGTCAGGGGGTCGATCCTGGGTGGGGACGACCACAACCGATCGCCCCAACCACCCGGCCATAACGGTGGCCCCAACATGAGAACATTGTTTACAAAGACAATCTCCTTAAAGGGATATTGTGGACAATATTGGTATATCCCTACTAACCATTCTTACTACTTTGACTTTTTTTTATATAAATTATGAGGATACATGGTTTTGATATTGTTGCTTTGTGGGGACATATAGTGTCACAAGTATCCATTAGTCCATTCCGTACAAGCATATTTGGGCGATTTTTTTTGCGTTAAACCAAGGTTTATGCCATAGTTTGGGGTTGATTTGATTGAGCTCGGGGGTTCCATCTGATGCATGTCCCCTAGGTTGACATTGGTTGTCGTGCTGAAAGGCGTTAGGTGTCGAGGTTTGCCATTTACTATGGCGTTGGGCAGTGTTATGTTCACGAGGGTGAAATAACTGCGTGGTTGATTAGAGTCTCGATGGTGCTATTAGACTCTTGCGGAGGGGAATGGGGAACGACTTGTGGTTTGAGAAGAGCTGAATGCTTGGAGGTCTTTTATCTAGTTCGATTGTTTCAATTTCATTCTGGATGGAGACGACGGGTTGAATAGTGGATTTTTTGGGCCGACGTTAGGGGCAACCCGTCATTTCTATCCAGAATGAAATTCCGTGTCATTTCCGCAAGGATCCTGTGTCGTTTCCGCAAGGATTCCGTGTCATTTCCGCAAGGATCCTGTGTTGTTTCCACTTGAATTGTGATGGTTAATATGCGTTGTATAGAGAAATGAAAGCAAAATGTGTTTTTGGGGCTCAAACTACTTGGGGTTTTCTGAAATGACCTTGGATTGAATTATTGGCTTAGGGATTATGTGTGGATATCTTTTACGGAGTGTGAAACATGCATGGTACTTTATATATTTTTGCATAATTGTGTAATATATGTTGAGCTCTACTTCTGGGTTTACATAATTGCTTCTGGGTTTACATAATTCAGATTATACTTATTTCCTTATTTATGTTAGGAGGCATGATGCAAATGTCTCTTCCAGGGTTTGAATAACTATGGAATTTTTTGAGTGCTATGTTGAAGATATTGTTTAGAGACTATGTATGGGCACATTGAATTAACAATAGTGGTTATTTTTTCTATTGAATACGTGATTTGGGAATTCGGTTGCTTGTGTGAAAGGCATTGGAACTGTAATCTGTAGAGTATATGTTGATTGTTGTGTTTGTCGATGTTAAACTAGGTGTTATTTCATAGTGGTCTTGGATGTGATGGATTTGATAGAATGCATGTAGATAAAGTCCTCTAATTGGCAATTTGATTATGCCAATATGTTGATTGCTCACACAAAAAAACTAGCGCATGCATCCTCGATTTCTGGTTCTATGTAAATATTTGTTGACATAGCAGCTTCTAAACTATTATGTCTTCTCATTGATTTTGCATGGGCATGGATGGATTTAGGCTTGGATGGTGATGATCACTATGATTTGATTGTATCCTTGCTAATATCTTTGGCGATTTTCTATAGTTTGCTTGATGTGCAAGATTAGGAATTTCCGATTGCAGATAACTGGTTTTTTACCTATTATGTAAGAAATTTGTGTTAGTTGTAATGCCCCATTTTGACCTTACTACCTGAACTATCATTATATGTTGTATTTGCTTATTATTGTGAGACTCTGTCAGTTGATGACACTATGGACATATGGTTCTATTATTCAACGGAGATATATATGTGTGTGTGATGTTAATGTTATGATATGTATTCATGTTTTGATATATATTCATGTGTTAATTATGTCTCTTGCATGCAAATTACTGAATGATGGGTACACGGATACTGAGTTAAAAGTTATATGTTGAATGGATAGATGTGATACCAGGTGCATAGTACATAGAAATGATTTGCATTATTGTTCTTAGTAATGAAATGTATATACATGTCGATGATTGCACGATATTCTCGATCGTATGTTGAAGACTAACCTACATGTTAAAATGGATAAGTGGTAGCTGGATCCTACGAGGTAGAAGTGGAGGCCCCGCTACTAAGGGAAGGAAATCTTGAAGTAGCAGTAAACATGGTGCAGAGACCTCCTCATCAGGATATCACGACGGAGCTTCATAAAATATGGCTTCCAAAGTTTTCAAGGAGTCGTGTAGGGATACTAGCAGAATCATGGTTGGAAGAGATGACCAGGTGTTTAACATTACATGAACACACTTCCACATCCAAATACAAAATAACCATATTTCAACTGAAGGGGATCACTTTGAATTGGTGGGGGCACCAAGAAAGACAGTTGCACCTTACCCCAGACAATGTTCCATGGGAGCTATTTGTGGAGAAGTTTAAAGGGAAATACTTTCCTGCCTCCTACCAGGAAGAACATGCAGGATCCATTCATGCCTTGATACAAAGGCATATATCCATGGAGGATTATGAGGAAATATTCATGGAACTATTTAAGTATGTTCCCTACTTGGACAACGACCAACGCCAGGTCGAACGTTTTGTGTACGGGCTTAATACCAAGATCAGGTCCCAAGTGCGAATGTGGAAACCGACTTCGGTTGCCGAGGCAGTTGATTGTTCTTGTTATATAGAAGAGATGTTGGGTGCAAATCCTATCAAGTCATTCGATTCTCAATAGTCAAGGTTTGTAGGGAAGGCCCCTTGAAGCTACCCTCGGGGAGGGTATGCGAGGCCACCTCCCTACGGAAACATGTATACACCCAGAGTTGAGGCAGTAGACGGGTCAGTGGCAGCTAGGGCAATATCCCAATCACCCACATGGACTCACCAGAGTGTAAGGAATTATCAAGGATTAGTCGGCATGGGAAGGGACCCCAGGGAGAGAAACCCCTCTCGGAGTTCTGAGAAGATCATCTCGCATACCCTATGACAGGTTGCTTGTTGGGGTTGTGGAGGTCCACATTATCAACGTGACTGTCCTGAGTTACAATCCGATACAGTGCATCGAGAAGAAAAGGCTCCAATGGGGAGTGGGGGCAGTAAGCATCAGATCTCAACAGCAGTGAATAACCATCAGGCTTAGCACCAATCCATTGTGGTGGAATCATCATGTAAGGTCAATGATGTTAAACTTAGAATATTGTTTGATCCCAGTGCTACAAATAGCTTTATTTCTCCATATGCATTAGACAAATGTGGGTTGGCAGCCTACGAGCATGACGATTTCAACTTAGTTGAAATGGCTTCAGGGGTAAAACAAACAGTAGGACCTAGTGTCGACAAGTGCATAGTGGATCTCGGGGTGTGTGTTACACAAGTCAAGGTGTACATCACCACACTCAGAACTTATGACCTTATCATAGGTATGAATTGGATTGAGGAGCATCGAGCTTTCTTGGACTGTTATGGGAATAAAGTTCATTGCCTTGATGACAAAAGAGGCCATCGAGATCCAGGGTATAAGAAGGAAGGTGTCCTTACGTTTCATATCAACGATGAACGTAAAACGATGTATGAGACAAGGATGTCAGTTGTATATTGTTGAAGAGATAAACAATGAGAAGGGACCCTCCCTTGATCAATACCTAGTGTTATCTGAATTGAATGATGTATTTCCAAAGGAATTGCCTAGGTTACCTCCTGAGAGGGAACTTGATTTTACCATTGAGGTTAAACCCGGTTCAGAGCCAACATCAAAGACACCATACAGGATGACGACCCGAAATTTGCAAGTTACAAATGCAGTTGAAAGAACTGCTAGACCTAGGGTTCATTATACCAAGTATTTCACCGTGGGGTGTGTTAACACCTAAAAAGTGCTCACTAGCTCATTTCCTTATTCACATGACCCATTTGTCCACTTTTTCACCATTTGAGCCTCTAAAGCCAACAAAAGGTCACCAAAAGACCTTAATACACCCCTTTTTCCACTCAAAATGAGTATTTTTCCTAAAAAGCATAAAAAACCCTCAAAAAGGGTCCAAAATTCCCAAAAATATTAAAAAGGGAATAAAAATAATAAAAATATTCAAAAAAGGAAAAAGGAGGGAAAATGTACCTAAACCATGTTAGTCAATACCATTGGTTTCCTCAAAACCATAATGGTATTCCCCACCACCAAAAACTATAAAAAGGTGGTAGGGGCTCCTCACTTTACATCCATCCATCTTCCTATCCTCATGCTGCCAAAATCTCCCTTGAGCTTTTGGCCATTGTAGCAACCTTGGAGAAGGGACCCTTTGGAGTTTGGAGCTGCTCACCCTTGGATCTACTCAACCATCTTCATCACTTGGAGGTATTATTATTGCAAGCACTTGCTTGCCCCCATTTTCAATACAAAGTTATTTTTTCTATTTCTTGTTCTTGTTTTCAATTCAAAAGTTTATTATGATATGCACATGCTAGTTTAGTTTTAGATTTAGATTTAGTTTATTGTTTTTGCTTAATATTGAAACTGCTGCTACTAGTTAGCAGGTGCCCATAGCACTAAGCTTGGTTGCAAAACCAAGCCAACAGTTTTTGGCGACTCCGCTGGCTTGAATCTTTAGATCTCAAAATTTTATTTTTTGCTTTAGATCTTAATTTTTGTTCATTTTAGTCAGTTTAAATCATAGATCTGCCATCCTAGACAACAGATCTATTGCTGCTCTGGATTTTGCCCCTTTTTATTGCCATTAACAGCCCGAAATCGTCATTTTCGGGTTCATTTTTCGGCGTCCGCATACGGCTTTCGCCTCGCGGCTTTTTGCCTAACAGTCGCGCAGCTCATTGTGACTGCGCGACTCTTTTCTGCGCGGTTCACCGCGACTTTGCGGCCAATTATCGCGCTGCACATCACGGCTTCGCGGACATTTTCCGTGCTGCACATCGCGACTATTTGACGAAATCCCGCGCTGCACATCGCAGCTTCGCGGCTGAAACCCGCGCTGCCCATCGCGACTGTGTGACAGAAACCCGCGCGGTCCATTGCGGCTGTTCTGTCAAAACCCGCGATGCCAATTTTTTCCATTCGGCCAATCCGTTTAAAAAATTAATTTTTTGTTGTGTTTTCTGCCCAATTAGCACATTTTACAGTATTAAAATTCCTGCATTTTTTACAGCCATAGAAATATTTTACTATTTAGAATGCTCTTTTAAAAAGTCTTTTTAAAATTTTTTCAGAAATTGAAAGAAGGATTTATTTGCATTCTATCTAGATAAAAAAATTTACTGTTTACTTCCTTGATATTTTGCCCATAGCAACTTTTAAAAGAAATCCATTTATTTCTTGAAGAAGTCATATTATTTGCTTTCCTATTTCAAAAGATCCTTTGTTTTTTGAATATTTTCTGCAAAGCATTTATATTTTCAATTTCAGTTTAAAATACCACACGTGCACCCACTCAAACACATAATTTAAACTGAGCCTTAAAATTTACCCTAACTTCAACCAACTTTTAACCCCACTTGGGGAGCACTTAAAAGAACTTTGTAGCTAGGTAGAATTGAGGGGATAGGTGTTCCAATAACACCCCTCAGTTATTACATTTGAGACATAGCTGTTGTCCATTAGGGAACCAAAATCTCCTAGTATTTTTTGGCACGGTCACAACCAGTTTATCGGAAGGCCTCTCCCCTAGGAGGGTTGAAGTCGCGAGGATGGTTCCGGAAGCCTGAGTGGAATACCGAAATCCATTCAGTAATCGAAGGGCTACCATTCGCAGTTCTCGGGATATCCCTGTATGGGGGTATTGCGGTAAAAGGACCAAACGACAGATTTACCTTTTCTGGACGTGTCATGAACGGAGTATCCTAGTTGCCATTCTTTAGGATTGATTACCCGGTGTCCCTCCCGGTAGGGGGATATCTAGCCGTTGATTCAACACTCAATATTGTCTGACTTGGATTTCATCACCTTGCAGAGAATATCGTTTGTTGATTCACAATACTTTTAGTTAGGTGTTTGCATGATACAATCCACCTTTGGTCTAGTAGCACCTCTTTTTTCTAGAAGCTGTTTGCATGTGGGTACTTTGACCATTTTTTGCATCCCTCCACTTATTATAGCACAACTGCTATAATGAGTGCTTTTTGAGGTTGATTTTTTGGCCTGAGAGCCTTTATTTTCACTCCCCTTTTTGCACCCTTGGTTGCATTAGGGTTTTGAGTTTTTTATACATTACCATCTTACACAGAAGATTTTTACACAAAAACTTATTTCTCACCATTGAGAATTTTAGACGCTCTCGTTGTCTTCAGGGCGAACTCCGTTCAGTCTACTTGGCTCTCCACGTCACCGACGTAGAGCTTTATCCCTTGACTCGACACATCGTCGGTTAACCATACAGTCATCCGATTCTGACACGCCTCACTTCACATCTGATTCTGAGGCTGAATCCGAAAACCCTACCGAGTTATTCCCAACCAACCTCATGGCTGGAACACAATTCGACCCACTTTTTACCAACACCATAGGAGATACATCCACATACCCTTCTACTGTGGTGCCATCCATGGCAACCACCACCCCCGTAGGTATGCCTAATATGGCGGACACTCCACCTTTAGGAATTCCCAACACAGGACTACCTCCTATTATGGGTGTGCCCAACATAGGGGTCACACCCCCTCTGATTACCACAACCCAGATTCCAGGAATCACCACTACTATTCCTAACCCCGGTGTAACCCATGTTGCACTTGGAAACGCTGGTCCATACCAGACCACAACTGTTGGAGGACACATACCTTCAATACCTAGCATACACTTAGGGGCTACTGGACCACTACATCATACCACCATGACTAGTTATGTCCCAGTCACTACGCCACATCCCTCTGCTATTTTACCTTACATGGTGAGTCTGAACTTACCAGACTTAGCCAGGCTAACCAATGATCCTATCAGACACGACCCTGCGTGGCCTCACATGCCCACCAAACTCCCCTCCGACATCCCTAAGTTCGAGGGCAAGGCCGGTGAGGACCCCCAGAACCATATTATGTCCTTCCATCTATGGTGTTCCTCCAACTCCATAGTGGACGACTCTATCCGCCTCCGTCTGTTACAGTGCACCTTCACTGGCTCTGTAGCTAAGTGGTATATCGAGCAGCCCCATGGGACTCATGCCACCTTTACCTCCCTTGCCTCGAACTTCTTGCAGTTCTTTCAGTTACCTGTCCGCTATGATGCAGGAGTCGAGATCCTATTGTCTTGCAGACAGAACACGGCCACCCACATCACTGACCACATTCATGAGTGGCGTCGACACCGAAGCCTCTGCAAAATCAAATTAGACGACCGTATCTTCTTAGATTGGTTTCTAAAATCCCTCCTCCCTCTCATTGCCAAGGATGTGGCATCCGAACGACCCCAGTCTGAAGAAGAGGCCATCCTCAAAGCCCAACAGTTTGACCTCATTTACGCCCAATCGGGTTATCTGTATACCATTATACCAGACGCCCCTCGGGGCGAGTCATCCCAACACGATGCGTCGGGGGCATCCCATGTCGCAGATGGCATCATTGGTCGTATGGCCTCGCATCCCCAACCCTTTTCCATTGCACATCCTAGCCATGGTCCCGACCTTTCGTGGGCTACATCTCAATCTGGAGCAACCAATTCACACACTCCCATGGCACATCACCACCACACCCACGGACCTTCATGTCCACCTCAGTGCTTTGGTCATGCACCACCTGCATATGCCCCCCCAGCTTCACCTCACCCAATGTATTACCCACAACAAGCTGCGACAGCTATCCCAACACCTCCAATAGCTCAGGGTTACCAACAACCCCAGCAGGTAACTGGACCACCTCCAGCCCCATCGGCTTATTATCCACCACAACCTACTCCCGCACCTGCGGTGACCCAAATTCCTCCCACTGCTCAAGGGCAAGTGTACATGCAACACAATCAGCCCCAACACCAAAACAACCAGCGCAACCAAGGAGCGTAACAAAACCGTGGAAGAGGACGTAACCGCAGGAACAACCAACAACAACATCAAGGTCCTCCACCTCCCAATCCCCGCATAATAACAATGCTGCTCCTCCCAACCAAAATCTGGATCGTAATCCCAGGCAGCCCAAAAACAATAACATCAGAACAAACCATCCTTGTTCTATTTGTGGGGTCTATGGCCATTACACACATGCTTGCCCACATTTGGAGCGAGCTCGGCAACTATGGATTGATGATGCCCATCGTCAAGGACAAGTGGCTCCTCAGCCGCCACCTAACCCTCCACCACCTCAACATCAACCTTTGGTGCTACAAAACCCCTTTCCAACCCAAGGCGTAGTGAACACTCAGCCATTAGCTCCCCCTCAGGGCAACGCACCACCACAACAAATCACTTATGCCGCTCCTGATCAACCCATGTTCGATTCAGATACCCACCACTTGTTGATGATGTCATCCGTAGATACCAACCTCCAAACCCGCCGGAACCAATATGGCTCCACCCCTGAAGCCCCTCCCGCCGACAAGAACACTAACGTTCATCCCACAGATCAGACGTTACGTATACCTCCGGCTCCACTCGATGGCGCTTCTAAAGCACCTCGCTTCCCACTTCGTCGCATCAACAATAATCCCAATGCTCGCCCTGCATCGAATTACAACATTGTAGATGACTTAGCCCAGTCTCCTGCAGCCATGTCTGCTTTAGAAGTCTTAAAAAACTATCCTTCACAGCGCAAGACTTTACTCTCTGCCATTGGCGCTATTGACCCCAATGATTCACAACTGATGGCATTCGATTCAGACCAGTCCGAACCTCGCTTGCCTTCCATTTTAGCATTCCAAGTTTCCATTTTCGTTCGGAATCTTGTCATCCATCGGTGCATTATCGATGAAGGGGCCTCTACATGCGTTATGTCCACATTCGTTTGGCAGAAGTTGGGATCTCCTACTCTCCAGCAGTCCACCACTACGTTGCGAGCCTATGACGACCGTTCGGATCAACCCCAAGGTCTCCTAGCTAATGTCCTCGTCCAGCTGGCTGGTAAAACCGTACTCATTGACATAGAGGTCATCAATGCCCAACTTGATTATAACCTCTTACTTGGCCGCAGCTACATGTATGCCATGCGGGCTGTTGCCTCATCCATTTTTTGTACCATGATGTTCCCCCATGAGGGACGCGTGGTCAAGGTCGACCAACTCACCTATTATGATCCCAAGGCCCCCGCTGCACCTGAAAATGTTCTCCCCATGGTTGAACAACCTGTTTGTGGTGAAACTACCTCATTTGTTTCCTCAGTGGGACCTGGACTTTACTCCGACGCGCCGATGACTTCTGCATTCCAGTCCATTCCACCACCATCATCGGAGACCCACGTCGCTGACCTCTGTACTCTCTCCCACAATACACAAACAACCAACAATCAACCATCCTTGTTACCTAAACCACCATTGGTCCCTAGTCACATTGGTGTTACACCCATCCACACAATCCCCTTTCTATTTCCTCCCTCCGGTGTAGTAAGCGCTCCGGTTATGGCTACCCTTAGTCTCCCCGGGTTAACATTGGGATTACCTGTGTGGTATATTTCGCCTCCCGTTCCCCCGCCGACACCAAATGTCATCCTGCAACTGGTGCAACCCATTGTCACTTCTACCCAACCACCTCCCGGTATCACTACTCCTTCGTCATCTACGAATCCCCCTCCTCTCATCAGGCCCACTGGGGGCAGAGGCCCACAACCATACACTGCGGTACCCCCACCCAAAGCAGTTAAACCTCCCCTCATGTTTCGTTCTCCTCCCAAATGCTCCTTGTGTGATGAGTTAGGCCATCCAACTCATCAGTGTCCATAATTACCCGCATTACAGGAACACATGCAAATGCTTGACGACGACCCCAACATCCCGATTGTCAAACTCGACCCAAACCCCAAGCCTCATGATAAATCACGCACCAACCACCCTTGTGCCATATGCGGTGTTTACGGTCACTACTCACATCACTGTCCTGATATCCCAGATTACAGAGCAATGTTGTACGAATTGAATAATGTCAACTTAGAAATACCTCCTCCCCTCATTGAGGAAATCTACCCTCCTGTATCATCCTCATCCGGAGAGATTAACACCATTTATATGATCTCTTCGACTACCCAAACCTCGTCAACTGACTTGACCACTCACAGCTTCCGCAATGATGAAGAGATTCTCGAGGATCCTACTGCCCCTGGTTACCCATGGAAAGACATGCACCATCGTTCATACTTACTCCCAGAAGAGACCTCATCCACCACCGCTACCCAATTCGCGGTTGAGTCCAAAGATTTCCTTCCTACCAAAGTCGACTGGTTTAAAGATCCTATTCCTGCTCCTGATGCCTCTCAGGAAAATAACATGGCCAATATTTCTCCTGTCATCCACATCGACATCTCTGACCCACCTGGTGCCCTTCATACCATTACGTTAGGAGCCTTCCACAGTGAGCATGGGATTGGAGAATACAAAAAACTGTTCCAAGAATTCACTGATGTCTTTACTTGGTCAGATACCAAAATGCCTGGCCTTGACCCCGCCATTTATACGATCTCCACTGGATACCCTTCTGTCCGGTCGGCCCCTTCCATTGATCCCGTTCACACACATGTTCCACTCTGCTACGTCGGTTTCGCTGATGGTGCGAGCCGTTGGTCCCCCAATCTGGCTTCCGCGGCTTGGGTAATATATTCCCCTTCACATGAGTTGATCCACATCGACGGAGTGTGTTTAGGTGCTGCCACCAACAACCAAGCTGAATACGACGCCGTGACCGGTCTCTTGGCCGCAGCTCTCCAATTGAGCATACATCACCTTAATGTTTTCCTAGACTCACAACTCCTTGTTTCCCAGCTCAATAATAATTACCACGTACGCAATCCCTGTCTTTTCAGAAAATTCCTGCGCACTAAACAAATGGTTAGACAATTTGAATCAATTTCATTTACACACATCCCAAGGAACCTCAATGGTGTAGCGGACCATATGGCCAACAACATTCTAGACTGGCACACTAATCGCATCATACCATAAACAAATAATGCATCCACGTGCATAACATGTGCCTCCACGGGCATACAGAAAATCAAACATGCCTCCACGGGCGAACGAAAAGACAACAAAGTGCATCCATGTGCATACACGACTATATACCAACATCAAATATATATATATACATCACCGTATAAGTCAATACATGTCAGAGGTTCCCTCAGCACCCAATATACAAAAACTACATCAGCTGTACAAAAAGGTGCTTCCCCATATGCTCATCAGCATTTGGGGGCAAGTACATATCATCTAGTCATCACGGTCCTTGGGATCCTCTGGCGCCTCCTCCGCCAGCCCTGCCGGATCATGCCGAGCCTGAACTCTCCGCTTTGCCGGCCCCGCTGGATCATCCCGTAAATGAATCCTGCCCTCCATCAGCCCTGCTTAATCCTGCCGATCCCTATCCCTCAACTCGGCCGCCATCACTGCCGCTCTCAGCAAAATCGAGCGCCACTCACGAGGCGCCTCGAAACATTGCTCGACGATGTCTCGATCTAGATCCCTCCACCCATCCTCCGAGAAACCTGCTAGAATCATATCCAGTGTCCCTCGGACACCATCGACAGCATCATCGAGAGGGCCAACCCCTTGGCCACAAGCCCCAAATCCTCGACCAGGTGGAGGCGGTACCGCTGCGCCAGGGGGAGCAACCACCATCGCCCGTCCCCTGCGAGCCACATAGTCAGTCGGTGATACAGGACCAATATCTGCACAATGCAAGTAAACCATCATATACATATCTAACTATAATCATAGCCAATAAATCTACAAACATATGATATAGTAGAAAACAAACACAAAACATACCGTCTAAACCCCAGGCCTGTCCCTGGGCTCGAGGCATCTCCGGATCCCCTCGATAATCCATAACAGCATATGGATAGTCCTCAATCAGCAGGGGCATCTACTCCCACTGTTCGTACATCTCCTGCGAGAAGAAACCCCGGTTACCACCACCACCGCGAGGCATCATCTGCCCCCACCGCACCATGCGCGGCTCACTCACCAAACCATCACGAATGGGCACCCGTGGTCGCAAAGTCGGTACCCGCTTAAAGAAAAAAGAACACAGAAAGGAGGCATAACAAAACTCTCCCCCCTCCTAACTGGCCTTGTCCAGATCTCTCCGGACACCATCCAAAAACATCTGGCCCCATGCATAATAAGTCCCCCTCAGTACAGCATCCACCATCATCGTTTGTCCCCCCGACAAACGATGTGGAACAGCAGCACCCAACACCCGCAGAACACAAGCTCCGACAGCCCGCATGTCCCACTCTCGCAGTGATCTCAGACTCAGCGCGCTGTTCTGCAAAATAGACCCAGGGACACAGAAAGTCTCCAGGAGATCCTACATGTCAACACCTGCCGGGATCCTCGGCAGAAGATCCCCCAACTCCCCTAAGCGAGGCAACCCAGTAAGAAAATAAACATCTGTGAGGGTGATCTCCAACCTCTCACCTCCAACAACAAAAGCACCCTCTGCAGGTACCCACCAGCTCACCAACTTGTTCAGTAACGGTCTTACTGAACGCATTGGTGGAATCTAAGCGAACTTCAAGAGTCCACTCATAGCCAGGGTCTGTCGGACCCCCTGATCAGTCCGAATCCTCTCCATCAGATCCTCATCTATCTCTCGCTCTCGCCATGAAGTCAATGGTCTCCTCAACATCCTGCCAAAAAATAGAAGAAATTCTTAGCACCAAATTTTTTTTTCTTTCAAAAATGCCATCTTGGGTTTTCCATCAAAACCCGCGATGATCATCGCGGCTTCCATAACAGAACCCGCGATGAACATCGCGGGTACGAGCCAGACAGTCGCGATGAACATCGCGACTGTCTCCCCCATACTCGCGATGGACATCGCGGGTTCCAACCTGACAGTCGCGATGAAGATCGCGACTGTCAACCTCAAACCCGCGATGTCCATCGCGGCAAAAGACCCGAAACCCGCGATATTCCACGTTGGAAGGCCAACATGCAATTTCGAGGCCTTTGGGGGCCCATCGCTAAACAAAAAAGACATAATTGAAAAGGCTAAGGCAAATAGGGTTACCAGAAACTCGCGGAATCGAAAACCAACGGTCAAATCTCTCGAAAATCAAGAAAGAGCTCTGACTGCTCTGCCAAACTCGCACGTAACAATGACACGTCATATGGGCCCCATGCCCTATTTATAGAAATTCCACCATTTTTCAAACAACCATTCCGGTGTCATACGACGTCCGTTTATCAATCCGTTGGAATTAGCACAGCAAGAACTTCATGATAGTTCTTTCTTTTTCCTGTTTTCACCAGGTCCATTTTTTGACCATTTTTTCACACCCTCATTGCCTCGATTTGCGTGCCACATCGGTCGTCGTCCATTTTTTATGAGTGTTGTATCGCCGGATTCAGTTTTCCGTGCTCGTGATGATGCTTGAGATCATTTCTCACTCTCATGCCCAGATTTTTAGGGCATTTTTTCATGCCCCCTCGTCGCCTCGGTTTGCATGCCACATCGGCCGTCATCCATTTTCGACAAGTCTTATATCTCTGGATTTAGTTTTCCGCACTAATGATGATGCTTGAGATCATTTCTCGCTCTCACACCCAGATTTTTCGGGCATTTTTTCCATGCCCCCTCGTTGCCAAGGTTTGCGTGCCACATCGGTCGTCATCCGTTTTTGACATGCCTTATATCGCCGGATTCAGTTTTCCGTGCTCGTGATGATGCTTGGGATAATTTCTCGCTCTCACGCCCAAATTTTTTGGGCATTTTTTCCCATGCCCCCTCGTCGCCTCGGTTTGTGCGCGACATCGACCGTTCTCCGTTCTTGATGAATCTTATATGGCCGGATTCAGTTTTCCACGCTCGTGATAATGCTTGAGATCATTTCTCACTCTCACCCCATAATTATTCGGGTATTGTTTCAAAATGCCACCCATCACTTCGGTTTGCGTGCCACATTGGCCGTTGCCCCTTTTTTGACAATCTTTATGTCACCGGATTCAGTTTTCTGCAATCATGATGATGCTTGAGACCTCTTCTCGCTCTCATCAGTCCCTTTTTGTTCGGTATAATTTTATCCCTTTTTTGGGCCGAGCAATCCCTTTTACGAAAAAGGCACTTAGGGAGTTTCTGTTAAGCTCTTTTCTGACTCCTAAAACAATGAAAAGATCGCCGAGCAACCTTGCTTCCTTTCATGCTCGCTAAACGTATCTGAAAGGGCGTCTACCTGGTATAAGTTTACCCCTTTTCCGGACCTTGTAGACTAATTACGAAAAAGGAATACTCTAGTCACATCGGCTAGAAGAGTTCTCCATTTGCATCATTTTATGCTTTTTCGGGCCTTGGAGACTAACTTACGAAAAAAAACACCAATGGAGTCCACTTACCGCTTTCAGACTCTCTAAACATGAAATCAACCACGAGCAATCACCATCCTGGGCTCGTAAAACCAACAGGACAGTAATCATAACCACTGCAGAGTCTTCTTATCGTTTTCAGACTCCTTAAAAATGAAAGCACCAATGAGCACGAACAGTCCCGGGCTCACAAAATCCACAGGACAGTACCATTTTAGAGCACACTTTTATCCCTTCTTGGAGCTCATTAAAACTACGAAGAAAGACCCAATGGTGCTTCTCGGCGCCAGAACAGATCACGTCTACTCATATAGCAGCTTCCCCATTTTGGTCGCCTTTGTTCAGAGTATTCTGCAGTATGTCACCCTGAGAATCCCTCGACAGCACCCATCAGCTTGACCCCCCCAGAGTCAATACATACCCTTCAGTCCCTAAAAAGCAATGATACCCACACCTACAAGTCAGTTCCCTATGCTTCCAGGTCAACCATGTCATCATGCTCTGAACAAAGGAAGTTTGAGTCTACCCACTATATCACCCCAGTTACTTCCCATCCCCACAAGTATGTCAGTCCTACCACCAGTACTACCACACTGCAGTTCTACACCTCGCGCTCCTATCAAGGAAACATCATTGCCTTGGTAGTTGCTGGTCTCCCTCTGTCGACGACAACCAAATTTATTCCAGAGGATAGACCTAGAGGTCCCTGTGTCTTGGACTCAACACCATTCATGATGAGTGCCTACGAATCATTTTGAGAAGAGTCCTCAGTGCCTCTCCAAATGGTTGTTTCTCACATGCTCGACTTCAACACCTTGATTGCATCGTTGAGACTCGCACAGGGTATTGGTCCGCTCAGTTATTAGTCGAAGACCCCAGATACCTCCCGACTCCTCCACATTTGAGAGTCTACCTATGGATACAACCAGTTACACTTTTTTCTATAGATATCAGGGTTGCGCATGGCGACAGTATTCAGATGTACACTAGTTTTATACTCCCTCGAGTATACAGTTACATATACTTCCCAGAGATGGCTCACAGTCATTGAGTCCCTACAGATGTTGGACACCTTCAGTTTCAGTAGTTCATCAGTTATTCCAGTGTATCATTTATTGAGATCAGTCATGTTATGATCATGAGTACATCCCAAAATAATGTCCCCTCTGGACCATTATGATGTACCAGTATATTTTTTATGTCTTTTCTCAGGTCCCCCTTCTTGGGACTAATTGTTTATATATGTCTTGATACGAGCATGGGTATGCCCGCCTCGTCCATTATCAGAGATTATTCCTCATTCATATTGAGGCCATGTAATATTGTTTATTTTTGCAGCTTCTAAGGGCCATGGATCCAGCCTCCAATCGGTCTCTTCTCCTCCCCAAACCCCAGAAAAAAGACAAAAGAACTATGATGTCTATCGGCCATACGATGAGCTCCTGCCCTCACATATCAGGGGGCAATTTGTTAACACCTAAAAAGTGCTCACTAGCTCATTTCCTTATTCACATGACCCATTTGTCCACTTTTTCACCATTTGAGCCTCTAAAGCCAACAAAAGGTCACCAAAAGACCTTAATACACCCCTTTTTCCACTCAAAATGAGTATTTTTCCTAAAAAAGCATAAAAAACCCTCAAAAAGAGTCAAGAATTCCCAAAAATATTAAAAAGGGAATAAAAATAATAAAAATATTCAAAAAAGGAAAAAGGAGGGAAAAGGTACCTAAACCATGTTGGTCAATACCATTGGTTTCCTCAAAACCATAATGGTATTCCCCACCACCAAAAACTATAAAAAGGTGGTAGGGGCTCCTCACTTTACATCCATCCATCTTCCTATCCTCATGCTGCCAAAATCCCCCTTGAGCTTTTGGCCATTGTAGCAACCTTGGAGAAGGGACCCTTTGGAGTTTGGAGCTGCTCACCCTTGGAGCTACTCGACCATCTTCATCACTTGGAGGTATTATTATTGCAAGCACTTGCTTGCCCCCATTTTCAATACAAAGTTATTTTTTCTATTTCTTGTTCTTGTTTTCAATTCAAAAGTTTATTATGATATGCACATGCTAGTTTAGTTTTAGATTTAGATTTAGTTTATTGTTTTTGCTTAATATTGAAACTGCTGCTACTAGTTAGTAGGTGCCCATAGCACTAAGCTTGGTTGCAAAACCAAGCCAACAGGGTGCACTAGTAATCTTTGTGAAGAAGAAGGATGGTTCCTTGCGTCTTTGCATAGATTACAGAGATTTGAACAAAGCCACAATGAAGAATAGGTACCCGACACCTCGAATTGATGACCTCTTCTATCAAATGAAAGGGGAGACAATCTTCTCAAATATCGACTTGCAATCGGGTTACCACCAACTACAAATCAAGGAAGGTGATATACCTAAGATTGATTTTCGAACTCGGTTTGGGCACTATGAGTTTGTAGTGGTACCCTTTGGTTTGACCAATGACCCAACTGTATTCATGAGCCTCATGAATAACGTATTTCATAAGTACTTAGATCGGTTTGTGCAAGTCTTCTTGGAAGATATCCTTATCTATTCCAAGAATGAAAGGGAGCACGAGGAACACTTCCGAATGGTGTTGTCATGCTTAAGAGAGCACACGTTGTATGGTAAGTTATCCAAATGCTCTTTTTATCAAAAGGAGATCCATTATATAGGGAATATAATTTATGGTGAGGGAATTTCAGTAGACCCTAAAAAGGTGAAGGCCATAATGGATTGGCTCGTGCCTAGGAATGCACATGAAGTGAGAAGCTTCATGGGGTTAGCTGGGTACTATAGAAGGTTTGTTGAGGGTTTCTAAAAAATCGCAAAACCCATAACTACCCTACAGCGTAAAGGCATTAGGTATGAATGGACGGATGAATGTGATGTTGCATTTGCTGAGCTTAAAAGACTATTGACAAGTGCACCGATCCTACGAGTGTCGGATATTGATAAGGACTTCACAGTTTGCACATATGCCTCGAGGAAGGGTTTGGGTGCAGTGTTGATGCAGGAAGGTGTGGTAATAGCTTATGCATCAAGGAAGTTAAAAACACATGAAGAGAATTGCCCCACCCATGACCTAGAATTGGCTGCCGTGATGTTAGCTTTAAATATTTGGAGACATTACGTTGTTGGATGAAGCTTTGGCTCAAATATGATCACCAAAGCTTGAGATATATCTTCACTCAAAGAGACCTAAATGCTAGGAAAAGGCGATGGAATGAATTCATGAGTGAGTACGATTTTGGGATTTCGTACATCAAAGGGAAGGAGAATGTGGTAGCCAACGCCTTACGTAGGAAACTAAGGATTTTCTCTCTCATACCTTTAAAGGTTGATTTGAAGGAGAGGGTATTAGGGAAGCTAGTTGGAGATAGTTGGTACTTAAAGGTCACGTCGACACTCCATATTTGGAAATAGGTGGAACCTAAGTTTGAAGTATATGAGTTGGAAACTGATGGGTTGTTACGATATCAAGGGAGGATGTATATTCCCGAAGAGGGAGATGTTAGATAAACTATACTTAAGGAAGCCCACAAAGCAGTATATTGTGTGCACCCAGGTGTAAAGAAGATGTATGCGGGCATGAAGAAACTCTTATTTTGGGCAGGAATGAAGCGCAACACGGTCAAATTCGTTGCTAAGTGCCTTGAATGTCAGCATGTAAAAGCTGATCATCACTACCCGACATGACTATTGCAACCACATGACATTCCTATGTCAAAATGGGATGTTATCTCCATGAATTTGTTGTTGGATTGCCTCTTACCTCTCATAGGCATGAGTCCATCATGGTCATCGTTGATAAATTGACCAAAAATGCTCACTTCATTCCAGTTAAGGAAACCTATGATGTCACATATGTAACTCGAGTATTCATAAGTGAAGTAGTTTGTCTCCATGGGTTTCCCAAGAAGATTATCTCAGATAGGGATTTCAGGTTTACGTCCAGGTTTTGGACAAGTTTGCAGCCGGCCTTAGGAACTCAGTTGAACTTAAGCACATCTTACCATCCAAAGACAGATGGGAAAACAAAAAGAGTGAATCAAGTGATGGAGGACATGTTTAGGATGTATGTTATGGATCAACAGATTCATTGGGAAAAGCATTTACCCTTGGTAGAATTTGCTTACAACAATAGTTACCATAGATCAATCAGATGCTTCCATATGAAGCATTATATGGAAGGCCATGCAGCACACCATTGAGTTGGGAAAGGTTAGAGGATTGAGTGGTTATAGGACCTGAGTTGATTCAAGATATGGAAGAACAGGTTATCCAGATTATATAGCGGTTAAAGGAAGCTCAAGATAGACAAAAGAGCTATGCGGATGTGCGTAGGGTTGACCGAAATGATAAGGTTGGGCTTGCGGTGTTCATATGTATCAGGCCTAGTAAAAGTACCATCCGGTTTGGGAAAGGGACAAAGTTGTCACCATGATTCATAAGACCCTTTGAAATTTTGGAGATGGTTGGACCCGTCGCGTATTGTCTTGCGCTGCCACCCCCATTTTCATAAAACTCATAATGTTTTTCATGTATCTGTTTTACGACATTATATAGCCGATGAGTCTCATAAAATAAATTGGAAGGAATTGCAGGTTTCGGACGAGGGGACCATCGGAGTCGAACCATTACGTATATTGGAACGTAGGGTTAGACAGCTCAGACATCGTTTGGTGGACCAGGTTAAGGTCCAGTGGGACCGGTATAGCCCAGGTTTTGCTACCTAGAAGGACGCATAGACCATGTGTCATGATTTTCCCACACTATTTTGACCATAACTTCGGGATGAAGTTCCCGAAGGGTGGGTGTATGTAATGCCCCGTTTTAACCTTACTACCTGAACTATCATTATATGTTGCATTTGCTTATTATTGTGAGACTCCGTCAGTTGATGACACAATAGACATATGGTTCTATTATTTGGACGAGATATATATGTGTGTGCGATGTTAATGTTATGATATGTATTCATGTTTTGATATATATTCTTGTGTTAATTATGTCTCTTGCATGCAAATTACTTAATGATGGGTACGTGGATACCAAGTTAAAAGTTATATGTTGAATGGATAGATGTGATACCAGGTGCATGGTACATAGAAATGATTTGCATTATTTTTCTTAGTAATGAAATGTATATACATGTCGATGATTGCATGATATTCTCGATCGTATGTTGGAGACTAACCTATATGTTAAAATGGCTAAGTGGTAGTTGGATCCTACGAGGTGAGAGTACCTTGGGGACATGGACTCCGAAAGATAAATGGTATGAAAGTGATGCATTATTTATTTAGCATGATTATTGTATTTATTATCATGATGTATGGGTGGGGTAGGGTTTCAAGAAACTCAACCGTCCAAATTGGTTATATGATGACAAACTGAGTACAAGTCGCAACACAGTCACTATGTCGGTGTAGACATAGTCCCTTGTTACATTAAGGGGGTGGAGGCTTTACCCACCGTTTATCCCCGAAACTCAGAGTCATGGGAGGGATGTGCTACGGTGCGCTCCCCAAGGTGTGTGATGATGACTACTGGTTGCCTGCTGGGGAATCTTGGTCGATGTAGTCGACACTTCCGCTTACGGGTTCTAACTGGAGCCGGTCATGGCATGACACTTCAGGGTAGTCCAACAGAGGAAGGATAGGATGTGGAAGTTAGTTGTGAATTAGATAGACGATGTAGGTAGTTAGGTATATCATGAAGTTGGGAAGGAAACTTGATTAACTGTGTATGATTGAGAAACCTCTGTTGAGTCATGTGTCGTAACTTAGTAACTTGTATAATTGTTCATAAGTTAATTATATTTAGTTAAGTGAATTATCCAATAGTTCAAATTGTGTTTAAGATTACGTCAGTAAACAATAAAATTGTGTGATTATGAATGTCGTGTGGTTTAGTACTATTAGTGTACCTACACAATGCATGTAAACATTAGCTACATTTACATAACTTGTCTATATATATGTATATATACTTGTATAAATTTTATGTCGTGATGAGCTAGATGAGCCTTGATGTTTTGTCATTGTAATCAGTTACATTGTATATGTTATTCATTAGGTTATGAAGTGATAACATTGAGTCAATTTATTAATGAAGGGTTTGATTCTGATTAAGGTTAATTAGTAATTTCGGTCATCATTAAGTAAATATTAATTAGGTTAATTCTAAATTACTTGGAGTGATTGTTGAATGAAGCACTTGGTTAAGGAATGTTAATAAGTGTTAATGATATTAGTTAGTTCAATTACCTCGCTATTAAAGGATACTAGTGTTACTGATATAAATTAAAATATTATTAACTTGATTCATTAAAATTAACTATGTGTTAATAATGTTAATTAATATTAATAAGACTATTATTATCTTGAGTAATAATTGTTAATTAGTTTAATTATAAACTAAGGTGTAATTAATATGGTACTAGGTGAATGAGTTTGATTAAGTCTTAAATAATATTATTTAATTAATATAAATATATATTGATCAATTTTAATAACAATTATTTGTGATTGTGTCGAAAATTAAGGTCGGTTGGATTGTGAATAATTATTCACCAAATTTTATATAATTTTCACTAATAACATTGTGTGTAAACCCGGGGAGATTAATCATTATTATTGTGAATGAACCGTCATTTAAAATATAGGGTAAATTCATTAAGCAAATCTTGGGCTCCTATTATTAATCGGATTAAAGATGCTAAAAATTAAAATATGCTTTACCTTAATGGGCCGACATGAGAATTACCTTTTAATTCTAGGGTTACAAGCATTATTAATAAACAATTGGTGGCAAAGATGGTGTGAGAAATGTGAGTATCTCCTCCTGAAGATGGGCTGCGCTACTTGGCCCGAAACGTCGAGAAGACTTTTATTTTTCTACACAGGGCTCCACCAACCAACATGAATACCTGTGAATATTCTTATTTACAAGTCCAATATAACAAAAAAATGTTGATATGATGTTTAAATATAGAATGGGAAACTTCTATTGCATTGATATAATTTCTTTGGGGATTTCCCCTCTTTCTTTGGACAATGCATATGATACAAAATATAATACCTTGATAGCCATAGCTTGCACAACAAACCAATGGTAATGTCAATTGCTTTCCCTTATATTAGGTAACTGGGGGAAAATGCTTGCCTGCTATGCCAATCTCCTTTTATACTTCACACTTGGATCTTTCTGATTATTATTGGTTCAATGTAGCATTCGCATACATAGCTTTGTCATTGTCAATTAGACTTTGTTCTATTGCATAGCAAGTGTTTACATGATACGAATGAATATATTCATTCCATGGCAAGTACATTGTCAATTTCCTGTGCAAATGTTAATGCCATAACAATTGCACCCTCTTTGTGCTTTTTTGCAAACACACTGGATAAAATGAAGGGTTGCAACTTATGCATTGGTGCTTGCACATATTTTTGTCTAGCTATTTTGTCAAAATCAATTTCCTTGATGGTTGAACTTAGTCAAATTTTTCTTGACTACATTGCAAGTTGTAGATGGTGACACAAGGAGCAGACGGTTCTTTGATCATTCAAACAAATCAATTGCATAACTTTTTTTTGCAATTAATGAAAGGAGCTTTGAACAAATTGATCACACACTAAGGGATTCACACTTATTCATAATAGTCAATTCCATTATCATGTAGGAGATTGCTTATTTGATTCATTGGATGTATTGCCACATTTATGATAAACTTCACTCAATATAAGACAAGAAATTATTAACCATTTCAGACATTGCTTAGCACATCAAGACCCATTTTCCATTATGTCAATGAGAACATAATTGAGTTTTGATTCCTTTATGAACTACATCATGTAAATGACATTGAAACATATTTGGATAGAATGTTCATCTCTGCTTCTTCTCCAAATGCATTCAACACAATAGGACTATGGAGTGATATCTTTTGTGTCAAGTGGTTTTTGAAATGGTTATCTGTACCAGTTTCGGTTTGGTAATTCTCAAATAGAAAACAATATTTTCATTTTAATTCCGAAAAATAAGGGTATCAATAACAGTTTCTCTTTCATGATATGAATCCAAGAGCTAGTCACTTTGAGCCAATATTATCATGTCGCTCACCAAAATCCATGCCAAATCCAAGTAGATCATTATATTCAAGCATATCTTCAAGTGGCTTGACACAAATTAATCCACAAATGCTATCACCTTGGCAAAGACATTCAGAACAATCTATACAGTTCTCTCGTTGGGTACTTGGCGATATCCATGATTCATTATTTGAATCAATATGCAATTTTTCACAATTGTTTGATGTGTCGTCTTTGAGAAAAGCAATTGCACAAAATTTATTCAATTTATATGTTTCAAATGACACACGAGCATTAAAAGATTTAAACAAGTATCTCCAAAGTATTGTTGTAAAAAATGAATGCTCTATTGCAAACCAGAAAGGTTACATTGTCAAGTGCTCAATGCTACATGCTGATGGAAATATAGAGGGAGGATATTTTGTCATTCAATGGATTTATGAAATGTTCCATGTTAACATATACATCTGGACTTATGAGACAAATTCCAACTCTCAAAAGTTTCATCCAATGTACCCTTCTACAAGTTCTATCTATCTAATGTGTTTACCTATTAGTCATGGAAATAATCATTATTGATGACTGATTTTGCTAGGGGATAAAAATAGCTCTTTTGACATCAATTCCTTACAGCTTAGAGATATTCCTTCATAAAACAAAGAGATCCGTCCAAATACAATGTCCAATTAACCAATGCCTAATGCCAATAAAACAACTAATTCAAGTTAGAATCAAGGTCAACTCGACCATGCTATAAAAGTAAAAGAACTCAAGTGGAAAAGAAGCTTATTTGCAATAGACAAAACAAGCAAACAAATACAACAAAGAATGCAATGTATACCTTCCAATAAGCTAGAAGAATCAATGCCTCCGCTCAAATCAACTGTCCTCCCAGACAAAAAACTAGTAGGAATTCATTGTTTGAAACAACATATAAGGAAAGAGGGATCGACTATATATAAAAAATGAATAAAATATATAAAAGCAACAAATGCAATTGAAACGTATTTACAGACAATTCAAGATACACCTACTCATGCTTGTGCAATTTGCCACCATCTACAATTCCAAAAAGACATGCATCCTATAAACAATTTTGTTTTTCCAACTTTCTTATGCTCATCTGTTTTTGCAGAAACCATTGGACATAAATAAATTTGCAAATAATGTAATAATGCAATTTTGGATGAAAAGCTTCCACGCTTTTCATCCCCTATGCAAATTAGAAGAAACAAAAAACTTCCTTCCGTCTCATCTCTAACTCCATTAGAGGAAATATTAGTTTCCCCAAGAATGGATTTTGCACAAATAAGACAAATTGGTTACAAAAAATATTAGATCAGTCTCATAGGCACAATCATAAATGTCCCAACCAATTTGAACATGGTACAACTGGCGTTTCCAAGAAGTCTATCTGAGACATTAACAATTGTTGTAATGATAAAAAGGAAAATTGAATACAAAAATGTTTTTTTGTCTGGCAATATTCGACCAAACCATGTTATGATTGCCCTAAAAACTTGTGCAATACCCCTCTTTACAAATCTGAATTCATTGAGATCAATAGCGAATGGGAAAAAATATTTATAGAATACGAACAAAACCAGACAAATGAGCCTGTTGGCCCTGAATGCTCTGATTCAAGTGATAGTATGGAAGATGTAGAACCGATATCTGAGACATTGGTACATGGATATAAATAAAATCATGTTGCATATGATATTGACAATCATATTTTGCAACTTGCACCTTCTAAAGGGATAAATCCATTGGGCATTTTCCAAGATAAATTCTTAGAGAAATTAAACTTTCCTACATTGTTTTATGGTTCTAGTAGGCCTAGTGACATTGTTGATTGTTTCACATGCCAACAAATAGATGAATGGGAATTACTGCATGAATCTAAAGACTTTTCAACTCATATTACATATATCTTCTTCAAAGCAGTTCGAAAACTAGTTAAATAGGTTTCAAAATCTACATGGATTTCCATCTGCAAAGGAGAATTAAAAGTAAAAAAAATAACTATAAAAGATTTCAAATACCAAAATAATATCGAAAAGATATTGAAATAATCAATTGCATATCAATCGATCCAAAGCACACGTACGTCGCCATATTACTTTGAAAACATTAGGAAAAATATCTTTGCACTAATACACTAGCTTGGTCCACCAACCTTCTTTGTTACTTTTACCAGTGCAGATCATCCCTGGACACCACTTACCAATGCACTACAGATGAAAAAATAAAATCTCGCATATGGCCATTGCAATGATTGCTCTGACAAATCCATTGATTCACTCATAAGAAACCATCAAGTTATTTGTAGCAGGTACTATAGACATATAATGACGACAATGCATACAAGAATTTCAAAAAATAGTCCATTGTTTAGAGAGGTGAAAGACTAATTTTTTATCACTGAATTCCAAAGTAGAGGTAATGAGCATGATTGCGGACTACTTTGGATACAAAATGCACCAATCTATGGGTGAAGCCCTGAAAATAAAATCATATCATTTGTGACAAGTATATATCTTGTGACTCTAAACTACTTTCCGAAGACCTAAGATCAAAATTCAAACCCATCATCACAAAAAAAACATATAAGAAAAACCATAATTCTAGTTGTAGGTTCAATTTTCCCTTCTCCCCACTTGATAAAACTAACATTTTGCATCCACTTGATAACAACAAAACAACTCACCAAAACAAAGGCAAAATAACTTAGCCATATTCTTCAGCATATAACCTATTCTAACAACACTTCCTTTGACACATTTCTACACGAGTTGCAAATTTCAAGAGAAGAATACATTACCCTCTTGCGATCATGTCTAGTACAACCTGCTCTATTGCTAAAAAGACATCCTTATGACATTTGGATAAATGCATTTGCAAAATAGATCTTAGGGCTTTGGCATGCCAACATAGATGCACAATTCATTTTGGATGCTTATGTTGTGGCAACATACTGCAGTTCCTATATGAAAAAAATGGATCACACAATGACATATGCCTTTAAAAAATAAGAGAAGATTGTAGTTATAACAATGATAGTATATTCGAGACTTCAGAAGCTTGTAAATGCATTACTTAATATGCAATAGATGTCAAGTTGTCAAATAATTCACATTTTGCTCTCTTTTCCTTTGTATTCCTCTTCTAGAAAAGTAGGCTTTATTAACATTGCGTCGTTTGATAAAAAAACATTTATTCTTAAAAGACCCAAAGTATTGCAACAAGAGCCAGATGATTATGAGGACATTGCATGTCCTTCAATTATTGACAAGTATGTTGCTCGACAACTTGAACTTGAACAAATATGCTTAGCAGAATTTGCATCATGGTATTCATGCTCACAACCAAATGCCAGGAAAAGAAAATGTGCACATGTGATATGATATTGTAACATCCCCAAAATTTCACTAAAATTTAAAATTTTTCAAGTAGCAATATCTGCTTGTGTTTGTTGTGCGAAAGTATCAAAAATGTTAACTTTAATTACAATTAGACATTAAATCAAAAAGTACTTAACGAAAACAACTTCTATAATTTGTCGTTAGTGACTAAGGGTTTTTGATTACTTATGAACCCCAACAATTATCTTAACAACTGTTAATTTAACTAGTGTCTTAAAATGTCGTAACGTCATTTATCGTCAAACAAACGTCCTAATGTTAATTATTCCAAATATTTACTCTATGTACTTTATTGATCGAATGCATATTGTCACTTTCGTTCTATGTTTATAAATTTGATTAAAGAGACTAATTGATCGTCTCTCTTGAAATGAAGGGGTCTTTGTGTACGCCCCGAGGCTTACTTAGCTATTGCTAGCTAACGCTCATGAATTCTATTTGCAGAGAATAGGTAAGACAGAGAATTTCCAATTGAATCCTTATTATGTGTTTCAAATTATCTTGCAGTACCATATTGGCCTTTTAAGTTAATTATGAATGTGTAGAGAAATTATCTGCCCTACAATTCAAACTCAGGTATTTTATTGTAATTATCTTATTACCTTCATGTACTTTATATTCCTAAAGGTTTCATAGTTTAACTGTTTGTAATAAGCAATTGGTAACCTACTCTAGCCAATTACTATGGAGAAAATTTATGTATTAATAATACATACTTTTTATATTAATACTATGGAAAAATTGCATTGTGTTACATTACATGTTCTCTATCCAAAACTATGGAGAATACAATTTCCATTACATAGATTATAAATCTTTTATAATATAGATTTTACAAAACTATATGTTATGTTTAAGAAGCAAATGCACATTTTATATGCATAGACTTTATGCAAGAATAATATGCACAATAACTATAGGAACAAACTATATGTTTATGACTTTATGCATAACTATATGTTTGGAACTATATGCACGTTGCATGAATGTTTAACTATGGTAATAGTGTGATAGTGGATAATGCGTCGGCATGCACTTCGAACCAATACTAAGGTATTTATGGTTCAATAACTGCAATATGGTGGATTGCTTGATGGCAGCCCTCGTGGAATGTACATGCTGAAAGGCAGTGTTAGGACTGGGAGAGTTTTGCTCCCGAGCTTGTAAAGCTCTCGTTGAGTTCTCAACGATTTCTTTCTACTACTGTATGTTGTTTGTTTTTGAGGTTTAAAATAAAATGTCTGTTTCGAAATCGAAATGTTTGGTACACTATCCATAAATACTTATTCGACAATGATTAAGTTGTTTTGTTAAGATTTATTGAAGAATGGTTTTTGAAACTGATTCTGGTTTATGATGTAATGTAGGGAGGGTTGAACCCTTGACCATAACTTGTATTATTTTTGTTTTGAATGTTGATGTATATGTAACTTCGGAATGTATTTCATATATGTATATTGTACTCCTATAGAGATGTTATTATTCCTCTATACGGAAGCGTCGTAACTTATACTTGATGGGTTATTAGACCACCTTGTTGGGGTTGTGTAATGTCCCCTCCTACCATACTAGCATGATAGAGAGGATCGTGACACTAAATCCAGGCATCTAACCCCATATCCATTAAGTAAAACTCATTGATAAAAAGACATATACATGTGCATGTTATAGAAACACAGCGGAATTAAAAATCATGTTTAATATCTAACATACATTCAAACATTTATGTGACAGTCATTCAATAAAGACATTGTAGAATTTATAAAAGAGAATACTTATCTTAACAAAGTAGTCCCAAGCAACCAGCTATGCATCTGCAATGTTCCACCCAACCATAGGCCAGTTGTGCTTATCAAACTCTTGATACAACTGCCACCCTCGAGCTGGGCATGATTACTACAAGGAACCAGGGAATAGCAGACTCACACATAGCCAAGCATACACCAAGATGATCCAAGCCAATCTATAATTGGGTTTATCAGGCTGCTAGGAAATGGAAAGGAAGAGTGGATAAGCTAGTGAGCTTAAGCACAGAGCCAGGGGTAACCCTACAAGATCTATCTAGCTTGGCACCCACAATACCTACACACCCAACACAAGGAAGTATTCTTTTCACTGCTGCACAGTCCCTCAAACCATACCTTCCCCATTTAGTGCTCTCAGGGTGTGCATAGAAGAGTAGCCAAAGCCCTCTTGATCTTGTTGAGAGGTTATCTCCCCCCACTAGGTTTATCAAGCCAATTCTGTCCACTACCACCCCAAGTTTCTTGCTCACAGATTCAAACCAAAACAGGGATGCACATAACAGCAAAACCACAATGGCTGGGCATGAGGAAAAACGTTTCTTCAGTGGGATGCCCAAAGAGGAGGTTTCTACTAATTCAGAAAAACGTGGGCAATCCCAAAAACGAAATGGCAATTGGGGAACAACCCTGGAGAGCAGAGATCATTTTCAAAAAAATGATCTTTGGGGCAAAAACGACCTCCATCACAGTCCCCAAATCTTGGCCCTTCTCTCCCAACTGCTGTATAATGAAAAAACGACTCCTAGGCATGGAAAATGTAGGAAAAATGGTGAAAAACGTGATGGGGAAAGACCCAGTAGTTCAGACTGCGTGAGAGAGGAAAGACTGACTGTTCAGAATGGCTTTGGGCACCATTTCGTGGGTGTTTTCTTGCCCAAGGAGACAAAATACGATTTCCCAGGTTGATGGCTTGCCCATACATGAAATTGGCTGCCATACCTCTTCATTCCCAAGGCATTAACTACCTCAACCAATTTCTGGAAGAATTAAATGATTGGGTCCCTAACCCAAAATGGGTAGTTGGTGGTTTATGGGTTTTCTTATTGACATATGGATTAACACCATTGGCTCAAGGGTTTGAATAATTTCCCTCCCTATTCCTTGTAGAATCATGCCCCATCTCTTTGTTGCATTGCATAGCTAGTTGTGGGTATTTTCATTAAAATTCGTATTTACATGATGTCTTATTTACATTGTGCCTATCTAGCACAAGAACCATAGGCATCTATTTCTTTAATTGCCGATACATAAAACGCTAAATCAATGGTGGGGCCTTGGCCTTGAGCTCCTCACCATGATTAAATTACAATATTTACATCATTTACGATTTAATGCAAAGGGGGTCAAAATGGGGACATTACAGGTCGGCCCTGTATAAGTCATGTGGGTCGAAGGGTTATTAGACCACCCTATTGGGGGTCGACCATGTGGGTCAAAGGGTTATTAGACCACCCTATTGGGTGTCGGCCCAGTCAGCATTATGTTATGTTGTTAAGTTAAGGCCGACCTAGTAAAGGTTATTAGGCAAATCAAGTCAAGTATAAATAGAGTGTGGGAGGCACTCTATTTCATCATTCTATTCTCTCTCACAGTCTCGAGAGAGTGGCGCACTTGTGGAGGAGGAGAAGTTACTGCTAGGAGATGTCTATCTCTTATGCTTGGGTTGTATCATTGCTCTATCTATCTCTGAGGAAGTTATTGGGGTTTTTCACCTTTATGGTTTTCCCCAAGTAAACTCTGTGTCTCTTGTGTGCTTGCATTATTGTGTTCATGATTGATATGTTGTAGATATGCTGTACATGTTGTTCTCTCAGTTAAGATCCTAGATCAGATTGAAGTAAATTCTGAAAAATTAACATTGAAAAGCATGAGTATGAATACGGTTTTGCAAGAAATAAAATGTTGACAAACGTAGAGTAATATTTCGACATTTCAATGTTATTTTCAAAGTATGATGGTTAAAATAAAATGTTTAGGGCAGAGCCCGTCACTGTATTTTGAAGGGGTATAATGTTTAGGTTTTGTTTTACAAACAAAGCCGTAAAGGCTGGGTTGTAAACCCTACTGCAAGAAACTTTACTGTGTTTTAAAAGTTTTGTTAAGGGTTTCAAACTCTGGTCGTGTTACACCCCTTTTGTTTTCGTATACGAATGGATTGATTACTTGAAAAGATAAGATAAGCTTAGACTTAGGGTTTGAACCCTGGGCAATCACATAGATTTAATATATACTATTTATCATGTACTAGATATTTAAATTCGTAATGAAAACTTATAGTGATAAAATGTCTTAATGTTGAAAGTGTATAATAAAGTTTATAGATGTAAATTACTATTTCTCTGTTACAGTATTAACTTCGTTTTTGTTATAAAATACTTGCACTATGAGTTTTGGCAAAGATAGGTTTTATATAGTCGTTGTTTAACTTAGACATGTTCTCTGTATTGTACAATTTGATGCAAGTATTTGTTAAAGTTTATATAGTGAGTTGATATTTTAAAAGAATCTCTATATAAGTTATTTGGTTCGAATGACTGTATCTGCTATAGTTTGAAAGGAAATACTTAGAATAATATGTTGTTATAAATAAAAAGCAAGGATTTTGTTGTTAAGCATATACAATGAAAATACTTTATGTTTCCTAGTTAGATTCTGAAATGTCTACTGAAAATAAGACAGTATTACAGTACTGCAATAATATAGATCTGTTTATAAAAGAAATCTTTTAAATTTATTCACTGTACAATATCATTATGATCTATTCTAAATATCCTTCCCTGTACTAGAGTACAGAACTATAACCAGTGTGTGGAAAAATGCAGGGAAGCATTATTATTCAATCATTCAATGATTTAACTATATCATCCAAGTTGCATTTTATCCTAACAACTATAAATTACAGAAGTAAAATATTCATTAATAGTCCAGGATATCTAAGATTTAATTGAAAAACTGATAACATAAAACATTCATATTTATTTGACTAACTTGATAGAAGTAAATAAGATAACACAATTTGAACCTAGTAACTGTAGAAGAAGAAACAAATAGCTAAAGGAGCCTGTTCCACTCAACCTACTCCTGAAGACAGACAAGTTACTTTCCTTAGGACCCCTGATCTTGTTCACTGAACTACCAGGACGAAGATGCTATGTGGAATAATGGAATAAATTCCTTTGCAACTCAATAATAGCACTTAGTAGTAGTACTTCCCGCTTTTAGCAATATTGAACTCAACAATGTGGCTGCACTAGTTCAGAATGCAGTCTTAGTTCACTCAATCACTTCTAACTTTCCCCTCATCAAATATCTTGTGCTCAGAAATTATCACAAGGTAAGAATGAATAGCCTCCTGCTGAATTCGATGGGTAGATAAGTAGCATGCCTAGGTCTTTGGTCAGTTTATTTAGTAAATGAGCCACCTACTCAGTTCCACTTTCTTGGGGAACATGACCATAAAAGTAGAGAAGTTACCCCCTGCAACAGTTAGAAGTAAGTTGAGGATGATTCCAAGTGTCAGTTTGCTCTCCACCACAGTCCATTCCTCCTAGTGGGTTAGTGAACACTCATTCAACAGTCTCCTTTGGATGTTTGTCTCCACTTTTATTTATTAATAATGAAATATTCAAAGTAATTAATTATAGTCATCCTTGACCCCACTTGGTCAATAGTCATAAAACTTTACAATAAAAAATAAAACATGTTTTCATCATGACATAAAATGTCTAGAGTTTGGGTATGTGAAAAACACCCCTTCTTAAGTTCAACATCATCCTCAATGTTACTTTATTCATCATCCTCTTGTTCCTCCTAGAAAAACATTGGATATGCCACCCGCATATTACTTTCCAATTCCAAGGTTGCTTCGTCCGGACTAAGGTGCTTCCACTGCACCTTTAACTGTCCAATGGTACGATTACAAAGCAAAATTTCCCTCTTGTCGAGGATACAATCCGGTTCCACCAGAAAATCTCCTTCTGGTTCCACCTGTACATCATTCCAATTAATCACATGAGTAGCATCATGCACATGCTTTTTAAAAAGAGAGATGTGAATTACATTATGTACTTTAAGATTCAGTGGCAATGCCAACTGATATGCCACTGGTTCTACCCTGGACAAGATTTCAAAAGGTCTGCAATACCTTGGTGCTAGTTTAGCACAACTTCTCAATCTTAGGGAGTTCTTTTTAGGTTTTACCTTGAGGAACACATGTTCACCAACCTGAAACTCTTTTTGAGTTCTTTTGAGATCTGCATGACTTTTCTGTCTATCTTGTGCAATTTTCAAATTGCCTTGAACCTGTTTCACGGTTAGTTCTATTTCTCTTAACAAATAAGGTCCTAGCATTAACCTGTCAACTGGATTACTCTAAGAAATAGGAGTATTACATTTTCTGCCATATAAAATTTCAAAGGGACTGAGTTTTGCTGAATCTTGGTAATCATTATTATAAGCAAAGTCAGCAAGATGCAAATATTCTTCCCATTTACCTGGCTGATCTCTAACATACATTCTTAACATGTCTTCAAGAATTTGATTAACTCTTTCAGTCTACCCATCCGTTTGTGGATGAAATGATGTACTTAAATTCAAAGTAGTATCTAAACCTTTAAATAAAGACTTCCAGAAATTTCCTGTAAACTTTGAGTCTCTGTCAGAAATTATAACTTTTGGGATCCCATGCAAACGAAAAATTTGTTTCATAAAAATTTCAGCAATGTTAACAACCTTGTAGGTTGTCTTAGCATGTATGAAGTGGGCTGCTTTACTAAGCTTATCCACTACTACCATTACAAAATCATTCTGTTTCTGATTTTTAGGTAAACCAGTAATAAAATCAATACTAATTGTGTCCCACTTCCAATCTGGCATAGGTAGTGGTTGCAACAATCCAACTGGGTGTCGGTGTTTAGCCTTTACTTGCTGACACTCTATACACCTAGCAATATATTTAGCTACTTCACTTTTCATACATGGCCAAAAATAATCTTTTCTCAGCATAGTTATCATCTTTTGGTAACTAGGATGTGCTGAGTATGGACTTTTATGCAATTCATTTAAAATTAGCAACTTAATTTCAACAGTATTAGGCACATAAAGTTTGTTTTTATACAGCAGTAACCTTCTTTCATCAATTCTGAAATTTGTTATAAAATTTTCAGCATTATCTTCAACAATTTTATTAAGTAAATTTTGATATTTTTCATCCATTCCGATTTTGTCCTTAATCTGATTTTCCAGATCAGTTTTATAAGTACTAATTGCTGCAACAAAATTTAGCCTAACATTTCTACTTAAGGAATCAAAAACCTTATTTTCCTTTCCTTTAATGTGATGAATCTCAAAATCATACTCGCTAAGGAAAGCTAGCGACCTAGCTTGCCTTGCATTTAGATTTGGTTGATCCAGTAAGTATTTCAAACCTTTATTATCTGTCATTAGAGTAAACTTTCTTCCAATTAAGTGATGTCGCCACATCTTTAATGCATGTATTACGACAACCAATTCTAAGTCGTAGGTTGCATAGTTCTTCTCATGAATCTTTAACTTCCTAGACTTATATGCAATCACATGACCTTCTTGTGTTAAGACTCCGTCAAGTCCGTCATTGCATGCATCTGTGCATACTATGAAATCCTTGTTGGGATCAACAACTTTTAAAATAGGTGCTGTTGTTGATAATTCCTTTAGTTTCTTAAAGCTTTCTTCAAATTTTTGATCTCATACAAATTTCTTACCTTTCTTTTGTAAAGATGTGATAGGGTTTGCTATTCTAGAGAACCCCTCTATAAACTTACGATAGTAACCTGTAATTCCCATAAAAGATCGTACACCAGTTACGTCTTTTGGGGCAGACCATTCATTTATTGCTTTTATCTTGTCTGGGTCTACTGCGATTCCATCCTTGGATATCACATGCCCTAGGTACTGTATTTTATCTTTGTAGAAATCACATTGCTGAAATTAGCGTAAAGTTGGTGTTTTCTTAACACTTGTAAAATTATCTTTAAATGTTCCTCATCCTCCTCTTTCGTCTTAGAATAAATTAGAATATCATCGATAAATAATACTACAAATTTATCCAAGTATTTATGTAATACGTTATTTATTAAACACATAAAAACTGCTGGGGCATTGGTTAGCCCAAAAGGCATAACCACGAACTCGTAGTGTCCATAGCGAGTTCTAAAAGCAGTCTTAAAGATGTCCTCATCTTTAACCCTAACTTGATGGTACCCCAACCTTAAATCTATTTTAGAGAATATCGCTGCACCATGTAATTGATCAAACAGATCATCAATGCGAGGCAAATGATATCTGTTCTTTATGGTCATTTTATTTAGCTGACGATAATCTATGCATAAGTGAATAGTTCCGTCCTTCTTTTTAACAAAAATTACAGGTGCTCCCCATGGAGACACACTGGGTCTTATATAATTTTTATCAATGAGTTCCTTAAGCTGCGATTTAAGTTCATTAAGCTCTAGAATATTCATTCTATAAGAAGCCTTTGAGTTTAGTACCGCTCTTGGTACTAACTCAATGGTGAAATCAAGTTCCCTTTTCGGAGGTAGTCCTGGAATTTCTTCCGGGAATACATCAGAAAATTCCTTTAGAATGGGTATGTCTTCCAACTTTAACTTATCTTTGTTAGTTTCTTGTTCGTCATTAATTACATTTATAGCAAACATCTTACACCCTTTATGAACAACCTTTTTAACTTGCAAAGCAAAAATTTGTCTAACATATGTCTTTCTAGGAATACCTTTTACTGTTACAGTTTCACATGCATCATTCAAACAAGTAAAAGTCCTTTCAAAGCAATTTAATACTACTCTATGCTTTTCTAACCAATCCATTCCAATCAGAACATCGTAAGAACCTAAAGGTAACACATTCAGTTTAACATGAGTCCTAAAATGATTCATCAATAATTCACATTCTTTTACATAATCAGTCACCTTTCTTTTCGTTCTAGTAGCTAATTGCATCAACCATGATTTATCAAACTTATCTATTTTCAAATTGCAACATTTAACTAAATCTGGTGATAGATAGCTAATATTTTCTCCTGGATCAATTAAAATAGAGATGGGTTTATTTTTCAGCATACCTTCCATTTTCACCATGGAAGTTTGATGATCAGCTTGTCTGTTCTCCAAAGATGCATTTATCCTGGGCATTTCCCTTGCTAAGTCACTGACAATAGTCCCCTCCTGTATAGTATGTATGTTGTTGATAGTCTTCTTTCTGAGTGGGTAGTTTGATGCATAGTGAGGTCCTTGACAATCCCAACATTTAATAGGTTCTTTCTGTTCATTATTTTTAACAAATTTTTTAGGTGGATCACTGTTTCTTGCACCATAGACATGCAAAAAATGGCTTCCAGACATGCAACACAAATGACAAAGGCAACACACAAATGACGCCAAGGGCTCGACTCTTCCTCCCAAGTAATTATAAAAAAAAATGAATCTAAGGGATGGTTCCCTTTTCCTTTTTATAGGTGAATTATTACAATAAATAATATATAAATTACTTTAAAAATGGCTGCCCTATCCTCCCTTACAACTTACAGCAACAAAAACATTCATAATCGAATCTTAATCAAATAATCATGCTAAGAGACATGCCATGATCAGAACATCATAGACAGAGACATAAAACTAATGAATAAAATGTTAAATAGAAGAAATTGAACGCTATGTAAAAGAATCCAGAAAGATCGTGCTGAAGAAACAAACAACATCTTTAATAGGGTTCCAGAGGCCCTAGAATTTGAGCCAAGGCTCTGATACCAAATGTAAGAACAATAAACTCATAAAAGTAACAAGACAAACAAATGACTGCATGCAATAAAAGAATTGATAAATACAATGGATCTGATATCCTGTAAATTTATAAAAACTAGTATACAACCAGTATACAACCAGAAGCATCATGCAATGAAAGATCTAAAAAAAATAGTGTATCTAATCAACAATATAACAGAAAAATATGTTATGAAAATATAAGAGCCATACCTGGATAGATGACCTAGCAGCTACCATTACCTTGATAGCTCTAATAGTGCAACTGAAGGTGGGGGGACGACTCTCCACCCAACCAACCCCCAGCCAAACAGGCTGAGGCCCCCGAGCCCCCAACAATTAACCCTATGCTAGCGCTATCTTGCTTTCCTCTCCTCCAGAGCTCCTCTTCTAAGATGGCCAAAGACAAAAAGATCCCTCTCTTCACTTCTTCTCCTCCTTCTCCCAATTTCTTAATTTCTTATTTAATGGAATTTGTTTTTCCTTATTTTCTTTCATATTCCCAATTATATTATTATCTTACATTATTTTATATTACATTTTATTCATTATATTAAATATTCTCTATATGAGGGTTGTTACAATGTATGTTGTTGATAGTCTTCTTTCTGAGTGGGTAGTTTGATGCATAGTGAGGTCCCTAACAATCTCAACATTTAACAGGTTCTTTCTGTTCATTATTTTTAACAAATTTTTTAGGTGGATCACTGTTTCTTGCAGCTGTAAATTTTGATTGTGTATTACCTGCTGCATTATTTCCTGGAAATTTTCTGTTAGAGTAATTACATGAATTATTATTTCCAAAGTTATGATTAAAAGGGAACTGCTTCTTCCTTTGCTCAAAGTTGTTAGGCCTCTTTGCTTTCCAACTTGGTATACCTTATCTTTTCTTATTCTGTTCATAAGAGATATTCACCTTTCTCATGGCCTCTTCAAGAGTTCGAGGACCATCATACTCAATTATGTATTTTATGTGAGAGTGCAAACAACTCAGAAATCTCTGTACCTTAGGCTTTTTTTCAATGATATAAGGCACATACCTTAATAAATTCAAAAACTTGCTCCATAACTCTCTCATATCCATGGAACCTAGATTTAACTCGTGAAACTCTTTAGCTCGTTCCTCATAATACTGTTCTGACATAAATTTTCTTTTAAAGTATTTCTTAAAATTACTCCAATTCACACTTTTATCTTTTAAACCTTTTACTCTTTTCAGATCTTGCCACCAGACGTTTGCTTTTCTAGTTAGATTATAAATTGCCATTTTAGTTTTTAGATGACTTGAGTAATTGTAAATCTGGAAATACTTATTCATACCGGACAACCATGCTTCGGCTGTCTCACTCTTTTCCGTTTCTCTGTGAAAAGTTGGTGGTTTGATCTTTTTAAACTCGCAAGAAATTTCTTTGTAGGGCCTGTACTTCTATTTCTTAGTGTAGCAATCACTGTCACTACTATCACTAGAATACTTGTGCTTTTTCCTGTGTGCCCTTTCATCAAATTCAGAAGATGAAATGCTGTCATAATTAGTCAATTTTACCTTTTTATCATTACGCTGGTAGGAAATAGTTCCAGATTCAACATTACTTTATGTTTCTTTATTTTGATCATTTTTATGAAAATTACTCAGCAGTATTTGATTAAGCTCCTCCTGAGCCTTCAGGATTTGTTCGTTTTCTTCCTTAACAGTTTTTATCTCAATTTTTAGATCTTTTACCGGCCTTAATAATTCAAATGAATTATCATTCAATTCGACAAATAGATTTTCTGCATTAATGTGTCCTTGTTCATTATTATTCTGTTCATTATTAAGGGACCTGTCCTCAGCCGAATCTGCTGGTCCTTCCATACCTGCAGTCTAGATTTATAAAATGCTGAAACTGAAAACAAAATAAATAAAATCAGTAATTTGCAATTCTGTCCTAAATTTTATTTACGCGAGTGAGCTGCTTTAGGCCTAAAATTTGAACTTGCACTCTGATACCACATGTAATATCCCCAAAATTTCACTAAAATTAAAATTTTTTCAAGTAGCAATATCTGCTTGTGTTTTGCTGTGCGGAAGTATAAAAAATGTCAACTTTAATTACAATTAGACATTAAATCAAAAAGTACTTAACGTCAACAACTTCTATAATATGTCATTAGTGACTAAGGGTTTTTGATTACTTATGAACCCCAACAATTGTCTTAACAGCTGTTAACCTAACTAGTGTCTTAAAATGTCGTAACGCCATTTATCGTCAAACAAACGTCCTAATGTTAATTATTCCAAATGTTTACTCTATGTACTTTATTGATTGAATGCATATTGTCACTTTCGTTCTATGTCCATAAATTTGATTAAAGAGACTAATTGATCGTCTCTCTTGAAATGAAGGGGTCCTTGTGTACGCCTCGAGGCTTACTTAGCTATTGCTAACTAAATCTCATGAATTCTATTTGCAGAGAACATGTAAGACAGAGAATTTCCAACCGAATCCTTTTGATGTGTTTCAAATTATCTTGTAGTACCATATTGGCCTTTTAAGTTAATTATGAATGTGTAGAGAAATTATCTGCCCTACAATTCAAACTCATGTATTTTATTGTAATTATCTGATTACCTTCATGTACTTCGTATTCCTAAAGGTTTCATTGTTTAACTGTTTGTAATAAGCAATTGGTAACCTACTC
Source organism: Larix kaempferi (assembly GCA_027924585.1). Lineage (NCBI taxonomy): Eukaryota > Viridiplantae > Streptophyta > Pinopsida > Pinales > Pinaceae > Larix > Larix kaempferi. The sequence goes on from BSBM01000131.1 coordinate 4,125,199, forward strand.
TAGCCAATTACTATGGAGAAAATTTATGTATTAATAATACATACCTTTTATATTAATACTATGGGAAAATTGCATTGTGTTACATTACATGTTCTCTATCCAAAACTATGGAGAATACAATTTCCATTACATAGATTATAAATCTTTTATAATATAGCTTTTACAAAACTATATGTTACGTTTAAGAAGCAAATGCACATTTTATATGCATAGAATTTATGCAAGGATAATATGCACGATAACTATAGGCATAAACTATATGTTTAGGACTATATGCATAACTATATGTTTGGAACTATATGCATGTTGCATGAATGTTTAACTATGGTAATAGTGTGATAGCGGATAATGCGTTGGCATGCACTTCGAACCAGTACTAAGGTATTTATGGTTCAATAACTGCAATATGGTGGATTGCTTGATGGCAGCCCTCGTGGAAAATCTTCACGTGAATGGAACTTGGAACAAGGTGACAAACCTTAACTGTGCAATGTAAAAACTCGCCGAGCTGTGCATGGATTGTTATGATAACATCCTAGGTGGATCTACGTGTTGGCAGAATATTGTGCATTGAAAGTTGTAACTTTAAATACTATTAAATGAGTTTTGTGATCGTGAAAAGACCTACATCTGTGGTTAGATCTACACCGTTGATCTCAGGGTCAGTCTCGGGTTTTGGGTTAAACCCTAACCCTGGGATTGATATGACAACCTACTTGAAAAATATCATTTTGCGATTTGTGAGGGTGAGGCCGACAAGGTCCCTACCCTTTAGGGTTTATAACTTTGTTTGAAGGTGCCTCCCGAGGTTTCGATACCTTGATCTTACTGTAAGAAATGTTCTCAGGATAGTTCGCATTATGTACAGGTCTCAACTCTTAAGGGAGTTCGATGGTGAAACCTTCTGCCATCACCGTAATTGTTTATGGAGGTGAAGGCTCAATCCTGCTTCAGTATAAGCAAATTATACAGGGTTTTGGCTCTATTGGGTTTTGATGTTGAAAACCCTATACCATTACTGTCTGCGTTGGTGAAGCCAGGATACTCAACCGTGCTACAGTTATTCGCAGGTGAGGTATTAGTTTCCTTTCTGAAATCCAATGGTTGTTTTAACAATGTCCCTTTTGGTTTTAATACTTGGTTCTATGTTTAACCATTAGTCGTGTTGTTTTATGGGCAGGTGGCCTTTCTCGGCAATGGTTGAAGTTGGCTATAACGGGATGAAAGCTTTGGTTGGGCCCTGGTAAGCCTCAGAGACATGCCAAGGGTGTAAAGACTTGGTTTTACAGTCGGTTGTAAAGACAATATTTAAGCCGTAAGGCATTTCGTAGAATGTACATGCCAAAAGGCAGTGTTAGGACTGGGAGAGTTTTTCTCCCAAGCTTGTAAAGCTCTCGTTGAGTTCTCAATGATTTCTCTTTACTACTGTATGTTGTTTGTTTTTGAGGTTTAAAATAAAATGACTGTTTCGAAATTGAAATGTTTGGTCCACTATCCAGAAATACTTATTCAATAATGATTAAGTTGTTTTGTTAAGAATTCTTGAAGAATGGTTTTGGAAGCCGATTTTGGTTTATGATGTAATGTAGGGAGGGTTGAACCCTCGACCATAACTTGTATTATTCTTGTTTTGAAAAGCATGAGTATGAATACGGTTTTGCAAGAAATAAAATGTTGACAGACGTAGAGTAATATTTTGGCATTTCAATGTTATTTGCAAAGTCTGATGGTTAAAATAAAATGTTTAGGGCAGAGCCCGTCACTGTATTTTGAATGGGTATAATGTTTAGGTTTTGTTTTACAAACAAAGCCGTAAAGGCTGGGTTGTAAACCCTAATGCAAGAAACTTTACTGTGTTTTAAAAGTTTTGTTAAGGGTTTCGAACCTTGGTCATGTTACACTCCTTTGTTTTCGTAAACGAATGGATTAATTACTTGAAAAGGTAAGAGAAGCTTATGCTTAGGGTTTGAACCCTGGGCAATCACATAGATTTAATAGATACTATTTATCCTGTACTAGATATTTAAATTCGTAATGAAAACTTACAGTGATAAAATGTCTTAATGCTGAAAATGTATAATAAAGTTTATAGATGTAAATTACTATTTCTCTGTTACAGTATTAACTTCGTTTTTGTTATAAAATACTTGCACTATGAGTTTTGACAAAGATAGGTTTTATATAGTTGTTGTTTAACTTAGACATGTTCTCTGTATTGTACAATTTGATGCAAGTAATTTGATAAAGTTTTTATAGAGAGTTGATATTTTAAAAGAATCTCTATATAAGTTATTTGGTTCGAATGTCTGTATCTGCTATAGTTTGAAAGGAAATAGTTAGAATAATATGCTGTTATAAATAAAAAGAAAGGATTTTGTTGTTAAGCATATACAATGAAAATACTTTATGTTTCCTAGTTAGATTCTGAAATGTCTACTGAAAAGAAGACAATATTACAGTACTGCAATAATATAGATCTGTTTATAAAAGAAATCCTTTAAATTTATTCACTGTACAATATCATTATGATCTATTCTAAATATCCTTCCCTGTACTAGAGTACAGAACTATAACCAGTGTGTGGAAAAATGCAGGGAAGCATTATTATTCAATCGTTCAATCATCTAACTATATCATCCAAGTTGCATTTTATCCTAATAGCTATAAATTACAGAAGTAAAATATTCATTAACAGTCCAGGATATCTAAGATTTAATTGAAAAGCTGATAACATAAAACATTCATATTTATTTTACTAACTTGACAGAAGTAAATAAGATAACACAATTTGAACCTGGTAACTGTAGAAGAATAAACAAACAACCAAAGGAGCCCGTTCCACCCAACCTACTCCTGAAGACAGCCAAGTTACTTGCCTTAGGACCCTCGAGCTTGTTCACTGAACCACCAGGACGAAGATGCTGTGTGGAATAATGGAATAAATTCCTTTGCAACTCAGCAGTAGCACTTCCTGCTTTTAGCAATATTGAACTCAACAATGTGGTTGCACTAGTTCAAAATGCAGTCTTAGTTCACTCAATCACTTCTAACCTTCCCCTCATCGAATCTCTTGTGCTCAGAAATTGTCACAAGGTAAGAATGAACATCCTCCTTCTGAATTCGATGGGTAGATAAGTAGCATGTCTAGGTTGGGTAGATAAGTAGCATGCCTAGGTCTTTGGTCAGTTTATTTAGTAAATGGGCCATCTGCTTAGTTCCACTTTCTTGGGGAACATGACCATAAAAGTAGGGAAGTTGCCCCTTGCAACAGTTAGAAGTGAGTTGAGGATGTTGCCAAGTGTCAGTTTGCTCTCCACCACAGTCCATTCCTCCTAGTGGGTCAGTGAACACTCATTCAACAGTCTCCTTTGGATGTTTGTCTCCACTTTTATTTATTTATAATAAAATATTCAAAGTAATTAATTACAGTCATCCTTGACCCCACTTGGTCAATAGTCATCAAAATTTATAATAAAAATAAAACATAATGTTTTCATCATGACATAAAATGTCTAGAGTTTGGGTATGTGACAAATATATTCACTATAGCAAGAAAAAGGATCCTCAAAAATTACTATAGAGAAAAAATGATGTCATTTGTCCCATATAGAGAAAATGAGAACTTGTTAAAAGAAAAATGCGAGACATGGGATGATGCATATTTCTCCAAAAAACTACTTGTGGATATTATTGAGAAGAAATTGTTGCCAAGAACAAGAAGATGGGGTGACATTGACACTGCAATTGAAGAAATTGCATCCAGAACTAAGCAATTGTTCAATTTTATTTGTCCGACAGAACATTCATTTGATGTTGTTGCAATTGAGAAATATGACATCCACCATGATTTGCATTGGAAGTTCCATCAAGCCAATAGCTCAACCAACATAAAAAATGCAATTGAGACAATATCACATCCATTTCTCTTAGACACAAAAATATATTATGAATTTAGAAAACAACTAAATGAAGAACAACAATCCATAACGAAGCAAAGTATAATGTGTAAAAAGAACAATCCATCTATACCATTTCATTTGTTCTTGACTGTAAATGCAGGAACACAAAAACCAACCATGGAAAAAACACTTTATTATGGATTATTGTGCCATTATAGAAAAGATATCAACATCTACCCTTTAAAGAAAAAAGCTTTGATAATTGCATCCAATAGAACATCCACACATAATGCAAGTGGAACAACAACTTATTCTGCCTTCCATCTTTCGCTATTGTCATCGGAAGTTCTCCCGCTCTCCTCTAATACACTAGATGCGATGTCTAAAGAATATAAAGAACTTAGACTATTGCTTTTAGGTAAAACGTCATTGGTTGGATCCTGAATGCTACATAACATTGACAAACAACTACGTGAAATAATGCATAGGCCAACATCAACATTCAACAATATTGACATTATATTTTGTGGTGATCTCTTCCAAACTCAGCCAGTTCATGATTCTTGGATCATTGAACAACCAAAATTGCATTAACAGATAATTCCATCCACATTTTGGAAAACAAATGTCAAATGCTTTGAGCTGACAAAAGTAATGCGACATGATGATGAGATGTTTATATCTATCATAAATAGGATAAGAACATGCACACAAACAAATGACGATATATGATACTTGAACAATATCTATCATATATGCTTGCCAAATGATCCCAAAGTTCCATACCTTTTCCATTGCAACAAATACGTTGAGGATCACAACATAAAAATGTTGGCACTAGTGACAACAAAACCAATTGTATTGAATGCAATTGATAGCAAGATAGATTTAGATGAACCATATGACTTTGCAAATAAAACCATACATATTCCCTCTACCATAGTACTCAAACAAGAAATGTTTGTTGAGCTAATTGGGTGTAATTTTTCTATTGACGATGGCTTAGTAAATGGTGTCGATGGCATTTTCAAATTATATTCAATGACAAAAAGGCATATTCTATGGATTGAATTTAAAGATCCAAGAATTGGACAATCGCACCAAGCAAACATGCAACAATTCTATACATCTAAAATAGAGAGTTCATGGACACCTATTACACCCATTTGTAGACAAATTCGAAATAAAAATGGAGTACATCTAATGCGAGAACAGTTCTCTGTTCAATTGACATGTGCTCATACCATTCATAGATCACAGGGGATTGCACTGCAACAACTAGCATTTGATCCAAATGGAATAAAACAACTTGGACTTGTGTATACAACATTTTCTGTGTCAAAGACATTATAAAATCCCTATATCTCATTAACAAGTTGCAACAAACAAAATTCCCCGTTTGCCAAAACATTGTTGACGAAATGCAAAGGCTGAATATAGTCTATTTTAAAAATATACAAGCAATTGTCTCTTAATTTCTTCATTGAACACACGTAGTTTTCCCTTGCATATTAAGGAAATTTCTTCGGACTATGATATAATGAAAGCTCATGTAATTTGTTTTCAAGTAACATGCGCATATGTGATTCCACAACAAACCTTGCTAAAAAAACTATAACAATTTATCAATGTTGAATCTTCATGGGGTAATTACATGTTACAATAAAAACAATGTCTTAAAAAAATCATACAACTTTGCCACAACAGACATTGAATCAATAGTTGTTGACTTCCATCTAGGGACATTCTCCTTCGAAATAGAAAATGTTTATATTGTGCCACATACACCGGTAGAGGAGGCTTTCTATTTACTTACAAGCATATTGGAAAATATAGGAGAAACAAGACACTTTGTATTTGCAGGAGATTTCATCAGAGACATGTTTTTGGATAAAACATTTAGAAAAAGATCATGTCTTTGATGAATAAAAGGAATTTCAATTTGCATACAACAAAAGCAACTCATGAAACAAGGTTGCTCCTTGACCACTTTAGGAAAAATGTGCCTATTACTTATGTTGAATTTATAGTCTCTAAGGCTTATTAGAGTGATCATGCTACCATATATCTTCTAATCACCCTCCATTGATTCAAAGCACCTACAAACATTTCCAACAAACAAATAAAAATTCGATTTAGATATTGACATTACTTTTTATTAAAGCAAAAAAAAAACAAAAAGACATAGTTATATTGATGTGTCTAAATGCACTTTAGTGTCTGCTCATAAGCATCAAGGAGAAATAGATAGAAATGCGATCTTGTCCACGGTAAATGGATGTACGTATTTTGGAATAATGACAATGCACCTATACCACTGTAGGATTACTTTCGTTTTTAATGCCAAATAAAAGTATTCATCTACAATTTCCTTCCTTGTCAAAGGAAATAACACCAACATGTGTTGATTCAATGCATTTATCTTGGTATGAAATAAATCTGGTGCTTCAATAGCCCACACATGTTTGTGGGCTTAATTTTCATAAATCTTGTTGCAGTAAAATTCTGCCTCTATATTTCTCCAAGAATTTCAAAACATTTACATTATAAATAGATAAATGCAATAGCTAGTTGCTTTCTATCTAGTTTTTCTATGTTTCAAATATCTTAAAACTATTTTGAACCCAATTCTTATAGCCATAGATTCCTTAATATAGATAGCTCACACCTTTTTTACCACCCTTTTGTCTCTTAGTTCAATTACTATACCACAATATATTATACTAGATTGCTATATGCCACAATAATATGGAAACATTGCAATAGCCACAATAGCCCTCACAATAGCAACTCTAGCATTTGCATTGACCCAAACTTCTAGAATGCTGCATAGAAAATTGCACAATTTGCAATTGTGAATGCCCATTGTTAATTTATGTATAATTTGGAACAAAAGTGATAAGTTGCTTATTTCCACCAGCTGTAACTTGTAGAAAAAAAAATTTGAAAAAAACACAAAGACAAAAAAATAGAAAAATCAAACGCACAAATATCTTCCAACTATTGTAAAAGGAATACATATATTATTTGAACAAAATAACTATGTAGAGTAGAGAGAGACAAAAAATATCTTGTCCTATAATTAATGTCACCTTCTCAAACAACATTTGAAAATGCAATTTCCTCTCCATTCAATCAATAATCTTTTGCAAATTTCACAATGTATTTCTGCACTTGTGGTCTAATTTTGATATTCTTATTTTCTACATGCAAAGAAAAAAAGAAAAAGAAAAAAACTTGCTTCCACACATAGAAATCTGCAAAATCTTTTGACATGTCCGTAGTTGCAAAAAACACTGCAGATAAAGCAGGATGGACCAGACATCGACTAGAAATATACAAAATAGGTATTGGAAAAAACATCTTTATCTATGATAAGTTTAATCTAACAATTTAGTCCCCCCTGCCCCTTTCTCTCTTACAAAAATGTTAAAAAGGCCTCTCCAGGGAACTATATATTCAATTAGCAATTGTGCACTTGAATTTATGCCAAATACAAAGTTAAATTTTGCTTTTTTGTCCACAATGCATTTTGAATAGTGGTGCAAAACAAATTGCATACCAACCATCAACTATAATTAATCTTTGTTCAACAACAAATACCAAATTCTTTGAAGTGGATGTTTTGGCGCTATATGGCCCTAGACAAAGTAAATGCATTGTCTTACCTTCAAAAGCCCAATCGACCCATGCAAATCTAGTTGACGAAGATGGGAAACTAACAATGACAATAGACATGAATGACCAGTTAGTCCCTTGGTTCATTGACTTTTATGTCCAAGAAATAGTGTCAAAATTGTGGAATTTGGGAGTAAGAAAAAAGGCGCTTACCACAGAGGAGATGCAAAATTTTGTATTGTGCTCATTGGCGAAACAAAGGTCGAAAATATCCAAGTTTTCAAATATCGCAAAATCCCACCAGACACGACTATAAATGAACTGGTTCAATTGAATGAGTGCTATTCAGTCGGATCCATTGTATCCATTGTTATGTTATGCCATCAAATTAACACACAACATGAGCTGACTATTAAGGATAGAACAATGCCAAATGATAATGCAACTATGAGCATTGAATTTTTTTTTGCCTGTCTTTGAATAGCAAAGGCTAGACAGCTGCTAACCACTCTTCAATTACACCAGTTGTTATTGAAAATTGATATTCAAATCATTACAATGTTTGCAACCTCTTCCTGCAAATGTAGATAGAAATTTCCAATGTGTTGCAACTAATTGTTAATGAAATGTACAAAGACGTTGTTGAATAGATACATGAGCAGCTTATTGTTGGGGTTGCGGATATGCCATTATTATTACTATTTATAGACATCTATTTCATCCATTTTACTTCATCTTACCACTCATTTATCACTCCATTTACCACAATTCAATCGTAAAATGTTGTGTTATGATTATTCATGCTTTAGTGGTTAAGTAATGCTTGTTTTCCTTCATTTTTAATAGATTACAGATTATTATGCATCATTTTGTTGATGATGGTTTATGAAGAGATTCATTGTAACAACACTTATCGTTCCAGCCTCCAATCTTGGCATGCCAAATAACCTCAAAGAGGAAATTCACAACATGGACTTGTTCCTAGCTTCAATGACATGGATGTGTGACCCTCAATTTGTACCCAGGTCCAACATGGCAGCCTTTAGCTCGTGGTCAAGTGATCTCAGTCAAACACATGTTAGATAAGAAGATATTATTTTGTGTTTCAATTTACAGGAATATGAAGATGAATTTCCAAAATACGGGACATGGGTTTTGTGTAGAACGAGCCAAATTAGGTGACTCTCGAGCATATTATCCAGGAAGTACGTGATCTGGGAGATACATGTGGTTCTTTAAGGATGATTTTCCCAGACTTGTTGTTATGACCGGTTTTCAAAATTAACAAATTTGTTTAAACACATTCCAAGATTGGAATTCAGTTTTTGATATTCATTAAAGATTTTATGTATAAATATGCAATCAATATCATGAATTAGGGGAGAATTAAAATAATGGAGCATAGAGAAGAACATTGTTGTATTTTTTTAATCTCATAATGGAAGCATGTTGGTTCAGTGATTTGAGATTTCCTTCGTGAGTTAGTTAGTAGCCTTGATCAAAGAAGGAGGGCCCCTTTGATGACTAGGTGTTGGCACTTTAATTAGTTGTAAAATATATTATCATAGTGTTATATGAATTTGTAGATGCTACTTTATTTATTTCATAGATAGAGTTATCATAGTTTATTCGTAATTCTGTAAGTGATTGAATACATCATTATTGTCTTTTATACGTTGTTATGTCATTCAATCTGTTAATTAGCTTTATCGTGGTTTGTTATGTGTAAGGTTAATCAAACAATTATTCATTATTTTCCATAGTTGTTACTTGCATAATAGTTTAGGCATGGCTGTTACTTGCAGATTGATTCCTAGATTGGTTTCCATTAAGACATTACTTGCAAAGTGATTTCTATTTGTTGTTACATAGAATCTCAACTTTGTCATATAGTTGGATTTCCTTGCATTAGATAGTTTTCATGTTTTTATATTATAGCCGGTGCATTCTCTTTAGAAACAAGTGTGCAATTGTATTTGATTTGGACATTGCCGGCATTACTGTAACAAGTATTTGGTTTAGAGTGTGGGATTTCTAGCAGAGAATTGTGTGAATAAGTGTGGATAAATTGTGATTCTTTTAAGCAATTACTTCTGATTTCCCTTATAAATAGTGAGTATTGTGATTTCATTTATGAGCAAGGGTGGTGTGATTTATTTCATAGTAGAGATTGCCCGTGTGATTCTTTTTCTTGCAGAATCGTGTGAGTTATGATTAGTTTCCTTTTCGATTGCTATTGCAATTGCTTTGGGCAAACGCTTCCTGAGCGTGTTTCCTTTTAAAAGAAGATTGGATTGATTACATATTGCATGATCATCATAGATTCAACATTAAAAAGGAAATTGTATCCTGCATAAATTTTCTATGTAGCCTTGAAAGTTTTACATTCCCTGGTTGATAATTAATGTGAAAGTTAATTAGTTGTTTTTAAAAAATACAATTAAAACCCCAAACATTTTGGCGCCGTTTCTGGGGAGGTTATAATGGCGCAATAGTACAATTTAGTGCTGATATAGCTACATCTATAGTGTTGCTGAGGATTGAGAAGTAACAATGCGAGGTAAGAACCTATGCATCTGCCGCCAATCCCTTCAAAAAAGGTCCCCGCGGTAGACTCTTGTTTCACCTACACTAGAGCATATAATCGCATGAGTAAAAAGCATGTAGGATGCATAAATAAAAGTATAAGAAGGACAAACCATATCATTCCACTTAGTAGTGTTGTAATAACCACCCATTCTACTAACCAATTGACAAGAACATTCGAAGGAGGAGCACATGAAGAAACTCTTATATTTTGTGAAGAGATGGCAGGTGATAAAGATCCAGGATCTAACGTGGAAGATGTTGTTACCTTTGAATTTCCCATCAGAGATCCAAGAGGAGTGGTACCAATGCAAAGCATTCCCCCATCTATTCTACCAAATTTTTACGGTTTGGAAAATGAAGACCCAAATACATTTTTATTTGAATTTGAAGTTCTTTGTAGAGGATATTATTATTATACTAACACTCAAAGACTAAAAATATTTCCTCTTACTTTGAAAGGAGAAGCTCTCCGATGGTTCATGAGCCTCGGTGGGAATTACATACAAACATGGGAAGATATGAAACATGTATTCTTGAAAAAGTACCAATATTATTGCAGGGCCAGAGAAGATATCTTCAGAATGACACAGGGGGAAGAAGAAAGTTTGGAGGACTATGTAGAACGCTTTCAATACAACCTTCAAAGATAAAAACATAGATAGCCGGGGAAAGAGATTTTGAAAACACTCCTTCTCAAAGGGATCCAAGATTAATCTTTAGAAATATTAAATCCGATGGGAACACGCGATGTATTTCAGCTATCATATGATGTTGCTTGTGAGTTATGTAAAAGGTATTAAAGAGGAAACTCCAAGGCTGGTAAGAATTCTAGAGAAATTTCTTCTCAAATTTTGAAATCTACTACAAGAACAAGAGTTACAGGATCTAAAATCAATAGTTTATTTGAAATTTCTAAAACTGATATTATTAGCTCTCTTAATTCACAATTAGGTATTTTGCAGGCTAAGAGAAAGCAGGAGAAATTTGAAGAATCATTTTCCCCTCGGTACCAAAATAAACATCACATACGGGATTTCTCTTTGGGTAGTCTCGAAATTTGTGGCATACGTGACTTGAAAGAAACATATCAAGGAGATCCAGAAATTGCAATAGGCTCACTTTACACAATGGCACTACAACAACCATGGAAACCGTGGACTACATGTATGGTTCAAAAATTTATCCTTCATTTTCTTATCCTCATAATCAATCATGGAATACTCTTCTACCATGATAGCCATGGAAGTCTCATCATAACCCCTACCAACCTTGGAAAATATATCGTCATGGCCCATCTTACAATAGCATGTCTACTTTCCCTCATATTGTAGCAAAACCAAATCCTCTATACTTTCCACAAGATTTTCAACAAAAAAATCAGCCATACCTACCCGCCAATCAAAATCCTCTGCACCCTACAAAAATTCCTGTCCAATCCATCTCACACCCTAACAATAATAAAACAATACAACATGCTTACAGTGTTGAATTGTAAAATTTTCCTACCTTTCCCACTTGTTCTATCTCACCTACACCACTGCAAGAAATCCATACAAGGTCTTGGTAAGTTTTAAATCCAAGAGTTGCGGGGATCTTGGAAGAAAATGAAGTTTCTTCTAGTCCTTATCAACATGCAGACAAGATCAATAAGACATGGATAACATCTAATGAAGAATAGATATTGGAACCAAAAACCAAAGAAATTCCGGCATCATTGTCACCAGATCTAGATCTCTTATGCATTCAGGAAGATTAGATTTCTAAGGAACTTCATGATATGACAAATACAAGAAATTAGGGAAGCAAAGATTATATTGAAGCTTGGTTTCAATATGTCATCAGTCTGCAACATCACTCCATATTTCAACAATTCTTGGAACCGTCTTATCAAGGGAAGTTGGTCTCTCATATCTTGATTTTCATTCAGATACATGTTTCATATTTGGGTATGAGTAGACTCAAGAGCTTGTTTCAAAAATGAATCCATTGGAAGTACTCTTATACTTGAAGATATTCCATTTTTCAAGTAAAGTACGGTAGGATAATGTGGAAAAAATAAAATAAATAAAATAGTAAAGAGAAAAATAAGTCCAATTGTGAAAACTAGTTTACTGGCGCAGCTAGACACGAACTTTGCTTGAAAACCAGATTACTGGTTGGCAAGGTTCACAATAAATTTTGCAAGTTTCATGTTGGTTCTATTTTTCACTATGGTTCTTCACAATCATTTGTTTTGTAGTCATATTGGATGATGTGGAATTCATTAAGGTACACCTTCCAATGGTCTTGTCCCATCGACCTCAACACATTATCTGGGAAACAAGACTTGAGTTATGTATAGTACCTTGGATTTTACATGCATCAATGGTAAATATTCTCGCTGATGATCAAGGGAATATATCAATGTCTCTTGTTTGTCAGATCCTACAGGTGACTCAACTTCAACACATCCATTCGTACCTATCAGGTTGTACTACTTTACCTTGATAGCTCATTGTCATCACTAGTGAGTTGTCTCTCATTGGTTAACAATTTTCATTATTGATTGGTAATCCAATGAATTTTATCCATGCTCGACTTCAAAACATTCACTCACATGGATTAAATTGTACAAAAGCACGAATATTGGATGAAGACTATATATTTTTATCGTTCCAGCAGTTCAACAATACCTTTTCATTTATTTTCCAGCAGTTAGCAATCTCTAGATCCACCACTACACTTGCATGACTCCCACCTTCAGCATTGTCTATATCATCACTTAGTTAAGCTTGCACAGTTCCTCATTCATATAACATATCAGATCCATCCCTCATTAGCTCGACCTACAACAGCTCCAGCAGACATAAGTCCATCCATGCCAATCAAAGCTTTCACAGAGGTAAAACTTGAGGTAAAATAACATGAGTTTTTTATTTATTAAAAGTTTAGGAGAATGTTGTGAAAAACCACTAAGCATTATCCACTTCCATTTTATTTTTTTATCATTTATGCTTCTTTACCATTCCATCCATCTTCATTCCAAAACCTCCTTCATTCCATGTGTAATACCCCTATTTTGACCCTTAGGGTTTATTGGCTTCAATGTAAATATTGTATAAATGCAATGTGTGTTTTCCCTAGTGTGGAGCTCAAGGACAAGGCCCCACTAGTGGATGCTTATGTTTATTTGCAAAGGAAAGTATTTGATATTGTGATAATCCATGTGTTTTTAAGCCATAAGATATTGTAAATGATGTAATTATTAAATATTGCAATAAAATACTAAGAAAATTGGCTAAGGAGGCAACCAATGAGAAGGGGCCAGGTGTATCCACTAGGGAGAGGTGAAGGGGTTGTGGGATTGGAACCCATGCTGCCAAATGTCAATTTGTGAACCCATTTCACTCCCATGCTGACATTTAATTCTGCTGTAAGAGGGTGGTTGAGAAAACCAGTCCATGAAGTCGATGGAGTATGGAGCAGCCCTGAGATCCATATGGCAGGGTATGGCTCTATTTTACTTGTCCCTTAAGCCACTCCACACTTGGGAATTCACTCACCCTAATCCATACCCCATTTTGGACCAACGAACCTCAGGACGCACGCATTGCAGATCCTAGCCGTGAAGCAGAAGAGAGAAAAATCACGATTCTGTGTATGCACGAATTTACAGAGCTGAGGATACAAAGAAAACCTGTGTAGGAAGTGAAGTCGATTGGGAAACCCTTGGATCAGACCCTGAGATGAATTAGAGAGTGTGAGAATCTTAGTGAAGCCATGAGAACACTCATATTTGTTTTCAAAGGACCGAGTGCGGGGCAGAGATTAGGTCGCAACCCTAAGAAGAGCCTAGCTTGAATAACAGATTTGAAGGCAAGACAAGGGTTGGATCTGCTTGATAAACCCAATGAGGGATAAAGTCTTATGAAACAACAGTTTGGACCTTTCTATGCCCACCCTAAAGAGCACTGGAGGGGAGGGGCCTTGAGGGACTGTGCCGCAGAGAAGAGGGACTTCCTTGTATTGGGTGAGGTAGGTAATGTGGGTGCCATGTTTTCTGAGTGATATGAGATTCCTGTAGCTCTGTGGGTGAGCTCATTGGCTTAGCAGTATCCTCCTTGTTCCCTTACATGCTTGATAAACCCAACCATATGTTGTCTTAGCATTAGGGTGGATCCTTGATTGTGAAAGATCCTAGTTAGCCTTCCTTAGTGGATACACAACACAAATCGGGGGTGGTATCTCAGTTGAAAGAGTATAGGATGGACAGAGACCTAATGTTGGGTGGAAAGTTGCTCTCACTTAGACAATTGCTTGGGCAACTTCATTTCCAAGATAAGTGATTCTATGGTGTAAAAATTATGCTAGTTTCCCTATATTATGTTATAATTTTTTATGTTCAAGTTATTGAATGAATGATTACATTAGATTGGATCAATGTGGAACTATGTATAAGCTTAAATATGAGACTGAATGCATGTTTGAATGCTTCATCATTTGCATGAGTGTAATGTGCTTCTAACCTTGTAGGTTGTTGATGTGTTGACTAGTTTAGTTTCATAACATGTGTTTATTTATGCATTGCATTCACCCTTAAGAAGGACTGCTTGACTTCATCTGGACTTGGGGAAAGAAGTGAATAACCCCCTGTTGTGTTTGATGACCCTCTGCGGGTCAAGTGAAGGGAGAAGCCATGGCAGAGGGAAAACATATCTCCTTGTAGAAGGTTAATGAAGCATTGAGGGAGTTGGAGCTATGTTTCAGTTGGAAACTTGGCTAAGTCAGAGTACTCAGATGTGGGAGGGGACCAAACTAGTAGATAGATCTCTCCAAGAGCTTTCCAACAGTACCAGACTTGTCCAATTTGGCCCAAGTATGATGAAGTTATAAGCTTAGGAAGTTTGCACGTGCAGGGGTCTGTGGTTTCGACCTTCTGCATCCGCAATGCGAATTGTAGATTGCAGAGGTCGGGGACTGACCTTTGGATTAGCATGGTTATCCTTCCAACCTTTCGAATACGCAAAGAGGATTACAGATTGCGGAATTCAAAAGGGCGATTTCCATGGGATTGGCACGTTGCAATCCCGCCTTTCCACATCCGCAAGGCAGATTGCGGATTGCGGGAATCAGAAGGTGATTTCCACGGGGATTGGCGTGTTGGATTTCCAAATTTACGCATCCGCAAGGAGAATTGCGGATTGCGGAAGTCAGAAGATGGTTTTCCCCGTGGATACAAAATGAGGTTTCCACTTTCCAACATCCGCAATGCGGATTGCAGAATTGCGGAGGAGTAAATCCTACGGGACAATGATTGGAGGATTCCGATTTCCGAGTTCCGCATGCGGATTGCGGAATTGTGGGAGTCGGACGAGTAATTCCGAGGTCGTGAATTAACTTTCGGCTTCCGATTTCTGCATTGTGGATTGCAGAAGTTGGCGGCGCGATTTCATGGGAGAGTTGAATTTGGAAATCCGATTCTCGAGTTCCACATGTGGATTGCGGATCGTGGAATGTGGATTGAGGATTGAATACCATTGCGGCTGTGTGCAAAATCAAAGTTAATTGTTGAAAAAAAAATGTATCAATGGTCTCCCATCACCTTTGAAGGGCACCAGGGTGACTGGGGAACATCACAGAGTGGTATCAGAGCTCAAGTTGCAGCACTAGGGTTGCTTGGGCCAAAGCACGAATGAGTTGCAAGCGGAATGGCCAAGTTTAAAAAAAAT
This sequence comes from Larix kaempferi, assembly GCA_027924585.1. Classification (NCBI taxonomy): domain Eukaryota; kingdom Viridiplantae; phylum Streptophyta; class Pinopsida; order Pinales; family Pinaceae; genus Larix; species Larix kaempferi. The sequence goes on from BSBM01000131.1 coordinate 4,141,013, forward strand.
TATTATTGTTGTTATTTCCCAATGAATGAATTCCATATTTGTATGGGTGTTTTATGTTTTTATGCATTCGTATGATGATTGATAAATGCCTCTGTGATGCACACTGATTACATAAGTAGTAGTTTGAATCGTACAATAGGGAAGCATACAGGTAAAGCGAGAAATGGTGACCATAAACAATGCCCAGGATCCGTATGACCAGTAGGACGACATGCTAGGAGAAAATGTGCAAGAAGCACATACTGAAGCCGAGTCCGATGGAAGAAGGGAGAAAATAAATCCCCCGAACTTGGTTGAAACCATGGTGAGGTTCAATGAGAGATTGATGAAGGATTAGGAAGAGCAGCACCAACTCAATGCTGCCATCTTGCAGAGCCTCATTGATATGCATCAGAGGATAAACCTTGGGTCTAACCCAAGCAATGTGGGAAAAGAAGAAAGAGACGCAGGTAGTCGTTCTAAAGGCCGTTCTAGAAAGAGGACTCCAAGCCCTAGAAGGATTTCTATGAGAAGAAATCACAAAACACCCTCTCCAAGATCTCTTTCTAGCAGGTCATGTGACTCCAAAGGTTCCCAAAGAATCCCAATGAATACTTCTAGCAGGTTTGAAGGAAAAAGAGATTCAGAGGGATCCCACATTGAGAATTTAGGAAGGCAAGGCAAGGAAAGGCATCCCACATTTGATGGAGAAAGTAAGACAAGTTAAGAGGCAGAGTCATGGGTTCTTGGAATGAAGAAGTATTTCAGAATGCATGATTATTTAGAGAATGAGAAGGCCAGAGTTTCCATTTACAATCTTAGTGGAAGAGCTTCAATTTGGTGGGAGCACCTCATGCAAGTGAAGAGAACCAGTGAAAGGAGAATTAGCTGGGAGCAGTTTAAAAGGTACTTCAAGGAAAAATACCTATCATCTAGGTATTATGATAACGAGAGGAAATATTTCAATGAGATCAGATTGGGACAAAATTCCATGGAAGAGCATGCCCAAAAGTTTTAGGAATTATTGAGGTATGTAGATTACATCAAGGTTGAAAGGGTGAAGATCCAATGTTTCCTTGGTAGTCTACCAAAAAATTTCAGAGATAGGATTGAGTTTGTCAATCCACCAAGTTAGGATGAAGCCATTAGAATGACAATACATTGATGGAGAAAGTAAGACAAGTCAAGAGGCTGAGTCATGGGTTCTTGGAATGAAGAAGTATTTCAGAATGCATGATTATTCAGAGCATGAGAAGGTCAGAGTTTCCATTTACAATCTTAGTGGAAGAGCTTCAATTTGATGGGAGCACCTCATGCAAGTGAAGAGAACCAGTGAAAGAAGAATTAGCTGGGAGCGGTTTAAAAGGTACTTCAAGGAAAAATACCTATCATCTAGGTATTATGATAACAAGAGGAAAGCTTTCAATGAGATCAGATTGGGACAAAATTCCATGGAAGAGCATGCCCACAATTTTTTGGAATTATTGAGGTATGTAGATTACATCAAGGATGAAAGGGTGAAGATCCAATGTTTCCTTGGTAGTCTACCGGAAAATTTCAGAGATAGGATTGAGTTTGTAAATCCACCAAGTCAGGATGAAGCCATTAGAATGGAAATACATTGCTATGAGCAGAGTAAAGGAAAAATAGAGGTTCAACCAACATGGAAAGGAAAACCCAGAGGGAGGTTTGAACAAAAGAAAAATGGATTCAAACCACCATTTATAAATCAACCCAGAAATTTTCCACAGGGCCAGTAAGCAAGGAGTGGATTCAAGCCAACTGTGGCAGCAAAAAGAGCACCAAAAGGGACACTCCAATGTTGGGGATGTGGAGGAAACCATGTGCTTAGAGAATCTACACATCGGAGGGAGAATCCCAGAAGTTTGCACAACCTAGAAGAAGCAACTATAGTGGAAGATATGGCAAGAGAAGCACCTCGAATTTATGCAGCATTTGATGATCATCAAGCAGACCATCAATCAACAGTGGTGGAAGTTGAAGGTAAGATTACTAAGCAATCTATTTTTGTTTTGATTGATCCATTATCTACTCATAGTTATGTGTCTCCTAAGGTGGTTTAAGGTTGTTCTCTTAGTAAAAAAAAACATAGTCAGTCTTGGCTAGTTCAATTAGCCACAGGGACCAAGAGAAAAATGAGTGAAGTAGTGATGGAGTGCCCCATAGAATTGAATGGACTCCTCACAAATGCCAATTAAAATGTCCTACCATTAGGATCTTATGATTCCCAAATAGGTATGGACTGGTTGGAAAGACATAGATCCAAGTTAGACTGCCATGAGAAAGTACTTGAATGCATTGATGAAGAGGGAAGGCCAATGTTGGTAAGAGGAATTCCCAAGCAAGTTTCAGTAAGGAAGATTTCAACCTTATAGCTGAGAAAGTTTTATAAGAAGGGTTTCCAACTATATGCATCCCACACATCAAATTCATCAGAGGATAAAGGACCAAGGATAGAAGACTTTCAACTATTGCAAGAGTTCCAAGATGTATTTCCAGATGAAGTGCTAGGGCTTCCACCAAAGAAAGATATTGATTTTTCCAGGGGCAACACCAATTTCCAAATCTCCTTATATAATGAGCACACCAGAATTGGTAGAGTTGAAGATGCACCTGCAAGGATTAATGGAGAAGGAATATATCATACCTAGTGTATCTCCTTGGGGAGCACCCGTGTTATTTGCCAAGAAAAAAGATGGGATTTTGAGACTGTGTATTGATTACCGACAACTCAATAAAGTGACAATCAAGAACAAGTATCCATTTCCAAGAATTGATGTGACTTATTTGATCAAATGAAGGAATCTAGAGTGTTTTCAAAGATTGACTTGATTTCTAGATACCATAAAGTGAGGATAAATGAAGAAGATATTCACAAGACAACTTTCAGGACAAGATATGGCCATTATGAGTTAACTGTGGTGCCATTTGGTCTTACCAATGCACCTACGACATTCATGTGTCTCATGAATAGTGACTTCAACAAATATTTGGATAAGTTTGCAATTGTGTTCTTGGATGACATTCTTGTTTACTCAAAGAATGAAGAAGAGCATAATGAACATCTAAGGATGGTGTTGCAAGTCCTTAGATAACACCAACTGTATACAAAGCTGAGCAAGTGTAATTTCTATCAGCAGAAGGTACAGTATTTGGGTCATGTCATCTCAAAAGAAGGAATTTCAGTGGATCCAGAAAATATTGAAGCCATAATGGATTAGTATACTCCAAGGAATGTTGTAGATGTTAGATCTTTTATGGGTCTTATAGGATACTACAGAAGGTTCATTGAAGGATTCTCTAAGATAACTCACCCAATCACTTCATTGCAGAGGAATAATATCAAGTTTGTATGGTATGAAAGATGTGAGAAAATATTTCAGCAGTTAAAGAGGTTGCTTACCATTGCTCCTGTTTTAAAGATTGCAGATCCAAAGAAAGATTTTGTAGTGTGCACAAATGCTTGCATTAAAGGGCTAGGTGGAGTGCTCATGCAAGGAGGATTTGTGATTTGCTATTAGTGAAGGAAGTTAAAGGATCATGAGAAGAATTATGCCACACATGATTTAGAGATAGCATCCATAGTTAATGCTCTCAAGATATGGAGACACTATCTCTTGGGAAGAATATTTGAGCTCAGGACAGATCATACGAGCTTAAAATATTTGTTTGACCAGCCAAATATGAATGCTAGGAAAACTAGATGGATGGAATTCCTTTGTGAATTTGGTTTGTAAATGAAACATGTCAATGTTAGTTTTTCATCATTTAATTCAATATGATCTAGGATCTTATCTGAGAGAATAACATGCACAACAAATCAAACACAAGAGACAAGAGACACAAAGCATTTCACTGGGGAAATCATAAGGAGAAAACCCCGCAACTTCCTCAGAGATAGAATGAGCAATAATACAAAACCCCAAAACAAAGAGATGGTCTCCAACAACTTCCTACTCCTCCACTTGTGTGAACTTATCTCTCTCTCACTAATGCAAAGTGAGTAAGTGTGTATGTGATTAAATAGAGAGGAGCACCCTCTCTATTTATACTTGACCTTTCGCTTAGCCTTAACCCCAAATAGGTCGGCCCCTAAGTGTAACTGACTGGGCCGACTTCTCTAGGAGAGTCTAATAACCCATGAAAGAATCAACTCTGGGGTCAATGCCCCGTCATACAATGGAGGGTTAACCTCATTGACTTTACATGACCCAAATACAATAATGACTTCTCCGACTGGAGGAATAAACATCTCCGTGGGAGGTACAATAATAAAATACAAATACAATATAAAATATTCAAGTGAATATCTTCTGAAGTTACAAATACATCAACACTCCCTCTTAACTAGGAAGGTATTCTCTTGACACAGTTCATCAGCACAAGTCTTCATCACTGGATCATCATCAAAGCTGGATCATCATCGTCACCGCTGTTTCTATCTCGACCCTCAATATCCAATCTACTCATCATAGGAAGTTCTACAGAGCCAACGCTTTTTCATGCTGGATGTAGGCCTAGCCTCCATGTAGGTATTCATCATCTCTGCGAACAAGCCATCCAGTAGGTACATCTTAGGACTTATTATATGCCTTTGCAAAACCTGCAAGATCTCTCAGGACTGATTATATACTACTGCAAAACCTGAAGGAGCATCCCAGGACTGATTATATGCCACTTGCAAAACCTGCAAGATCTCCCAGGACTGATTATATTCCACTACAAAACTTGAAGGAGAATCCCAGGACTGATTATATTCCCATGCAAATCTTGTGTACCCTACTGTCGCCTCATCATCTTCAGATCATCTCATCATCAACGGAGCATAGCCCAAATTCACATAACACAACACTTACACTCACCGGTATGGGAGGAACTTCCTACCACCTTCCGGGAAAGGCTCAACAATTACATCAACGACCATGGAAGGACTAACCTCTCACCATGTCGAAAAATATCCAACAATTACATCAATGGCCATGGAAGGACTAACCTCTGACAATGTCGAAAAAGATCGTCAATTACATCAATGACCATGGAAGGACTAACCTCTCACCATGTCGGAAAATACCGACAATTACATCAATGACCATGGAAGGACTAACCTCTAACCATGTCGGAAAAGCCCATGTGCATCTGCGTCTTTTGGATTCATCGCTTCCCCTTGGAAGGAACCTCGATCTGAAGTACACCAAGCTTCTCTCTGAAGTATTCAAAATTCACTCTGGCTAGCGGCTTAGTCAATACATTGGCTATATGCTCGTCTGTTGCAACATACTAGAGCTTCACTACTCCTCTTTGCACCATATCCCTGATATAGTGGTACTTGATCTCATTGTGCTTCGACTTGTCATGGAACACTGGGTTCTCAAACAACTTCACACAACTACGGTTGTCGAAATATATACAAGTCACATCCAACTGGAGATCAAACAAATGAGACAATAGCTTCCTCATCCATACTGCCTCACAACTATCTGAACAAGCTACGACATACTCTGCTTTGGCTGTACTCAGTTCCACACAGGACTACTTCCTGCTAAACCAAGAGATCACACCTGATCCCATACTGAAGCAGCACCCCAAAGTGCTCTTTCTATCAATGGAATTGCCTGCCCAATCTGAATCAACATAACCCTCTAGGTTAATCTTTTGATTCACATCATACTTGAGCCCATAATCAACCGTACCCTTCAGGTCCCTTAGAATATGCTTTGTAGCAATCAAGTGAACATGTCTTGGATCTGTTGGGAACTTGCTCACTGTGTTCACATTAAAGCAAATATCTGGTCTCGTATTCGTTAGGTACATCAAGGACCCAATCATCTGACGATACATCATGGCATCAACCGACTCTGATGAAGCATCACTCAATAGCTTCAGGTTCGATTCCATAGATGTGTCCATGGCCTTGTAGTCCATCATCCTGAACCTCTTCAGGATCTCTACTGCATACTTCCCTTCTCCAAGGAAGATTCCATCCACACTCTGCCACATCTCCATGCCTAGAGAATAGTGCATCATACCCAATTCCTTCATCTCGAACTTGATAGCAAGCTTCCTTTTTGTATCAGTAATCAACCCATCCTCACCTGTCACAAACAAGTCATCTACATATAGTAGGAGTATCATTGGATTTCCTTCCTCAACCTTGTAGTAAAGGTTGGAATCCACTTTACTCTTGGTAAAACCCAAACTAGTCAGGAAGCTGTCTACCCTGCCGTACAATGTCCTTGGTGCCTGTTTCAAGCCATAGAATGCTTTCTTCAGTTTGCACACATGAGTCTCCTTGTCATGTGTCTCAAACCCGAGTGGCTTCTCCACATACACTTCCTCTTCTACTACACCATTCAAGATCGCTGTCTTGACATCCATCTGGTGTATCTTCTATTTCATCACTACAGCCATAGCAAGTACTGTTCTGATGGAAGTGTATATGGCTACAGGTGCAAATGTCTCCTCATAGTCTATCCCTTCTTTCTAGGAGAAGCCACATGCCACAAATATTGCCTTGTATTTCTCTATGCTGCCATCTGCAGCATGCTTGATCTTGTAGATCCATTTGGAAGTCACTACAGACTTCCCTCCTGTCCTCAGGAACACATCCCAGACATCATTCTTCATGATCGAGTGGTACTCCTCGATCATGGCATCCTTCCATTCTTTCTTCTCAACCGCTTCCTCATAGTTGGAAGGTTCTTTGTTAATTATGTCACATAGCAGGGCTACATAACTGGTGTACAGCCTCAGTCTCTTGCTTTCTATGTGCATTCCTTCTAAAGCACCATGCCTTTTTGCATCTTGAATTACCTCTCCGAGCCATGCTGGTTTCCTCTTGTGATAATTATTCTCACAGGCTGGACTATAGGTTCCTGTGGGTCTTCCATCTTGCGTTCTTCATATTCTTCTGGAATCGCTTCTTCCATTTACTGTATTTCTGATCCTAGGAACTTTAGGTTCTTCAATATCTTCAATAGGTAGCTTTTTGGATTTGTTGTGTGCTGAGTCTTTGTCGCTTGTTATTCGAAACAAGTATCTCTTGTAGGTGATGGTATACGATCTTTCCTACAAGTTAAGATCAATTGCATGATTAGAAACATCTCATAGTTTTCAAAACAAATTCTTATGCATAAAGACATAGGTCATACAGTCATGCAATTATCTTAGCCGATGCTTCAATACAACATTTATCCATATCCCATAACTTTCTAGATGCCTTCCATCTCTACTAGAACATTGTTAAGAGTGTGCACTACTACAACATGCCAGCAAAGAGGTTTCAATCTAGATAAGTAGCAATGGAGTGTTGTACAGTACCATAGGCCACTTACCCATTACTTGCATATTAGTAGTATCTTGTTCATTAATGAAAATTTTCTAATATGCATAATATACATCCTAAATCTAGGAACATAAGTATGTACATGACTGGACAACATCATTTAAGTAATCATATATACAAGTAATGACAATTCAAATACTTATCTTTGTTTGGTTGTTGGGTGGACTCCCTCTCAATATTTTCTTCCTTGCAGGAACTACTAAAGTGTGCTCCCTCTTGATATCCATTTTCCCTTTGTGATAGCATCATGATTATACGTCTTTGAACTTCTATCCATCCTGGACCACTATGCATGCTTAAGTGTGCACTAGTTTCATCATTGTGTCATCCTCAAGATCTCATACGTAATCATACATTCATTAGTATAATCTCAATACTATCAAAACATTATAATTCTATAATCTTAACATGTATGGTCATGATCATTTCATACATATGTAATTTATCACAAGCGTTAGTATTCAAGGTTTCAGGGAGTAATTCTTTTACTCATGCATATTCTTATTTGACCATAGGACTCTTCTAGTTTGTCATATCATTAATCAAACTAAGAAGCATAATATGCATAAACCCATGATTACTAAAACTTATAACTTCATGAATAATCATTATCAATCATACAAAGTATACTTATATAAGATCCTAACACAAGGTAGGATTCTAACTTGATATAGGAAAACATACCTGGATTTCATGTTTGCTAGTTATGTCTAACATACCCAAACAATGTCTTCTTTATTCTCTTCAATGATTTAGAGACCTTGTGCTAGTAACTTGCATATCTCATAAGTTAAGCATTGTAGAACCAAATTATACATACCTCATAAGTAGAGCTTCTATGTGATCAATGACTATGGATGAGTCTTTGTCTTCATGTCACCATGGTCATATATTCTTGATCTAGAACTTGATTTGTCTTTCTTGATGTACCTTTCATGTTAGCGGACAACATCATCCTCATACAACACCACCGTGCATTAGTACAATCATAAGTGTCATAACCCTAATGAATGAATGTGTTCTATTATTCACATGCATTCATACTTTTACTAAGGTGACCAGAAAATCTAAAATTAATCATGATTGTACTAACCTCAATAATATGAAGACAAACATATCATAAACTTAATCATGAAACAAATTTCAAAACATACCTGTATCTCCTCAAGTCATACCTGTCGAGATAGTTTGTAGTCTTCTCTATAAGGGTAAAACCCTAACCATCCAAGGTAGATCACTTGTAAACATATTATATAGGTTCATGGTGCTAGTATGATAGAATATCAGTGCCACTTAAACCTCCTTCATTGTTTACTTATGAGTCTCCCAACTTTGCTAGGTTTTCTTCTTACTTGGAAACCCTAATTTTCAATCTCCTTCCTCCCACAACATTTTGATGGAGGATTAATATTTATGATGAATGGATTCCAAATCCATTTTAAAAGTTTCCAATGTTACATCAACTGTCTCCAACATTGTATTAGGTCATTCCATACCTAAAAACTGAAAACCCTAAGTGAGAGCTTCTTCCTCCTCTTCTTTGATTTCCTCCATTGATCCATTTTAGATGTGTCGTATTGTTTCTAGTGTATCTCTGAAATTTCGGATATGAAGGGTATGAAACTTCAGCCTATGGTATCCTAACCTGTCATATTTTCAACAACACAGGTTTGAGCTTCATTGGATTCTCCATTAGAGAGATATGCTCAGTTTCCCAACATGACCTATTTAAGGGATGAAACAACATAGCGAACTTTTATGGAGTGCCACGTGTCACTGTTTCAACTTCGGCCTCTGAAACTCAGACCTGTGAAAATACAGTCCGTTCCCTAACTATCACTTTTTATAGAATTACATTTGGAGCTTCCTATCCCTAGATATTACCTTTTTACCTAGGTCACTTGTTTAGGGCTTCATTTTGGAAGAGGTAGAAACCCTAACTTGTACGGATAATATATCAGAAAGTACAACGAATCTGAGGCTGAAACGCGGACACAAGGTACAAGAAAATTTCATCTTCCGCTTGTCTAAGTTTCAAGTCCTGAACCTTTGCCAAAATTGATTTATAGTGAAAGTTCCACGATGACTAGGTTTCTCTATACAAAGCCCTAACTTTCAAATTGTCGCAAGTGAAACAAGTGTCATAAATGCCGTACAATTCCTTCCTTCAGGCTAGCTCTGATACCATGTTATTTTTTCATCATTTAATTCAATATGATCTAGGATCTTATCTGAGAGAATAACATGCACAACAAATCAAACACAAGAGACAAGAGACACAAAGCATTTCATCGGGGAAACCATAAAGGAGAAAACCCCACAACTTCCTCAGAGATAGAATGAGCAATAATACAAAACCCCAAAACAAAGAGATGGTATCCAATAGCTTCCTCCTCCTCCACTTGTGCAAACTTCTCTCTCTCTCACTAATGCGAAGTGAGTGAGTGTGTGAATGATTAAATAGAGAGGACCACCCTCTCTATTTATACTTTACCTTTCACTTAGCCTTAACCCTAAACAGGTTGGCCCCTAAGTGTAACTGACTGGGATGACTTCTCTAGGAGAGTCTAATAACCCATGAAAGACTCAAATCTAGGGTCAATACCCTGTCATACAATGGAGGGTTAACCTCATTGACTTTACATGACCCAAATACAATAATGACTTCTCCGACCGGAGGAATAAACATCTCCGTCGGAGGTACAATAATAAAATACAAATACAATATAAAATACACAAGTGAATATCTTCCGAAGTTACAAATACATCAATAGTCAAAGGTAAGGAGAATAAGGTTGCAGATTCACTTAGCAGGAGATTTCATGTTGCAGTAGTAAGTATGTGTAAATCAGATTTGAAGGCAAGGATTCTTGAAGCTCAAACCAGTGATGAAGCTTACCTTCAAATCAAGGAGAAGTTGCAGCAGGGAAATGTAGATGAAAAGTGTGAAGGATATCATATTAGTGAAGATGATGTTCTCATTTATCAGGGTACTAGACTGTACATCCCAAATTGTGCAGAATTGAAGAAGCTTGTGATGGATGAGATACAACAAATGCCATATTCTGGACACCCAGGATATCAAAAGACTATAACAACAACAAGAAATCAATACCTTTGGAATGGTATGAAGAAGGACATATAAGAGTACATTTCTAGGTGTCAAAAGTTACAACAAGTCAAGGCAGAACATCAACATCCAACAGGATTGTTGTAGCCGTTACCCATTCCATAATGGAAATGGGAAGTGAATTCTATGGATTTTATAACAGGTTTTCCAATGACAGTAAGGAAGCATGATTCAATCATGGTAGTGGTGGAAAAGCTATCAAAGGTAGCTCACTTTATTCCAGTCAATTCCACTCATAAAACCAATGACATAGAAAATATCTTCATGAAGGAGATATTCAGATTGCATGGATTTCCCAAGGAAATACTTTCAGACCGTGATACAAATTCACTTCCAATTTTGGGAAGGGATTATTCCAGGAATTGGGGACTCATCTGAAGTTTAGTATAGCATATCATCCTCAAACAGATGGTCATACTGAGAGAGCGAATCAGATTCTTGAAGACATGCTGAAAATGTATGTGATGGATAAGCCATCCAAGTGGGAAGACTACCTACACTTGGTATAATTTGCATACAATAATGGACATCAAACATCATAGAATATGAGTCATTTTGAGGTATTGTATGGCAAGGGATGCAATACTCCAGTGAATTGGGACAACGCAGTGAACATGGTAGTGCTTGGACCAGAGATGATCAAGGAAATGGAGCAAGAGATTGTTAAGGTCATGCATAATTTGAAGGCATCACAAGACATGCATAAGATTTATGCAGATCTGAAAAGAGTACATAAGGAATTTCAGATTGGGGATCATGTTTACTTAAGATGGAAACCAAGGAAAAGTTCCATGAAGTTTGGGAGTTGTGCCCAATTGGAACCAAGATATTGTGGGCCATTTGAAGTCCTTGATAGGATAGGACCAGTTGCATATAGAATTTCATTTCCTACTAACATGAGAGTTCATAGTGTTTTCCATGTCTCTTTGCTTAGGAACTATGTACATGATCCTAATCACATAATTGATTGGAGTGTGATACAGGTGGAACTAGAGGTAGAGTTCCAAGTGGAGCCTATGTGCATCCTCGACAAGAAGGTCAGTTTGCTCCAGAATAGAGACATCAGATAGTTGAAGGTGCAATAGAAGCACCTTAGTCCTGAAGAGGCCACATGGGAGCTGGAGGATGCCATGAGGGAGGCATTCCCATTTTTGTTCAGTTTTGAGAACACCGAGGACAGTGTTGTCCTAAGGGAGAGGGATTTGTAATACCCCTATTTTGACCCTTAGGGTTTATTGGCTTCAATGTAAATATTGTATAAATGCAATGTGTGTTTTCCCTAGGATGGAGTTCAAGGCCAAGGCCCCACTAGTGGATGCTTAGGTTTATTTGCATAGGAAAGTATTTGATATTCTAATAATGCATGTGTTTTTTAGCCATGAGATATTGTAAATGATGTAATTATTAAATATTGCAATAAAATACCAATAAAACTGGATAAGGAGGCAACCAATGAGAAAGGGCCATGTCTATCCACTAGGGAGAGGTGAGGAGGTTTTGGGACTGGAACCCATGTTGCCACATGTCAATTTGTGAACCCATTTGACTCCCATGCTAACATTTAATTCTGCTGTAAGAGGGTGGTTGAGAAAACCAGTCCATGAAGTTGATGGAGTATGGAGAAACCCTGAGATCCGTATAGTAGGGTATGGATCTATTTTACTTGTCCCTTAAGCCACTCTACACCTAGGAATTTGCTCACCCTAATCCCTATCCCATTGTTGACAAACGAACCTTAGGACGCACACATTGCAGAGCCCAGTTGTGAAGCATAAGAGAGAAAAATTGCGATTCTGTGTATGCGCGAATTTGCAAAGCCGAGGATACAAAGAAACCCTGCGTAGGAAGTGAAGCCGGTTGGGAAACCCTTGGATCAGACCTTGAGATGAATTACAAAGTGTGAGAAGCTTAGTGAAGTCATGAGAACACTCAGATCCGTTTTCAGAGGACCGAGTGCGAGGCAAAGATTAGGCTGCAACCCTAAGAAGAGCCTAGCTTGAATAACAGATTTGAAGGCAAGACAAGGGTTGGATTTGCTTGATAAACCCAGTGAGGGATAAAGTCTCATGAAAACAACAGTTTGGACCTTTCTATTCCCACCTTGAAGTGAAATGGAGGGAAGGGGTTTTGAGGGACTGTGCAACAGAGAAGAGGGCCTTCCTTGTGTTGGGTGAGGTAGGTAATGTGGGTTCCTTGTTTGCTGAGTGATCTGAGATTCCTGTAAATTTGTGGGTGAGCTCACTGGCTTAGCAACATCCTCCCTGTTCCCTTACATGCTTGATAAAACCAACCATATATTGGCTTAGCATTAGGGTGGAGCCTTGACTGTGAGAGAGCCTAGTTAGCCCTCCTTAGTGGATACACAACCCATCTCAGGGGTGGTCTCTCCGCTGAAAGCGTATAGGCTGGACAGAGACCTAAGGTTAGGTGGAAAGTTGCTCTCACTTATCTAGTTGTTTGGGCAACTTCATTTCCAAGATAAGAGCTTCCGTGGTGTAAAAATGATGCCAATTCTCCTATGTTATGTTTAAGTTATTGAATGAATGATTACATGAGATTGGATCAATAGGGAATTATGTATAAGCTTAAATATGAGATTGAATTCATGTTTGAATGCTTCATCATTTGCATGAGTGTAATGTGCCGCTAACCTTTCAGGTTGTTGATGAGTTGGCTAGTTTAGTTTCATAATATGTGTTTATTTATGCATTGCATTCACCCTTAAGAAGGGCTGCTTGAATTCATCTGGACATGGGGAAAGAACTGAATAACCCCCTGTTGTGTTTCATGACCCTCTGTGGGTCAAGTGAAGGGAGAAGCCATGGTAGAGGGAAAACAAATCTCCTTGTAGAAGGTTAATGAAGCATCGAGGGAGTTGGCACTATGTTTCAGTTGGAAATTTGGCCAAGTTAGAGTACTCATATGTTGTAGGAGACCACACCAGTGGATAGAGATCTTCAACATCTTTCCAATGGTACCAGACTTGTCCAATTTTTCCCAAGGATGATGAATTTATAACCTTGGGAAGTTTGCAAGTGCAGGGGTTTGTGGATTCGACCTTCCGCATCCGTAATGTAGATTGCGGATTGCAGAGGTCGGGGACTGACCTTTGGATTGGCATGGTTAGCCTTCCAACCTTCCGAATATGCAAGGCATATCTCGGATTGAGGAATTAGGAAGGGATATTTCCACGGGATCGACGCATTGGAATCCCGCCTTTCCGCATCCACAAGGCGGATTGGGGATTGCGGGAATCAGAAGGCGATTTCCACGGGGATTGGCACGTTGGATTTCCAACTTTCCACATCCGCAAGGTGGATTACGGATTGCATAAGTCAGAAGATAGTTTTCCCCGGGGATATGAAATGAGGTTTCCGCTTTCTGACATCCCTAACGCTGGTTGCGGGTTGTGAATTGCGAAATTGCAGAGGAGTAAATCCTCCGGGATGACGATTGGAGGATTCTGATTTCCGAGTTTTGCCTGTGGATTGCAGAATTGCGGGAGTTAGACGAGAAATTCCGAGGTCATGAATTCACTTTCGTGTTCCGAATTCCGCATTGCAGATTGTGGAAGTCGAGAGTGCGATTTCGTCAGAGAGGTGAATTTGGAAATTCGATTCCTGAGTTCTGCATGCGGATTGTGGGTCATGGAATGTGGATTGTGTATCGAAGGCCATTGCGGCTACATGCAAAATCAGAGTTAATTGTTGAAAAAAATGTATCAGTGGTCTCCCATCGCCTCTAAGGGCACCAGGGAGACTAGGGAACGTCACACCATGTGACCCAAATTGACATAATCCTACCTATAACATTATCTCCCATAGTCTTTTTGAAGGAATAAGATGATAAAAAATGGTGCACAAGCTACTGCAACTTGTGTGCTGCTGCAACTTATGCACTGCTGCAACTTGTGTGTTGCTATAACTTATGCACTGATGCAACTTGTGTGCTGTTGTAACTTGGGAAACAAGTAGCAACAACGAACCAACCTTCCATCAACAATATCTATAGACACCAGCAGTAAGAAGATAAGAAGAAGCTGATGCACATGAAAAAGATAGGAAAGGAATGTGCTGCTCCACAAGAACCTATAGAAAAATAAATTGTTGTAGAATCCATTTCTTTAAGCACATGATGTCAAGAAGGTGGGAAGTCATAGGTATGAATGGTTTGATTCGTGATTCACTCATGCATACAATGGTTTTACTTATCTTGAGCATTCTATCCTTCGTAACTCCAAATTCTATCAGATTTTGATGACAATCATATATTAACATTTATATATCTGACGTTTGAATTGGTTCATGCGTATTTAAGATTTGTGGGGAATCATGGTTGTCTGCTACATGGGCATTTTTCTTCATGATTGCTGGTTCACACTATTATTTGAAGGTGGTTTTTGTGCTCATAAAATTTACCCAGGGAGGTATGATAATGATTATCTTGGTTAGTAGCATGGAAATTTTATGGAGGCCTCTATTTTGAAAATGGTTTCATAGTTGTCCACATCAATGGTAAGTGATCAGTAACAATGTTGTCATACCAACACCCATAGCTTCAATCTCTAGTATCAATACATGATCAGTCCATGCTCGAATATTTGTTTCAATTTATGATAATTTCTATAGGCAAATATGGGTTTGTCTCCTTCACTGTGTGCATCCTATATAATACACATTGAAGGGTGATTGCATGTGCAAAATTGAGCCAACAAAGAAATCTAACCATGTTTTTTCCCATAGAAAAATGAACCAACTGTTGAGGATGGAAGGGTTCATGGTAATTAATGTGAAGATCTTTGTTATGCTGCATATGTTGGTATACATCTTCCAAGGACAAGTTGAGATTGATGATGTGACTCATAGTTACTATGAAATAAAGTATTCCAAGCTTTCCCATTTAAAGATAATTATGATTAATTCTGTTCTAGCAATGAATATTGGGTCCTTGTGTTGAGTTTGACATTTGATGAGAATGTGGCTACATAAAATCCAATTTCTTAGTGTTAAACTCCTTTTGTCTTCATAGCTTGGATGTTTCATTTATTAGTTTTGATGCAAGCATCTTCATCAAGAATGCAACTCTCTTAGTGTTTGGAAATGTTGAAATCATTAGTTAACTGCTCACTCCTTATTCTATATGAAGGTATATAGAATGCACATATTCAAGGAAGCTACAACAACAGAGTATGCTAGTTCACCTTCCTTTATTTTGAAGGAAACTCTCAAGTATGAGGACGGTGGGGAAATATTTTTAAAAACCCTTGGGTTAGTTGCAACGGTTCATCTTCTTGTTCCAAGTTTCTTTTAGGAGCATAATATGGACAACAAGCTTCAAGGGGAACATTTGTTAAAAAGGCTACTCTATTTGTGGGTTCAATTTATTGTTTTTGTAACTATTTGTATGTTTATGCGAAGCTTGAGATACTTACCTATGTGGCAATGAGAATGAGATTCAATGAATACGAGAATCTATCCAAGTTGTTGAAGTTTTTTGCATTACAATATTATGATGTCAATATTGTTGTTGATTGTTGTCCCTTATGTTCTTGAAATTCCTTTTGACCGCTGGGATGAAGAAGATTCAACAAAGATTCAATTGCATTTGTTGGCTACAATTTGCATTTACCCTTCATAGATCGAATGATCCCTCTGATTGATCTACAAAAAAAGGAAAAAAAATATTAGAAGGAATTTTGTTCAACACACAACAATCTACTAATGCTGGGTACATCCTCATGTTGGAAAAGATAAAGGGGCTATAAAAACAGTTTGTTCACACATTCTTGGGAAGTGTAATTTTATTTTTGCAAGTTGCACATGGATATGTCTGGTCATTTTCCAAAGTTGACATAACTTCTGAAACTGGTTTGATTGTTGGGGAATGTGCAAAATAATGCTTGGCCTATTGTTTAAAAAATTCAACAAATAGTCCTTCACACTTGGCATATATTGTTGATGTATCGACTCCTTGGAAGAGGGTTAAGAAAAATCTCTTTTACATGGTTTATGGTTGAGTTTTCCTTTTTACAATTGAATCAATATGCATGGATGCTAAGGAAAAAAGTATTTTGGGATGCAAATAATGACCATTTCCAGCATTACTCTTTAAATTACTTAAGGTCCTATTTGCTACTAGGTTATTTTATGAGTACACATTTGTTTTTCTTGGATGGAAATGACTTCATAGGGCTAGAAAACACATTGAAATTTCCAAATTTTATCAGTTGGCTTGTAATAGGATTTTGGTTGTTGAAGGAAGTACAAAAAAGTGGAGGAGGATATCACTCTCTATTTAAGATCTTCCTGCAACATCCTCCCTTACTTCACTTGCATGAGGACATTGTATTTATTCAGTTTGGGGGAGGATTTACTATGCATGATGTTTTTTTTTATCTCCTTTGCCATTCATATTTTTCCTCATGCATGTTTTTATACAAAGTGCATAATTTGATTTGAGCATATCTTGCAATTGGTGAACTGTATTTTCACGACACTTGGAGGTGAGAAGCACTACATCAGGGAGAACAAACCTAGCAAGTTTTAGTTCAATATAATGCACGGTTTTAGAGAAAATGACCATGACCATCATCAAAGTATTGGAGAAAACTCACTATGGCTTGGGAATACCACAACAGATAGATGACTACCAGAAATCTACTCAATTCTCAAAGCAATGCTATTATAAATGAAAATGTTAAGATAATTGAGAAATGTAACCAACCTCGATCCAAACGTTTGATGTAGATCCCCGTTGGAGCTTTCAATCTGTGCACTTGTAATCCGCAAATTAGTCTTGACAGCCAATATCCAGCAAGTACAAATAATATATAATTGACATTAACATTATCAATAACAATGGTCCATAGTATCATAAGCAAATGTAACCCGATGTATAATAAACAACATTCACACCATGAATGGATGAGAATATGAGCATTTCTATTAATGAACAAGAAGAAGTACAAAGTGATACGACCTCTTGCCGGCAACCAATATGAACCAAGATCTAGATCAATCCACTTGTGCCTCCACCACTTCAATCCTCCATGAATGGCAAAATCAAACTAGAAAGGAGATTGGAAGGTGAACATAAATGGTCCACAACTACAAGGATCAATGAGTGTAGCCTCAAGGTAGGGCAAAAATCCACTAAAGTTCTCTTACTATTCTCTTCTCCCTCCCATCCATAAGCCATATGTGCTCAATATATAGTCCTCTCAAAGGTAGGTGAAAGGACACATCGAGATGTTACTTGGGTAGATGGAGAGCCAAAGGTCACCCAATGACCGCTTTTTGGGAGTAAAAAGTAATTAATAGTGGTTTTTACCATTTTACTTGATACCCACGGGCTATAGTGATGCAACTCGCGGGTACACATGCTATAATGATGCAACATGTAGGTAGGAATAAAAATAGAGAAAAATAGTATCTCTGAAGGATATAAATGGATCTGAGTCACTGAAATGGATCCTACAAGCCAAAGAATGCTAATGCTCACAGGGTGGAAGATTACGATGTAACAAATGCCCCCTAATGTGTGAGGTCAGAGACTAAATGCTACGATGGCCGAAATACATTATAAAACTCAGAAGTGGAGTGATGGAGACACAAGTGGAAAGAGCAGCTCACTCGTCATAATACAATAGTTTCTCTGAATACATGTCAGTATAGTACAACAATCTGATACAATGGCCATGAATAGGAAGTATATAATGGATACATGTCATAAGTGATCATAGCCATGATCCCTCTACAGTAAGATATGGTCTTTTGCTGAAAAGAAGACAACTGGTGCAAACTGGAGGTACAAACTGCTGAAATCTAAGAGGTGATATCTCAGATGTAAAGTCAAAGTCATATGTAGCATATGTTAAGATTTAATATGCTAAGACAAAAAAGAGCAGCATTACATTCCATTTCATAAGAATAGCATATATAGGATCACTGAAGAAACAACAAGCATAGCATAAACACAAGAGACACAGATTTATCCTGGGAAACCCTCATGGGGTAGAAAACCTAGTAAAGCTTCCTCAATATAGATGACCAGAAATATACAAAGATGCAAACCAAAGACATGATCTCCTCCTCCACCATAGCAGACCTCTCCTCCACAAGTGCGCCTCTCTCTCAAGTGAGTGTGTGTATCAAATGAGGAACACACCTCCTCTATTTATACACTACTCTGACATATCTTTTACACAAGTACACGTAGGCTCGTATTTAACCAATGGGTTAAATACCCCACTACAACTGACTGGGCCGACCCCTCTAGGGTGGTCTAATAACCCTTTGACCCACATAACACATACAGGGCCGATCCCCACTAGGGAAGTCTAATAACCCAAGTTACCACAATCTGACGGAGGAATAAACATCTCCGGATATACAATAAGGTCTTCAAGGAGGAATGAAACATCTCCAGAATAATAAAGTACAAATATAATATTCTTTGAAGTTACAATATCTCAACACTCCCCCTTAACGAGAAGGATATTATAACAGCATCTGCACGAGCAAGGAGTCATCAACATCATACATGATACATCTATAAATCATTGGAAGCTTTCTCAACATCATCAGTAACTCAAGCAGTTACTGGAACATCTTCAATACTGGAACATCAACATCTTCAGTACTGAGTCTTTATCTTCTGCAGCACTCGAACAACTACAGCAACATCAACATCTAGATCCTCACGATCATCAGCATCATCATCTCACGATCATCAACATCGTCATCACACGATCATCAGCATCGTCATCAGCATCACGATCATCAGCATCGTCATCACACGATCATCAGCATCGTCATCACATGATCATCAGCATCGTCATCACACGATCATCAGCATTGTCATCACACGATCATCAGCATCGTCATCACACGATCATCAGCATCGTCATCACATGATCATCAGCATCGTCATCACACGATCAGCAGCATCGTCATCTAGATCATCACGATCAGCAGCATCGTCATCTAGATCATCACGATCAGCAGCATCGTCATCTAGATCATCACGATCAACAACATCGTCATCTAGATCATCACGATCAACAATATTGTCATCTAGATCATCACGATCAACAACATCATCAATACAAGTATAAATATCATTAATACAAGTATCCTCATCAATACAAGTATACACATCATCAATACAAGTATCCTCATCAATACAAGTATACACATCATCAATACAAGTATCCTCATCAATACAAGTATACACATCATCAATACAAGTATCTTCATCAATACAAGTATACACAATAGCAGCATACCCTGCAATACACAAGATCCAATTACGGGATGATCAATCCCTCTCACTTTAGGACATAGGTCCAAGGATGATACAATCCTGATCCGCTTACAGGATGATCAGTCCCTCTGGGTTTAAGACAACTCTCATGTCTATGGATGATGCAATCCAGATCAACTTACAGGATGATCAATCCTTATCACTTTAAGACACCTCACCATGTCTAGGGACGAGGCAATCCCAATCTATTTACAGGATGATTAGTCCTTATCAATTTAAGACATCTCACCATGTCTAGGGACGAGGCAATCCCAATCTATTTATAGGATGATTAGTCCTTATCACTTTAAGACATCTCACCATGTCTAGGGACGAGGCAATCCCAATCTATTTACAGGATGATTAGTCCTTATCACTTTAAGACATCTCACCATGTCTAGGGACGAGGCAATCCCAATCTATTTACAGGATGATTAGTCCTTATCACTTTAAGACATCTCACCATGTCTAGGGACGAGGCAATCCCAATCTATTTACAGGATGATTAGTCCACTCAATCTCATTTAGGACTATCCTTCCTTTCGAATTACTGGATTTACTGTCCAAGGATGATTTAATCCATTCAATTCATTTAGGACTATCCTTCCTTTCGGAATTACTGGATTTACTGTCCAAGGATGATTTAATCCACTCAATTCATTTAGGACTATCCTTCCTTTCGAAATTACTGGATTTACTGTCCAAGGATGATTTAATCCACTCAATTCATTTAGGACTATCCTTCCTTTCGGAATTATTGGATTTACTGTCCAAGGATGATTTAATCCACTCAATTAATTTAGGACTATCCTTCCTTTCGGAATTACTGGATTTACTGTCCAAGGATGATTTAATCCACTCAATTCATTTAGGACTATCCTTCCTTTCGGAATTACTGGATTTGCTGTCCAAGGATGATTTAATCCACAACCGTACATTTAGGACCACGTCCAAGGATGACTCAATCCTCAACCGTACATTTAGGACCACGTCCAAGGATGACTCAATCCTCAACCGTACATTTAGGACCACGTCCAAGGATGACTCAATCCTCAACCGTACATTTAGGACCACGTCCAAGGATGACTCAATCCTCAACCGTACATTTAGGACCACGTCCAAGGATGACTTAATCCTCCACCGTACATTTAGGACCACGTCCAAGGATGACTTAATCCTCCACTGTACATTTAGGACCACGTCCAAGGATGACTTAATCCTCCATCGTACATTTAGGACCACGTCCAAGGATGACTTAATCCTCCACCGTACATTTAGGACCACGTCCAAGGATGACTTAATCCTCCACCGTACATTTAGGACCACGTCCAAGGATGACTTAATCCTCAACCGTATATTTAGGACCACGTCCAAGGATGACTTAATCCTCCACTGTACATTTAGGACTACGTCCAAGGATGACTTAATCCTCCACCGTACATTTAGGACCACATCCAAGGATGACTTAATCCTCCACCGTACATTTAGGACCATGTCCAAGGATGACTTAATCCTCCACCGTATATTTAGGACTACGTCCAAGGATGACTTAATCCTCAACCGTCCACCAAGGACTTCATTCTCGAAGACATACATCTACGGCTCTTCTTTAGGACTGAAGTCCAGGGATGATCCAATCCCCTCACATGTTCACCAAAAACTTCATTCTCGAAGACATACGTCTACGGCTCTTCTTTAGGACTGAAGTCCAGGGATGATCCAATCCCCTCACATGTTCACCAAGAACTTCATTCTCGAAGACATACGTCTATGACTCTTCTTTAGGACTGAAGTCCAGGGATGATCCAATCCCCTCACATGTTCACCAAGAACTTCATTCTCGAAGACATACGTCTACGGCTCTCTTGAGGATGATGCAATCCTATCATGTCCACCAAGGACTTCATTCTCGAAGACATACCTCTACGGCTCTTCTTTAGGACTGAAGTCCAGGGATGATCCAATCCCCTCACATGTTCACCAAGAACTTCATTCTCGAAGACATACGTCTACGGCTCTTCTTTAGGACTGAAGTCCAGGGATGATCCAATCCCCTCACATGTTCACCAAGAACTTCATTCTCGAAGACATACGTCTACGACTCTTCTTTAGGACTAAAGTCCAGGGATGATCCAATCCCCTCACATGTTCACCAAGAACTTCATTCTCGAAGACATACGTCTACGGCTCTCTTGAGGATGATGCAATCCTATCATGTCCACCAAGGACTTCATTCTCGAAGACATACGTCTACGGCTCTCTTGAGGATGATGCAATCCTATCATGTCCACCAAGGACTTCATTCTCGAAGACATACGTCTACGGCTCTTCTTTAGGACTGAAGTCCAGGGATGATCCAATCCCCTCACATGTTCACCAAGAACTTCATTCTCTAATTACACCATTAAGAGAATGGTATTATCTATCCACTTGGAGCAAACATCTTGTTATGATTCTCTTCCTCTTTCTAAGAGAATCTTCTAGCCATGAGCCTTCTATATTTTGTTTGATTTGTAAATCTTCTTGTTGAACATCCATCACTTGTTCGGTGTTCATTATTCTTCATGATCTTTCCTACAAAACAAAATTAAGTACATAATTAGTAATACTTCATAATCATGAAATCATGTTGACATGATAACCTATTATGCATACAGATATCATTTACATAGTTATGCAACTATCTTGACCAATACTTTGGCACAACACTTTCCCATATCCTGTATGCATACAGTGGCTATCTAGATGCCTTCCATCTCTACCAGAACATACTATCGAGAGTGTGCACAGCTCTCAGCATGTCAGCAAAGAGGTTTCATTATAGACAAGCAACAATGGAATGTTTGTCCAACTCACCAATCATATGCATATTAGTAGTATACTGTTCAATGCTCTATGAATGTTTACACTTAGCATCATATATTCTATGCATACAACCTATTACAGGCAATATCATTTACTATTTCAAATAACAAATCAAATACTTATCTTTTATGCTTGTGTGGTTGTCTCCTGCTTGATCTTCTATATGTCTCTTGAACTTGTATTCATTCTGTACCACTGTGCATGCTCAAGTGTGCACTAGTGTCATCCTCATGATCTCATAGACAAACATACGTTCATTAGTATATTCTCCAAACATTCTAATTCTAAATAATCTCGAATATGTATAGTCATGATCATTAGTATTCAGGGTTTCAAGGAAGTCTTCTTTTACTCATGCATATTCTTGTTTGATCATAGTACTCTTCTGGTTAATTAAATCATCAAGATAAGAGACATAATATGCATAAACCCTTGATTACTAACTTTATGAATAAGCATAACCAATCATACCAAGTATACTTATATAAGGGATCCTAACACAAGGTAAGATTCTAACTTGACATAAGAAAACATATCTGGATTAGTTATGTACAACATACCTAAACAATCTCTTCAATGATTTAGAGATCCTGAGCTAGAACCTGCATGTCTCATAGGTTAAAAATAATATAACAAAGTCATACATACCTAGTAAGTAGAACAAATATTATGGATGAGTCTTTGTCTTCATGTTGTCATGGTCATGGAACTTGATTTGTCTTTTGTGATGTACCTGTATCTTGTTAGCAGACAACATCAACCTCACACAACACCATAATGCATTAGTACAATCATATAGCCCTAATCAATGAATGTCTTCGATCATTCACATGCATTCATACTGTTACTAGGGTGATAAGACAATTCTAACAATAATCAAGATTGTACTAATAAATAATATTAAGACAAACACATTATGAACTTAATCAAGAATCATATTTCAAGACATACCTGAACCTCCTTAAGTCATACCTGTCGAGACTTCTTGTAGTCTTCTTATGTAAGGCCTTAGCCTCAACTCCCCCTGAAACTTGATTTGGAACTTGATTATGGCTTGCTAGAGAAACCCTAAAAATTCAATCTTTGACTTTCATGCTTCTGAATGGATGGAAGGATGTGTCTTGCTGAGCTGATCAAACTAGCATACTTCACTTTTGAAATCTCCAAAATTTGACCCCTTAAAATTTCCTTCGAAACTTCTGGATCTTCTGGACAGGAACCCGAACTAGGTTTTGATGAAGCCCACCCTTCTGTCCAATCAAAAGGTTCGATCCAAGGCTCTAAACTCTTATTTTTCTGAGGAGCTTCCAGCCGTGGTTACAGACTTCAAAAATTCCAACTTTTGTTGAAGCCCTAATTTTCCATCTTTCTGATCAAAATCCCGAACTAGGGTTTGATCAAGCCCGGTCTTCTACCCAACCAAAAAATTCGATCTTGGTCTCTAAATTTTGATTTTCCTGAGTAGCATTCAGCCGTGGACTCCGATTCCAAAAATTCTAACTTTCTCCGAAACCCTAAATTCCGGAAGCCATGAATAAAGGTGCTCCAAAAATAATTCTATTTTGACAGAAATATGCACCTGATTGTTTCTGCTATAACTCTGAAATTTTTGCTCCACAGGGTCTGAAATTTTTTTTTGCAGTAGCCTGACCTGTCATATTTCCATCCTGACAGGTCTGACCTCAATTGGATTTTCTAAGAGAGAGTTATGCCAAGTGTCGCAACGTGACGTGTTTATGGGATAAAACAGGAGAGCAAACTTGTACGGCATACCACGTGTCACTATTTGAACTTCGACCTCTGAAAATTTTTCCTGAGATAGCTTTCCCTGTTATATTTCTATCCTAACAGGTCTGACCTCAATTGGACTCTCTGAGAGAGAGTTATTCCAAGTGTCGCAACGTGACCTGTTTATGGGATAAAACGGGAGAGCGAACTTGTAGGGCGTGCCACGTGTCACTGGGTCAACTTCGGCCTCTGAAAAAGTTTTCTGAGATATTACAGTCTGTGTACTACCTGTAACGTTTTACTAAATTTCATTTGGAGCTTCCTAGCCCAAGTTATGACCTTTTTTCCAAGGTTACCTGATTTTGACTGAGATCTGGAAGAGGCAGAAACCCTAACTTGTACTGATCATAACTCATAAAGTACAACGAATTTGAGGGTTCCCTTTGGACACAAGGTACCTGGGGATGTTATATTCCACCTGTAAACTTTTTAGACCCTGCAACTTCGCATAAATGGATTTATAGCGAAAGTTCCACGATGACTAGTTTTTGCTATGTAAAACCCTAACCTTCAAATTGTCGTAAGTAAAGCAAGTGTCGTAAGTGCCATACCTTGCCTTCCTTCAGGTTAGCTCTGATACCATGTTAAGATTTAATATACTAAGATATAAAATAGCAGCATTACATTCCATTTCACAATAATATCATATACAGGATCACTGAAGAAACAACAAGCATAGCATAAACACAAGAGACACAGATTTATCCTGGGAAACCCTCATGGGGTAGAAAACCTAGTAAAGCTTCCTCAATATAGATGACCAGAAATATACAAAGATGCAAACCAAAGACATGATCTCCTCCTCCACCATAGCATACCTCTCCTCCACAAGTGCGCCTCTCTCTCAAGTGAGTGTGTGTATCAAATGAGGAACACACCTCCTCTATTTATACACTACTCTGACATATCTTTTACACAAGTACACGTAGGCTCGTATTTAACCAATGGGTTAAATACCCCACTACAACTGACTGGGCCGACCCCTCTAGGGTGGTCTAATAACCCTTTGACCCACATAACACATACAGGGCCGACCCCCACTAGGGAAGTCTAATAACCCAAGTTACCACAATCTGACGGAGGAATAAACATCTCCGGATATACAATAAGGTCTTCAAGGAGGAATGAAACATCTCCAGAATAATAAAGTACAAATATAATATTCTTTGAAGTTACAATATCTCAACAACATATTGATGTGAAGCACCTGCAACAATTAATTAATAAGAATATGTGAAATAGCAGAAATGACAGAACTCAAAATCACTTTTATATTGATCACAGGCCACTTCGAGGGGGCAACCTCCTTTGAGAAAGCTCAATACAAATAACTTCACGATGCCTTCATAGGTCTCAACACACACTTATATACTAAGCCTAGGCACCAATACTATGGGTCAAAACCATGGGCCACTACAAACTATGGATCAACAATACTATAGGCGACTTACAAAGCATATGCGCCAACAACAATAACACAAACTATTGATCAACAAATACTACGGGACGACTTACAAAGCATATGCATTTAACAACAATATACTAACAAAGTAAAGACATGGGTTCCTAACATCCCCCCCCCCTTAAAAAAAGCTTTGTCCTCAAAGCTTTAGATTTGGAAATTGTTGTTGAATCAGAAGGCGTGGTTCCCATGTAGCATCCTCTGGTTGCATGCCATGCCACTGAATTAAGACCTCTGTGATAGAGCAAGAGCGAAGCTGATGAGTGCGCCGATTGAGGATGGCCTCCGGCTCCAAAAGGATGGATCCTTCATTATCCAGTTCGGGTAAAATCGTTTGTCCACTGATGTTGGTGCCAAGAACTTTCTTCAGACAAGAGACATGAAATACTGGATGAATGCGGGAAGAAGGAGGAAGTTCCAATTTATAAGCAACGGACCCAATCTTCTGAAGAATCCGATATGGCCCATAGAACTTTGGAGCGAGCTTATGACGCCCTTTGAGTTTCAGGGAGGATTTCTTGTATGGCTGGAGACGAAGAAAAACCATATCGCCTACTTGAAAAGTGCACTCAGAACATTGTTGATCAGCTTGTTGCTTCATTCGATTTCTTGCCATGTGAAGATTGTCCCGCAAAATGCGAAGAATCTGATCGCGGTTTTGAAGGACCATGTCAACTTCCTGAACTGGTGGACTGTTGGGGGTGTATGGAAGAAGAACTGGAGGTGCCTGACTATAGACTGCTTCATATGGGGTCATTTTAGAGGCAGTGTGGTAAGAGGTATTGTACCACCATTCAGCGAGAGGGAGCCACTTTTTCCATTGATGTTGTTGTTCAGAGGTGAAGCAACGAAGATAAGTTTCCAAGCATTTATTGATAATTTCAGTTTGACCATTTGTTTGTGGGTGATACCTTGAACTCATCTTCAGTTTGGTGCCAGTGTGGCCAAATAGTTTGTGGGTGAGAGCACAAAATGACTATATTTGGAGAGGCGATCAACCACAATGAGAATCACTGTCTTCCCGCCAGATTTAGGGAGCCCTTCAATGAAATCCATAGAAATATCTATCCAAATCCATGTAGGTATAAGCAAGGGTTTAAGCAATCCTGGAAGGAGTGTTGTTTCACCCTTATTGCGCTGGAAGGTATCACATCCAACCACCATCTGTTGAATTTTCCTTTTCATGCCCTGCCAAAAGAAGTTACGCCGTGCCCGTTCATACGTTTTGAGGAACCCAGAGTGCCCTTCCGATGGAGAAGCATGGAGTTCATAGAAGACATCTTGTTGAAGATCTGTGCTCTGGGGAAGCACCAGACAACCCTTGTATCTCAGAGAAGCACCATCCCAAGAGTAATGTGGTATAGCAGAAGGGTTGTCGGTCAAGCGTTGGATGATTTGAGATAAGGAATAGTCATTGACATAACCCTGTTGAATAGATTGCAACCAATTTGGAACATGCATAGAAATAGCTGAAAGAGAACCTTGGGCATCAAATGTGCGAGAAAGAGAATCTGCCACAATATTGTCTTTACCCTTCTTGTAAGTGATCTCATAGTCATAACCCATGAGTCTGCTAACCCATTTCTGTTGTGTTGGGGAGGAGACACGATGTTCCAAGAAATATTTCAGACTCTGGTGATCAGTCTTGATGCAGAAATGATTCCCTAATAGTATGGTCGCAACTTCTGTACTGCATGCAAAATACCCATCATTTCCTTCTCATATGTAGAGGCAGCTAAATTCTTACCTGAAAGGGCTTTGTTGGTGAATGCAATGGGGTGTTCATCTTGAAGGAGAACAACACCAATTCCAGTACCGCAAGCATCACTCTCAATAGTGAAGGGCTTGGAAAAATTGGGCATAGCTAGAACAGGTGTAGTACACATAGCTTGTTTTAGTTTGTCAAATGCACACTGAGCAGCATGTGTCCATGTAAAAGCATCCTTTTTCAATAGAGCAGTTAATGGAGCTGCAATCTTCCCATAATCCTTGACAAACTTGCGGTAGTAGCCAGTCAACCCCAAAAAACCACGAAGGCTCTTGAGTGTCTGAGGATGCGGCCAATTGTTCATGGCATCGATTTTGGCAGGATCCACGCAAACCCCTTGTGTTGAGATAATGTTCCCGAGATACTCAACTTCCTTCTATCCAAAAACACATTTAGACTGCTTGGCGTGGAGATGATGGTCAGAGAAAAGTTGCATGACAAGATCCATATTCTGGAGATGTTCATCCCATGCTTTACTGTAGATGAGGATATCATCAAAGAATACCAGAATGAATTTCCGCAAGTAGGGTCAAAATATTTTATTCATTAAGGCATGGAATATGGAAGGAGCATAAGTGAGGCCAAAGGGCATGACCAAAAAATCATAATGGCCATCATGTGTGCGGAAAGATGTTTTAGGGATATCATCCTCATGAACCCGAATTTGATGATACCCAGAATGAAGATCCAACTTGGAGAAAAATTGAGCCCCATGAAGCTCATCAAGAAGCTCATCAACAACAGGAATTGGAAACTTATCCTTGATGGTGAGGTGATTAAGTGCTTGGAATTCAATGTAGAGGTGCCATGACCCATCTTTTTGCGGACAAGAAGAACTGGAGAAGAAAATGAACTAGTGCTTGGCGAATAATACCTTGCTTCAATAAGTCCCGAACGATCATTTCAATCTCTGTTTTTTGGTGAAATGGGTAGCGATAGGGCCTGATGTTGGGAGGAACGCTGCCAGGAAGGAGCTGAATACGATGGTCTTATGGCCTTGAAGGTGGCAATCCCACTGGTTCAGCAAAGACACCTGTATATCGATCTAGAATTTGTTGTAGATCCAAAGGAGTAGTGGAGACCGTTGATGGTTGCATCTGAATGGAATGGATCTGAGCGATGACACCATGTGAATTCTTCTTAAGGAGTTTTTCCATGTGATGTGAACTGATGATGCTGAGAGACCCTGGTTGTAATCCTGTCAATGTGTGTTTTTGTCCATTGAGGGAAAACTGCATCCGAAGTTCAGCAAAATCCCATAAGATAGGGCCAAGTGTGCATAGCCATTGAGTGCTCAAAACCACATCACATCCGCCTAAGGTCAAGAAAAACATGTTAGAGTGCAAGGTTCAATCTCCCATAGAGATACGCACATTTCAACACTTCCCTTTGCAAGGTAAGGTGCCCCCATTGGCAACCATGACTTCAAAGTTGGAGCAAGGATGGATAAAACAATCAGCTTGTTTGGCGATCCGAGGGTCAATGAAATTATGAGTGCTACTAGAATCAATGAGTATTGTAAGAGGAAGCTTCTTGAAGTAACTCCTGACCCGCATTGTTTGGGGGGTGGTGATTCCAGCTAAAGCATGGAGAGATATCTCTGGCTGGTCATCCTGAGACGGAGGGTCAATAGGCGGTTCCAAAATGTCGACCTGAGCATCCATTGTTTCTGGATCTTCGTCACCAATTTCAGAGGCAGGAGAAGAATCCACATACAAAAGATAGAGCTTTTTTCTGAACACATCTATGTCCCCGAGTGAATTTCTCATCACAATTATAGCAAAGCCCCTTTTCTCTATGTGCTTGCATCTCTGTTTCAGACAAACGCTTGATAGGAGTTGGTCGAGGAGCTTGCGGTATAGGTGGTCATTGAGAACCCATATTTCGGAAGGGAACAAAAGTGGGCTTGGAGCGTTGTTGGGCTGCAATCTTGTCTTCTGCCAACTTAGCCAACCCTAGGGCTTCCATCATTGTGTTGGGACAGAACATTTTGACCTCAGAGCAGATGGCATCCTTTAGACCACTAATAAAACAACTCCGGTAAAAGTCATCAGACAATCCTTCGGTGTGGTTGGCTAGTTTCTCAAATTCGGTTTGATACTCTCTCACAGTGCCAATTTGGCGAAGTTTAGTCAGGGCTCCTGTGAAGTCATCAAAAGCACTAGGACCAAATCGTTGCAAAAGGAGCTGAAAAAAGTCTAGCCATTTTGGCTCTTCATGAGCCTTAATGTACCAACGGTACCATTGAAGAGCTTCCTGTTCCAAATGAAAGGATGCAAGTGAAAATTTGTTGACATCAAAAGTATTATGCAGACTGAAATATTGTTCTGCACGATAGATCCATCTAGTTGGATCAGTACCATTAAAGGGAGGAAAATAAAGCTTCGGACCACGAAAATTGCTGGAAGAAGAGAACCCATTGTTTGATGAAGACTCAGACTGTCGTTTGTTGTTCATAGCTGAATGTTCAAGATGGAGGCTAAGAAATTTTTCATCCAGATCCTGGAGTTTGGCTTGGATGGCTGTAAGTGCTTCTTCCATGGTTTTTGCTCCTGCACGGGTGACAACCATAACCAGGAGTATTTTTTTTTTTTTGGTTGACTGGGTATGAAAACAAAAACAGAAACTACTTCAGTAAAGGAAAATCTGGATCTGGGAAAAAATCTGAAGGGTAATTGGGGTTTGACTAGGTTTTGGACACTATCGAATAGACAGGGAAGCAAAAAATGAGGATTTCAGAAGCGGGGTGAAAGAATGGGAAAATTTGGCAGAGGGGGACAAAGAAGCAGAATTCAGAAAGGAACTTTGTGGTAAAATTTGAAGGTGATTGGGTGAAATCTGAGGAAGTTATGGAAAACCCTAAAAATAGACAAATGTGGGATTTCGAGCTTTGGGAAGTGGAATTGGGGATAGGGTCCTTAGGAATGAAATATGCAGAATGGGATGACAGGGGTTCCTCAAAAATTTCAAGGGAAACAGAGTGAAAACAAGGGATATGTGGAGAAAAAACTGAAGCGGCTATGGCTTGGAAGGGATCTGAAACAGATAGATCTGCAACGGCCCAGAAGTGAGCGGAAATAGAGGGATCTGAAATGACTCTGAATGGATTGAAAACGAATGGATCTGGAATGGATTTTAGAATGGATCTGAATGGCTAGATCTAAAACGATGCAGTAGTGATCGACAACAGTTCAGCTGAAAATAGATATGGACCCTAGGTATGTGTGTCTTCCTAACAGTTCAGGGGTTTCACTTGACCACCAATGTTGTCTGACGAATTGAGTATTGGGGCAGTACCCCTCACTCCAAGGATCAGGTAAAACTGATAATCACTTTGCCACAAACGATAGCTCTTGGTTTACCTCACAGGTGGGAACTAGTCAATCAGGTAGGGGTCGTTGCCCTTTTCGCTGGCAGGTCCTCTCAATGGGCCAGCTACTTCGGGGTTCCTGTGGTACTCCTCACAATGAGTTTTAGGGCTTATGTCCAAGTGCTTCCCACAGTTAAGAGGATAGGGATTATTCCCAAATCCGAACCTGCAACAGATGAGAAAAAAAAATTTGGCAGAAATTTCACCCAGCGAGCCCAAGAAGGTGCTCCGATACCAGATGTGAAGCACCTGCAACAATTAATTAATAAGAATATGTGAAATAGAATAAATGATAGAACTCAGAATCACTTTTATATTGATCACATGCCACTTCGAGGGGGAAACCTCCTTTGAGCAAGCTCAATACAAATAACTTCACGGTGCCTTCATAGGTCTCAACACACACTTATATACTAAGTCTAGGCACCAATACTATGGGTCAAAACCATGGGCCACTACAAACTATGGATCAACAATACTACGGGCGGCTTACAAAGCATATGTTCCAACAATAATAACACAAACTATTGATCAACAAATACTACGGGACGACTTACAAAGCATATGCGTCCAACAACAATATACTAACAAAGTAAAGACATGGGTTCCTAACAACTGAATGCCACAATCGCCTGGGGTCTTCTACACAAGTCTTTGACAGTGCAAGTCCCATCAAGTGAATAAAGGAGTTGGGGTCGAACCCGATGAGACATCGTCTGATTACCGGTCAATGATGTATACCGTTAACAGACGCGAGATGACCCACCAATAATGAAAATGGGCATCAAGGCACAGAGCACAATCATCAGAGTGTGAATAAATGGGTTGAAGTCGAACACTAGGATGAATCCATCGATCAGGGGAGATTGATTTATTCCCAAAATTGTTGATGGCGAGAGAACCTACCACTAATGATTGCAAGCCTCAAGTTACTCAAATGAACTCTAAGCATCAAGTCCCGGAATAAATGAGTTGAAGTCGATGGAACGAGACTTGTTGGAAGGAGGGCATTAAGGCATCCTCCATCAACCAGCACGAGGTACCAGCAATGCTGAAAGATTTGGAAGATCTCAGGTGAAACAGACTGACTCAGTAAGGATGGCCGACATGCAATAGTCAAGAGGTCTGAGGAGTGGCCGACACTGGTTTAGGACTTCCTTTGAACAAGAGCATGAGCAGATGGATAGACTCAGGCAGCATAGACTTTACATAAACTGTGCAATGCAGGAGGCATTACAGAGGGCTCGGTAATGACTGGAAGCTTAACCAATCGGTGGAGAAAACTAAGAAACAAGTACAGCTCCTAAGGCCCAACTAAATTCCCGACTCATGATGTACGAAGTGGAATGAATGCTCTGTTCAAAGGAGACACAACAACTTCCAACAAGAAATAGTGACCATAATCTCGTCCGAATTTTTGGAATATTTGATTTTTTTGGTCTTTTTCATATTTGGGAAAAGATTGAAAAAGAATAAAATTGCTTATAGTACAACAAGTGAGGGAACGGGTGTTAAATAGCTAGCAGACTAGTCCCAAGCAGTGGAACATACCTATGCTCAATGCAAGGAAATGAGTGCAGGATGTGGACACTTGG
This sequence comes from Larix kaempferi, assembly GCA_027924585.1. Taxonomy (NCBI): domain Eukaryota; kingdom Viridiplantae; phylum Streptophyta; class Pinopsida; order Pinales; family Pinaceae; genus Larix; species Larix kaempferi. Next base: position 4,173,636 of record BSBM01000131.1, read on the forward strand.
TGGTATGTTCCCTTAGGGTCAAAGGGTCATTAAATTGTGAAGGGAAAATATATAAGCTCTGCAGGGCTCGACAGGGGAAAAGTGCTCAGGCATCAGGCTAACAATTGAGGAAGCGGGAGCCGGCACAAGGCTTAAGCGGCAAGCAGGATGATGAAATGCAGTCACAACATGAGATAATTGAGGGGTCCTTTTCATAAGGTTAGTCTCCTCACCCGAAAAAGTGTAAAAAAATGAGAGAATAATTCTTCTAGTCACGTATGACTAGAGTATACTTTTTTCGTAATTAATCCACAAAGGTCCGGAAAAGGGGTAAACTTATACCTAAGTGGATGTCGCTTCAAATCCTTTAACGAGTCTGAAATAACAAGTATACTCGGAAATCTTGTTTGATTTGAAAAATTCTAACAAGGGCTTAAAAAAGACTTTATAAAAATCTTTTCCGTAAAGGTTTAACGAGCCCGAAAAAGTAAACTCGTGACCTCCTTACTATTTTTAACGAGCTCAAAGGAGATATGGAAGAATGCTCGTAATGAGAGCAGACGAGTGTCAGGGAAACGTGAGACTAGTTCCAAGCGCATGGGACAAAGCTATGCATAATGCAAGGAACATGAGCAAGATAAGGACACTCAAGGGGTGTCTGCGAATTCGGATAGTAATAGGCTCAAATGCATCACAACAATGGGGAGGCCTAAACCTATATGCAAGGTTCCGAATATGCCTGCCATGACCGAAGCAAATGTCAAAAAGGACTGGTAACCAAGTATAAGTCCAGCTAAGAATCCTGTCTCCAAGAAACATAAGTACCAAGATCATCTCTAAAACGTATGTAAAGAAAAATCCGATACAAGTCACTGCGGTAGAAACATTTTCAACTTCACTATTGTTAACCTCAGACATAACGCAGGTAGAGCTAACCACTGAAGGTGCCATAGTACCAATACTTGAGGGATCAAAATGATCATCTTCAAAATGAAGAGCAAAGTTGAAGGATGTGAAGGAATCTACAGTGGCAAATTCATCATCACAAGAGAAAATTCTAGAAGTAGAATCGAACTCATCAGGATCACCGATTTGCGTATCTATAGGAGAGTCTAAAGACTCGTCACTAGGGAAATAAGACTTTAATGTCAAACCGGGGCTAAACAAAACTATGCCTGGATCAAAATGTATGGCAGACTGTATTCTAGACTCATCTTGTTCAATAAGATCAAGGGTAGGAGGGGAATGAGATCTATGATAGAGATCCCCCCATGACTTGTCATCACCACTCATGGCTTCAATAAAAACTTCATCTGAAGGTAAAATATCGTCAAGGAAACCATGTGAACAAGATAGGTCGACTGCACACGTGAGCAGCATAACAGGATCTTCCTCTACTGTCTGGGAAGAAGAGAGATCCGGATCTGCAGTGGTTTGTTGGATATGATCGTAAGCGAGCTTCGCTACAGATAAAGGCATAGACATCTCGACATGCGCAATGTTTCCAGACGTGGAATTCGTAGATGGTAAATTCCACGGATCATCTAAATAGGAGGTCCAGAATAACATATTATTCGAAGGAGGATATGCATTGTCGGTAATGGTTCCAATAAAATTCACAGGCATAGGATGGTTAAAAGTTCCCATCAATGAGGGGTACATTCCAACACCTATGTTCCCAGTTGCCGGCTGAGAATTAGAAACTTGTGGGACTACGGATCTCGTGGATGCTATGGAAGGAGTGCCAACATAATCCAGTTGATCGATCGTCACAATCTTTCCTTCATGGGGAAAGCAGATGACTCTAAATACAGTAGACGCGACAGCCTTCATAGCGTACATCCAGTTCCAACCCAGTAAAAGGTTGTAGTCGATGGGCGCATCAACCACTTCAACTTCAATAGGAACAGACTTACCTCCCAAGGAGACAACAAGGAAAGGGATAATTCCATGCGGCGTAAAAGATCTACCATCGAATGCAGTGAGTGTAGTTCTAGATGCAAGTAGAGGAGGAGAGCCAAGAGGTTTCCAACAAGCTAACGACATTACTGACGTGGAGGCACCTTCATCAACCATAGTACGTTTGACGAAGCTCTTAAGGAAAACCACTTGGATTTGAAAATCCACGTGGTAAGGAAAGCGAGGTTGGACATCAGTAGTATCGAACTTGATAACACTAGGATTTCCCCCATCTTGAACTCCTAACGCACTCAAAAGGGCATGCTTCTGAGAAGGACATGCTTGCAAAACTTCAAGAGCCGACATGGCACATGGATTTTGGCCCAAATCTTCTACAATGGAGTAGTTCTGGGCGGCTCGAGCATTAGGATTATGCATGGAGCGCTTGAGAACACCTTTCGGTATCCGCGGCATAATGGAAGGCTTCTCGATATGCAATAAATTGTCAGGAGGAGGGGGAGGCTCATTCCCCAAATTGGGTTGTGGTGCACCATAATCGCGCTGACGAGTAGCAACACAAACCTCCAACTGAACCATATTCACACATCCATAACCACTAGTATTGGAAGAAGATGTTTCCGTTTCATTAGCACCATAACCAGTGGTGGGAGCATGAGAAGCCATGTTTTGGTGATGAGGTAGGGGATCCTTCAACACAGCTGGGCTCTGTGCCAAATGCTTCGATGTTTCTTCAATTCGAGGACATAAGTGAGTAAGATGATCTTTCCCACAAAGTTTGCAAGGGAATTTCACCTTACACCTAGGTTTATGATCCTCACCAGCATTACCGCCTTCCCGAGGAGGGTTGGCATTCTCTTTACGTGGAGTATTACGATTGCTATTGTTATTACTTCCATTGTTTCCACCCCTATGATTATTTCTCCCCTTTTCTTACCACCAGGTTGCTGGTTACCTGACGGTTTCATTGATTGCACATTGTGTACATCAGACAACAGAGTGGAAGTGGACAAGGTGTGAACCTGTCCGGGAGCAGACTAGTTTAGCGACAAATTTTGCGTTTGATTAGCTACCAAGTCTACAGGGCAAGTGCATACGGACCCCACGATGCCATCGGCATGTGGTCCAGGAACTGACGTGGGCTCATGTCTTGTTCTCGGTGCATTAGGAATAATGTCATACAAAATGCCAGACTGAGAATAAAGTAGATCTAACTACTGGACTTTCAAGATAGCTTGTTCCTTAGTCACAATGATGGACATCGAAACATCCATATCAATGTATGGGAGTAAATACTTAAGGAACCATTCCAACAGGAACTCTAGAGGAATGTTGGCTTTCACTAATCTCTTCCACCGACGCCATTCTTGAACGTGGTCATAAATATGTGTGGCCTTATTCTGACGGAAGGTGGACAACAACTCAGTACCAGTATCATAACAAACTGACAATTGGAAATGGTATAAGAAAACCAAAGCAATCTCATTGAATACCCTATAGGTGTTTCCAGGCAACTCCACATACCACTTCGCGGTTGCCCCCGTGAGGGTGCGTTGAAATAGTCGTAATCTAATGGAATCATGATTCAAAGAGTTGGAGGAGCACCAAAGGTGAAATGTCGTGACATGATCTCTTGCATCCTCACCACCTTTCCTCTCAAACTTTGGAATGTCCGAAGGGAGCTTGGTAGGGACCGAGGGCCAACTAGGGTTGTGACACACCGGATCATTCACGAGCTTCGAAAGATCCGGGAGATTCAAGCGTGCAAGGAACGGGAGCTGCGGCTGGAAAGTGGGATTATAAGCTCCCATAAAAGGTTGGTTAAACAGAGTTGTGTTATAAGATGGACCAAAAGCTTGACCATGAGGATTAAACTGCTGATGATAAGGAACTAATGGACCATAAGCATGCCCATGGCTCTAAGATTGATAACCTCCTCCTGCCTGACCCATTTGAGAGTAAGCAGGTATATGCGTGTTTTGGGTACCATATTGGGGTGGTGGGTGATACTGGTGGCCAGCATCGACTATGTTGTAGAAAGGGTTGCCACCATGAGTATGGGGCATATATGTACTATTCATAGTAGGAACCGTGTTGTAATGACCATAATGGTATGGTATGTTCCCACCCCCCAGCATTAGGATTAGCTTGTGCAGTCATGTGGTGACCAAAAGCATGAGAAGTATTCCCAGCCCCAACATTGGTGTGATTAATAACGGGGTTGGTGGTGTGATGTCCATGTGGATAGGAAATATTCCCACCCCCTACATTAGCATTACTAGTGGCGGCAGTGGACGCAAAATTACGCGATATATGTCCACCCTCGTGGTTGGGAGGAACAGTATCATTCGTAAAAGTAGTCCTGGGTTGATGAGTAGCGACACGTGTATTAGGTGGTGGATGGTGAGTCGTGTTCCGAACAACATTCCGGTTAGGTTGGGTAATCCTAGGAGGTGGTCGTCTTCCAACATTAGCATTGTTAGGAATTTGACTAGTCCCCATACTATGTGTGCGGGTGGACAATGTAGTGCCCCCAGCGAGGGTAGTGCCCCTGGTGGGTATAGTATGGATAACACTTTGACTAGTGCCAGCATGACTACCAACATTAGTGGAAGGTTCGACGGTACTATGACTAGGCATACCAAAAGAGAGTGCGGTGGGGTTGATCGTAATGTCATTATGTGATTCAGGCATCCCGTATCTATAACTGCGTGGAAAAGAAGGAACGAAAGGCTCGTCCTATTCTTCGTCCTCGGGTAAGTCAGGCATTCCGTAAAGATAATTATCTGGATTCAAAGGATCAAACGGATCTCGATCAAGTGGATTAGGCCAAATAGAACCAGGTTGAGTCTCAGGTGGATCACCTCCCCACTCCTCACGAGGAGTATGGGGATCGAAAGTATGGTCAACTCTACCTGAAGGAATCGAAGGTTTTTCCTCAGTATCAGGATGTGCAGCCATGACGTCTTGGACGTAAGTCTCGTATGAATCTGAAGACTCAGAGGGAGCTCTCCGGCATCCTCTAGCAACACGGTGTGAAAAATCGAGTGGCTTTAAACCAGCCAAATGATAAGCTCCGCACCACGATATCTCTGGAGAGAATATGTAACCAAAACGTCCCCTAAAGGCCAACGATTGATAAAAAACAGTAAATCAAAAGCACACACACCTAGAGAAACTACAGCCAAGAGCATACAAACAGAGAGGCTAAATGAGCTCCCGACACTAGAGCCGATATGTCTCACCTATGAGAGGCTTGAGACTCCTAAACTATAGCCGGAGGTAACAAAATCAGTTATAGAGACACCCAGGCTTCACTGCGTCGACAGGGTCAAGTCCACTACACGAACACAACTGTGCTGTCCAATCCCTATCTGACTCAGGACAAAAATAGCATAACCACTGCAAGTACCCTATGCGGTACCTAGGTAAGGAAACTATGTTCACCGCAATATAACCAATGCTCAGGGGGACAGTCGCAGGTGGGACCTGTTGTATGGGAAGGGTAGCTAAGCCCGAAGCACAAGAGGACGAACCTCCGGTACCCCCAGATACGAACAAATCCTGGATATATCTTCCACGTTCAACCGGTATCAGAGGGATATCTCCTCAACCAACCTCCCGTGACCTCGTGCTTAACTTTGGATTGAGTAGAGCTTCCTGAAAACACCGATATATACCATGGATTCCTCCACTCCCTTGTCAGACACCTAATGTTTCGTCTAGTAGTCTTGAATTGTTAACTCACAATGATCTATTCCAAGACTCTAAACCTATGCTAGTTGGTGTACCCTATAAATAAAATCAGTCTAATCAATTTTAAGATTAAGCGTTAATTTTAGTGACTGTGATTACTCAAGGGATATGATCGTGAAACTAGTGATGTGTAGACTCAATAGTATGCAACATCGTCCAATCCTAGACTCATCTATCTAATAAAATAATGTCACTAATATGCAAAATCAACCAACAATTCCGAAATAAAGATGCAAAATTTTATCTTTTCGATGCACAAGCATAACCTAAAATGAAGGCAACAAGCATTCAATGCAAGATGCAGTACATGAAAGTAAAATATTTTTGTATTTTCACTTATAAACAAGAAGGAAAATGCAAAAAAAAAATGTATATTTTTGTATTTTTTCAATATAAATGGAATAAAAAAATGCAAGCAAAATCCTACTATTCAGTCACTGAAGTGCCGAGAAGATCACTAAGACAACCCAACAGATCCTAAACAGCAAGACTCAGCCAAAGGAATGAGTTCAAAAGGAAGAAACCAAGAGGCTAAAACCAAAGATTGGTAAAAAACCAAGAAGGCTCAACTAAGAGAAACGAGGAGATCTGGTCACAACCAAGTCATGAAACAGTCAAGAGAGAGGCCAACAAAGACTCAGGAACCAACCAAACTCACTCAGCAACAACTAATAGCCATAAACCAACAAAAGCCGGAGTTACACGCTACTGTCGAAGGAATACCTGTGGGTACCCGTGAGCAGTAGTGTAAACAGAGGCGGGTATACGCGAGCTGAGCTAAGCTAACCCGCGGGTGAGGAAAGGAAAATGGAAAAATAAAGAGTCAAAGGGCTCAGAAAAAATAAGTTTTCTACAGTGTATCTTAACGGCCAATCAGTGATACAGAGCTTCGATAAACAACAACTCTAAATATGGACTAATGCTCAAAATTTTTCTCAAACATGGATGTTTTCCCCAGTGGAGTCGCCATTTCTGTATTGGAGAAAACTCATTATGGCTTGGGAATACCACAACAGACAGATGACTACCAGAAATATACTCAATTCTCAAAGCAATGCTATTATAAATGACAATGTTAAGATAATTGAGGAATGTAACCAACCTCGATCCAAACGTTTGATGTAGATCCTCATTGGAGCTTTCAATCAGCGCACTTGTAATCTGCAAATTAGTCTTGACAGCCAATATCCAACAAGTACAAATAATATATAATTGACATTAACATTATCAATAACAATGGTCCATAGTATCATAAGCAAATGTAATCCAATGTATAATAAACAACATTCACACCATGAATGGATGAGAATATGAGCATTTCTATTAATGAACAAGAAGAAGTACAAAGTGATACGACCTCTTGCCGGAAACCAATCTGAACCAAGATCTAGATCAATCCACTTGTGCCTCCACCACTTCAATCCTCCATGAATGGCAAACTCAAACTAGAAAGGAGTTTGGAAGGTGAACATAAATGGTCCACAACTACAAGGATCAATGAGTGCAGACTCAAGATAGGGCAAAAATCCACTAGAGTTCTCTTACTATTCTCTTCTCCCTCCCGTCCATAAGCCATATGTGCTCAATATATAGTCCTCTCAAAGGTAGGTGAAAAGACACACCGAGACGTTACTTGGGCAGATGGAGAGCCAAAGGTCACCCAATGACCGCTTTTTGGGGGTAAAAAGTAATTAATAGTGGTTTTTACCATTTTACTTGATACCCACATACTATAGTGATGCAACTCGTGGGTACGCATGCTATAATGATGCAACATGCGGGTAGGAATAAAAATAGGGAAAAATAGTATCTCTGAAGGATATAAATGGATCTGAGTCACTGAAATGGATCCTACAGGCCAAAGAATGCTAATGCTCACAGGGTGGAAGATTACAATGTAACAATCAACTACATCCATTTTGCCTATATCTCGAGATTCATGCATCTGATGGATTTGATTTTGGGTGTGTAGAGGTACTATGGCAAAGAGAGTATAGAAATCAGTTGAGAGCTACTTTTAGAGGTGTGTTGGTGATGAAAATTTGACATATCAATGCTAAGATGATATAAGTGATCATGGGTTGAAAATTCATAAGTTAGATCACTGATTTTGTTCATAATTGGTTAATAATGACATGTTTTCAAGATGATTCTTTTACAAGAAATGTAAACTTTGCAAAAATGGAAACTATTATTTTGAAGAGACTTTGGGAAAGAAATGCTATATTCTATGTTCAGTTTGGAGGAGATGTTGGGCCGTGGATATGTCACTATTTTACCATTTACATACATCTATTTAATCCATTTTACTTCATCTTACCACTCATTTATCACTCCATTTACTACAATTTCTCGTAAAAAATGCCGTGATATGATTATTCATGCTTTGGTGGTTAAGTAATGTTCGTTTTCCAAATAAGTTGCGTTTCAATTTACAGGCTTACGGGCATATGAAGATGGATTTCGAAAATCTAGGACATTGGTTTTGTGCAGAACGAACCAAATTAGGTGAATTGCAAGCAAATTCTCCAGGAAGTGCGTGATCTGGGAGATACGAGTGGTTCTTTAAGAACGATTTTCATAGAATTGCCGTTGCGACCGGCTTTCAAAATTAACAAATTTGTTTAAACAAATTCCAAGATTGGAATCTGGTTTCTGATCTTCATTGAATATTTTATTTTATGTATAAATATGCAATCAATCTCATGTATGAGGGGAGAATTAGAAGAATGGAGCATAGAGAAAAGCACTGTTGTATTCTTTTAATCTCATAATGGAAGCATGTTGTTTCGGTGATCTGAGCTTTCCTTCGTGTGTGTGTTAGCAACCCTGATCAGGGAAGGAGAGGCCCCTTCGATGACCAGGTGCTGCCACTTTAATTAGTCGTAGAATAGATTATCATAGTGTTATATGAATTTCTAGATGCTACTTTATTTATTTCGTAGATAGTTTTATCATAGTTTATTCGTAATTCTGTAAGTGATTGAATAGATCATTACTATCTTTTATACGCTGTTACTTCATTCAATTTGTTAATTAGCTTTATCATGGTTTGTTATGTGTAAGGTTAGTCGAACAATAATTCATTATTTTCCATACCTGTTACTTGCAGAATAGTTTAGGCGTGGCTGTTACTTGCAGATTGATTCCCAGATTGGTTTCCATTAAGGCGTTACTTGCAAAGTCATTTCTATTTGTTGTTACTTAGAATCTTAGTATTGTCATATGGTTGGATTTCCTTGCATTACATAGTTTTCTTGTTTTTATATTATAGCCGGTCTGTTCTCTTTAAAAATAATTGTGCAATTGTATTTGATTTGGACATTAGCATTGCTGTAACAAGTATCTGGTTTAAGAGTGTGGGATTTCTAGCAGAGAATTGTGTGAATAAGTGTGGATCAAGTGTGATTCTTTTCAGTAGTTACTTCTGATTTCCTTTATAAATAGTGAGTTGTGTGATTTCATTTATGAGCAAGGGTGGTGTGATTTCTTTCATAGCAGAGATTGCTTGTGCGATTCTTTTTCTTGCAGAATTGTGTGAGTCATGATTAGTTTCCCTTCCAATTGAGATTGAAATTGCTTTTGGCATTGGTTTCCTGAGCGTGTATCCTTTTAAAAGAAGATTGGATTGATTACATATTTGCACGATCATCATAGATTCAACATCAAAAATGAAATTTTAGTCTGCATAAATTTTTCATGTAACCTTGAAAGTTTTGCCTTCCCTGGTTGATAATTAATGTGAAGGTTAATTAGTTGTTTTTAAAAAAGACAATTAAACCTCCCAAAACTTATGAATGATATTGATCCACTGTGTTTGTTTAAGAATGTTGTTAGGAATGGCCCAAAAGGACTCAGTCAACTCAATTTTCTGTAGCGACATTCGTGCATGTTCTCAATGATGAGGTCACAAGACAAACTTTACTTGCAGTTATCAATGCAAGAATCGAGGTAGTGACCTGTTTTCTTTTGATACTATGCCAAATCATTTTTTCCTCTTTGTTCCTTAGTTGATTATCACAATTTCCCATTTTTCTTTTGCTGTGTGCTTGATATTGTTTTATTTTCCCTTCCCACAATACAAAAAACAGTTAGTGAACACAACAGTGGATTGAAAGCAAATAATGCCTTTGCACCACCGTTCAAGCGTATTTGCAACAAATGTGTCCATGCAATGGTACAAAGATTAACGAACTGTATACTTTGTAAAGAATCAACAAATGTGAGATATGGGCATTTTGTCAAATTTATCTTAGAGACCGAGGAAGGAGCCATTGACTATGCACAACACAAACCGATACTTAGCAATGTTTCCCAGAGATTGCTAGAATCTCTTTTGAAGATTATTCAAAGAGCATATCATCAACTATACATCATCTGCGTAGACACTATCATGAAGGCATCTTCACACTTACTATAGACAACATCATCACTGAGGCTAGAAGCCTATAGCCATCCTGCTTGAACTTGAATAAATGTTTATGGCTGTTGGAGGACATTTGTAGTATGGGATAACATAGACATCAAGTTTATTTTTGTTCTACATCTTTTGAGAACTCTCAGTTTTGGCATCAATAGACATAACAAGTAAAAAAGAAAAAAGAAAAAAACATACAAGATAGAATAACTATATGAACACTGCTATTGGAACATAGCTAACTCTATTTTTTTACATATGTTGTCCTTGGAACCTGTTGTTGCTAAGGATATGTAATTCTCCATATGATGATCTCCATATTTAATTCACTGCTGCCAATGACTAGATCAGACAGTGGTGGGAAAAAAAAGCAGAATATGTTTTTCAGTATTTAAACATTATCATATAAGCACATTTACATATGATAGAAATTTTGTTCCGTGTTCTTGTTACAATTTGAGTGCTTCGGCCTTGTTGCAATTGAATATGTAAACTACTATCCCGTTGCTTTTTTGGTATTTTCATGTCTAACAGACAATTGGCACCATGTTCTTGTTTTATTTTTTATTTTAATTTTTTTTCCCTAAATGAAACATGCCTTTTGCTTAGTGCACAACCGTTCTGACATTTGCATATAATGTGATTGTAGCTACTCTGTTCAATAATGCAAATGAATAGCTAGAACAAGTGCTGGATTACATGTTATTGTTTCTTCTTACACTTTAGATGTCAAGATTAATGTTTTTCCCATTCGACAATATGTTCTTGTTGAATCCAATGTCGACTGATGTCTATACACAAAAATGAAATGATATAGTTCTATTTGTATGACTTAAATATGTTGTTTTGTTCTAGTATACATTATTTCTATTCTTTTTTGCTTCTTTCCCTTTTCATTTATCTATTGCATGTAGTATATATTCTATCCCTCCTAGATATTGCATAAAAAAAACATATGTTAAGTATATAGCAAAGTGTTTTTCTTTTCTCATATAAACTTAGTCTTAGTTGCTCTTTGCTCCTGCTAACATTGCTTTAAACTTTGCCTTGACTTATCAAAGTTTCTTCTTTATAAGCAGAAACAACAGTACGCTCTAGCCATAGAAATATCTATTTCCTAGAAACTTGCAGGAAAAACAAAAACAAAACAAAGGAAAAAAAAAGAAAGCCTCGTCTCATACTAGAATTTTTGCAAATTTCTATTGTCTCTCTTCTACCTGCTATGAGGCATACATTGATATGTTCTCAGTATGCACAAAACACATGCAGAAGACTAGAGAAGTACATGTTTGGTTGCCTTTGCAAAATCTGTATTGCACCAAGATAAAATAGACCAAATGAATATGCACAGTATTTGTAGTTTGCTAACTATTAAATTAGGTGAAAGCTATAGTTAGCCTAGTTTTACTGATTGTGGTTATTTGTGCTTGATGCAAGTGTCATTGTCTCGTTTAGTAACTATTCCATTCTGCTGAAAGACGTTTATTCTTGTAACTTGAACATAGTTATATTTAATACATGCTTTCCAACTGTAGAATTTGCACTTGATACAAATATAGCTGTTATTTTCAAAAGCATTTGCTTTAGCAATGGTTATCGTTCAAGTTCATATAGGCGCAATTGTTATCTTGAAGCACATAATTTCTTCAACTTTATCTTTTCCATTTTGATTTTCAACAATAAAAAAAATTAAATGCATGCTTTGCTTTTGGTCATTGGAGTCAAGTGTGTCAGAATCAATAGCAGAACTTTCCTTTTGCACTTCGATTGTAGCAGATAGAATATTGAGTACATGATTTGCTTTCCTATTCTATGAGTGTATGAGAACGAGTAACACATCCTTTGCTTGAAGACTAAGTACATGCTTTGCTTTCATCAATTAGAACTCAGTGCACGAGAACAAATAGTTGGAGTTTTTTTTCCTTTCAGCTTGACTTGAGCAAAGAGAACATTAAGTGCATGTTGTACTATTGTTATATTCTATAGCATTTACATTGTCCACATTTCTATAGACAACACAAATCTTATCACACCTCCAAAAATTGTGGAAATGCTCGTCCTAGTTCTTTGTCCACTTAGTGCTTTGGTTGTAGTTGCATTTTTTACAACTTTATTTCTAGTATCCTTTTAGTATATTGTTATTGTCATTACCTATGGAGCCTTCTTTGCCATCTGTCCAATGTGCTTGAATATTAAGCTTCTATGGATTTGATATAATTCTTCTCCAATATTGCCATTGATATTAACTATTTTGGCTATTACAAATTGTAATACTGCACTTTTGTATATACAATACAAGTTTAATGAGTATGATACAAATGCAAGTTTTTCCAAAAACAAAACTAGTTTCAGATTTCCATGATATCAGTCTAGATCGAACATCATCTAGCCATTACTAAAACTGCATTTTTGTATATACAATACAAGTTTGATGAATTTGACACAAATGCAATTATTTCCACAAAAAAGTAGTTTCAAATTTCCTTGATATCAATCTAAATCAACCCAAACTTGAATTCTAGCATAATATAACATCATCTAATTTATTGCAATTGATACAAAGTAGTGTTCCTAAATATTTGGATTAAAATCCTCATAATTAGAACAATGAAGCAGATCAAAGACTACTTAAAATAACTGCTATATAGCATATGTCCTGTGCATACTTTCAAATTATATAATCTTATGATATATGTGTAATTCTTTTTGCAGCTTATGTAATTTTATCTAACACAAATGTACCAATGCCGAGACCAAGTTGATCTATTGCTTTGATCCTTCCACAATACCTGTAACTCGATTAAGCGAATGTCTACCAATTTAAATTTTAAGATTTTGAACTCTTCGCTCTTGAATTTAAACAATAGCACCTAGATTCATGGAAATTTACATTCTACACTTCAACAGTTGTCACAACTAGCTTCTGTTACACACTCCCATGAGCAACAAACTATGCAGCATAGCATAGTATACCTTATTTTTCTTAAGATTGGGAATCAACTTATTCATATATCAATAGAAACATTTATTTCATTTAAAGCCAAAAAGGCGACTTGCTCTTCTCATAGCTATAGGTATCCAAGGAATGGATAGCGCATGACTTAGTGGCCTACGTTTTAGTGGTTCTGGAATTGCCTTGAAGCATTTACACACGTTTAATCCATACAACATTTGAAAAATTTAACAACTTGAATACATATCTGTTGCTTTGCTTGTAACAACATTTTACCTTTATAGTCAAGGTTTGTGGAATTCTATGAATTTCACCAATTCACTCTTTGTCTTGAAGATCATGAACACAATTACTATGCTCATTATACAAGTCCAAAATTTCTCTCTTCCCACTGGGTGATTTCTTACTAGGTAATGGCGAATAATGCATCCTTCTATTGTTTTTGAGTCAATAGAGTCTATTGCCCCAAAAAGCTAACTTTTATAGTGCCTTGCATGTGCATTCTAGTCTGAGTATTCTATTTCATGAAGAGGAATGTTGTTAGGGTATTTTTGTTTATGTAATGATCATGGATTTTTTTGGGTATTTTCTAGTGGATTTTTATAAAGGATTTGGGGTCTCGTGAGCCTAATGTTCTTTGATGGCGTCTTTTGTGCGCTGATTTGATTTTATATATATGATGGATGGTTTTATGGTTTGGATTCAGATTTAGGGTCTCGTGAGGCTAATGTTCTTTGATGCTGTCTTTTGTGTGCTGATCTGATTTTATGTTTATGAGGGATGGTTTTATGATTTGGATGCTTGCATATAATTTTTTTCTCATGATCAAACCAGGGCTAGTTGATTTTTTTAATAGTTGTTGTGATGTCTGTTGATTCTTGTTTTGTTTCATTGGATGTTATATATTGCAAAATTTAGAGGGGTTAAACCTGAAAGGAGAGGGTTCTGATATGGTTTTGTATCTTCTGTTGCTTATCAATTCCTCCACAACTATCGGTTTGTGCATCAATTTAATTCCTCTATTTTATGATATTTAATAGTTCCATTCTCTACTAAGTCATGATGCTATTATGAGACACAATATGTTCCTTGTAATGGCACATATAATAAATTGTAGTATGGCTTATCATCATGGTGCACTTAGCTAGGGTTTTGAGTAAAGATACATTGCTTGTGATTTTTAGCTTTGTTTTATTAGCACAGGCTCTTCAAATTTATCTAACGAGACACATTAAACTTGTTCTTTGCTAACTAACCGTTGGTTTTGTTTATAGATTGCAGGTGTTCTTAGGAGCCACAACTCTTAGGATAAGCTTAAAACCTACCCTTCCACTTAGTTGATTATTTACACATTGGTTCAGTTTTGAAGCTCATAATTTTCATAATTGCTTGTAGACTTCGAAAGATAGTTGCCTTATGTGTCGTACCCATGGCCTGCAATTTTGAATTTTGGCTTGTAAGTTATTAAACACTACTTACTTGTATTATAGCACAAGTACGATGCTTATTCTATTCTTAGAAAGTGAAGGTTGGGTCCTTTCTTGTTTCGATTTCCAGGTCGTGCAATAATTTTCCAAACTATGTATTGACAGTTTTCACTTATCTTGTCGGCATATACTCAAGTATACAGATTTTTATCAAAGTGTTGGCGCACTTTTACTTCAACCAGGGTTCACACATTCAAGACCACACCAAAAAACACCACTACCACAGATACCGACCCGAAAGGGAGTTTAATTCCTTTCGGAAACACCTGCAAAGCAGATGAAGTCTCACCCAAAGTACCTATGGAAACTGCAGGAACCAGATTTCTGTAGAACAGAAGGGGAATGGATTGACATAAAACCCATTCATCATACAAACCATAACATTAACTATTCTAGAACATCGACAGAATCATAGTTTTGACACATTAGTCACTTTGAAAGAACCCATAACATTGCCAGATTGACGTAACTTAGATTATATTTCACATTCATATCATTCACAGTTATCCTAATCATGCATTCATCTAAATATTCAACCAAAGGAAAGAAACACATATGACACATCACATCACATAAGAACTCAATGTTTAACGTGGAAACCCATCCCGGGAAAAGCCACAGAAGTGCTTGTATTTTTATTATGAGTCGCAGCCAAATAAGCACTTCAGTTAGGACTTACAGATTTCTTCATCACTTACAAAGGATTTGCGCACACTTCCTGCAGATCAACGAATCATATTCTTCAAAATATCTCCGACATACATAGCATAATGCTCCATTACAGACCCAAAACATGTTTTTACAACATCGACTAGAAATTAGCAAAAATAGTAACCAACACAAAACTTCTCCCATATTACATATTTATAGGGCACACTTAGATTTCCCCACTCCCACTAACCCACTAACTTACTAACCAACTCATTAATATAATGGGGACCAACTCTAACTAACTTACTCAATTCCGACCATTTGACTTGATCAACATAACCATTTTTTCTAGTTTCTTGGTCACTTCGTTGGAGTTGACCGCTTTGTCGAACCACTTCTGCCTTTATTTTGTCCACACCAAAACTATTTCCACAAAAATGGTACCTCCAAAAAGCTAGGCCCAACACAAAGCATTTGTTCATTGGTTTGACCAAGCCGGAGCCAAACGTTGCACAACAAACTGGTAAGAACAATGTTTCCGGTAGTTTTCTCTTATTTTTTAATAAGATTTCTTAACTTCAACAGATTAAGGAGATCCTGTCCATTAATGACATGAATACACACTTCCCATCATAGTAGGTTCTACTCTTCATTTTTGGGAAAATGCTCTAAGAAAGTTTATTGATCAACCGTTCTTTTTGGGTGAATTTGGTCTGGTACGCCATCTCTATATTGTATTGTATTTTATGTTCCCAATTAACAACTAAGAGATGTTCAAGAGATGTATATTGTTTCTGCAGATTGGCATATCATATGGTCCTTCTGTTGAAATACATTAAATTATGTATCATGTATTAAAAAATTATGATATCAGTGCTAATAAGCCAAAAATATTGAAATGGATTGAGGCAAGTTAAGGCCTCCATTTATTTGCAACATTTCCTATTTTTCAGTAGTGTAAAATCAATGGTTTTGGATTTTTATACTCTAAAAATGTTGATTAGTGTTTTAGCTTCAATACAGGAATTGCATAGGATTGATGCATATGCAAAAAATGGTTGCTAGTCCTAAAACCACTCTTGAGATATACAAAAGAATACTAGTAACTAACTTCTAATGACCCTTAATAAAGTTGGGTCACAATGCATCTTTTCTTTTCTTATATTGCATAGTTGATGCATAGTACATATTTTCGTAAATTTAA
Source organism: Larix kaempferi (assembly GCA_027924585.1). NCBI lineage: Eukaryota > Viridiplantae > Streptophyta > Pinopsida > Pinales > Pinaceae > Larix > Larix kaempferi. The sequence goes on from BSBM01000131.1 coordinate 4,190,000, forward strand.
TTGCCAACGGTTAAGTGATTTAGAATATTTTAAACTCATTTTTTTTTTTTGCAGGCTAATTATACGAAATAGCTGGGATGTGGACACGATCCCCAAGTCTCGAAATTGCTATGATTGTTGGACGAAATAATTGGAATGTGGAAATGATCATGCAATTAGGAAATAGTTGTGATTTTATTATGCAAAATCACTAGGATGTACATATGTGTTTAATATATCAAAGAAATTGCATATTAAATATATTAATGTGTTTATTATGGTTTTCTCATCTTGGACTTGGTCATATATTGCTACAATTTTACTTGCTTTCTTAAATATATTAATATTGTTGATTTTGATAAGTTTTGAGTTTATTATTACTCCTATGCTATTGTTATTTCCAATCAGAAATGATAATATAAACATATTCATGTTATAATTACAATTTGAAGAATTTGTTGGCTCATTGTTTTTGAAAAAATTAGCTTAAGCTATGATAATGACATATGCTAATAATAACATTCACTAGTAATAGTTAGCATTTTCCACTAGTAAATAAACTTTGCCCCAAAAATCTCCTGTAGGGACACTGCCACTTCGTGGCTCTTGTTTAGAGAGAGAGAGAGTATGTCTTTATACCAATATAGATTCATCTTACTAGTTAGCATTTTCCACTAGAAAATAAACTTTGCCCAAAAAAATCTCCTGAAGGGACATTGCCACCTCATGGGTGTTGTTTATATATATATATATATATATAGAGAGAGAGAGAGAGAGAGAGAGAGAGAGAGTATGTCTTTATACCAATATAGATTCATCTTAATTCTAGATCTACCAAACACCAAGAGGGATCAAATCCCTTAAGGTGCAAACCTTTTTTAGAGTGCAAAATATAAGGAAAAGTTTGCACCTTAAGGAATTTGATCCTCTCAGCACTTGATAGCTCCAAAGTTAAGGTGGATCTATATTGGTTATTAATTCAAACACATTTAATATTTTTCATATAAAAATATTCATCTTAACTTGGATATATCAAATCACAGATAACTTAAATTTAAGTATATATTCTAATTGATTCTTTTTGTTTTAATTAATTGAAATACATATATCTTTGGTTTTGAATTTTAGGTTAGAGCAGACATTGTAAAAAAACTTACTTAATATTTTATTATTTTATTAAAGTGACACATATCATCTCCATGTTGAGCACAAAATTACACTTCTCCCTCATATCGGGCTGTAGAAAGCGCCTCTTGGTGCAATAAGTAGTTTATGTTTGCAATGTTTTTTAATAAAAAATAATACTGCATTATAATAAGAAGTAATAATAACAAAGTTTGGTGGGCTAGTTCAAGGGGGGAACTTCATGCATGATGTCCCAATTCTATGGTTGGAAACATCAATTGCATGCCTCACTTGATGCCCCTATTAGGTTAACCAATGTCAACAAGTTTTCACTAGGTACCATTCACAAATGTGAGGAAGTGCCTAGAAGTTTTCTCTTGAAGTTTCCTTGGAAAAAAATAGTAATAATAACAACAATTATGGAAATAACAATAAAGAAAAATTATAGTGGTTGGGGGCACTTGGAATGTACTTTTAATTCCTAAAAAATGAGGAAGAAATTTCGATATGATTCTCCATTAAAATGTTGATTGGTAATGATTTGGATAAGTACAAATGAGGCATAGCCCCCTTTTAACACAAATCTTAGGAATAGTCTACCTATTCTACGTTTTGGACTTTCTTGTGGTTTTTGGTCAGAATTCGGTAATTTTTTGGGGTAAAATTCAAATTTGGAAGCATTTAAATTCTGTTTTTGAATGCATAAATGGATTCAACACCCTCAAATACCCCTATGGCACTCATATTATGCAATTTCCACAACTAATATATGTGAGAGTAATATTTTTTTAAGATTTGTAACCGGAGTCCGAAAAAAACAAGTGCACCATTAATGCATACAACTAACATCTTTCAAGTTACTTAGCGATGACTTATTAATGAGTCTAGCTTAGTGGTAGTCAGTAGTGCATGCATGTAAAAAACATCTTTCAACTAACTTAGTGATGTCTCATTAATATGTTATAAAATAACTCACGTATCAAATATATGAAACATTATTGATCACAAATAACTTTGTAAAAAGATCAAATAACCACTTTATTACAAAAGTATAAAATAGTTGATATACACAAATTTATTTTCATATATATAAATGTTATATTTAGTAACACAACTAAAATAACTCACGTATCAAATATATGAAACATTATTTATTAGCTTTGTAAAAATATCAAATAACTACTTTATTACAATAGTATAAAATAGTTGATATACACAAATTTATTTTCATATATATAAATGTTGTATTTAGTAACACAACATGATCCCCTTGGGATGCTTTTTCCACAAAGCTTAAGGACCAATGAGTGGCTCGACCATGTGATTTTTTTCTTCTTGTGGTTTTTTTCGTTGATTATATGTAATTATTCAAATAGAGAGAATCTTAGATATTCCTTAATTAATTGAATATATTGATTCGTTGTACCGTGTTGAAAACAATCAATAGGATTATTGAATCCAAGTAAAGCTCAAACAACATTATTAAATTCATCTAATGAAAAACTCCGTCCACATTATGTAAAATGTTGATTGTGATGTTGGAGAGCACTTCTAAAGGAGAATATACCACTTACCCATAATAATCGGTTATATGATTTAACAACTCCTTTTACCAAAATATTTTGCTCACTAAGAAATTCATCATAAAGCAAAAGAGGTGCATGGATGAAGTTAGGAGGTCCTCTCAACCTCTTGTTAATCGTCTAATTCACTTGGATATTCATAATGAGGATAAGATTCCTTAAAAATTAGCTTAAAACAATTATCATCGTATCTTTGGAAGATGTTTATATACCATTCTTCATAAACGTTGTCTATCTCAAACCATGTATCTAGTTTTTCTCTATATTCTCTTGGTATATAAATGGGAATAATAAACCTATTACATATATCTACATATAAATATTTTTTTTAATATATTAGGTTATGGTTTTACATAAGAATAAATATGGTATCAATTGAAAGCTATTATGGTATTCCCTTTTCATTGGGGGTTTTGAGGATGAAAATGTATGACAACCTGCACAAGTTGTATCATAAAATATTGCTAAGAATTAATAGATATCAAATTGTAATCGTGACAATATTTTAAATGGTGTTGGTTTGGCTTCCTTGTAGGTTGTGGGTAGTGGGTTTAAAGTTAATTTCCCTATTGTACAAAATCTTTTTTTTTTTCCTAAAAATTAGAAACATGACCTAACTTGATTTGAAATGTTCATATTGTCTATCTTAAAAACCCAAATAATACATATGATATATCACTAGATGAATTTACTAATGGGTTTACCCAATGGGAGACATTCTTCCTATAGGTGGTCAAGAAATTCAAATTTGTCACAATGGTTGGAGTATAATGTTAACAACCTAATTTTGCTCACCTAATTTTTCAGGAATCTCATCATTATACATCATCTCCAACATTATGATCCCCATTTCCATCACCTTGATGACCACATGACCTAATTAATTTGACCAAAAACTAAACAAAAGTGGTAAGTTGACCCAAAACAATCATTGTGTAGGTTTTTCCTAAAATTATGTGCAACCTCATAGCACTAAAAGCCTCAAAAAGTGCAATGGGGAATCAAAACTAAAATCAGTTACTTTTTATTGATTTTTTCCTTCCACAAAGGTATAGTGGTTGAAAGTGGACATTCCTAAACCATTATTGGAAAAAATAACCATTTGATTTGTTCTCCCATACCTATCTTCCCACTAAATCATTAATGAAAAGGGGATGATTCACATTGGCTCTAAATCTAAGAATTTTCCACATTCTATCCATTAAATAAACCCCTCAATTGCTTTCCAAAATATACCATATATCCATAATAACAAGGTTATGGTGTCAGATTGCCTATAGAAAGAGAGAAACAACCTCCCATATATTTCACCTTTCACCATTTGGGATCCTCAACATATATCACTTGGTTGGGAATTGAGCACAAAAGGAGAATAAAAACCCTCCCTTGGGTCGACTTCAGAGTTCCACATTATCTACAACCAACACCAAGGTGTATCTCTATCCCATTATTTTTGTTAATACAAAATCAACATTCTTTGTATGTGTTGCTTTGTTCCCTTTTAGTTGATTTCCTCTCTATTTGTATTGCATGCATTAGGAATAATGTTGTATATTTAGTTTAATTTACTTCAATCCTATTGATATGGTACTTAGGATTACAAAACCCCTGATCAGGTATGTTTGGAAAATGTTGGTGATAAAGGTTTCCCATGGGGAACCTTTGCTTATCGATTCATGCCCTTCGAACTCAAGAATGATGAAGCCACTTTCCAACATGCCATGTCATACTACTTTCATGAGATGATTGATATCATCTTAGAATAATATTTGTGTGACCTCATGTCTCATTCAAATAAATGATCACACCACATAGAACATATTTGCAAGGTATTTCTTAGGTGTTGTACATATAACGTCATTCACTTAAACCCACTTAAGTGTGTGGTCTGTGTCCATATTGGTTGATTTATAGGATTCATCATTTCTAGATAAGGGATTATTGTTAATCCTTCAAAAGTTCAATCTATTCTTGGACCTCCCCCCTCCTAAATAATTTACATTAATTGCAAATCCTGCAAGGCAAGGTAAACTCTTATGTTGTTTTATTCTAGACTATGTGATGTGTTTTCATGGATTCTTGAGATTAGTATATTCTGATATCCCATTCATATGGGACAATCAGGCTCAATAATCCTTTGCCACCCTTAAACATGATCTTACTTCAACACCCTTGATTTCCCTCAAAATTTTGTGAAGGATTTTATCCTTTACATATTTCCCTCTTTGTTTGTCGTAGCTAGAGTCCTCATTCAAGATGGTGACGATCGTATGGAAAATGTCATTTACTATGTTAGCATGAACTTGTATTGACCCTCCTTGTCTTATTACCATGAGGCAAAATTTTCCTTGTATGTCCTTTTCTCTATCCAAAAGCTACACCATTACATCTTGGTGAGTAAAACCAAAGTTGTCACAAATTCGAGTTGTATGTTATACCTCTTGAGTAAGTGCATCATCAATGGAAAGTTGCATAATGGATGCTTATCCTCCAAGAGTGTGACATTGAGTTTTCTACTCCAAAGAGTAAAGTGGCTATGGCTTTAGTTAAGTTTATCTAATACCTTCCTACTTGCATCAACTATCACCTTGTCAATGATGTTCTCCCTAATGAAATATTGTTCACCATCTCCTCATATGATACTTACACACTCAAAAGTTCATTCCTTGTCTCTCTTGAGATGCCCGTCATTGAATTCATCACCAACCTCCTTGTTACCTTATTATCAATGATGTTTTATCTCGATGAGTGGTTGACACTATCTTGTTATGATACCTCACTTTCGAGGATGTTGAGTGGGTCTTAAGCGATTGTCATAGTGGGGCATGTGGAGGCCATCTCTCGGTAATGGTCATCATCCTGAAAATCATCTCCGCTAGTTATTTTCTCCCTACCTTATATTTTATTTCATTAAGATAGTGTAGCATACTCAAAATTACCAATTGTTTTCCCCAAAGGCAAGGGAAAACAATTGTTACCCCCTGCCCCCTTACAACCAATTGTTACCGCTATTTCATTTTGTAAATAGGCCATTGAGTTCATGGAGTGTAAGCCTATGTCGTTCGACAACCATAAGAACATCATTGTGGTTGTCAAATATTTCACTAAATGGGATGAAGTCATGCCAACATATAATAACACTACCGCCGCATCAACATGTTTTTTTAATCATGTTATCACTTGATTGAGTGTTTCGAAAAAAGTTGGTTTCTGGAAACAACACTCACTTTGAAGATGATGTGTGGTAAGAGATTGCTTACCATGAGTTGAAATTTGAGCATCACTTTTCATCTGCTTATTACCCGCAGGGAAATAACCAAGTTGAGGTGGTTAATAAAGTCCTCAAAACCATGCTCTAAATAATGATTAAAAATAAAAATACAATTGGAACCTTATGCTCTTTCTTTCCTTATGGGTCTATCAGGGATCAACCAAAAATACTATTGGATTTAATCCATTCCACCTCATCCAAGGCGTAGAGTTGTTTTTACCCATCGAGTGTTAAATCCCCTCCTTGCATTTAACAACCAAACATTTTCCAAACACCTCTATTTTGTAAGAAAGGATTATGACTTTGGTGCATGCAGATGAAGGTCATTACACTGCTTTACAAAACATCAAAGAAACCAAGAAACACTCTAAATTCCCATTATAATCATCACATCCACTCTTGTTCATTTTTCAAAGGAGATTTAGTCATCATCTTTGATCAAGCTCATGGTAAACTTGGCCAAGAAATTTTGAATCTTTATGGAAAAGCCCTTACATCATCAAATGTTGTTTGGGAAAGGGGGCATAATTACTTGTTTATCTAGATGGCCAACTCCTAAAGAAACCTCACAATGGGTTATACTTGAATAAATTTGATCCATAAGACCGAGATCAATTTTCAAGTTTTGTACCAAATTTGTTTATATACACCCCCTTAGGATGAGCCTTACGATTTGTCCTGTTATCCTTTTTCATTTGGATCGGTCATCTAGATGTTACATCAATTACGTCAATGGTGTAAGTGGATATACTTGGAATCTCTCCTTGAAAACTTGGGCCATATATTCTCCATCACATTCCCTCATCCATGCCAATGGTGTGTGTGTGTGCATATGTCGATGCTGCCACCAATAACCTGGAAGAATACGATGTTGTGATAGGCCTTATGGTTGATTCCCTCAAATTACTCATTCATTACCTTCATGTTTATCATGAGTCTTAACTTCTTTTCATACAACTGAATAACCATTATTGGGTATGTGATCCTTATCTCTTTAGAAGATATATGCAATCTAGACAATTGGTATCCGATAGTTTGAATTCATCACATTCATTCATATACCCAAGGGTTTCAAAAATTTCATAGGTAGTATTGCAAATCATATTCTAGATACATGTGTGTATAAATAACTATAAGTGCATTCACATATACATAAGCAATGATAAGAACATGCACTGCATTAAATATAAGGCTCTGTAAATAAAATTGCAGATGTATATATATCATAATAATAAAAAAAGGAATATTTACATTGAAAGAGCCCACAAATTGGTCCAAAAAATATGTGATACATAGTAAAAAATACCATGTCATAGCATGGGGGAAGTTCCTCAAACTGCCTACCCATCATCATCATTATCGAAATCATCCCCCATGTTGTTGTTCTCGTAATCACTATCAAGGCCAATGATATGGGGGAAATCCCCCTCATCATTTCACAAATAGTCTACAAAGCCATGAATATTCACAACCGGCACTCTGATGGTGCCCAAAAGCATATAATAATAAGCTTGTCATTGAGGTGATTTCAACCCTCATATGCAACCGCAACCAACAACTGATCTATGTCCTAACGTAGATCATCTAGGACTACCTCGCCTTTGAGTTGGCGGAGTAGGATCGACATCCTCGACCCTATCCTGTTGTCTCTGATGCCCCTAAAATGGGATTGGTTTGATATCTACATACACGAGAGAAGAGTAATTAGTAACATGTATCATATAAATCAATCTAGCTACCATTTATGTTAGTATGTAAACATAACTCAAATATCATAATAAAATCATACGTACTTATTATCACCTAAATTTCACACACCTGCGACAATTCGACATTCATTACAGAAGGACATCATCGACATATAACATGCAACTCACTGAGCTTCTTCTCCATCAAAATAAACATGTGAAATGAAGCGATGAATACAAAAGTCAAACTTTGGTCCACTCACGTGGGTTTTCAAAAGGAAGCATGCATGTCATCACGTGGAAAAACCTTCAAAACTGTACGAATGTACCATCACACAGACTCATAACTTCCATGGTGCATTAAAAGCTTCACAACTACATTTTGGCCTCCAAGGAATTTAAATTGGCCTCCATCACATGCTTGGGAATTTGATAGCCCCATACTTGTAACTTGAGGCCAGTTCACGAGAGGTGGAACATTCACATGATGAACCAATTGTTTGAAGACCTCCATTTGACCGATAAAAGGAAATTGTAAGCATTCATTTCATAAGGAGAAATTAAGAGCAAGGTTATGCTACAAGAATTAGTTTGAGAGACATAATATCTTTCATCCTCATTCTCACCATTCATTGGCATTTCAAACTCATTTGAGTTCTTCCTCAAGAAGCAAGCTTTTTCCTTCATCATTCCAAGTCATTTAGAGATAAATTTGAGAGAGGTCATATGACCATGCCAAAGGGAGTGTTGGCTATGTTAGAAAAACAGGATCACATAGCAATAACAATAAACCAAAATGCAAATATAATCACACACACATTACAAGAGAGACACAGATATATCGTGGTTCACCCCAAGATGGGCTACGTCCACACTGAAGTTTCCAGTCCTTATTATTATTCTGTCCAGCAAAGTGAAGGGATACAACCTGCAGCACAACCGCTGCACTTCCTCTTCACTGTCGCACAGTCTCTCTTCCTGATCTCAGAGATCTTTACAATGCATAAAACCTAATACATCATTAACCCTAGCCGTATTACAATGTCTTTCTTTTATAAGGGAAATATAATGGAAAAATACCACGGGTTACCCAAAACCATGGGCCCCAAAACTGGTGGCGAAAACAACCCCAAAAAATTTCCTCATGGGCTATGCCCCCGAACCCCCATTTTCTCGGGGGCGCTGGCCCCCGGACCCCCCTAGGGTCATGTCGGGATCACAACCAAACCTAGGGTACGGACACGGATGAATAATAATATCTCTGAATCTGGAGATCAGGCTCCACAACCAATAGGCTACCATTTGCAAGCAACATAATCCTAGGTGACACCATTGTATTCAAGGTTTTCCATTGGACATATATATTGTTTGGTTGAAGCTCATTTCTTCTCTTTGTTTTAATGGCATATAGCATTGGTAGTTTATTTATCTTACTTTTGATTATTTATTATGCTTGAACATGTTAGTATTGGTTGCACACTTAATCTATTGCCTTGGTTGCAACGCTAGCAAGGAAAGGAAGAGTTGCTCACCATTAAGCCATTTTTCCCACAACATAATTGAAAACTCCACTTTGTTTTTTTTTTCACATCTATATGTTGTCTTTTTTATTATTAATTGATTTGGGTCTCTTGCAAGATCATACTCTTTCTATTCATACCCTTAACTAGTGAGCTTTGCAGGCTCAAGGACGATTTCTCTTCATTTTTAGGTGGCACAGTACCCACTTTTGTTTTCACATGAATCAATGTGTTTTTTTTCAACAATCACACTATCATTCGACTTGTATTTTCTTTCACCCGCACAACTTATTCACATGGGAATTGTAACATTGATCCTGCACTATTGCTCGGGTTGCAAGTTGTTTTTTTTGCATGCTCTTCTCGTAGCATGTTAACTCTTGAGCCGAACTGTGATGCGATTGAGAAGTCCATTACCCATGTGCTTGAAGCAAATTTGAGTTTTTTTAGCTTGTCTTATTCACAATTGTAGTCCATATGGTTATCCACACTTCCTAAGGAATTAACAAAACAACCACAATCTATTTTTACTTTCTTAGGCATTAAATCATTTAGTTTAAGTAAGGGGAAAACTCATTTTTGCAACTTTATTTTCTAGGGATTGGGATTTAAGGATTACAAACAACCTCCTTGATCACAGTAGAGTATATTACACAAATTATTCATTGCTTTCAAAATTATAAGAAATTATTAGTCTAGGCAGTTGGGTAAACTTGCATTACTCTAAAATTTTGTCACTTGCATATTTCTTGTTAAAGAAATTTAGATTAATACACTCTTCACACAAACAAGAGACCTAAATCTCTTAGAATCTTAGTATGCTCTTTTCCTTGCACCGATAAAGCAATATTGACAAACCAAAAATGACCACAAAAGTGAAATACCTCCCTTTACACATTTCTTGTTTTAAAGTTGTTCTTTGGAAATCTATCACACTTTGATAATTCGCTAGAAGGAGTAACACACCCATACATGTTCATATATATTTGTTTTATTTTATTGTAATTCATTTGCAAGTTCACTTAAAGCATTCAATCACACGTGTTTCCTCACTTGAAGCACACACCAAGGGACCTAAAAACTCCTCTCCTTGAAGTATGTTCTTCATCTTGTACTCATAAAGTGATCTTGATGAATCATAAAAATTTAGAGGTTTGAAATACCTCCCTTGTCACACCTTAAATCAGTTTTTCCCATTTAAAATAAAACAACAACTCAATCCTAGCCAACTTAATTCCTCTACCAAGAGGCCACAAAACAATTTATAGTTTAAGTTAGGATTCTCGGGTTAGGCATCCAAATAATGCCCCTCAATCCTTCTCATATGAAATGATAGTGGTCATTGAATTTTATGAAACTTTTAAATATTACTACACCAAGTGTGAGAAACCATGAATAAGAAGGTGCAATGACCAAGGATTCTAAAGTCAAGTTCAGGAATTCTTTTTTCACCACATTGAGCCACCTAGTTCTTTGTGGAGATGACACTTGACCATTTGAGGCCAAACCTCTTATCCACACTTGAGGTAGGTATCTTAGTGACCAAGGATTATCGCTAGGTGGAATTTATGGGATGCATTTACACCCAAGTCAAATTTGGTTGGTTTTTGGAAATGTTTCCAGTCCTTTAGGAACATAGTGCCAATACCCTTCATTATAACTAGTTCATTCACACCTTCACTAGTCGTCTTCGATGGGTTCATAACCATCCAACAAGAGAGATATTAGAAGGCCTAGTTACAAATATTGAGAGGAATAACGTTAGGTCCACAGGATCACATCATTTGTTTTTTTAAATTACAAAGAACCCCATTTAATTGAAAATGAATACTATTAATCCACATTTATGATTCCTGGAAAGACATACTTGCACTATTTTGCATCTTAATCTTTGTTATCATATTGTTGCATCTCTCAATTTTAGTTATTTCCTATTAAACACTTACTACATTCCCTTCTCTCACAGTGAGAATCATAGCAAAATCACCACCATATCGATGTTCCTTAAGGTCTCAAGGCCTTCCTTCTATCCAAGGAGGGGTTCCTCTTATCCATGCCCCCATCTTAGGCCCGAGCGACCACCACTCAACATCCACACATGTGCATCTATGATTGGATTTTTTGTGCTTGAACATACCTTTCTCAACACCACCCGTCACTTACTTGTTTTGATTCATCCTTCATTAAGAGGAGGCACACCCCCACTCACCACAATGGTTGGGATTGCTCCAACCACTTTTCCATTCATGTCTAGTTTAAATATCCCCAATTCATCTAAACTTATAAATGACCCTATTCCTCATTACCCAGCATAGCCTAACATCCCAATAAATTTACCTTCAGACATACCAAAATTTTATATTTTGGAAAACAGAGGGACAATCCCACCAATCATGTGATGTCCTTTCACTTATGGTGCATGTCCAACAATATAGTTGAAGATATCATTCATCTTTGATTATTTTAGAGGACCCTTACGAGAACAATGACAAAATGGTACTTTAATCTTCCTAGTAGGTAGGCATGCAATCGTTGAATCCATCACCACTATTTTCCACACTTACTTTCAACTCTCGGTTCGCCATTACCTTGCACTAGATATTTTTTTGAATTCAGGAAAAACAAATCCATGCATATCACCGACCACATCCAGTAAAGGTGTCGATGATGCACGTTGTGTAAAATAAACATTCAACCTGAATTCTTGCTGGATTGGTTCCTAAAATATCTCCTTCCCATGATCACCAAGGATGTCGTAACAACCATGTCATGAACTAAAGATGAGTCTATCCTTAAAGAAAAACATTTTCATTTGATCTATGCCTAGTTAGGGGTTTTGTATACAATCATTCTCAATGCCCCTTGTCATCAGTCTCTCGAGCAAACCACCCCCGACACCTCACATGTTGCTAATGGTATCAAAGGGCTAGTTTCCCATCAAGGGAACACCCTAGCCCCATATGGGTCATTTCCTCCAAACCTACCACACAGTAGTCCTCCTCCATCACCAACCATGAACATTCCTCAAAGTGAACTTAACCCACCTTTTGGTCAAATGACATATGGACCATATAGTCCTACCTTTCCTAAAATGAGTGCACATCAGTTATTGTGCATCCTACTTTTATGGAAGCCCTGATTCTTACCTCAACTTTGTATGGAACACCTAATCCTTATGGATCCATGCCCCCTCTCAATCCATACTTTTCATTTTTCGACCCTCCTAGTTTTCACCCTACAAAAATGCAGGGGTCAATTTTGTTCAACCCTCTCCCATTTAGTAGGTTCAACAATTTGAACAATTGAATGCTAGAAACCGCCGTAATCGACAAAATCAGGGGAAGAAGAAAGGAAAAAAACCAACAAACCTAGGATTTGGGGCAAGGGAGCAACCTCTCTAACCAACAAAACCATAATGACAACAACTAGAACCAAAATACAGGTACCAACAACCCACCTAAGCAAGGAAAGAACACTTATATTCATACTAACATTGCTTGTTCCATGTGCGATCAATACAACCATTATACGCACCATTGTCCATTGATCCTTTAATGTCAATGGATGTTGGAAGCTAGGAAAAAACTAGACACAAAACCTACCCAAGTTAATAATGTCACCCCACCCCAGTAAGTTGTGTTACAACGTCACCCCTTTTCCAGTCAAGGGACTATTTCCCATTAGAAAGAGGCTCGATCACCACCTAATCCTCTCCCAATGGGAGGCTCAAGCACCACCTAACCACCCCCTAGCAGGAAGCTTGACCACCACCTAAACCTCCCTAGTAGGAGAGGCATATTACCAAAACATCTACATTATCTCTGTAGATATTCATCTTTAGACCCATAATTGAGCATATGACATACTAGAAAACCCGCTGAGAAAGCACGAGTATGCCTTTGCTTCTGATATTAGTTCTTTTTAGATTCCATGTCCTAGTAGTGATTGTATCCCTTGATACAAAAACCACCTCTACAACATACTACTCACAACCCTAATGCAAAGATTGTGCACAACTATAACATTGTAGATGATTTGGCCCAGTCCCCTGCTGCTATGTCAAAACTAGTTTCATAGATGGGGGCATCAATCCCCAACCGATGAAATTTATAGGCTCCGTTAATGCTTAAATCTCACATGCATGCAACATTTAGGCTAATCTTGCAGAAATGCATCGTCAACAAACATAATGCAACTCATCGAAGACATCCTCATGAGATCTAGAAAACAATATGAGCCCCAAAATGCCAAAAACAGTCTAAAGGGGCAATAGCACGACTTTAAGCACTAGAATCCCATGCTATGAAGCGTGATTTATCTCTACAGTCACATGAATGACCTTGTGTGGGTTTTCCCTCGATACCCACGTGACTGTTAAAACAACGAACCACAAAATTATGCGGTGCATTAAAGGATCAGAACGGCTCTCTTGGCTCCAAAATTGAATTGGGACGTCTCACATGATTGGGGGCATTGAATATCCCCTCTCATGTACTTGGGAAATAGTTTAAAATAGGAGAGAGTTTAGATTTGGATCTAGATGTTTCTTGGCCACCCTTTGGCCTATAAAAGGAAGCCATGGGCATGCATTCTAGAGGAATAAATTCAGAGCAAAGTTATGTAATGGAATCACATTGAGAGATTCTGTTTAAATCTCATTCCTACCTTATCTTGGCATACACAAAGCCCTCTTTCCCTCTTCCCCTAAGAGGCAAGGGTTTCTCCATTGTTCCGTCATAGCTATCTTGCAATTTGTGTGGACAAAAAGGACCTCCCTAAGGGATATTGTTGGCTTCCCTTGAAGCTTTCACCTCCTAGGTGTTTCTCTTGTATTTAGCTGGACCATTGGGCAATAAACATTTGGTTTGGAATACTCTTGTTCAAGCTTATTTGGTTTACCTCTCACCCATCCTTTCATTTTAGTTTTGTTTTTATTTTTCTTTTAATTTGGATACTAATCAAGATCTTGCCCTACCGTTTGGGGTTTGTTTCTTTTAGTTCTCAATCATAACACTAGGTCTTTGCTGCAACCTCAAGGATTCTCTCACGGTGGGAATCCTTCCCACCCTTGTGGAAATTTTTCCCACAATAGTGTTTATGGCGACTCCACTCTATTTTTGTTCATTTGATGTTGAATTGGTTGTGTTATGCTAGATAACTAATTTTTGGTGTTGTGTAGAGATAGCTAATTTATGGTGTTGTGCAGATGGAGGAGAAAGAAGTCCAACCTATCAACAACTAGAATTTAGAATCCCTATGCACATGATCAAATTTTTATTAGTAGCATGGATCCCAGCAACTTGAGCGCACTACATAGTGCGGATTTCGAAGAAACGGATGCACTACTCGCATAGATTAATTGCCTTGTAACTTGCGTGGTATGACTACACAACTTTTATTCACTGTAATCACGCTTAGCACGACTTTTATTCACTATATTCACGCGTAGTGTGAATGTAAGTGGAAAACCCGCATTAATTTTTATTTATTTTCTTTTTACCTCAGTTTTTCACAATCATCTACAGTTTCTAAGGTTGCCTAATGAACTAGAAAATATAACTCACATGCAATATAATTTTCTTTAGTGATTAGCTAACTTAGCCCAATATAGGTAGTAAAGAGTGACTTCTTGAAATCTCTAGACTAAAATACTTTGAGTATTTCAATGGGCCTCTTAGTACTCAATAGTGAATGAATGCTAATGCTTTCCATCTCATTGAGATTGTTAGTCTAGGCAATTATATTTTACTACTTCTAGTTATAAATATTTTTATTTCTTGTTTATTTCTTTGTTTTATGCAAGATAGTTTAGTTCACTTTACTCACACAAGCGAAGGACCTAAAGACTTATTCACCCGAAGTATGCTCTTTGCCTCACACTCCTAGTGGTCTTGACAAATTAGAAAATGGTGATAGGTTTGAAATACCTCCTTTGCACACTTTTATTTCAATTGAGCATCTTGAAAAATGGTTAGTTTGCTTAGAGTTGAATTAAAGTAGATTCCCATGTATCTTTACTTTATGATATTTTAGATCGGTAGCAAGATTCAATTTCATTTTCTTTCCAAACACATGTGTGGTATCCACTTGAGCGCACACTGAGAGACCTAAAGACTCTTTCACATCTAGTATGCTCTCCATATTGCGCTCTTAGTGATCTTGATGTATCAGAATAATATGAAAGTTTGAAATACCTCTCTTGCACTTATTAATCAAATTTAGACCTCTTAAAATAAACATTGCACTTCTAAATATCCAATCGACTAAAATCCTCCACAGGAGGTCAAAAAAAAATATTTTAGCTCAGTAGGATTTATTGGACTAGGCATCCAAAAATTGCCCACCAATCTAGTTTCATTAGTTTGAGACATTGCATTGTTGATTTATAGGGTACTTTTAAATCATTTTATCAACAAGTGTCAAAAGACAACATGGATAATAAGGCGTGGTGCCCAAGAATGTGAAAGCTGAGGTATAGTTATATCTGCTCGCCATAAAGAGTCACTCAGCTTTTTGTGGAGACAACACTTTATCATCCAGGATGAACCACTTATCCACTCTTGACGCAGGTATCTTAGTGGCCAAAACTCAGGATATCGCCAGGGAGCAATTGTGAGTGCAATTGACTCATGAGTTGGATTTTTTTTTTTTAATTTTTTAATTTTAATTTTTTAATTTTTCTGAGTGGAATATGTTGCCATCCCTTCCAGAACATAGCCTCGACTTTTGACTTGATAATTGAATCTATCATACCTTCACTAGTTAAACACCATATGATTTCATCACCAAAGGAGGGTGTTTATTGGAAGGCTCAATGAATTTGAGAGAAGAAAGGATGTTATGTCTTATAGGAAATCTACATTTTCTTTTTCTTTTTATTAAAATATCACCTAACTCATAAGTAAAAATAACCAACTTGTGGAATACTCACACAAAGACTCAAGCACCTGTCAGTCACTTTGCACCATATTGCATATGTTGTGGTTGGCATATTTTTTCATTTGTTCAATAATGTTTATTACCCTTTATCATCACTCTCACTTGATCATATAAATTATCACCATAGCAGAACAAATAAATCTGAGTCAGTATATCATACTACAAGGACTTTCTCCTCTCCATAGAGGTGGTTTCCCATTTACTCCCTATGGTTCACGAGGGAGATACTCTATCCAGGGGTATTCCTACGCCATTTTTTTAGGCTCAGCTAGGTGACGACGTTCCTTGCTTAACTCTCCCTTTTATTCCCTAAGAGATCATACAAATCCCCTTGCTTCTTCCTCAAGTAGAAGAGGAAACACTCCATCACAACCTCCTGGTGGGAATGATCCCCTGTCATCTCCTCCAATGGGAGGAAGGAATCCCCCAGCTTCTCCTTCTTCAGAAGAGAGGGATCCGCCATTATCACCACCGTCACCTCCTAGAGGGAGCTACACACATAATACAATGGCGGCACCAACACCTAACACAAATTTTCATTTTATGGCAAGCTTAAATCTTCTTGCGTTGGATAAATTGATTAATGATCCCATCCTTCATGATCCGACTTGGCGAGATATGCCCCCTATGGTTCCTTTAGATATTTCAAAAATTGAAGGGAACTAGGGAGATGATCTAGCAAACCACATAATGTCATTTCACCTTTGGTGTTCATCCAATAGCATCGTCGATGACTTTGGTCATCTCCGCCTCTTTCAAAGAACCCTTATAGGAAAATCAGATACATGATGTATTAACATAGCATCTACGACTCATACCACATGTGAGTCAATCACCACTATTTTCCTCACATATCTTCATATACCCATTCGTCATGACTAGGGCTCTAAATCCTCATGGAGTTTTGGAAATTAACTTCCACCCATATCATAGATCACATCCACGAATGTCGTAGGCGTCAGAACTTTTGTAAAATAGATATGCAACGCCAATTATTATTGGATTGATTCCTAAATTCATTACGACTCATGATTGAAAAATATGTGGAAACCTCCTTTCCTAAAACAAAAGAAGAGTCCATCATGAAGGCCCAACATTTCGACCTTATCTATGCACAATCTGGGTACTTGTATATCATCCTCCCAGATTCCCTTCGGCATCACTCATTGAACTCAACCCCATTGGGTACATCACACCCATATGATGGGATTATTGGGCCTATTTACCATCGAGAAAATCCCCCCCAACCATCAACATTTGTAGCATTCAACATGGCACAACAATACCCACCAACACCATATATATCAGTGGCTCCTTTCGCTGCACCAAACCCTCCATTTGGTCTATTAGCTTATCAACTGTATAGTACTACATACCTGAATGTTAGCCAAGCAACTTAGGTACCGCCACTGCAAATGGAACCCACCACTCCTACTTCCACATCGTACAGATCACCTAACGCATATTTTCCATTTTTTGGTCCTTCTAGTTCTTCCCCCATCCCTCAAACAGGGATCAATCTAGTACAACCTTCTCCTATGCAAAAAAATCAAAGATTTGAGCAGTTGAACACGGCTAATCCCTCGAATCTTTAGAATTAGGGGAAGAAGAAAGGAAAGAATAGGAAAAACCAACAGTAGGGACATGGGGGAAATCCCCATCCCTAGAACCAGAACATGGGTAACCATATTGAGGGGACAAACAACCCCCCCAAATAGGGAAAGAATTCCAACCTTAGGACTAACTATCGTTTCTCCATGTGTGGAGAGTATGGGCACTACACGCACCATTTCCCATTAATCCCTAAGTGCAAAAAAATGCTTGAATCAAAGAAGTTGGCCACAACCAACCCTCCTTAAGAAACATATGCATTGCAACCCTAGATATATATGTTGCAACAAACCTTTTCCAATCAAGGGGTAGTTACTCAAAAAACAGATCGTGCCCCACAGGTAATGGCACCTTTATAAATATTTACATGAACACAACCGAAGTCAATTTCAAACTCATGCTAAAGGGTATGGCATGCCTAAATCTCTGCATGAATATGTTGTTCCTACCACCTATGGTGTGCCTTTGCAAATACCCCATCCAAACAGTGACTATATCCCAAGGGTTCCCAAAGCAACGCTTAGACCGATTACCCAAAACCCTTTCATGGAAAATGCCCACAACTACAGTATCACAGATGACTTGGCTCAATCACCTACTACCATGTCAAATTTAGAAGTTCTTCAGTATTGTCCTTCCCAAAAGAAGGCATTACTTAGTACATTAGGCGTTGTTGAGCCTTCCAATTCATGTCTCATGACCTTCTATCTTGACAAAGGTGAGCCACAAATACCCTCGTCTATCGCCCCTCATCTATCGCTCTTCGTGCTTATGATGGGAGACCATCAAAACCTTTAGGATTGTACTAGAATGTACCCATTGTTCTAGGGGGAAAGATGGTACTTTTAGATATTGAGGTAGTGGATCTAGAACTCAACTACAACATCCTCTTAGGCCGTAGTTATATGTACACCATGAAGGTGGTAGCTTCCTCAATCTTCTGCATCATGATGTTCCCTCACAATAGGAATACTGTCACCCTTGATCAGCTAAACTACTACAACCTGGAGGTCCAATACAAACCCATATAATTTCATACCCACCATAGGATCGACATTACCCCCTCAGTATGTTGATACTGGCTTGGGAATTTACAAATATTTCGATTTGCTGGGGCCATTCTCAGGCCCTCCACTCGAGATCCTCGCATCTAGAGATGGTCTCATGTGTATTATATTCACCTCTGAAGACAAGTCACAATATACTTCCAATTCAACACCAGTACCTCTCAATAGCCGTGACATTGATCAGACATTGAGTGTTGCCATGGGGTTAGAGCGCATAAAGTGCAGAAGCCGACAACGACAAAGAGGGTATTTGCGGAAGAAAGCACCATTCGCGGAGAACAAGGAAGCTGACGAAAGTGCAAGTTATGGTTTAGTTAGTTAGAATGGGTCATTTGGACCATTTTGTAACAACCTTAGTTGTCTATAAATAGAACCATTATTTTAAGCCGACTTAAGGGAATTCAGTTATCATTAATCCATGAATTGATCGATCGATTATAGACTGTGATATCTCGCATCTATGTATTTATTTGTTTTTGACAAGTTTTGTTTTGTGTATATGGATTCGTGATAAGTCGCTTGGAACTGTTCCTGCAAAGGTTGTACCACAGATTTTGAGATGAGTTAATGCATGAGGATGTTCGATTATGTCTCTATTCCGTGTTTCTATTTGTGTCGCCATGTTATGGATGATGAACGTTATCTTAATGCTGCGATGTGTTTAAGGTTTTGTTGCTCTGTCGATTAATCTATAATGCTAGTTGATGCAAATGTTGATTACATATTGTTAATATATACTTGATTTGTTAGCATAATGTGAAGACAAGATCTCTGGTTTCTGTAGTGATTGAGTAAGGGTTAATGCATGTCTTCCCCCCGCTGCAAAAACGTGGTTCCCGCAGCACCCCTTGGACATCTCGGGTGAGACCTCATTCGCTCTACGAGTGTTGCTGGAAAGGGTAAAACCTTTCTGGGTCGATGCCTAAGGGTGTTTGGTTTGTGTTTGTTGACAACAGTGCGAAGTGAACCCCCATTGACAGAACTGTGTCAACAAATGGTTCCGTTGTCAGGACTCTAGTGCGAAGAGAAAAAGAGAGGACATGTTGTGGCATCCGACAAAACCAAAGATCGAGGATTGGTTCGACAAGAAGGAAAGAGAATCGCCAACCCAGATGGTCGATGACTCAGTGGTTACATAAATATATATAATCCGACATCCACAAGATATTTTTTTGCGAATTCCCAATATTGCTGCATGAGTCGTTGGCACAATTGACATTCCAAAAGAAGAATTTCCAAGGTGGCGAACCTGAACATTGGACACCTGAGTTGATCCAGCAAGTGAAGCGAGTGGATAACAGGGCATCTAGAGCTCTCAACATATGGGTGGATAGTATTCTAGAAGGATATATGAATTCACCGTTGACATGATCAAGTCATACAGTGATGTAGAAAGGAAATTTTTCAAGGGACCCCATGGAAGGTTTCTACTGTTGCTCAAATTGTGGATTAAGATGTTTATTTACGAAAAGGGTATATTGAATATGAACTCTAACGAGTAGAGCCTGGTGTGTGGAGGTTGTGGGTACCGCGTGAATGCAGGTCTAGTAGAATGATGTGGGGTAGATGGAAATGAGTGGCGAAGAGTTCTTAAGAGAAGTTGAGGAAGGTTGTGGACCCCTGCGAAGTGGGGTGAGGTTCCGGCGGACATAGAAGAAGAGGAGGACTGAGAGAGATTCTCTTGAGGTGACCAGAATGGAGGACTACAAGACGGGACCACACAGGATGAAGAGACCTCATTGCGACGAAGAAAGTGACCGGGCTACCCCTGAAGCCGAAGGACAGACCCAAAGTTACAACATAGCCACAAACCCGCACACTACACCAAATTTCGAAGGACGAAACATAAGTTCATCGCATTGTTGTCTGAAGTGTCATAATAGTGTTAAAAGTAGTGGGTCCGTAAATAATAGTAGGAGTACAAGAATGGTAGGTGATGACGTAAAAATGCCAATTTTATAGGGTAACAGGACCGAGGATCTTGAAAAGTATTGGTTTTTGTGTGAAGCGGTATGGACCGTGAAGCAAGTCCAGGACGAAGATATCAAAAAGGGATAGCTAGCGACAACCTTTAGGGGTTGTGCAATAGACTAGTTCATGAAATTTATATAGGTGCCTACAGGAACTCTAGAGAATTCACTACCACAGATTAAGGCAGGATTAATTGACAAATTTAGGAAGTCGAAATCTGAGTCACAGTATATCACGGAACTGAAGGAAATTAAGCAGTTTCCAAATGAATCAGTGTGGGAGTTCGATCAACGATATAAAACTTTATTGGTGAAATTCAGCTTTGGGATGAGCGACGTACATCAGATAGAATTTTTTATCGCAAGTTTAGTCCCACACATTCGTGAGCCACTGATGCAACAGAAAATCACATCCCAAGCAGAAGCACCGGAGATTGCAATGAATTTGGAGGCTTCACCAGTTGGCGAAGCAGGATTAGGCATGAATCATATTCAAGCGCAGTAGGAAAATCAAACGATCCAGCTCCAAGATATTAAAAAGGGAAAAGAAGTGCGAGAGGAAATATGGTGCACTCGCTGCAAGTTGGAAGGACACCATAAGGACCAGTGCCCAGAGTTCCGTGAATATTTATAGTCTAGCGCACCGAATCCACTGATCTAGGGAGGGATGTCATGGTGTAGAATCTACCAGATGAGGGGGCATCAGGTGGAATACTGTGTCTATTTACAGAAGATGGTGTCAAAACTGGAAAATCTTTACTGCAATATTTGTCGATCGATTGGTCAAAAAGAAAATGATTCTAGGGCGTACGAATTGCTCCAGGAGAGGATTGCAGACACATATTTTATGAAAGGGGAGGAGAAAAACCCAACGCAGTAGCAATCGTAGTACAGTCAGCAACAAACGCACTATCACCAACTGCAACTCCATTATAGCTAGCCGCAGCTAGTGTACAGTCAACCCCCACCGTAGTATGGCCAACCACAGTATCAGACTACGCAATATACCCAACAACCATATGACCAATCATGAGGAGGATTCCACGTATGTCGAGGTGGAGGTGTTGGTCGGGTAGGAAATTTTGGATGAGGTCAAGGGATGGTTGTATGCTACAATTACAGTCAAGTCGGGCATTGTCAGAGCCCAGTTCCGCAATGTACATATTGTAGTGCACCGGACCACAGTGTGGAGGACTGTCCCAAACTGATTGCGAAGTGGAAAAATAAGAACCCACCCCAACCTCAGCTGAATCCAAATCAGGGTCAAAATCCACCTCCAAACATATAGAATTTTTCGGCAGAAATAAGAATTCGAGAGGTGAACATCGTAGAAGTGACCAGGGGAGGAGCCGCGATGGGAGAAGACAGATCAGAGTTGAGTGTTCGACCGACAACGAGAAAGCAAGTCCGATTTGATGTGGAAGTAGAAAGAGAGACTTTCTTGGAAGCACAAGAGACAATGAGGCGAATGAGGAAACCACCTATTATCCAGAAAGAATCCACCTATGACATGCCGCCGATATTCAACATGACGAATTCACAGAAAAAGATTAACACCTTAAGAGCCTTCCTAGAGAGCTGCTTGGAGCTGGAAAAAGATCGGGACTCATTGGAAGAGATATCTAGATTACTACATCGATAGGAGGACGAACGACAAATTAGATCAGTAAACCAACTGCATAGGAGGAAGACGAGGAAAGATATGAGGATGAATGCGCAAATTGGCGGATTTGATGTTGACAATATTATTCTCGACTTGGGGTCAGATGTCAACATCTTGAAGAATCATAAATGGGAGGTAATGGGGAAACCATAGCTGCAATGGTCCCCCGTACAACTTCGATTAGCGAACCAAATTAAGGTCACACCTATCGGCCGGTTGTGTCAGATCCCAGTTGAGATAGAGGGCCTGAAGACCTATGCATATTTTGATGTGATAGAGATATTTGATAACACAAGCCCCTATCTGGTGTTGCTAGGGATAGACTGGGAAATGGAGAACCAGGCCATCATCAAATTTAAGAAAAGGACCATGTCGTTTGAGAATCGTGACATGAGGGTAATTGCACCCCTGGATCCAGCAGAAGGACAACGGTAAGTCGAACCAATGCAGGATGAATTCATAGAAGGATGGGACAATGTTTTCAATATCTCAGAAGACTACGTCAATCCGACCACTGATGGAGAGTTGGGATGTTGGAGCGTTATCTCGGCATCATCGGATTCTGATGAAGCACTTGAGAAATGGTAGAATCGACTACATGAAGTGTCGTTCAGAAGGTGTGCACGGATTACCCAATCGCTGCGATGAGTGGCAACAAAAGTACGTGAACTACCAATATACAAAGGGTTGCCTAACCTGACTGAATTTATCGCCGAGTTCGAAGAAAAGGTATCAGAACTGCAGAGACTGGTAGCCTTGGAGGAAGCATTAAAGGCTACACCTGTGCGCTGCTGGGTGGCGCATAAGTCGACAATAACAAATTGGACATTATGTCGATGACTAATGGAGGTTAGATTCTGAGAAGATAAAGGATACTGCGGAAATAAGTACAATGGACGAAGTGATCCAAGGGATCACTTGGAGGAATGTCAAAATGCATGGGGACTTAGACCGCAACAAGAGTGGGTCCATGTGTTCATCCACTCACTGGATGAGGTATCGCAAAACTGCTACATCAAAAAATAAATGTGACACAGAACGACTATGAGGGAGGAACTAACTATCAAATTTAGCCAGACATTCAACTTCTCGAATGAAAACCCCTTCATTCATAGTTCTCTATAGGTGGTATGTGAGAAGGTGCTTGAAGCAGTCCCAATGGAGAAACCAACGGGATTACAGTGGACTGCAACACCAGAGATGCTGATGGAATGCTACAACGTGAAAAGAGAACCCTATGACGAGGATGATCCACGGGCCACTTACATACCAGAGTCGAATGGAAGCCGGAATGTCAAGGCACCTGAGATACCCTTCGACAAATTTCAACAACCGTCGCGCATCAAGAAAGTTAATATTGGGTTGGAGGAAAAACCAAAGTTTGCTATCATCAGAGATTATTGGGATGATGCAAAAATTGTAAAAGTCACGGATCTACTGCACGAATTCCAGGATCTGTTCCCAATAAAAATTTCAGAAATGAAAGGCATTTCTGGGGAACTGGGCGAAATGAAGATCCCATTGAATTCTGATGCAAAACTAGTGAAGCAGCGATTGTATCGGTTGGATCCTAGCTACAAGGAGCACCCGAAAGCCTAAATAGAGCAAAGGGATGGCGAAGCAGAGGCGGCTATGTCCCTATCGGGGTAGCGTAACAAAAAAAAGAAAAAGAAAAGAAAAGAGAAAATAGAAAAAAAATAAAATAGAAGAAAAAGAAAATAGAAGAAAAAGAAAATAGAAGAAAAAGACATAGAATAACAAGACATATAGAAGAACAAGACATTGAAGATCTGTCGATTGGAGAGGAAAATGTAAACACTGAGAGTTGAATTTTGTATATGGTTAGCATGTGGCAGTCAAATCAGACCATAATTATAGCATTGAAGCATCAATGGAAGGCAACGACGACGGATGATGACTCACTTGATGGTAGAATTTGGTAAATACGAGAAAGATTCGACGAATGACTTGGTAATCATTCCTCAAATATGCCATGACGGATAGGATCCGAGCGAGTTAAGTTATAAATATCTAAGCAGATGGACAGATAACATTATGAAGAGTTATTGAGCCGGAGGTGCAACCCTAGGAATTTTCATAGTCAAGTAGTAAGGATAGAAGGGTCGGGGAATCAGGAAGATGCAAGGTAAAGGACTGAGATTAAAAGGTGGCAATGGTGCATTTTGTTTCCCGCGTAAGCACCAAGGGTGCTCTAAGGGAAAGGATGACAAGTGTTGACGAGAAACTAGTGGATGAATATGCACATACAATTCCGAAGGAAAGAGATGAAGTCTCCCCCAAGATGTCTAAGCAAACTGTAGTAGTAGGAAGAACCGTGGTCCCTCCGACCACAGAATCACCAAGGGAAAAGGAATTCCAGCACCAGTGAAGGATGATCAAATGTGCGAAATAGATGTGTCGAAGCGTTAGGCCTGTTTCACAATTTGGGGATGTCGATGAACTTTTGTCCAGACGAAAGCAAGGGTGGAGCGCAACAGGTTGCGCAGAAGGGATAGATGGTGAAGGTTTCAAGATACTGGAGGATGAGTCCGAGAAGTACATAACAATGACCAAGAGACTGGAGTATGAGTGCGAGAAGTACATAACAACGACCAAGAGACTGGAGGATGAGTTCGAGAAAAACACAAAAGTGAACCAGAGTAGCACCAGAGGTTTCCAGCTGAGGTGATTCGAGGGCGAGCCACAAGTTTGTGTTGGGGGCCTATTGAATGATATGATTCAATACATATTCAAGCACAACATAAGAATACACACATACAAACCATCAAGAAAATCACAATATGGACGGAATGTTGAGTCCGTTTGTTCATTAATTGTGGTAGTATTTATACAATAAGGGGAGAGGTTGGTGCGGTTACACCTGCTCCAACCGATCATTAGTTAATTATACACATAAATACAAGATGATGACAAATGACGGCTAAATGTCCCTCTCAACATCTCCCTCACCAAAAAAACACTTCTTTGTCTCGAAGAATACATGCAAAAAAAACCATGAGTCGTGATTTCTTTATCCTTCGTCAGCAGTCTGGTAGTGGTCAATCAAGCCTCACCCTTTCACCTTCCTCCCGACATCTCCATCGGTTTTGGAACTATGAGGGATTCCATGCTCTACCTTTACACCATCTCACCAACTACCTTCAAACTTTTGAAATCACACTGAAGAGATGTTTCTATATTTCAGCACTGGGGGGCTGAATCAGTTCAGGTGTTCTTTGTGGCATCACCATGTGATCATTAATCTATTTCTTGTGTGTGATGTAAGATGGTTGTTGCTTGAATATGGTCTTCGTCGAATTCATCTGTCGTGAGGCTTCCTACAAGTTTGTAAATTTTTTGCTACTTGTGGTCGATACCGACTGGTATTGGTCGTGGCCGACTAAATTGACTTGATGCAACTCGAACCGAATCGATGCGAAGCTTTAGTCGACTAGATATCGACTAAATTACAAAGATTGATTATAATACAAAAAAGGTAAACCATATTTACATCAACCAACTCTCGACCATATTTAAAAATAAAGTGACCTGACCATTTCCAACCGACCAACTTTAATGGAAACGACCATCTTTTTACATGTTACATCGACCAAAATACAAAATGACCTTAATAAGATGCCAAGCTCGATTGAATGTAGATACCGACCATATGATGTATCGACTCAAACTACAAGTCCCGACAATGTTACATCAACCATATTTTTAAATAATTACCCGACCATATTTTACAGACTCGACCAATTAACGCCTTTAGATGTAAGAGTGACTTGACTTCATAGGTTAAGGTCTCGACAGATAGTAATGGTTGAAGGTTGGCAGTTGATATTCACTTGTCACAGTTTTCTCTACAAACCATACGAAATTTTTTATGAAGAAAGCATCCACAACAGAATGTATGATACCAGCCGTCAGTTCAAATCTTGATCTTAATCGATGATAGATAAATAGTTGGATAGGTACCGACAATTGGTGGCATCTTAGGAGACTTTAACCAATGGTTCCATTATTCTCCCACGTCTAGCAACAACATTCGCTTCAACATAAGTAAAATGAGGTTGACCAAATTTGTAACTCATCGGAGGTCGACACCCGTGGATGAACTTTCTTAGGTTTGGTTAACTACTCCAAACAACTTGTGGATGAAAAAAACAGGTCGTCGTCCTCATCGACGAGCTTCTTGGTCAGTTTCTATGAGGTTCGATCAATTATTCCACAAAGTTCTTGCAATTCCATGCCTAAGCGGAAATTAGGGAAGTCAATCAATTCCTTGGCTGGATCAATTTCCATAATATATGTTTGATGTGCTGAAAATTTTATGAATTCGGTAGGCATTCCCTGTGGCAGTCGACCGCTTTGGTCGAACTTTCCTCTTCTGCAGAATTTAATAATAATCGAAACTGATACTTAGTGCTCAATCGGCTTCATGGAATGTTTTCATCAACATGCATTCCTTTATCATAGGTCATGATCAACAAGGGGCAATGTAGGCTAGCGTCTATGGCCAATACCCCATCAATGTAAAACAATATACGATGGCGAGTTTCATTCACTACTGCTCTAATCGTAACTACTCTAGATGCCATCATGAATTTCTAACATGATCAACTATGATCATACACACTATTTTCCTTCCATTTCTTTGAAAATTTCTGCCATTTTTGAAATTGGAATTGAATGTTCAGCATAAATGAAAAGTTAATACCTCTTACCCACAATTGATGCATAAAGTAACTAGATCTTTCTTCTTGCACGGGTTTCTTCGCTGGCCGGCCGCTGCAGGTCAACTTAAGTTCGTGAAAGTTGTGTTATGTGGTCATATTTCTCTTTCTTGGTCGATGGGCAGGCATTGGTCGACGTCCTTTTAACTGTAGTTGGCATTTGTTCGCTTTTGCTCCGATGTGTATAAATAAATCATGCAGACAAAATCTTCAATAGTGCAACAATGATCGAGCAACATTTTTATTTCTGAGCTTTTCTTGTTTCTTGTAGGGATTATTTCTCCTCACGATATTTTGCAGGTTCGAACCGTCTTCAAGTGCTGCTACTGTCACCCAGACCACTTGAAGACCAGAAATGACGCCACTGTTGAATGCTCTGATTCAATACATATTCAAGCACAACATAAGAATACACACATACAAACAGTCAAGAAGATCACAATATGGATGGAACGTTCAGTCAGTTTGTTCATTCATTGTGGTAGTATTTATACAATAAGTGAAGAGGTTGGAGCGGTTACACCTGCTCCAACCGCTCATTAGTTAATTATACACATAAATACAATATGATGACAAATAATGGCTAAATGGACCTCTCAACATATTCAGCCCTCTCAAGAGGGCTTATAGGCACGGGGTTAGAGCGCATAAAGTGCGGAAGCCGACAACGAAAAAGAGGGTATTCACGGAAGAAAATACCATTCTCGGAGAACAACGAAGCCGACAAAAGTGTCAGTTATGGTTTAGTTAGTTAGAATGGGTCATTTGGATCATTTTGTAACAACCTTAGTTGTCTATAAATAGAACCATGGTTGTAAGACTAAGGGAATCCAATTATCATTGATCCATGAATTGATTGATCGATTATAGATTGTGATATCTCGCATCTATGTATTTATCTGTTCTCAACAAGTTTTGTTTTGTGTATATGGATTCGTGATAAGTCGCTTGGAACTGTTCTTGCAAAGGTTGTACCACAGATTTTGAGATGAGTTAATGGATGAGGATGTTCGATTATGTCTCTGTTCTTTGTTTATACTTGTGTTGCCATGTTGTGAATGATGAATGTTATCTTAATGTTGCGATGTGTTTAAGGTTTTTTTGCTCTGTTGATTAATTTGTAAAGCGAGTTGATGCAAATGTTGATTACATGTTGTTAATATATACTTGATTTGTTAGCATAATGCGAAGACAAGATCGATGTTTTCTGTAGCGATTGAGTAAGGGTTAATGCATGTCTTCCACCTACTGTGGAAATGTGGTTCTTGAAGCACCCCTTGGACATCTCAGGTGAGACCTCACTCGCTCTGCGAGTGTTGCTGGAAAGGGTAAAACCTTTCTGCATCGATGCCTAAGGGTGTTTGGTTGGTGTTTGTTGAAAGCAGTGCGAAGTGAACCCTTGTCGACAGAACTTTGTCAACATTGAGCCAATTGGTGTCACCAATGTTTCAGATCCCTTTCTTATACCCCCCCACATGAGTACAAGGAATGCCAGTAATGGCACAACTTACACTACCCGAGATCACTTTGGGAATATCTATGTGGTATATTACTCCACCGTATACTAAGATGGATTCTAAGCCATTATCCCATTATGGGTTTGTACCCATTTCCATCACAAATCCACCTTCGGGGCCTATTATCTAAACAAAATCACTTGTGACTCAACCACCATCGACAGTCGCTAAGCCTTATGCCTAGGGAATAAAAAACCCAAGTTAAAATCCCTAGTAGTCCCAAGCACTACTCCCTCTCTTAGATTCACTCTAGCATGCAATCTATGTGGGAAGCCAGGACATGTGACTAACCCGAGCCCTACCTTACCCGAGCTCAAAAATTTGTTCAATACCCTAGTTAGCGTAACCCATGCCCCGAACACTTCAGCAGGGGGCACACCAATCACATCATCTAGTCCCAACACTAATACAAAGACCAAGTCACTGTTCACCAACCATGCGTGCACAATATATTCTCATTTTGGGCCCATCACTATCCCGATATCCCTCAATTTCGAGATGAAATGGCGACCATTCACCTCACACATTCCATGAATATAAAACCACTTCCTGAAGAAACCTCTATTAGCGTTGTTACTACAAAAGTATCAACATAGGGGGCATCACCGCAAGAGGTAGTAACAATCCAGTCACCTTCCACCATTCACATTCAAATCCCACCATAGGTGCTTAATTATGCATACCCCACCTTCCGGTGTAGATGTTTTGGGTTTTTAACCCATTACTCATTCCAATGCCCATCTTGCGAGTAGCATGACTCAGTACGCTTAGAACAAAAGTGACTATCTCATAACCCCTCCCCCCATAAGGAAATATTACCCCCAGTACCAGAAGAGGACACCGTTTTGTCACTTTCTTCTACCACTCATATATCACTAGTTTCAAATCCACACGAGGATGATCCTTAGTTGTATTTAGAAAACAACCCAGACCCACTGTCGCTAGTACAACAAGAATATATTCCTTCGTTATTAACCCTAGAAGATATTCTTCCTCCCCTCCCCATAGAGCATGCTTTGTTATGTAGATATTCACTGTGTAACATCATCCCTTGTTGATCCTCCCTCAACCTGGGTGCATGAAAACTCTGTCCTAATGGAACTACCTTATCCAAGGGATCGTCCCCTACTCACTACCGAGCAAGGGCACATCGACTCCTTGTTGGAACATTCATTCACTTTAGATAAATAAATGCTAGAGGAATACCTCTTCTCCTTTGATGAAGAGATATTAGAAGCTTTGAGTGATCAATAGATCCCTTGGGATGATCTCCATCATCGGTCATCATTCGCCCCGCTGTAACAAAACACCAATTTGCAAATGGATCAACAATACATGATTGGGTCAAAATATTTTATTCCCCCCAATCATATCGACTGGTTCAAAAACACTCTACTAGCTCTTGAAACTTGCAAAGAAGGAAACATGGATAATATTTCGCCTACCATTCAGGTGAATATATCCATTAAACTAGGAATAGTGGAGAACATATCCATAGGGGCTTCTTGTTCACCGCAAGAAATATCTAATTATACAACGCTGTTTAAAGAATTTCATGATGTTTTTTCTTGGTTATATGCTAAAATTCCAGGCCTCAATCCCGCAATTGTGGAACATCATATCGATACCTATCCTGATGCCACCCTAGTGTGACAAAATCATAGACTAGTCCACCCCTCTAAAACCTCGATCATTAAAGTTGAAATCGAAAAAATTCACCAAGTTGGATTCATCTTCCCTATTGCTTATACATCATGGGTGTCGAATCCTATCCCTGTGAACAAGAATCAAGGCACCATATGAGTTTGCACTAATTTCCATGATCTTAATCAAGCTTGTCCCAAAGACAACTTTCTTGCACCTTTTATTGATCAAATTGTTGATTCATGTGTCAGGCATGAAATATTATCCTTTATGTATGGTTTTTCAGGATATAACCAAATACTCCATTTTCCCACAATACCAATATAAAATAACCTTCATAGTACCCTGAGGAAAATTAACATACTGGGTGATACCTTTTGGATTAAAGAACATCGGGGCCACATTCCAGTGAGAAATGGATTATGTTTTTAATGAATTGGCCCATATCATTTTATCCATCCTTGACGATTTGAATGCAGATTCCAAGAAAATGAGTGACCATCTCGTTGACCTACGCACCATTTTTCTTAGGTGTCAGAAGTATAACATTCGGTTAAATCCCCTCAAATTCGTCTTTTGTGTCACCACCATTCATCTCTTAGGATTTCTTGTTTCAAAACAAGGGATCATCGTTGATCCATTAAAATTCCAAGCTATACTGGAACTCTCCCCTCCGAGAACATGAAGACAATTACAAAGTGTCCTTGACATAAAGCAAATTTTCTTCAACACTTCATCCTAGACTATGAAACTCAAGCCTTTCATCCTTTCCAGTGGGATGAGAAATCTCAATCCTCTTTTGAATTCTTCAAGCAAGCGCTAGCAGAGTCAACTCCCTTGATCTCCCCACCCAATTTCAACAAAAAATTCACTCTTTACATCTCCGCCTTTCCTAGCACCATTGCTAGTGTGTTAGTCCAAAGTGGTGAGGGACACAATGAGCATGTGATTTATTACATTAGAAAAATGATAGACATTCCACCTCTCAACTACAACCACGATGAGAATTTATCTTTGGCAGTTTTTCTTTCAATCCAAAAGTTGCACCATTATATCTTGCTACGCAAAACCACGGTAATTGCTGAATCCAACCCCATGCGGTATATGCTTAGACGAAGACTCATTAACGACAAGTTTTCAATATGGATGATCATCTTTCAAGAGTTTGATCTTGAATTAATCACCACAAAAAGAAAAGAAAAAATTTGGCCCTCGGAGATCTCATTACTGACCTCTCGGCCAACCCTATAGACAAGCCTGTAAAAGTTGAATTCCTGGACGAACATTTGTAAATTCTAGATAGTGATGACCCGTGGTATGGCGATGTCTTGACTTGTATACGCACTTAAAATTTCACTCCACATTTAACATGTGATGATCGATGTCGCATTCGTTAGCAAGCCCCCCCGATACCTCCTCCTAGGAGATTCTTTGTAATGAAGGGGAATTCATACCGTCTTATGCTACTCCTTGTCTCACGAGGAATCCTAAAAAGTTGTAAATAATTTCCACAATGGAACTTGTGGAGGCCACCCATCAGGATTGGCCACCACCCAGAAGATCCTCCATGTTGTTTAATTTTGGCCTTCACTCTTCAAGGATTGCATATACGCAGTCAAACATTGCACTAATTTCCAAGTCTTTTCCTGCAAAAAACGTGCTCCACCAGCACCTCTCCACCCAGTTATCACCATGACCTTATTTTGCAAATGGGGGATAGTTACTTGGAGTGTCACCCCGCATAAACCCAACGCCATAAGTATATCATTGTTGCGGTGGATTACTTTACCAAATGGGATGAGGCAATTCCCACCTTCGACTGTACCGATACTATCGCCGCCCATTTCCTTTTTAACCATTCCATATCACGTTTTAGTGTCCCCAAACAATTGGTCTCATATAACGGCACACATTTCCGTAATGAGACCTTTGAAGAGTTTTCCTCCTTGCTAGCATTGAAACAAAAATTCACTACATCTTACTATCCTCAAGAAAACAAACAAGTTGAAGATGTGAATAAGATTCCCAAAACCATGCTTCAACAAATAGTTAACAAGAACAAGTCCAATTGGAACCATATGCTATTTCCATCCCTATGGGCATACTGCAAATCGGTCAAAAACACCACATGATTTACCCTGTTACACCTTGTACAAGGGGTAGAATCAGTCTTACCCATTGAGTGCTAGATACCCAAGCTTCAATCGACCATTGAATTGCCACTTAACACTACAAACCTCTTCTCCTTTGATGAAGAGATATTAGAAGCTTTGAGTGATTAATAGATCCCTTGGGATGATCTCCATCATCGGTCATCATTTTCCCCGCTGTAACAAAACACCAATTTTCAAATGGCTCAGCAATACATGATTGAGTCAAAATATTTTATTCCCCCCAATCATATCGACTGGTTCAAAAGCCCTCTACTAGCTCTTGAAACTTTCAAAGAAGGAAACATGGCTAATATTTCGCCTACCATTTAGGTGAATATATCCATTAAACTAGGAATAGTGGAGAACATATCCATAGGGGCTTCTTGTTCACCGCAATAAATATCTAATTATACAACTCTGTTTAAAGAATTTCATGATTTTTTTCCTTGGTCATATGCTAAAATTCTAGGCCTCGATCCCGTAATCGTGGAATATCATATCGATACCTGTCCTGATGCCACCCTAGTGTGACAAAAACATAGACCAGTCCACCCCTCTAAAACCTCGGACATTAAAGTTGAAATCGAAAAAATTCACCAAGTTGGATTCATCTTCCCTATTGCTTATACATCACGGGTGTCGAATCCTATCCTTGTGAACAAGAATCAAGGCACCATATGAGTTTGCACTAATTTTCATGATCTTAATCAAGCTTGTCCCAAAGACAACTTTCCTGCACCTTTTATTGATCAAATTGTCGATTCATGTGTCAGGCATGAAATATTATCCTTTATGTATGGTTTTTCAGGCTATAACCAAATACTCCATTTTCCCACAAGACCAATATAAAATAACCTTCATAGTACCCTGAGGAAAATTCACATACCGGGTGATACCTTTTGGATTAAAGTGTTGAATATTGTAACTTCCAAGAATATTATATTTTACATACTTTATTATTTCGGAGATGTTTCATCCCTCCGAGGTAATTCTATTATGTATCCGGAGATGTTTATTCCTCCGATGAATTGTGGTAACCAGGGTTATTAGACCCACCATGTGGGGGTCGGCCCTGAGTTTATTATTTGGGGGTTATTAGACTTCACTGGGAGAGGTCGGCCCCATTAGGGAAATTGGTTAGTTGGGAACTAGTATAAGTAGACGAGGAGAGCTCCTCGTTTGACACACTTGCTCAGCTCAGAAAGTAGCGCACTTGTGTTGAGAGGTTTGCATAGGAGGTAGAGAAGAAGGAGATCAAGTCTTGGAGCACATCTTGTATTTTGGTTGATCATCTTATTGAGGAAAGCTTTGTTGGATTTTCTACCCCATGAGGGTTTCTCAGGGTAAAATCTTTGTCTATCTTGTGATTATGTTTCTTTCAGTGATCTTGCTAGTCAAATTACTTTAAACTTAACATGGTATCAGAGCTAGCCTGAATAGAACATCTTTCACAAGGTGAAATTATATTTCTCTCTCTCCCAAAATTAGGGTTTTTGCAAAAGTTAGTATTTTTGGATTCTGGTTGCATGGCTGAATAGCCCTTCTAAAGATCTATCTTTTGATCTTTGGATCAAGGTTTTTGGTTGAGTAGAACTCCGGGAAAGTCAAACCCTAGTTCTACCAAAAGTGCAATAAACCAGAAATTCTGTTGGAGATCCGAAAAAGTGAAAAGTTAAAGTTTTCGGGTAATTACTACTCTATCTCTTATCTCTTGGACTCCCCCAAGAGAAGATGGCTCCAGACACTATGCTTGAAGACAAGCTAGAAGGTATAGAGAATTTCTGGGCATGGAAATACAGAATTGGTCTCATTCTTGAAGAGAATGATCTTGCTCATTATATCAAGGATGAACTTGCAGAACCTGAAGGAGATGAAGCCAAAGAGAAGCATAGGAAGGATTTGATCAGGGAAAAGAGAATCATAGCTGATTCTATTAAAGACCACTTGATTCCCCAAGTGGCTTCCAAGAAGACTCCAAAGGAAATGTATGATGCCCTAGGAAGAATGTATGAAGGAAAGAACATCAATAGGAAGATGAACCTAAGAACTCAGTTGAAGAGTACCAAGATGCACAAAGGAGAATCCATTCAAGATTACTTCTCAAGGGTCTCCCAAATCAAGGAGCAACTAGATTCCATTGGGGATACTCTTGATGAAGATGAACTTGTGATGACTGCTCTAAATGGTCTCACTAGACCTTGGGAGTCATTTATACAAACTATGTGTGCCAAAAAAGAAAGTATGAAGTTTGATGTAGTATGGGAGGATTGTGTTCAAGAAGAGGCTAGGGTAGCCAACAGAGAATCCCTTCTCAAGGAGGATGACCAAGCCTTGGCCACACACACCAAAAGAGGAAGAAAGGGTTACTTCAAGAAAGTGGACCACAAGAAGTCTCAACCCTCTCATAGATTCAAAAGAAAAGAAGGAACAAACTTAGAAAGAGATATCTCCACAGTACAATGTTCCAATTGTCTTAAACTAGGACACTATGCTAGAAACTGCACTTTACCAGAAAAGAAGAGGAGGAAGTTTGTTCACAAAAGACATCATGCACATATGGCAGAAGATGATAGTGAAGAAGAAGAAGAAGAAGAAGAAGAGGAAAGGCCTCGAAGGAAAAGATCTAAAGTAAAGAAAGAAGATCCAGAAGAATATGTCCTATTTTCTGCACTCTCTGGATCTGTGTCTCCTGGAGAAGATACATGGCTCATTGATAGTGGTGCTTCAAATCACATGACAGGTCAAAAGAAAACTCTCTCAAGACTTGAAGAAAAGTCTTCTCGACAAAAGGTATCTCTAGGAGATGATTATCAATATCCCATCAAGGGAATTAGTGAAGCAAGCTACAAGCTTGATTCTGGAACACCCTTGAAGATGAAATAAATTTTATATGTACCAGGTTTGAAGAAGAACCTACTCTCTATCTCAGCACTAGATAAGAAAGGATTTAGAGTGGTTTTCATAGATGGCCAAGTACTTATGTGGCCCAAGGGAAAATCAATTGAAGATGCAATTGTCATTGGTGAAGAGGAAGGAGGTCTCTATAAGCTCATGGGTCATCCAGAAGTTGCCCTTGCTCATGAAACCTCTAGACCTAGTGAGCTATGGCATAGAAGATTAGCTCACATTAACTACAAAGCCCTACCTTATGTAAGAAAGGTGGTCATAGGATTACCAGATTTGAAGGTTGATCATAATGGCTCATGTAAAGGATGTGAAAAAGGGAAGAATGTCAAGAACCCTTTTCCAAAGAGTGAAACAAAGACTAAGAACATTTTGGAGCTAATACACTCAGATGTATGTGGACCAATGCCCACCACTTCCCTAAGTGGGTTTGAATACTATCTTTCATTCATTGATGACTATTCAAGGAAGACTTGGATATACTTTCTAAAAGGTAAGAATGAAGTCTTTGAAAAATTCAAAGAGTTCAAGGCCTTAATAGAAAATCTCTTAGAAAAGAAAATGAAAATTCTCAGAACAGATAATGGCGGAGAATATACTTCAAAGGACTTTGAAGACTTTTGTAAGGAAGCTAGAATCAAGAGGGAACTAACCACTCCCTATAATCCCCAACAAAATGGGGTTGCTGAAAGAAAGAATAGAACCATCATGGAAGCTGTAAAGACTATGATACATGACCAAGATCTACCCATGTATCTATGGGCTGAAGCAGCTAGGATAGCAGTCTATGTACAAAATAGACTATCCCATAGTGCTCTTGAATTCAAAACTCCAGAAGAAGTGTTCATAGGAATGAAGCCTGAGGTAAGTCATCTCAAAATATTTGGATGTCCTGTGTACATTCACATTCCAAAAGAAAAGAGAACCAAGTTGGATCCTTCTGGTAAGAAGGGAATATTTGTTGGATATTTTGAATCATCCAAATCCTTCAGAATTTACATACCAGGTTTTCATCATATGGAAATAAGTAGAGATGTAGCATTTGATGAAGAAGCAGCTGTCAAGAAATCTAGGAAGTGCCAACTTGAAGAAATCTATGAAGAAGATACACCTCCTAGAATCACAGAAGTTGTGCCCATCCCTGAAGATGATACAACGGAGGACCATGACATGTTGGAACCACAAGAACCCCCTATTACAAACTTATCTAGGAAAAGAAGGCCAGCATGGGCTAGAAACATTATCCAAGGGGCTGAAAAATATGGAGCTCCTGAAGGCTCCACTAGAGAAAGAAAGAAACCAAAGCTAGTATCCAACTATGTGGCCTTGATGTGTGATCTTGTGGATCAACAACCTACTAGCTATGAAGAGGCAGCTCAGAAGAAAGAGTGGGTATAAGCAATGATAGAAGAATATCAGTCAATAATGAAAAATGATGTTTGGGATGTAGTTCCCAAACCAAAAGATAAAAGTGTGGTTTCTTCCAAATCGATTTTCAAGATAAAACATGCTGCAGATGGTAGCATTGAAAAATACAAGGCAAGATTTGTAGCCAGAGGGTTCTCTCAGAAAGAGGGAATTGACTATGAAGAAACATTTGCTCCAGTTGCTAGGTATACTTCAATTAGAACTATCATGGCACTTGCATCTACGATGAAGTGGAAATTACACCAAATGGATGTTAAGACAACTTTTTTGAATGGTGTAATTGAAGAAGAAGTGTACATAGAGAAACCACAAGGGTTTGAGGTTAAAGATGGGAGAACACATGTATGCAAACTGAAAAAGGCATTATATGGATTGAAGCAAGCTCCCAGACCTTGGTACGAAAGGATTGACAATTTCTTAACAAGCATGGGATTTACCAAGAGTAAGGCTGACACTAATCTTTATCTCAAGGTGATGGATGATGAACCAGTTATACTGTTGTTATATGTAGATGATCTATTTTTAACTGGAAATGAGAAACAAATTATAGAATGCAAGAAGAGGCTTTCTTCAGAATTCGAGATGAAAGATCTTGGATTAATGCACTACTTCTTAGGTCTAGAAGTATGGCAAGAACCAAAAGGAATCTTTCTAAATCAAAGTAAGTATGCTGTGGAGATTCTAAAAAGATTTGATATGTTGGAGTGTAAAGCCATGGCCACTCCCATGGATTCCAAACTAAAGTTATTAGTCAATGACTCATCAGAATTAGTGGATATAACTCTATATAGACAAATCATTGGGTCATTGATGTATTTAAAAAATACCAGACTAGACATATGCTTTGCTGTAAATACCCTGAGTCAGTATCTAGTAGAACCTAGAAAGGTTCATTTAATAGCTGCAAAGCATGTAATGAGGTATCTTAAGGGTACATTAGATTTTGGTCTATATTATATTGGAAATCATGAACTTAGATTACATGGTTACTCAGATTCGGATTGGGCGGGAAGTGTCTCAGACAGAAAGAGTACATCAGGTGGATGTTATGGTCTTGTATATGCCATGATCTCATGGTTCAACAAGAAACAATCTAGTGTGGCTCTCAGTACTGCTGAAGTAGAATATATAGCTGCCTAAGCAGTGTGGCTTTGAAAGCTATTATCTGGAGTGTTTGACTTAGAAATGGATCCCACTGTGATCATGTGTGACAATCAAAGCTATATTAAAATGACATAAAATCCAGTGTTCCATGATAAGTCAAAACACATAGAGATCCGATATTTCTACATACGAGATATGGTGCAGAGAGGAGCTATTCAACTTGAGTATGTGAGTACTGAGGAACAA
Source organism: Larix kaempferi (assembly GCA_027924585.1). Taxonomy (NCBI): domain Eukaryota; kingdom Viridiplantae; phylum Streptophyta; class Pinopsida; order Pinales; family Pinaceae; genus Larix; species Larix kaempferi. The sequence continues at coordinate 4,228,151 of BSBM01000131.1, forward strand.
ATTGCTGATATATTGACCAAACCTCTATCTCGAGTGAAATTTGAATATTTCCGAGACAATCTTGGTGTAGTTCAAAAAGACCCTCCTCGAAAGGGGGAGTGATATAGTCACTGATGATGATATTGCCCTCATCGACAGCAAGGTCGATGATGAGGATACCTGTTTATTACACCTAGATATTTACATGTGCTTAGATTACTTAGATTTAGGATACTTATATTTAGAATACTTATATTACTTATTGATGAGAATACTTGTACTATTACATATTGATGTATTGATGAGAGTATTTGTATTATTACATGTATTGATGTATTGATGAGAATATTTGTACTGTTACATATTGATGTATTGATGAGAGTACTTGTATTATTACATGTATTGATGTATTGATGAGAATATTTGTACTATTACATATTGATGTATTGATGAGAGTACTTGTATTATTACATGTATTGATGAGAATACTTGTATGTACATGTATTGATTAATTTACTTGTATGGATGAGGATACTTGTACCTATATTGATGAGGATACATGTGAGGATTGGATCATCCTTGGAATTCAGTCCTAAAAGTGAGCCGTAGACATATGTCTTTGAAAACAAAGTCCTGAATGAACAAGTGGGTGATTGTATCATCCTCGGACTTCGGTCCCAGAATTGAGCCATAGACTGGGTCTTCGAGAATAAAGTCCTGAATGAACAGGTGGGGGATTGTATCATCCCCGGACTTCGGTCCCAGAATTGAGCCGTAGAATGGGTCTTCGAGAATAAAGTCCCGAATGAACAGGTGGGGGATTGTATCGTCCCCGGACTTCGGTCCCAGAATTGAGCCGTAGACTGGGTCTTCGAGAATAAAGTCCTGAATGAACAGGTGGGGGATTGTATCGTCCCCAAACTTCGGTCCCAGAATTGAGCCGTAGACTGGGTCTTCGAGAATAAAGTCCTGAATGAACAGGTGGGCGATTGTATCGTCCCCGGACTTTGGTCCCATAATTGAGCCATAGACTGGGTCTCCGAGAATGTAGTCCTGAATGAACAGGTAGGGGATTGTATCTTCCCTGGACTTTGGTCCCATAATTGATCCATAGACATTTGTCTCCGAGAATTGATGATAGGACTATATCGTCCCTGGACTCTTGGTTCAAAATGTACGAGATGGGATTGCATCGTCCCTAGACATGAGACTTGTCTTAAAGTGATAAGGATTGATCATCCTGGAACTTGATTTGGATTGTATCATCCATGGACCTATGTCCTAAAGAGAGCGGGATTGATCATCCTGTAATATGAACGTGTGATGACGATGCTGATGATCGTGTGATGACGATGTTGATGATCATGTGATGACGATACTGATGATGATGTTGATGATCGTGTGATGACGATGCTGATGATCGTGTGATGACGATGCTAATGATCGTGTGATGAAGATGCTGATGATCGTGTGATGACGATGCTGATGATCGTGTGATAACGATGCCGATGATCGTGTGATGATGATGTTGATGATCGTATGATGCCGATGCCGATGATGATGTCAATGATCGTGCGATGATGATGACGATGATATTGATGTTCCAGTAATTGGTTGAGTTACTGATGACGATGTATTGAAGAAAGCTTCCGATGATTTATAGATGTATCACATATGATGTAGTCGATGACTCCTTGCTCCTATAGATGTTATAATATCATTCTCGTTAAGGGGGAGTGTTGAATATTGTAACTTCCAAGAATATTATATTTTGTACTTTATTATTCCGGAGATGTTTCATCCCTCCGAGGTAATTCTATTATGTATCCGGAGATGTTTATTCCTCCGATGAATTGTGGTAACCAGGGTTATTAGACCCACCATGTGGGGGTCGGCCCTGAGTTTATTATTTGGGGGTTATTAGACTTCACTAGGAGAGGTCGGCCCCATTAGGGATTTTGGTTAGTCGGGAACTAGTATAAGTAGAGGAGGAGAGCTCCTCATTTGACACACTTGCTCAGCTCAGAAAGTAGTGCACTTGTGTTTGAGCGGTCTGCATAGGAGGTAGAGAAGAAGGAGATCAAGTCTTGGAGCACATCTTGTATTTTGGTTGATCATCTTATTGAGGAAAGATTTGCGGGGTTTTCTACCCCATGAGGGTTTCCCAGGGTAAAATCTTTGTCTATCTTGTGATTATGTTTCTTTCAGTGATATTGCTAGTCAAATTAGTTTAAACTTAACATAAAGAACATCGGGGCCACATTCCAGTGAGAACTGGCTAATTTTTTTAATGAATTGGAACATATCATTTTAGCCCTCCTTGACGATTTGAATGCCAATTCCAAGAAAAGGAGTGACCATATCGCTGACCTACACACCATTTTTCTTAGGTGTAAGAAATATAACATTCGGTTAAATCCCCTCAAATTCGTCTTTTGTGTCACCACCATTCATCTCTTAGGATTTCTTGTTTCACAACAAGGGATCATCGTTGATCCATTAAAATTCCAAGCTATACTGGAACTCTCCCCTCCGAGAACATGAAGACAATTACAAAGTGTCCTTGAGTTAAAGCCAATTTTCTTCGACACTTCATCCTAGACTATGAAACTCAAGCCCTTCATCCTTTCCAGGGGGATAAGAAATCTCAATCCTCTTTTGAATCCCTCAAGCAAGCGCTAGAAGAGTCAACTCCCTTGATCTCCCCACCCAATTTCAACAAAAACTTCACTCTTTACATCTCTGCCTTGCCTTGGCACCATCGCTAGTGTGTTAGTCCAAAGTGGTGAGGGACACAATGATCATGTGATTTATTGCATTAGAAAAATGATAGACATCCCACCTCTCAACTACAACCATGATGAGAAGTTAGCTTTGGCAGTTTTTCTTTCAGTCCAAAAGTTGTGCCATTATATCTTGCTACGCAAAACCATGATAATTGTTGAATCCAACCCCATGCGGTATATTCTTAGACAAAGACTCATTAATGACAAGTTTTCAATATGGATGATCATCCTTCAAGAGTTTGATCTTGAATTAAGCACCAAAAAAAGAAAAAAATATTTGGCCCTCGGAGAGCTCATTACCGACCTCCCGACCAACCCTATAGACAAGCCTGTAAAAATTGAATTCCTGGATGAACATTTGTACATTTTAGATAGTGATGACCCGTGGTATGGCGATGTCTTGACTTGTATACGCACTTAAAATTTCACTCCACATTTAACATGTGATGATCGATGTCGCATTCGTCAGCAAGCCCCCCCCTGATACCTCCTCCTAGGAGATGCTTTGTAATGAAGGGGGATTCATACCATCTTATGCTACTCCTTGTCTCATGAGGAAGCCTAAAAAGTTGTAAATAATTTCCATAATGGAACTTGTGGAGGCCACCCATCAGGATTTTCCACAGCCCAGAAGATTCTCCACGTTGTTTAATTTTGGCCTTCACTCTTCAAAGATTGCGTATATGCAGTCAAACATTGCACTAATTTCCAAGTCTTTTCTTGCAAAAAACGTGCTCCACCAGCACCTCTGCACCCAATTATCACCACGACTTTGTTCTGCAAATGGGGGATAGATTACTTGGAGTGTCACCCCGCATCAACCCAAGGCCATAAGTATATCATTGTTGCCGTCGATTACTTTACCAAATGGGATGAGGCAATGCCCACCTTCAATTGTACCGGTACTACCGCCGCCCGTTTCCTTTTTAACCATTCCATATCACGTTTTAGTGTCCCCAAACAATTGGTCTCAGATAATGGCACACATTTCCGTAATGAGACCTTCAAAGAGTTTTCCTCCTTTCTAGCATTGAAACAAAAATTCACCACATCTTATTATCCTCAAGAAAACAAACAAGTTGAAGATGTGAATAAGATTCTCAAAACCATGCTTCAAGAAATAGTTAACAAGAAAAAGTCCAATTGGCACCATATGCTATTTCCATCCCTATGGGCATACTGCAAATCAGTCAAAAACCCCACATGATTTACCCTGTTCCACCTTGTACAAGGGGTAGAATCATATGCTTTATCTCTCATTGACATCAAACCATCACATTCAGAGAGCTGCAATAGTTGCAGTTGTAGCTTGGGATCCCTTTCAATCAGTATAAGGGACCGCCTCAAAATGAGTAAGGAGATTCATTAGCGCTCCTTAACTTACTAGTATCCCCTATGCTCGATGTCAACACATCTATCGCATCAGGGGGAGTCATACGTTCCAATGGTAGTAGTGTTCAAATTTATGATTCATGGTATCAGGACATCCAGTCTAGTGAAGCTCCCCCAAAAAATTCACAAGTATTCAAGACCCCATCCCTGTGGAATATTCATGAGCATCAACAATTACGCTTCTTCGACACTAGTCACAACACTTCTAGGAGCTAGTTACTCATACATGGATCATAGCCACTTTCATCCTTGCAACAATAGTATTAAGAGTCAACCCCTTGGTATCCTCTTCTTGTAATATACTTTGAAAAGATTTTCATGACCATAGGTATGCTTGTCTCGTTTGTATAAAACACCAATATTATTTACAGCTTTAATGGTCACCACCAACAACCTTCCCCCATGGGCAGGTTCCTTTACTCACAAATGCTTGAGAGCTTATGAGAAAATGGAGATAAAAAAAAATGATGATGCATTATTGCCCCTCCAGTACCCTTCGAACCTCATAAATCAGGGGGCATTTGTTAATGCTTAAATCTTGCATGCATGTGACATTTAGGCTAATCTTGTAGAAAGGAGTCATCAACATACAAAATGTAGCTCACCGAAGACATCCTCATCAGATCCATAAAAAAAATTGAGCACCAGAATGCCAAAAACAGTCTAAAGTGACAGTAGCATGACTTTAAGCACTGTAATCCCATGCTATGTAGCATGATTTATCTGTACAGTCACCCGTGCGACCCCACACAGGTTTTCCCTTGATACTCACATGACTGATAAAATAGTGGGAACACAAAATTCTACTGTGCATTAAAGGCTCATAATGGCTCTCTTGGCTCCAAAATTCAAATTGAGACCTCTCACATGCTTGGGGGCATTAAATAGCCCCTCTCATGTACTTGGGATCCAGTTCAAAGGAGGAGAGAGTTCACATTTGGATCTAGATGTTTCTTGGACAGCCTTTGGCCTATAAAAGGAATCCATGGGCATGCATTCTAGAGGAATAAATTCATAGCAAATTTATGCTGTTGGAATCACATTGAGAGCTCCTCTTTCAATCTCATTCCTACCTCATCTTGGAATACACAAAAATCCCTTTCCCTCTTACCATAGGAGGCAAGAGTTTCTCCATTGTTCTCTCCTATCTATATTGCAATTGTGTGGACAAAAATGACCTCCCTAAGGGATATTGTTGGCTTCCCTTGAAGCTTGCACCTCCTAAGCGTTACTCTTGTATTTAGTTGGACCATTGGGTAATAAAAATTTGGTTTGGCATACTCTTGTTCAATATTATTTGGTTTATCTCTCACCCGTCCTTTTATTTCAGTTTTGTTTTTATTTTTCTTTTATTTTGGTTACTAATCAATATATTTCCTAACCATTTGGGGTTTGTTTCTTTTAGTTCTCAATCATAACAATGGGTCCTTGCTGCAACCTCAATGTTTCTCTCACTGTGGGAAGGATGCCTACCCTTGTGGCAATTTTTCCCTCAATAGGCTCCCTTGGTAATCCCCATATGTGAGTTCCCCCTCCATGTGACTTGTGTGATATGATAGGTCATCGTACTAACCTATTCCTAGCATTTCCTGAGCTTAAGAATCTGCTATCCACACCTAAAAGCGCTACCCCCATAACCAACTTATTAGTATGCAGCATACTCTCTATTCCATAGGAAGAGCCTCTAAGATCAAATAAAAAATCATTACGCACCAATCATGCATGCACTGAATGTTATTAGTTTTTCCATTGCACTCATCATTGTCAGGATCTCCCTTGATTCTGGACTATGCTCTCTACTATTCATTAAATACCTTCCCCAATCACCAAATCATAGACAAACCCACTCAAGTATGTCACCATCAAATTCATTTCGCTGTACAAGGAGATGCCTCCCCCTTTTCAATGTTCAATGTGTACAGATAGTGGTCATATGTTTCCCCCAGATGTTGGCATGGTTCATCCTACCAGAACCACCCAAGATCCTGCTCACACATTGATCACATCATGATCCACTCGACCATGTCAACATTGTGGGTTGATGACACGCTTCTCTTTCTACTACCCCATTTTATGTGAATAATGATGACGCTCCTTGAGTAATTAAGGAAACCATGCAACATATCTCCCCCTTAGCAACCCTTCAAGTCCCACCTCAGGAGGAGAGCTTGCCTTTGTCACACAATATGACTAGACATTTTTATATGTTCTACATTTCATCATCTATCTACGAATAATAATCATCTTTCATCATCACTATGAGTTTTGATTGGTACATTTCCAATACATAAATCAGTGGTATCCCCTCGGACCAAGATTCCACCATCATATGCAATCTCTCAAATCATGGGCTCATATAGTTTGACAGACACAATGCACACACACAATGTTGTCATTTCAAGCACCCATACTCCAAATCCTACACCCTTTGAACCTAATGTTCCAAATAAATTCCTTGATCACTTCTTTCACTCATATGAAGACATATTGGAATCCATGAATACTCTTCAAACACTGTGGGACGATATTTATCATCACTCCTACTTTTTTCCTTAGATCACATTCAAACATACCTAGATGACTGAGTAGTATGCCATTGAAACCAAGGATTTTATCTCTCTTGACCACATTGATTTGTCCAAAAATACTATACATGCACTTGATGCTTTTGAGGAAGGAAACATACCCATGTAATACCCCCTAGTTTTTACTTGGAATGTATTTAATCAAAATTATATAAATGATGTAAATATGCTAGTATGGATTCCTAGTGTGGAGTTCAAGGCCAAGGCTTGACTAGTGAATGACTAGGCATGTGTGAAGTATATATTTTTATTTGGACCGTATGGTTGGATAGCCATGTTAATTCAAAATACATGTGAATATTTTTTTGCAAAAATAATAAAATGGTCCAATATGGTTGTGTAAAGAGCACTAGAGAGGCCATGATTCCACTAGAGGGGAAGAGAAAAGGGGGCCTATGTGAGACTAAATCCTTTGTTTCCAACTGACAAGATTAGAACTCATCCAAATTATACCATGTGATTTAAGTGATCCAATTACCTCCTTTTGACTACTGAATCCAATCATTGGATGCACGTGTGAGTTTGGTGGGACAATTAATCTCACAAAGTTGTTGAAGCATGGGGCTAAATGCACTTTTGTGATAGTTTTGTCAAATGTCAAAAGTTAGTCCTGCAATTGTTAGAAGCCCTTTTCTTCTATGGTTAGAAGTTATGCCAGTTGTATTTTCACCATCATCTCATATCCTATGGAGTCAGCACTCATTCTATCATTCTCCCATGCAAATATGCACTACATAGAGGTTCCTATGGATGTTCATGACCATTACCAGACTATGTATAACCCATAAATTTGAATTTAGAGACAAGCCTACAAATTCCAAGGAAAAAGAGATGGTTGTAGGTGAGCATAGAGGTTGGGAAAGCTAGGAACCTTTACCCATTGAGTTTTTCTGCTCATAGATTCTTGAGAAGACATGATTTATGCTATAGGAGGTTCCACAATAGTATACAACATGTTGGACTCTTACCACACACACTAGTAAGCAATGTAAGGGTTGGATTTCCTGAGGGAACTATGGATCAGTGAAGGGGAATGCATTCCTTGTGTTGTGTGGGGTATTTGGGAGGAGTGCCATGGATGTGATGGCTGATTGAGATCCCTATAGAACTCTAGATGAGCACTTGGATATGCATAGAGAACACAACAAGTTGTGGAATGAGAGAGAGAAGCCTCTAGGTGTTTCCTTTTCCCTAGTGGCCTCATATCCTAGCTTGGGGTTGGCCTCTCAACAGAAAGAGTATATGCTGGACAAAGTTCCTACGGTTGGGTGGAAAACCACTCTTACACAACCAATTGCTTGGATATTCGTTGTTTAAAGATAAGTATTCTCTTGTATTTGAATCTACAATGTTTTTATTTGATGCCTATGATGATTAAGCTTGTATATGCATGCTATGCGTGTGTGGATCGAGTTTATTTCTACTGTGTATTTTTATTATGCATCTACACATACATTTTAAATGCTATGAATTTGTAATATGGATATGGAGAAAAATTTAGAAGCATATAATTCATTCATGTCCCCCTATTTTGGTCGGATTGATGGATGATGATGTTATAGAGTGGTATCAGAACTCTTGGTTGCAACATCGAGGCTTCAAGAAATCCACACTTACAAGAAGGAATTAAAGATAGATCTACAAAATTTGGGTTATGTTAAGTGATGGATAAGGGGCCAGGAGTAATTTTGAAGTAACCCCCCTTATTGGTGAATTAAAATTTTGTGCAATTACGAAATTTTAAAAATTTGGGAATTTTAAAGTGGGCCCCACCTGTGCCACATGGAAGGGTGACTTGGAAGAGCTGTGTGGACAAAGGGCATGATGTGGACCAACCACATTAGACATGCACATAGGTGAGCGCATGTGACAAAGTGCGAAGGCTGATGGAGATATGATTTTCAAATGGTGGGGAAGATCGACGACTGACAATGCTTCAAGATGGTGAAGATGCATAAGGGTTAATTAATTGGAACGAGCCTCAAATGAAAACCATTGAGGTGACGTGTCAACCATTCGTGCATCCAGGCTCATAAAAGCAGTTTCGGGAAACCACTTTTCCATGGAGCTTGAACCCACTTTTTGGTCTGACATGTGGTGATGTGACGTGCATATATGTGACCCAAGGTGATGTTAGAAATGATGGGATCCCCACTAGTCTTGTCAATCTTGGAAGATCATGTATATTTGATCGATGACCACCATTCCTTCAAACCCCTGAACGTGCACAAAATTTAACCTTTTGGCATGAGCCTAAAATGAAAATTTTCTTGTGACGTGTCACCCTCTCGTGCATTCAAGTTCATAAAAGAAATTTCGGGAAATCACTTCCCATGGAGCCCAAAACCATTTTGTTCGATAAATGGTAATGCGATTTGGGGGTAGCATCAAAAGTGAGCAAATTGGAGGAAAAATAGTGGTTCCCAGAGTTGGATTTCATGTGCCATAAATTGAGAAATAGCGCCAATCTTATGCGCTAGATTGCATGAAATCGAAATATTTACCAAAAAAAATGAGGGTGCTGCTCTCAACCCACCCTACAATGAAACCCACAAGGGGACAAGCCCCTTTGACCCCCATCATCCCCGTGAGGCATCGTGGATTCTGATAAATTCCTTTTGGTTACCATGGGACCAATGGAAATGGGAAAAGTTGCATTTTTCCATTAAATCAGAGAACAATTGTGCACAATTAAATTTTGAAGGGGTGATTTAGATGTTTATGTAATTTGACAAAAAATGACAATATGGGTTGTTCCCAGAATGCATAAAAATTGATTTTATTATTTTTTAAGAATGTAATTTAAAGATAACAAATGTGCTTATATTAACACTTTTGGAGATTCAATGTCATATCAGGGAGAGTTAAGGGTTACCATTTAGTATAGTGTAGTTTGGAAATCCTTGGTCTTGGTTGGGTAAAGAATATCATCATCATAGATGATGCACATGATCCTTATGGAATTGAGACATATGTCATGGGAGAGAACATACATGTTGATGTTAGAAAAATAGGATCGTAGAACAATAACATAAAATAAGATGCAAAAATAAAATACATAAACACAATACAAGAGAGATGCCAATATAACGTGGGTCACCCAAGATGGGCTATGTCCACACATAAATTTTCAGTCCTTTTATTATACCGTCCAACAAATGAAGGGATACAACACACAACACATCTATTGTAACTTCATCTTCACTCTCTCATAGTCTCTCTCACACAATCACATAGATATTTACAACACTACAATACCCAGTCGTATTACAATGACTCCCTTTTAAAGAGGGATTACCATGAGATACCTAATACCATGGGCCTGTAAATCGCCCATTATTGACCAAGTCACCAATATGAAATTACAACATTTTACAAGGCATTTTTTTCAAAATTTTGGCTACGGGGGCACTACCCCTGAACCCCTGCTAGGGGGGGCTTCGAAATTAGTCGTCGATGCCCCTTGGACTCCCCATGGAAACTATAGTGGGGGGGGATCCCCCCACACCCCCCCGGTCATGGTATGGGATCCAAACACGGCTGAAACACGACCTATGAATCAGAAAGATCAGGCTCCACAACCAACAATTGATAATGTAGAGATACAGTCCAATGGTAGCAGAAACCAAGTAACTCTCCCATACATTGTAGAAACCACGCGGAGCCTACGAGTGGAACTGAAAAATTGTAGAGAAGCCAATAAAAGGTTGATTAGAGCTAAGGAAGAATAGAATCAACTGAATGGATCTATGCTTTAATTCTTGATAGGAATTCAGAGAAATATTCACCATGGGCAACACTTAGAAAATTAGTAAAAGAGTAGGAGTAGTTCAAGGAGGCATTCCCACAAGAGGTCCCATAGTTCAAGAAGGATTTATAAAGACATGGCATATAATCCATAAATCTCTTCTAGTGAGTCACCTGACTCTAGAGACTCCATTGAAGGTTCAATCTCTTCCTCTCATAGAAATAAGAGGAAGATGCCTTTCAAGAACAACTCACATGGAGAATTTAGGAAGGACAAACCTCCTGCTTTTGATGGTGAAGTAAAATTTAGTTAAGAAACTGAGGCTTGTCTTCTTAGGATGAGGAAGTATTTCTAAGTCCAAGACTACTTTGAAATATGAAGGCAAGGGTGGCTATATTCAATGTGAATGAAAGAGCATCTATATGGTGGGATGATGGCAAAATCAAAGAGTTCCATGAGATGAAATTGGGACAAATGACCATGGAAGAATATGAAAATAAATTGTTGGAGATGCTGAGATATGTCAAGTATATCAGAGATGATAAGGTGAAAATTCAAAATTTTCTAAATGGACTAGCTTAGTCATATAAAGACAAAATTGAGTTTGATGAACCTCAAACTCTAGATGAGACCATAAGGAATGCCAAGTATTGTTATGATCAAAACAAAAGAAAACAATAATTCCATTAAAGGCATGGAAGGGAAAGAAAAATGAGAAGTTTGACCAAAGAAAGAAGGGGTTCAAGCCTCCTCATTTCAGAAAAAAAAAAAGGCGTCCACCACAGGGTGTGACTATGCTAGTTAGAATAATGGGGCAAGCCATGAAAGATGAGAGGGACACTCAAATGTTGTGGATGTGGAGAGGAACATATCCTTAGAAACTATACACATTGAAATGGGAGTGCAAAGCATGTTCACAACATCCAAGAATTTGAAACTATAGGTCAAGTGGCAAGGACGGTCCACAGAATCTATGCTGCACTACAAGACTACCAAGTAGACCATAAATCAAATGTGGTTGAGGTTGAGGGTAAGATTGATAAGCAATCTATTTCTATTTTGATTGACCTTGGATCTACTCACAATTATATCACTCCTAAAATTGTCAATATTTGTGATTTTGAGAAACCAACGCATAGTAAATCATGGTTGGTCCAACTAGCCACTAGAACCAAGAGAAAAGTTAGTGAAATGGTGTAAAAATGTCCATTAGAAATGGATGGAATCTTCACATATGCAAATATGAATATTTTCCCACTTGGTTCCTATGATATTCTCATTGGAATGGATTGGTTGGAAGCACACAAAGTTAAACTTGATTGCTACAACAAGACTTTTGAATGCATTGATGAAGAAGAAAATGCAAGGGTTGTAAAGGGAATTCCAAAGGTAGTTTCTATTAGGCATATTTCAGCCATGCAGCTGAATAAGTTATGTAGAAAAAGATTGCAAATTAGATCCACCCCATGTATTGGATAAAACAATATAAAATTAAATTCCCAAGTTGGAAGACTATGATGTGTTGCAAGAAATCAAGGTAGGGTATTTTTTAAGGATTACAAAAGTATACTTAAGTACAATATTCTAGGCGATTATTTTGGATTGGAAAATATATATATATATATATAGATTGGTAGGAAAATATTAAATATGAAACATACAATTTACTACTAAAACTTGTAAATTTTGGCGAAAATTATGATAAAAAAACATATTTTATGTAATATAAGCGATATTAGAGACTAAAAATGACCAAATAAAGAATTTATTTTTGAAAAAAAGCCCAAAAAATAGACAATTGGCAAAATTTCACCCCTAAAAATTTCCCTGATTCAAGGATGTGTTTCCTGATGAAGTTTTGAGACTTAATCCAAAGAGGAACATTGATTTCACAATTGACCTTGTGCTAGGAGTTGCGCCAGTGTCTAAGAAACCTTACAGAATGGGTACACACCAGAATTATTAGAGTTGAAAATGAAATTTGTTAACACCCAAAAAGTGCTCACTGCCTCATCTACCCCATTACATGACTCATTTGTCCATATTTCCTACCATATTTGCCTCCAAAACCTTAAAATCCCATTAAAAAGCCTCCAAAAGGCCAAAAAACCTCTTTTTCCCCCAAAAATAATCCAAAATTTCTCCAAAATAGCAAAAACCCTCTAAAAAGGGAATAAAAAATACAAAAAAGAGGAAAAAGAGAGAAAAAGGAAGCAAAAACCCTACAGCTGACCTAAACCATATGGTGCCCAAAACCATGGGCCAGCACTCCACCACTAAAACCTATAAATAGGTGATGGAGGTCCCTCATTTCACATCCACAATCATCCATATCCTTACTTTGCCAAAATCACTCCTGAAACCCTAGCTCACCCTTGAGCTACTTTCACATTTAAGTGCCCCTTTGGCCCATTTCCAAAACCCTTTGGAGAAAGAGAAAGGAACAACACTGGAGCTTGGAAGCAACCCTCTTGGACTGTTGCAAAGGCTTCATCAACCTTCACATTGGAGGTATAATCAATACAAAAAACATTTTATTATCTTGTCTTTTCTGTTTATGCACATGCTTAGAATAGTTACTGTTTTATTTACTGTCTTTCATTTACTGTATTTTCTGAACTGCTACTAAGGAGTCCCTTCTCCTTAGTAGGTGCTCATTTGCACAAGCTAGGGTGAAAACCCTAGCTACAGTTTTGGCAACTCCACTGGGGATCGAACCCAGAATCCTTGGTTTCATGAGCCCCCACAGCACGGTTCACTTAACATCACATATCATAGACATAGATCTTCATCACTTGATACCACTCATCATAGATCTCGAGCTTTGTCACTTGACTACACTCGTCAACGGCATAGAACTCTGTCACCCGATCTAGACGCCCCTTATTTTATCTCTGATTCTGAGGCAGAGTCCGAGAACCCTACTTACACTGCACCAACCAGCCCCATGGCTGGCATGACTTCCACCCCTTTCTTTGTAGGGACCATTGGTGGAGCATCCACCACCACACCAACTACCACACCAGCTTTGGGTATGCCCTCGATGGGGCCCACATATCCCATTCCGATCACTGTTCCCATTCCAGTAGCTAGCATACCCATCCCCACTCCATCAGTGACTCACACTACCCTTGGCGGTGCAGGACCGTCCCATACCACTTTCGTTCCTCCACTTGGGGAAAACATCCCAAACCTAGCCTCTTCACTTGGGGGCATTGGCCCCAACATGGTCACAACCACTAGTATGTTACATCCTTCTACTAGTTTTCCATTTATGACTAGTCTCAACCTTCCTGACCTAGCTATACTGACTAATGATCCCATCAGACACGACCCTGCGTGGCCTCACATGCCCACCAAGCTCCCCTCCGACATCCCTAATTTTGAGGGCAAGGCAGGTGAAGACCCCCATAACCATATTATGTCCTTCCATCTATGGTGTTCCTCCCACTCCATAGTGGACGACTCTGTCCACCTCCGTCTGTTACAACGCACCCTCACTGGCTCTGCAGCTAAGTGGTACATCGAGCAGCCCCATGGGACCCATGCCACCTTTACTTCCCTTGCCTCGACTTTCCTGCAGTTATTTCAGTTACCTGTCCGCTATGACGCGGGAGTTGAGATCCTACTGTCTTGCAGACAGAACACGGCTACCCACATCACTGACCACATTCATGAGTGGCGTCGACGCCGCAGCCTCTGTAAAATCAAGTTAAATGACCGTATCTTCTTAGATTGGTTTCTAAAATCCCTCCTTCCTGTCATTGCCAAGGATGTGGCATCTGAACGACCCCAATCCGAAGAAGAGGCCATCCTCAAATCCCAGCAATTCGACCTTATTTACGCCCAGTCGGGTTATCTGTATTCCATCATACCTGACGCCCCTCGCGGCAATTCCTCCTAAAACGATGCGTCGGGGGCATCCCATGCCGCAGATGGCATCATTAGCCGTATAGCCTCACATAACCAACCCTTTTCCATAGCACGTCCTGGCCATGGCCCTGAACTTTCGCGGGCTACATCTCAGTCTGAAGCAACCCATTCGTATGCTCCCATGGCACATCACCACCATTCCCACGGACCCTCGTGTCCACCTCAGTGCTTTGGCCATGTCGCCCCCGCTTATGCCCCACCAGTCGCACCTCAGCCATATTACCACCCAAAGGCTACCCCAGCTCCTGTGTCCTCTCAAGCCCAACCTGCTTATTACCCACCACAAGCAGCCCCTGCGACAAGCCCACAACCTGTTCCGCAGACATATCAGCAACCCCAACAAGGTTCAGCACCTGCGCCGCCTCCACCTACTTATTATCCATCGCAGCTTGCTCCTGTACCTGCACAACCCCAGAACCCACCTGCTGCCCAAGGGCAAGTATATGCCCAACAGAATCCACAACAGAACCAAAATAACCAGTGCCAACAGGGCCAACAAAACCATGGCAAAGGCTGTAACTATGGGAACAACCCCCCTCCAGACCAAGGCGGTCAACCTCCCAATCCCCCAAACAACAATAACACGGCACCTACCAACCAGAACCCTGATCGGCCACCCAAGCAGGCCAAAATTCCTAATTTGCGAACAAACCATCCTTGTTCTATTTGCGGGGTCTATGGCCACTACACACATTCTTGCCCACATTTGGAGCGAGCTCGGCAACTCTGGACTGATGATGCCCATCGCCAAGGGCACGTGGCTCCTCAGGTGCCGCCCAACCCCCCACCACCTCAACATCAACCCTTGGTGTTACAAAACCCTTTACCGACCCAAGGCGTAGTGAACACTCAGCCGTTGGCTCCCCCTCAAGGAAACACGCAACCGCAACAGCAAATCACTTATGCCGCTCCTGATCAACCCATGCTAGATTCAGGCACCCATCACTTGTTAATGATGTCATCCACCGACGTCAACCTACAAACCTGTCAGAACTAATATGGCTCCACCCCTGAAGCCCCTCCTACTAACAAAAACACTAATGCTCATCCCACTGATCAGTCGTTACATATACCTCTAGCTCCACTAGATGACGCCTCCAAAGCCCCTCGCTTCCCACTTCGTCGCATCAACAATAATTCCAATGCTCGCGCTGCGTCTAATTACAACATTGTAGATGACTCAGCCCAGTCCCCCGCAGCCATGTCTACGTTAGAGGTCTTAAAAAACTGTCATTCACAGCGCAAGACTTTGCTCTCCGCCATTGGTGCTATTGACCCAAATGATTCACGACTGATGGCCTTCGATCTGGACAAATCCGAACCACGCCTGCCTTCCATTTTAGCGTTCCAAGTTTCTGTTTCCGTTCAGAATCTTGTCATCCATCGGTGCATTATCGATGAAGGTGCCTCTACATGCGTTATGTCCACATTCATTTAGCAGAAGTTGGGATCCCCTACTCTCCAGTAGTCCACCATTGCGTTGTGAGCCTACGACAGCCGTTCGGCTCAACCCCAAGGTCTCTTAGCTAATGTCCTCGTCCAGTTGGCTGGAAAAACCGTGCTCATTGACATAGAGGTCATCAATGCCCAGCTTGATTATAACCTCTTACTTGGCCACAGCTACATGTATTCCATGTGGGCGGTTTCCTCATCCATTTTTTGTACCATGATGTTCCCCCATGATGGACGCGTGGTCAAGGTCGATCAACTCACCTATTACGATCCCAATGCCCCCGCTGCAGCCAAAAATGTTCTCCC
Organism: Larix kaempferi; assembly: GCA_027924585.1. NCBI lineage: Eukaryota > Viridiplantae > Streptophyta > Pinopsida > Pinales > Pinaceae > Larix > Larix kaempferi. The sequence goes on from BSBM01000131.1 coordinate 4,244,332, forward strand.
CATGATTTAACAACCTGTTTGTGGTGCATTTACCTCGTTGGTTTCCTTTGTGGGCCCCAGACTTTACTCAGATACGTCGATGACCTCAACATTCCAATCCATTCCACCCCCGTCACCCGTGACTGAAATATCTGACCTATGTACCCTTTCCCACAATACACAAACACCCAACAATCAACCACCTCCCGGTATCACTACCCCTTCGTCATCTACGAATCCACCCCCTCTTATCAAACACACTGGGGGGAGAGGCCCACAACCATACACTACTGTACCCCTGCCCAAAATAGTTAAACCCCCCCCCCCCATGTTTCCTGCTCCTCCCAAATGCTCGCTGTGTGATGAGTTAGGCCATCCGACTCACCAATGTCCACAATTACCTACATTACAGGAACACATGCAAATGCTTGATGACGACCCCAACATCCTGGTTTTCCAACTCGATCTAGCCCCTAAGCCTCATGATAAATCACTGCGTACCAACCACCCTTGTGCAATATGCGGTATTTACGACCATTACTCACATCATTGTCCTGATCTCATAGATTACAGAGCAGCTCTCTATGAGATGAATAGTTTGGACCTTGATACGGCACCCCCCACAATTGAGGAGATCCACCCCCCAGTATTACCCTCATTCGAAGAGATTAACACCATCTATATGATCTCTTCGACTACCACTTCCTCGTCAACCGATTTGACAACTCAAAGTTTCCGCAATGATGAGGAGATTCTAGAGGCTCTCACTGCCCCGGATTACCCCTGGGAAGACATGCACCATCGTTCCTACTTCCTCCTAGAAGAGTCCTCCTCCACCACATCCACCCAATTCTCAGTCGAGTCCAAAGGTTTCCTTCCCGCCAAAGTCGACTGGTTTAAAGACCCCATTCCTGCCCCCGACGCCTTCGAGGAAGGTAACATGGCCAACATCTCACCCGTCATCCACATTGATATCTCTGCCCCAGGCGGTGCTCCTGAAATCATTTCGTTAGGAGCTTCCTGCACTGAGTACGAGATCGAAGAGTACAAAAAACTTTTCCAAGAATTCCGCGATGTCTTTTCTTGGTCCCACATCGCAATGCCTGGTCTTGACCCCGTTATCATCAAGCACCACATTGACACCTCGGAGTTGGGGGGCATAATAGATTACCTCGACCCTAGGATAGGGGGCATGATCAACCATTTTGAACCTTCCCCATCACATCTATCTCAGTGTTTCAGTGACCCCCTTGTTCCAACCAACACATATGTGATCCACAATCATAAACCCCATGCACATAGCATGGGGGGCAGGTCATTAACCCTGCTCACTTTTTCACATGCATGATCTCAACCATTTTTGAGGTCACATATCACTTGTAGATTTGATTTGATTTGATACACCTAGTATTCTTCCCCCGCAGGCCATCATTTCTCCCCACCACTGCATCCTTGGCTTGGTGGGCTCACCTTTATTTGCAACCATTTTTTAACCTAGTTATTTCCTTTGACCATTCTGGAGTCCTTATGACCTTCGTTTTTCACACCATTTGTACTGCCAGATTCATATTTCCATGCCCGTGATGATGCTTGAGATCATTTCTCGATCTCACCCTCAGTTTTTTGGGGTTTTTTTTCCAAAATTCCCCCCATCGCCTCGGTCCACATGCCACCTCGGCCGTCATCCATTCTGACGTTCCTTATATTGTCGGATTCATATTTTTGTGCTTTTGATGACGCTTGAGATCATTTCACGCTCTCACCAGGAACAGTTTCCACATTGTGTCTCAACACCTCGTCACCTCGGCTTGCATGCCACATCGGCCATAGCCCGTTTTTGATATATCTTATATCATCGGATTCATTTTTCCAAGCCTGTGATGATGCTTGAGATCATTTCTGGCTCTCACCCCCATATTTTTCTGGTATTTTTTCCAAAATGCCCCCCGTCGCCTCGGTTTGCATGCCACATCGGCCGTTATCCGTTTTTGACACTTTTTATATCGCCGGATTCATTTTTTCGAGCTGCTGATGATGCTTGAGATCATTTCTCGCTCTCACCAGGTACATTTTCAACATTGTGTCTCGACACCTTACTTCCTCGGTTTGTGCACCACATTAGCCACCATCGAATTGTTCCACATTTTTACATGAGCCATTCACTCTTTTCATACTGCAATTATTTTGTTATTTTGCCACCATTCATTATCCCACAAGGAGGCCCACCAGTGTCCCCCCCTACCCTCATTCTTGGTCATCATCAATGTTCCTTGATTGAGCACTTCCTCCTTGCCTGACCATTCCTTTTGTTCGGTATAATTTTATCCCTTTTTCGGGCCGGACAAGTCCTTTACAAAAAAGGCATTTAGGGAGTTTCTGTTAAGCTCTTTTCTGACTCCTAAAACAATGAAAAGATCACCGAGCAATCTTGCTTCCTTTCATGCTCGTTAAAGTACCTGAAAGGGCATCTATCTGGTATAAGTTTAACCCTTTTCCGGACCTGGTAGACTAATTACGAAAAAGGAATACTTTAGTCACACCGGCTAGAAGAGTTCTTCATTGCATCATTTTATGCTTCTTTGGGCCTTGGAGACTAACACACGAAAAACAAAACCCCTGGAGTCTTCTTATCGCTTTCAGACTCTCTAAAATTGAAAGAAACCACGAGCATGAACTGTCCTGGGCTCGTACAAATCCATATGACAGTACCATTCCATTATTTCAGAGTCTTCTTATCGCTTTCAAACTCCTTAAAATTGAAAGCAATCACGAGCATGAACTGTCCTGGGCTCGTATAAATCAACTCGACAGTACCATTTTGAACACACTTCTTCTCATTCCTTAACCCATGAAGAAGTCCGCCCGTGCCTCTAGGAACTATGATCGATCATCTCGGCAGCACCTCCAATCAGGTCACCTTTGTTCAGAGTATTCTGCAGTCTCCTGTCATTTTACACCAACTTGAGTATCACTCACCCCAGTCACTATCCTTCATCCATTACAGCTATGATCCCTTTCCCACCAGTCAGTTTCATATGCTGCCCGATCATCCCTGCCATCATACTCTGAACAAAGAAAGTTTGAGTCCACCCACTCTACTTGCCCCAGTTATCCCCCAACAGTATGACAGTCCTACCATCAGTACTCTCACACTTCGGTTCTCCACCTCTTGCTCCTATCAAGGAAACATCATTGCCTTGCTAGTTGCAGGTCTCCCTCTGTCGACGATAGCCCCTCCATTCTAGAGGATAGACCCAGAGGTCCTTGCGCCTTAGACCCATCACCATCTATGGTGAGTGCCTACGAACCATTTTGAGAGGAGTCATCATTGCCTCTTTGAGTGGTTGTTTCTCACATGCTCGACTTCAACACCTTGATCGCATCGTTGAGAATCGCGCAGGGTATATATCCCTTCAGTTATTGGTCGAAGACCCCGGATTTTCCCCGACTCTAGCACATTGGTGAGTCACTTTGGAACGCCCAGTTATATGTTCCCGTGGATGTCTAGGTTGCGTTGGCGATTGTATTCGGAAGCCATCCAGTTATATGATTCCTTGAGTAACCAGTTCAGTTCCACTTCAGTGTACCATTGAGGGTATGACTCCCCATCATTATGATCCATCCACTCATTAGTTTCTCTGGTACCACACTCAGCAGCACTGTTGTTATTCCAGTGTATCAGTTCTTCAGCTCAGACATGGTCAGCCCAACAGTATGTCCCAGATTTGTGTCCCCTCTGGACTCTTATGATGTACACAGTCGTTCTCTATGTATCTTATAGGTCTCCCTTTTCGGGCCTCACAGTTATTTTTTATGTATCTTGATACGAGCATGGGTCTGCCTGCCTCGCCCATATATTGAGATTCTTCCTCATTCATTATTTGAGGCCATGTATATTTCAGGTCCCCATTTTTTTGGATCCCCTTGTTATTGTTTTATATCTTGATACGAGCATGGGAATGCCCACCTCGTCCATATGTTCAGATTATTCCTCATTCATTATTGAGGTCATGTACTTTTAGTTTTTGCAGTTTGCTTGGGACTGTTGTTCCGAGCTCTAGTTCGTTTCTTCTCCTCTCCACACCCCAGGAAAACCATAAAAGACTTATGATGTCTATCGGCCATACGATGAGCTCCTGCCCTCACACATTAGGGGGCAATTTGTTAACACCCAAAAAGTGCTCACTACCTCATCTACCCCATTACATGACTCATTTGTCCATATTTCCTACCATATTTGCCTCCAAAACCTTAAAATCCCATCAAAAAGCCTCCAAAAGGCCAAAACCCCCCTTTTCCCCCAAAAAATAATCCAAAATTTCTCCAAAATAGAAAAAACCCTCTAAAAAGGGAATAAAAAATACAAAAAAAGAGGAAAAAGAGGGAAAAAGGAAGCAAAAACCCTATACAGCTGACCTAAACCATATGGTTCCCAAAACCATGGGCCAACACTCCACCACTAAAAATCTATAAATAGGTGATGGAGGCCCCTCATTTCACATCCACAATCATCCATATCCTTACTCTGCCAAAATCACTCCTGAAACCCTAGCTCACCCTTGAGCTACTTTCACATTTGAGTGTCCCTTTGGCCCATTTCCAAAACCCTTTGGAAAAAGAGAAAGGAACAACACTGGAGCTTGGAAGCAACCCTCTTGGATTGCTGCAAAGGCTTCATCAACCTTCACATTGGAGGTATAATCAATACAATTTTTTTTATTATTATCTTGTCTTTTCTATTTATGCACATGCTTAGAGTAGTTACTGTTTTATTTACTGTATTTTATTTACTGTATTTTATTTACTGTATTTTTTGAACTGCTACTAAGGAGTTCCTTCTCCTTAGTAGGTGCTCATTTGGACAAGCTAAGGTGAAAACCCTAGCTACAAAATTGCAAGAGTTGTTGGAAAGAAGTACATTAGTCCAAGTGTGTCTCCATGGGGAGCACCTGTATTATTTGCGAAAAAGAAAGATGGAACTCTAAGGTTATGTATAAATTATAGACATCTAAACAAAGTTACAATGAAAAAAAAATACCATTTTCCTCAAATTGATGTTCTTTTCATCAAATGAGAGGGGCAAAGGTATTTTCAAAGATTGACTTGAGGTCTGGTTACCATTAGGTGATAATCAAGGAAGAAGATATTCACAATATTGCTTTTAAAACAAGGTATGGACACTATGAGTTTGTGGTGGTGCCATTTGGTCTCACCAATGCACGAGCTACATTCATGTGTTTCATGAATAATGTTTTCAATAGGTATTTGGACAAAGTTCATTCTTGTTTTTCTAGATGACATTCTTATTTATTCAAACAATGAAGAGGAGCACGAAGAACATTTGAGAATGACTTTGCAATTGCTAAGGAGGAATAAGTTGTATGCAAAGATAAGCAAACATGATTTCTATAAAAATAAAATTCATTCACTTAGAGGAAGGAATATCAATGGATCCGAAAAATATTGAAGCCATTTTGAGTTGGCCAACTCCAAGAAATATGACAATTGTGAGATATTTTATGGGTCTGGCTAGTTACTACAAAAGGTTCATTGAAAGATTCTCCAAGGTTGCATACCCCATCACTTCTTTGCAAAAGAAAAGAATAAAATTTGAGTGGACACCAAAATATGAAGAAAGCTTCTAGATGTTGAAGAAGATACTTATAAGTGCTCCAATTCTGAAAATTGCAAACCCAAAAAATGATTTTGTTGTGTGTACAGATGCATGTAAACAAGGAGTTAGAGGATTTATTATGCAAGATAACCATGTGGTATGTTATGAGCTAATGAAGTTGAAAGAGCATGAGAAAAAATATGCTACCCATGATTTATAGATTGCTTCCATAGTGCATGCTTTAAAGATGTGGAGACACTATTTAATGGGCATAAAATTTGAGCCAAGGATAGACCACTATGGTCTGGAATATTATTTTCAAGAGTATCCAACATTAAATGCCAGGCAAGCTAGATAGTTAGAATTTTTATGTAAATTTGATTTTGAGATCAAACACATAAAGGGGAAAGAAAATAAAGTGGTCGATGCTCTCAGTAGAAAAGTACATGCAATGCATGTGGTAACCATTAGTATTTTCCAATCGGATTTGAGGAAAAAGGTTGTTGAATCTCTTGCTGAAGATGAATTATCATTTAGAGGATGATGGACTTCTTACCAATAAAAACATAATTTATATTCCAAATTTGGTAGACTTGAGGAGCATTGTCATGGATGAAATACATAAAATGCCATATTCCGGTCCCCTAGGATACCTAAAAACAATTGCTACAAGCAAAAACCAATATTTTTGGTCGTGAATGAAAATGGACACTGCTGAGTATATTTCTAAGTGTATGAAATGTCAGCAAGTGAAGGTTGAGCATCAACACCCAGTGTGTTTATTGTAACCTTTTCCAATTTTGGAATGGAAATGGGAAGTGATTTCCATGGATTTTATTATAGGTTTTCCAATGACAGTGAGGAAGCATGATTCCATCATTGTTGTGGTGGATAAATTATCTAAAGCACACATTTCATATTGGTTAAATCCACGTATAAAATGGATTCCATTGCACAGATTTTCATGAAGGAGATTTTTCAGGTTGCATGGGTTTCCTAAGGAAATAGTTTCATTCAAGGATACCAAGTTCACTTCAAATTCCTAAAAAAACCTCTTTGCATATTTGGGTACATAACTGAACTTTAGCACTTTATACCACCCACAAATAGATGGAAAATATAAAGAGTAAATCATGTGCTTGAATACATGCTTCAGATGTATGTGATGGAAAAAGCATCAAAGTGGGAAGATTATCTACACTTGGTAGAGTTTGCCTATAACAATGGGAAAGAAGCATCATTGGGCATGAGTCGATTTAAAGTTTTGTATGGCAGAAAATGTAGGACACTAGTTACTTCGGATAATCCAGTGAACATAATTGTACTTGGGCCAAAATTGCTTAAGGAAATGGAACAAGAGGTTGCAAATATTTGGTAGAATTTAAAGGCAACCCTAGATAGATAGAAAAGCTATGCAGATAAGAATAGAGTGCATAGGGAGTTTCATGTTAGGGATCATGTTTACCTCAGAGTGAGGCCAAGGAAGTGTTCCTTGAAGTTTGTAAGTTGTGCCAATCTATCACCAAGATATTGGGGGCCATTTGAAATGCTTGAGAGGATACGGCTAGTTGCATATAGAATTTTATTTCCTACTAACACTAGAGAACATTATGTTTTTCATGTTTCTTTGCTTAATAAATATGTACATGATCCTAACCACGTGATTAATTAGGATGTGACCAGGTGGAATCCGAGGGAGAGTTCCAAACCAAGCCACTATGCATCCTAGACACGAAGGTAACAATGCTCAAGAACCGAGCCATCGGACAGGTAAAGGTGCAATGGAAGCACTTTGGTCCCAATGAGGATACATAGGAGATGAAGGATTCGATGAGAGAGACATATTCAATTATGTTCTAATTTTGAGAAAACACTGAGGACAATGTTATTCCAAGGGGGAGGGGATTGTAATACCCCCTAGTTTTGACTTGGAATGTATTTAATCAAAACTTATATAAACGATGTAAATATGCTAGAATGGATTCCTAGTGAAGAGCTTAAGGCCAAGGCCCGACTAATGAATGACTAGGCATGTGTGATGTAAATATTTTTATTTGGATTGTATGGTCTGCTTGTCATGCTAACTCAAAAGACATGTGACTATTTTGTTGAAAAAATATCAAAATGGTCCAAGATGGTTGTGTAAAGAGCACTAGAGGGGCTAGGATTCCACTAGAGGGGAAGAGAAAAAGGGGGGCTATGGGAGACTAAATACTTTGTTTCCAAGTGTCAACCTTAGAACTCATCCAAATTCTTCCATTTGCTTTAAGAGAGCCAATTACCTCCTTTTAACTATTGGATCCAATCATTTAATGCATGTGTGAGGTTGGTGGGAAAAGACACCTCATGCAGTTATTGAAGCATGGGGATGAATGCACTTTTGTGACAGTTCTGTCAAATGTCAGAAGTCAGTTTTGTAGGTTTCAGAAGTCCTTTTTTTTCTATTGTCAAAAGTTATGTCAGTTGTTTTTTCACCATAATCTCATATCCTTTGGATTCAACACTCATTCTATCATTCTCTCATGCATATCTACACTACGCAGAGCTTCCTATGGATGTTCATGACCATTACTAGACTATCTATAACCCAAAAATTCAAATTTAGTGACAAGGCTGCAGATTTCAAGCAAAAATAGATGGTTGTAGGTGAACATAGAGGATGGACAAGCTAGGCATCTTTATCCATTGAGTTTCTCTACTCACAAATGCTTGAGAAGCCATGATTCATGCTACAAGAGGTTCTCCAACAATATATAACATGTTGAACTCTTATTTCACACACTGGTAAGCATTGTGAGGGTTGGATTTCTTGAGGGAATTGTGGATCAGTGAAGGGGAATGTATTCCTTGTGTTGTGTGGGGCATTTGGAAGGAGTGCCATTCATGTGATGGTTGAGTGAGATCAATGTAGATCTCTGGATGAGAATTTGGCTAAACATAGAGAATGGAACAAGTCGTGGGATGAGAGAGAGTGTCACGTACCCACCTATCTATCCAATTCATGAAAGGGAACATGATGGCAAATGATGGGGGATTTTACATAAACTCAGCCCATACATTAGATTTTAAAGCAAAGAAATACATGTGTGCAGATGTAAGTCAATTAAACATGCACAACGGAATGAAAACCTCATCCACACACATTACATGATGCCATTCAATTTAACACAGCCAACAAATTAATACATTTGCAGAAGTAATTACATAAGAAAATACTCATCTTGATGTAATGCTGTCCCAACAACTAGCTATGTCACTGCAACGTTCCTCCCAACCGTAGGTCTCTGCCCAGCCTGTATGATTTCAGCACTCAGAGACCACCCCTGAGTTGGGAATGATATCTATAAGGCACTTGGGACTCTCAAACCCTGCATGACCAAAGCAATGGATACCCATCTCAACCCCAACATTCGTTTACACATAGTAGCTCAAAAATGGCATGGATACACAATTCAACCATGGATTCACAGAATAGGGTCTATGGGTTTTCCCCAAAATGTGGGCACACCAAAAATGGATTGTGGGAAGAGGGAATCAACCCCAGGGAAGAAAACCGATTTCTCCCATAGATGTATGAGCATTCAGTGGGCCAAAACGACCTCAATTAAACCCCAAATCGTTTCCCCTCTATTCCCCACTGTTAGGCACAACAAAAACGCCCTTCCCAGCTAGGAAAACGAAGGTAAACACAGTAAATTCATGGAGGGAAATGCCCAAGAATCTCTAAACTCGTGGGAGAGCAAAGCTGGTTGATGGGTAAGGGCTTGGGGAGCAATTCATGGCTCTTTTCTTGCCCAAGAATCCAAACGCATTTTTTCATGTAGGGTGGCTTGCCCATACTCGAATTTGGACAGCCATACCTCCCATTCCCCAAGGAATTAACTACCTCAACCAACTCTTGGAAGAAATCAATGATTGGGGTACAAAAGTCAACATGGGTAGTTGAGGGTTCATGGGTTCTCTCATTGACACTTGGCTTGACTCAATTGGCTCAAGGGTTTGAATATCCTCCTCCCAATTCCTTGTAATATCATGCCCCCATCTCTTGTTGCATTGCATAGCTAGTTGTGGGCATTTATATTAAAATGCATATTTACAATTCCCATGGTTCTCTAGCACATGGGTAGCATAATTTCAAATACTTGCATCTTAAATGTTGAGCATCCACTAGCGGGGCCTTGGCCTTGAGTTCCACGCTAGGAATCATACATAATATGCATACATTGTTTATATCATAGCCCAAAATATTATAAGGGTCAAAATGGGGGATGTGACATTCCCCTCCCCTTGGAATAACACAGTCCTCGGTGTTCCAATACCTAGGAATACATACACGTTATATACATGTCCAAAATTCACAAAATATGGCAGGTCTATACTGCATTTCACCCTTTACTTGGGTTTTCAAGACCAAGTCTTTTGGTCTTCACAAACGGATCCTGCTGGCTGGGACCTTCTAGCTCTGCATGAGGGCATTGTTCCAAAACAATCCCTTCCCTTTCTTTACCTTCCCGCTGATCTACAAGTCTGGAAAATTTATGGCGGCTATCCTCTTGATGTTCCATTGTTGGGCAGTCACGGAGGCAATGATTTCCCCCACATCACCAACATTTCATTGGTTACTTTACCCTTTCCTACTCAAATTCCTTTGAGTCTTCCCACCTGGAACGTTTCTTAATCGATCGATTGGATGAATGCTTCTTCATGGGTCCACTTTCCTTTCCTTTACTGATTGCTCCCAGAATGCTTTTTACCTCTTTTTGTAGATGAATAGAGTCCTGCAAAACCTTGTGGTTCATCTCATTCTGTTGCCTCTGTAGCTTGAGCATCTCTCCAAGATTTTCTTGGGTCCTGGCAATTGTTTGAAGAAGTATTTCAGCCAACTCTAATAGCTCTCGGTCTGCTACCATGGTCAATGGAAACAACTGAACACACTTTGCTTACTAGCAACACTTTCTTGTGCCGGTTGCAACCAATTGTTTCACCTTCTTACCTGTGAAATTCATCATGGAAATCCTTTGTTAGGACAAGCATAACATAAACATTAAAATTATTCAATTATTTTCCCAATTGACATGGAATGTCCACACTTTATTCATGGGAATTCCACACTTTCATGATTTCCAATATACACATGAACTCATTAATGTTCATCCTTTCACATGAAATTTACTATTTTAGTAGTCACAATTCATTTCAAGCAATTAAACACAATCTATTTTCAGCAATGACATGCACGCAACAATCTTTTGTTTTATGAATGCATCAATCGAAAGGAAAGAGGAGAGTAGGAGTTTCTCCCTCTTAGTCTTATTCTATTATGGAGCTACACCATCGCTGTGGTTTCATGCTCCATAGTTTCTTTCACTTCAATGTGAATGCTTTGACTTTCCTTTCTTGGCTATGACACTTAGTGTCTAAGGTCTGTCTAAGGATTTTCAACTAGGAACCCTCCTCCATAGTTGCCTACAGAACCTTTGGCTGCTATGACCCACTCATGTCCACTATCACCATCTTTCATTACTGCTCATACTGAGCTCTTTAGGATGGTCGCATGTCCATCTGCATCCCTATGATGCCTTCCTGGTCCTTGCTTCCAACAATACCTACACTCAAACATTGAATCAATTCACATGTTTAGTTTATTTTCATAGGGTTTATCTCTAAACAAGAGTTTAGGAAATCATAACCATATCATATACACACGTATATTTATAAGCAAGAAGCTGCAAGGTATTCAAACACTTATATGTATTGGATGTCTTAACTTTATTCCATGGGATCCTTCTTTGCTTTACGAGCCTTGGATTTCCCGTGAACACAATTATGAATGTTGGGCCAGCACGTAGGCTACTCCATAATCATTCGAATAGGAAATGCCAGGCCAGTACGCCGACTGGGTTTATCAATCATTTCCTTTAGCAATATGCTAGGCCTGTGCTCCGACTGGTTTTATTAATTAATTAAGGAATGTTGGGCCAGCATACATGTTGCTTTACAATATCAAGTAGTTAATGCCCAACTAGTCACTCTATGGACTTATCAAGAACTTTATAGCATTCAACCAGTTACTCCCTGGATTTCTCAATAATTTATATCGCCACTCATTTATTCTCTGGATTTACTAGTAATTTATATCGCCCACTCATTTACTCTCTGGATTTTAATAGTAATTTATAGTTCTTTCAGGGTCTTGCTTTCCTGCAATGACCAAGGTTTCCAAAAAAGAAACAATAGTGTACCAGCTTAGCTGTTAGAAGACTTATACATGAAATCTTCATTATTCCAAACAAGACATAAATTAAAATGAATACTTATCTGTATTGTGCGTTTCCCCTCTGGTCCACAGGGTCCTGTTTCGCTTTGCAAGCCTTGGAATCGCCTATGGACTTTGATGTAGTTAATGCTTAACCAGTACACCTTCACTATCGGTTGGATTTACCAAGCATTTGGTGGTTCCCAACCAGTCCCATACCTGGTTGGCCCTCTCTAGTTCCGAGCCAGCACATTCGTCTAGGTCATCGACCAATGTAAGGAAACTGCGCCACCTGACTATTATAGGTCAAGGCTCTACTATGGAGCCATAGGCATCTCAAGGTTTTTAGTCAGTCTTGGTGCCCGCCCTCCTACTGCTGACCCAATAGAGATTTTATGCCTTCACCAATGTCACCACACCTTCTTGCACCATAAGCCTTCACACACACAACAACTCTTCATTCATACAAGGACGCCACTCCTTCTCTTGTGCAAATCGATGGTTCCTTTTAGGAACTTTATAGGTGACTTTCTTGACTGCATGTTAACATGGCCCCACTCACATAGGGATGATACCCCTTTTCACTACACAGCTCCCTGGGTTTGTCCATCCCTTCCAATATTATTTAGTGTGAGCATAGAAAGGTTGCCAATTCCTATACAATCCTTTTGCGTACCCTTCTTCACTTTGCCTCATAATGTGCCGTACCAATTTGCACCTGTGTAGGCTGACAACACAAGAAGGATAAACAGGCTTATCAGTATTGCTTCTCAAAATCACAACCACATTCCATAACATTCACTATTAAGTATTGAAACACCAGGAATGCGTCCATTCCCTTAGGGTGTCGTCAATATTGACAACCTTATCATGACTCGCCACCAGAAAAGGTGTGCACCCCCTTTCCAATGTGAGACATGTAGGCCCTAATCATACTCAAGTAGTCTAAAATGATATAAATAAAATAGAGCATGATCTGCATATTAACCCCTAATAATTTAGATATGCATGTTCTTATCTAGGGTCACAGAATACTCATTCATTTTTCAGATGTATCTTTTCTTCATTTGCGAAAAATGGGGCTCCCTTCTCCGAGTCAACAGTTCTTCGGTTTGCCACCCCAATCTTTCCACGTTCCATAATCCACACATGCCTTCTTGGCGTAGCTTTACCATTTCACTCTCATGGTTTTCCAACATTCAGCTAAGCTAAGATGTCATCCTTAAAATATGCAATGGTGTTTCACCCAAAACCCATTTCCAAAGCATGGGATCCTTCCCATGGAATTTGGCTTCTATAGGTCATCACACATGGTCTTCCTGCAATGTGTCTTCCTGGCACATTTATCAAATAGCCAAACAGTCAGCAGCATTCAATAAAATTCAAATATGATTTTCCTTAATCATTCGATGACATTAATAATTAAATTCAAGTATGAATTTGCAATTATGTTCTCTATAGAAATTGATTTGCTTAGCCATGAGTCTATTCTCATATCGTTTGGCTCTTTCTCATGGTAGATTCCAATCTTCATCATGGACTTACCCACATTTTCCATGCCTAAAACAATCTACCTGAAATCTAAAACTTCAATCAGCCAAATGTTTTGTAGGTCTCTTGTGCATATCATAATTCATTGTTGCAACAACCATTGAAGTGATCTCAGAATTATAACACTCAATAACTCACCTTCATCTATTAACATTTGAAATGCAATGAAATATATATATATATATATATATATATATATATATATATATATATATATATATATATATATATATATATATATATATATATATATATATATATATGCATCATCATCATAATAAAATTGTGAGACACAGTCACATCATTTATGCAATTCTGTCCTTTCAACATAGCACTCTTGTATCCCATCATCATGTCTACCTTTTTCATGCAATCTTTCTCCTGCATTCATAACAGCTCATGAAATTCTCTCAGTATTAACAATGGTTCACCATTTCATCTATTATCTAAATGCATTGAAACCTATACATATCACAACCGTGCATTCTCGCAATGCATCTCAACATGTGCACTTACACATATGCATGCACATTTACAACATTTACATAATATTTTAATGTGCCTTCACTAAATGCATAATCCCTCAATACAACTTTGCATCAATCTACGGATACTACGCATTCCAACATATTATGGCCTAACCATTCATATGGCATGCACTACCATAACATTACTATAGGTCTTTACTTTCTTTGGTTATTTAAACTTATAATCCAACATACACAATGGCATGTTATAATTTCATATGAATGCATTGAGGTTTCTAAGAAATTATAGGGTGTAAGGATCCTTTCCCTCACTTACCCGCACCTCATCATACTCGGTAGATTAACATTCACATTCAGGCACTCAATACCACATGCCAACCAATCAACATAATTTAAACATAGTTGAAGGGGTCTTACCAAATACTCATTCCACATTCATGCAGTTAAGCACAAATCACCTTTACCTGCATGGCTGTCATTAACATCGCTTGATGTTACATGATCAGTTGGCCTCTTACCAATGCTACACAGTCCTTTTTCCAACCTCATCCTCATGATCATAGATTTTTTGCACCATCCTTTCTTCATAAGGTTGTTGGTCATATGCAACAATCATCATCCATATCTTTAGTCATGCTTCGGTTTTATTTGGTCCTACAACCAATGCGAACACAACTAATTATTAGCAACCACCATAATGATCTTAAGTGGTTCATTGCATATGTAGAACCTCATTATTTTACCAATAGGCAGTATCATATACATGTACAAACATTGTCACATGCACTATGCAATGTCTGTTAGTATTCCATCTAGTACATATTCACTTTACCACCTTCTTACCCATATGCAGCATCATGCTCCTGCATAAACACCTTTTTATGCACTATGCAATATCTATTAATGTGCCAACTAGTGCACGTTTACTTCATCTATATGATCCTTTTCATTTTCAGCGTTCATATGCCATAGCTTTTATGCATATAAAACTTGTAAAATACAAAAACAATAGTAAGAGAGGAGTTAAGGAATTCCCCCTTTCCAATTTCCTCATTATGACATGGAGTTCCTCCTCTACATCATAGTTGATCCTTTTCTTGGCTTTCCCTACCAAGCACGCAAGGAATCATTAGCTGTCACTTCTCACCAAGTAGCAATTTAATACAAATGTAAAACATTCTTAGTTGCTACTTTTCAAGCATGAAATTCCTATGCTATAACAGAAATAGTTAAGGTGAGAAGTTTCCCTCTTATCAACATTGCCTTGCTGCTCCCATCGCTCTTCCGCAATGCATATCATAGCCAATTACTTTTAATAAGGCTTCCACAAACCTTCCATGCAATTCATGTTTCTCATCCCAAGAATGCATTTCACATAATCTTTTAACGATTGTCTCCGGGGGATGACGGGGGTCAAGGGGGCTTGCTCCCTTGTGGCTTATCTGCGCCACTGCAGGGTGGGTCGAGGGCAGTGCCCTCGTTTTTTTTTTATAAATCCTTCAATTTCGTGCAATCTGGCGCATGAGTTCCAAGCTTATTTTCAACTTTCGGCACCTGAAAAATTTCCCTGGAAAACAGCTGAAATTCCCTGTTTCTGAGCAACTCACCGAGTTCTTCCGACTTGTTTCGGGCCAACTCGCCGAGTTCTTCTACCATTGCGGACCAAATTTCTGAGTTCTTCCACCGAAAGGCACTCATAAAAATTTTCGAACCAATTCGCCGAGTCCTTCCGTCGTTGCGGACCAACTCGCTAAGTTCTTCCGCCGTTGCGGACCAACTTGCCGAGTTCTTCCGCCGAAAGACACTTAGAAAATTTTTTGGACCAACTGGCCGAGTCCTTCCATCGTTGCGGACCAAATTGCTGAGTTCTTCCGCCATTGTAGACAAACTTGTTGAGTTCTTCCGGTCAAAAACTCAGCTTTTCCTTTCGTCACTACGGCGGAAACTCACCAATTCCTTCCAACGCTATGGCGGAAAATCACCAACTTTTTCCACTGTTGCGGACGAACTTGCTGAGTTTCGCTGTCGTTGCAGACG
Organism: Larix kaempferi; assembly: GCA_027924585.1. Taxonomy (NCBI): domain Eukaryota; kingdom Viridiplantae; phylum Streptophyta; class Pinopsida; order Pinales; family Pinaceae; genus Larix; species Larix kaempferi. The sequence continues at coordinate 4,260,257 of BSBM01000131.1, forward strand.
AACTCGCCAAGTTCTTCTGGTTTGGCGAACTTAAAAATTTCCGGTCGACCATTTTGGCAAAAACTCGTCAGTTCCTTCCGCCATTCCGGCGAAAACTCATAATTTCTTCCCGATACAGACTTAGAAAAATTTTCAAAAACACTTTAGAAAAATTTTCAAAAATTTGAAAGTTTGAAATTTTTCTTAATGGTCTATAATGAGCAGGAAGCATACTTACCCCTGCAAGCTGTGATAGGTAGCCCATGAAGGCCCAAATGTTGCAACCTTCGCTCTGATACCATCTGTCACGTACCCACCTATCTATCCAATTCGTGGAATGGAACATGATGGCAAATGTTGGTGGATTTTACATAAACTCATCCCATACATTAGATTTTAAAGCAAAGAAATACATGTGTGCAGATGTAAATCAATTAAACATGCACAACAAAATGAAAACCTCATCCACACACATTACATGATGCCATTCAATTTAACACAGCCAACAAATTAATACATTTGCAGAAGTAATTACATAAGAAAATACTCATCTTGATGTAATGTTGTCCCAACAACTAGCTATGTCACTGCAATGTTCCTCCCAACCGTAGGTCTTTTCCCAGCCTGTATTATTTCATCACTCAGAGACCACCCCCGAGCTGGGCATGATATCTACAAGGAACTTGGGACTCTCAAACCTTGCACGGCCAAAGCAATGGATACCCATCTCAACCCCAACATTCTTTTACACACAGTAGCTCAAAACTGGCATGGATACACAATTCAACCATGGATTCACAGAATCGGGTCTATGGGTTTTCCCCAAAACGTGGGCACACCAAAAATGGATTGTGGGAAGAGGGAATCAACTCGAGGGAAGAAAACCGATTTCTCCCACAGATGTATGAGCATTCAGTGGGCCAAAACGGCCTCAATTAAACCCCAAATCGTTTCCCCTCTCTTCCCCACTGTTAGGCACAACAAAAATGCCCTTCCCAACTAGGAAAACGAAGGTAAACACAATAAATTCATGGAGGGAAATGCCCAGGAAGATCTAAACTCATGGGAGAGCAAAGCTGGTTGATGGGTAAGGGCTTGGGGAGCAATTCATGGCTCTTTTCTTTCCCAAAAAGCCGAACACATTTTTCCATGTAGGGTGGCTTGTCCATACTTGAATTTGGACAGCCATACCTCCCATTCCCCAAGGCATTAACTACCTCAACCAACTCTTGGAAGAAATCAATGATTGGGGTACAAAAGTCAACATGGGTAGTTGAGGGTTCATGGGTTCTCTCATTGACACTTGGCTTGACTCAATTGGCTCAAGGGTTTGAATATATTCCTCCCAATTCCTTGTAATATCATGCCCCCATCTCTTGTTGCATTGCATAGATAGTTGTGGGCATTTATATTAAAATGCATATTTACAATTCCCATGGTTCTCTAGCACATGGGTAGCATAATTTCAAATACTTGTCTCTTAAAGGTCGATCGTTCACTAGCGGGCCTTGGCCTTGAGCTCCACGCTAGGAATCATACATAATATGCATTCATTGTTTACATTATAGCCCAAAATATTATAAGGGTCAAAATGGGGGATGTGACAGAGAGAATCTTGCAGGTGTTTCATTTTCCCTAGTGGCCTCATAGCCCATCTTGGGGTTGGCTCTCAATATAAAGAGTAATTGTTGGAAAAAGTGCCTACGGTTGGGTGGAAAATCACTCTTACACATCCAGTTGCTTGGATCTTCTTCATTTAAAGATAAGTATTCTCTTGTATTTGAATCTGCAATGATTTTATTGATGCTTGTAATGAGTATGCTTGCATATGAATGCTATGTGTGCATGGATCGAGTTTATTTCCGCTATGTATTTTGACTATGCATCTACACCTACATTTTAAATGTTATGAATTTGTAATATGTATATGGGGAGAAATTTAGAAGTCCTTAATTCATTCATGTCCCCCTCTATTGGATAGATTTATGGATGGGGATGTTATAGGAAAATATTTCACCTTCAATTGATGTGGACATTTCTGTCACCCTTGGCATCACTAAGATGGAGCCTCTTGTTCCCAACAAGAATTCACTACTTACAAATCATTGTCACAAGAGTTTAGAATATCATATCATAGTCATATTAAAAAATGCTAGGGATCAATCCCTCCACTGTTGAACATCATATTGACACATAGCCTAAAACCCTACCAGTTCGACATAAACAACAACCGATACACCCATCCAAATCACCTTTCATCAAACAAAGATAGAGAAACTCCACCAAGTTGGGTTCATCTATCCTATCACCTACACATCTTGGGTATCCAATTCCATCCCCATTTACAATAAATAGGGAACTATTCATGTATGCATTGATTTGAAAGACTCAAATCAAGCTTGTCCCAGAGACAATTTCCCAATCCCTTTCATCGACCAAGTTGTTGATGCTTGCACTAGGCATGAAGTACTATATTTTATGGATGGATTCTTTGGGTACAACCAGGTATATATTTGGCAGTATGATCAATAAAACGAATTTCACTATGCCATGGGGCACCTTCACTTATTGCATTATTTTATTCAGACTTAAGAACACTAGAGACACATTTCAACGTGCTATGTATTATGTGTTTAATGAATTATCATGCATCATCTTGGTCTACCTTGATGACCTCATAGTTAAGTCTAAAAATCATGTCGACCATCTCACCGACCTTCGCACCATATTTTTGTAATGTCGGTAATATAACATATGCTTGAACCCCCTCAAGTGTGTCTTCTATGTCATAGAAGGATGTTTTCTCGGGTTCATTGTCTCATGGCAAGGAATCACCATTAATCCCTTGAAATTTAAAGCCATCCTCAAATCCCCCCCCTAAAGACATGATGCTAGTTGCAAAGCATCCAACGAAAAACAAAATTTCTTCATCACTTTGTTCCTTGTTTTCCTACCCAAGATCAAGGATTATTAAGTGTCCTATGAAAGGACATTTCTTTCTGATGGGAAGACCAAGCACAAAGTACCTCCAAGGAATTAACAAATGCACTTACCTCCGCCCAATTGATTTCTTTACGTAACTTCGATAAGGATTTTACCATTTACATCTTGGCATCCCCTTCTCAATTATTGGAGTCTTAGTTCAAATAGGTGAGGATCATTGCAAGCATGTAATTTACTACATCAGAAAGATATTTCCTGGACCACCACTCAATTAAATCCCTTCCAAGAAGTTGGCCTTGGCCGTGAGCATTTCATTTCATAAAATTCGCCACTACTTCTTGCTACGCAAGATAATGGTTGTCACAAACTCCAACCCCATGTGGTACATACGACCCCAAAAGGAAGAAATCCTTGGCCCCCATTGGGTACACTACCGATCTCCCAACTGTCGCAATGATACCCCCTGTAAACAATCAATTTCTTGATGAACATTTGTTCACACTTTCCACCAAAGATCCCTTGTATGATGATATTCTCTCATATCTCCACACATAAATTTTCTTCCCATCTCTCACGTAGAGATCATCATTGCATCTGTCACCAAGACCCTCATTACCTCCATTATATACATTCTTATTGATGAGTTTCTGATTCCATCATGTTATGTTGTTTATCTCATGGTGTGGTCGAGTGAGTCCTTATTGATTGCCATAACGACGCATGTGGTGGCCACTTATCTGGATAGGCCAATACCCAAAAAATCATGTGCACCGGATAACTTTGGCCATGTAGTGCCCCCCTAACCCAATCCGACCATTGGGAGGGGACACTGGCCAAACTTGGCGTCTCAAATTTTGCCCCAAGTCCATAATACTATTTTCAACAACAAAATGTGTGCAAAAATGCAATACACATGCACAGTGAAATTCAAATATATCCACACACATCTAATATGAAAATACAAGCATAAACATTACAGGCATCAAATAAAACATTTCAGATTCAAATACATGAGAGTACTTATATTTAAGAAATGCAGATCCAAGCAACTGGCTATTTAAGAGTGCTTTTCCACCCAACCATAGGCACTCTGTCCAACATATACTCTTTTTGTTGCTGAGAGGCCACCCCTAAGATGGCCTATGAGGCTACCAGGGTGAAGGAAACACCTACATTATTCTATCTCTTAGACCACAACCCATTATGCTCTCCATTCTTATCCAAATGCTCCTACAGATCTCTACAGGGGTCTCTCTCAACCCTAGTGGCTCTGTTTGTAACTCTTCCTCGGGTTCCACCTAAATCACATCCCAATCAATCACATGGTTAGGATCATGCACATATTTCTTAAGCAAAGAAACATGAAAAACATTATGATCTCTAGTGTTAGCAAGCAATGCAATTCTATATGCAACTGGTCCTATTCTCTCAAGCACTTCAAATGGCCCACAATATCTAGGTGATAGCTTGGAACAACTTCCAATCTTCAAGGAACTCTTCCTTTGCCTCACTCTAAGGTAAACATTATCCCCAACATGAAAATCTCTATGCACTCGGTTCTTATCTTCATAAATTTTCTATCTATCTTGGGATGCCTTTAAATTTTGCCTAATATTTGCAACCTCTTGTTCCATTTCCTTAAGAAATTTTGTCCCAAGTACAATTCTATTAACTTAATTATCCCAAGTAACTGGTGTTCTACACCTTTTGTCGGGCACAGATTCAAATGGAATCATGCCCAATGATGCTTGTTTCCCATTATTATATGCAAACTCTACCAAATGTAGATAGCATTCCCACTTGGATGGTTTGTCCATCACATACATGCGTAGCATGTCTTCAAGCACCTGATTGACCCTTTCCTTTTTTCCCATCTATTTGTGGATGGTAGGCGGTACTAAATTTTGGCTGCATACCCAAATCAACAAAAAGTGTTTTCTAGAAATTTGAGGTGAACTTAGTATCTCTATCTAAAATTATTTCTTTACGAAAACCATGCAACCTGAAAATTTCCTTCATAATTCTTTTTGCAATAACATCCATTTTATACGTGGATTTAACTGGTATAAAGTGTGTTGCCTTAGATAATTTATCCACCACAACCATGATGGAATCATGCTGCCTCACTGTCATTGGAAAACTTGTAATAAAATCCATGGATATCACATCCCATTTCCATTCCGGAAATTGCAAAGCCTGCAACAAACTTGTTGAGTGTTGATGTTCAACCTTTACTTGCTGACATTTCATACACTTAGAAATATACTCCACAATGTCCTTTTTCATTCCTGACCAAAAATATTGCTTTCTCATTGTAGCAACTGTTTTCTGGTATCCTGGGTGACCAGAATATGGAATTTTATGGATTTCATCCATAACAATCCTTCTCAAATCTGCCACATTAGGAATATAATTTTTTATTTATAAACAAGAAGTCCATCACCTTCCAAATGGTAACCTTCATACCTCTTTTTCAAATTCTGTTGTTGCAATTTGTCCTTTATTTGCACATACAGTTCATCTTCAAGAATACAGTTAGTAATCTGTTGCCTCAAATTTGATTGGAATGTACTAATGGCTGCTACATGCATCTCATGTACTTTTCTGCTAAGTGCATCAACCACCTTATTTTCTTTACCTTTTATGTGTTTGATTTCAAAATCAAACTCACATAAAAATTCCAGCCATCTAGATTTCCTAGCATTTAATGTTGGTTCCTCAAACAAATATTTCAGACCATAATAGTTTGTCCTTAGTTCAAATTTTCTGCCCATTAAATAGTGCCTCCATATTTTCAAGGCGTGCATTGTGGCTGCAAACTCCACATCATGAGTAACATAGTTCTTCTCATGCTCCTTCAAATTCCTTGACTCGTAGCATACCACATGGTTTTCTTGCACAAGAACTCCTCCAAGTCCATCTTTACATACATCTGTGCATACCACAAAGTCTTTTTCCATATTTTCAATCTTTAGAATTGGAGCACTTGTGAGAATCTTTTTCAACACTTGGAAGCTTTCTTCACATCTTGATGTCCACTCAAACTTTATCCCCTTCTTTTGCAAAGAAGTGATTGTGTGTGCGACCTTGCAGAATCCTTCAATAAAACTCATGTAGTAACCAACAAGACCCATAAAAGATCTCACATCTGTCACATTTCTTGGAGTTGGCCAATTCATGATGGCTTCAATCTTCTTGGGATCCACCGATATTCCCTCCTTAGAGATAATGTGACCCAAATAATGAATTTTATTTTTATAAAAGTCACATTTGGTTAGCTTTGCATACAACTTATTCTCCCTTAGCAATTGCAAATCCATTCTCAAGTGTTCTTTATGCTCTTCTTCATTCTTGGAATAAATAAGAATGTCATCTAGAAATACAAGAACAAACTTGTCCAAATACTTGCTAAAAACACTATTCATGAGACACATGAATGTAGCTGGTGCATTGGTGAGACCAAATGGCACCACCACAAACACATAGTGCCCATACCTTGTTCTAAAGGTTGTCTTGTGAATGTCTTCTTCCTTGATTCGCACTTGATGATAACCATATCTCAAATCAATCTTTGAGAATAGCTTTGCCCCTCTCATTTGATCAAACATATCGTCAATTAGAGGCAAGGGGTACTTGTTCTTCACTGTAATTTTCCTGTAATCAATACATAACCTGAGCATTCCATATTTCTTCTTCACAAAAAGTACGGGTGCTCCCCATGGACACACACTTGGCCTTATGTACTTCTTTTCCAACAACTCTTGTAGTTGTATTTTCAGCTCTAATAATTCTGGTGTACTCATCGTGTAAGGTGTCTTAGAAACTGGAGCATCTCCTAGAACAAGATCAATTGTAAAATCAATGTTGTAGCTAGGGTTTTCACCCCAGCTTGTGCGAATGAGCACCTACTAAGGAGAAGGGACTCCTTAGTAGCAGTTCAATAAACAGTAATTAAAAGACAAGATATTAAAATGAAAATTATACTAAGCATGTGCATGAAACATAAAAAGACAAGAGATAATGTAAATGGTTTTTGTATTAAAGCTTTACCTCCAATGTGAGGGTTGGTGAAGTTCTTGCAATGATCCAAGAGGGTTGCTCCAAACTCCAGCTTTGCTCCTTCTCTTTCTCCAATGGTGGAAATGGGCCAAAAGGGGCTCTCAATGGTGAAAGTAGCTCAAGGGCGAGCTAGGGTTTCAAGAGAGATTTTGGCAGAGTAAGGGTATTCTTGATTGTGGATATGAAATGAGGGGTCTCCATCACCTATTTATAGTTTTTTGGTGGTGGAGTGCTGGCCCATGGTTTTGGGAACCATATGGTTTAGGTCAGCTGTATAGGGTTTTTTCCTCCTTTTTCCTCATTATTTTATATTTTTTATTCCCTTTTTAGAGGGTTTTTTCTATTTTAGAGGAATTTTGGATATTTTTGGAGGAAAAGGGGGTTTTTAGCCTTTTTGAGGCTTTTTTGATGGTTTTGTGGCCTTTTGGAGGCTTTTTAGTGGGATTTGCAGGGTTTTTAAGGGAAATATGGTAGGAAAATGGACAAATGAATCATGTAATGGGGTAGATGAGGTAGTGAGCACTTTTTGGGTGTTAACAAATGTCCCTCTTTGGAGTAAGTCTTTGAACTTCATCGGGAAACAAATCCTTGAATTCTTGCAAAACATAATGGTCTTCCAACTTGGAAATTTCATTTTATGTTTCCTCCAAAATATGGGATGCATACAATTGGGAACCTTTCTTATAGAATTTCTTCAACTGCATGGCTGAAATATTCCTAACAAAAACTACCTTTGGAATGCCCTTTACAACCCTTGGGTTTCCTTCTTCATCAATACACTCAAAAGTCTTGCTGTAGCAATCAAGTTTAACTCTATGGGCTTCCAACCAGTCGATTCCAATGAGAATGTCATAGGAACCAAGTGGCAAAATGTTCAGATTTGCAAAAGTGGATAGTCCACCCATTTCCAATGGACATTTCTCCATGATTTCACTAACTTTCCTCTTAGTTCCAATGGCTAGTTGGACTAACCATGATTTACCATGCTTTGTTTTCTTAAAAGCACAAATCTCAACAATTTTAGGACTGATATAACTATTAGTAGATCCAGGGTCAATCAAAATAGAAATAGATTTCTTAGAAATATTACCTTCAAATTCAACCACAGTTGACTGATGGTTTGCTTGGCGGTCCTCTAGTGTTGCATAAATTCTAGGGACGGTTCTTGCCACTTGACTCACTGTTTCAACTCCTTCGATGTTGTGAACTTGCTTTTCACTCCCATTCTGATGTGCACAGTTCCTAAGCATGTGGTCCCCTCCACATCCCCAACATTGAATAGGTTCTCTTGGATCTATTGGCTTGTCTCCCAACATCATAGCTGGATTAGTCACACCCCGTGGTGGATGCCTTGGTTGATTTCTGAATTGAGGAGGCTGGAACCCCTTCTTTCTTTGGTCAAACTTTTCATTTTTCTTATCCTTCCATGCCTTATGGAATTCTGTTTTTTTTGTTGGTGTTTATTCTGATCTAGAGGTTTTTCCAATGTAGACCCAGGTACTTTGCGGTGCAAGATACCAACAAAACATCTATTCATCGGCCCTTTTGGCAACAGACTGCAAGCAACCTGAGGTCTCACCCGAGGTGAAGTTGAGGGGGTGGTTGCAGAAGCAGGTTTCCACAACCTTCTGATGTGAGTGTTTAAACTGGTTAATGCGCAGCACGGTGACAGACTGCGCGCTGTGGTCAATGACTGTGTGAAGTCTTCTACTTCACGTCGAGTAGTGCGGCAAGCAAGGATGCTTGTGCTACCAGCGCATCCACGGACTGCGCAGTGGGGCTACTTCCAGCCTACGACGTCAAGCTATCAACAACTTATCGTGCAACACTTCTAATGGATTGGTGCGTCAACTAGACCACACGATGACTACAATACTTGATCACTTCCACTAACCCTTGATTCTTTGTCCTTACTCGTTTCAACAATACTTAGAATGATTAACGTTTATTACTTATGTAAATAAGTGAAATGCGCAATGTTGTGCGCTCTGATATCGCGATCTTACCTTAACAATTACTCTATGATTATTTAATAGGTTCATGCATCCAAATACTTCGAGATGCTGATCTTTAACATTTATCCATGTATGAGCTACCTAACATCTTATTCCATCCCTTCCGCGGTGAATACAGATAAAAGTAAACATATACCAGATAACTATAACTTCAAGCATTCATACTGTAAATAATTCAAACAACTGAATAATGGAAACCATACACAACAATCACATAACACAATTTTTAACATGGTTCACTCCCCAGGATGGGAAGCTACGTCCACAAGAACTGTTGTTTTTTTATCTTAGGAAAGGGTGCAATAGTTCTTCATTTGCGCACTCAGCTGCAGACGTCCTTCTTCCTCAAAATTAGGTATTTGCGCATTCAACTGCAGAGCCTTTACAATAGATTTTTGCTCAAAGATTCTAACAATGTTCAACAATACCCAAGTACAAAAAGTAACCCTTTCCCATACAAAAATTCCTTATATATAGATCATTCCCATAGGTCATGTCTTTGCATTACAAAGGAAAAACCCTTAGGTTTACAAAACTGTCACGGTTTTCCCAAAACCAGACCGCTGGTGTCTGGTAGCGGATCTTCTGTCACGCGTGCGCCAACAAGTTGCTTCCGTCGAGTTGTTCCTTCTTTCACGGCCTTAGATGACTGGTTCAAGTAGTAGTTCTCTATTTGTGTGATCAGTCACCTACCTCCCGATCTGCACCTACCCACCGCTTGGTAGTTATCGAGCCTCTTTGCCAAAAATAGATCTCCGATGACATAACCAGAATCTGTGTCATCTTCTGTCCAACACTCTGCTTAGCTGGATCTTCCGTTGACCGACACATCATAACAATGTTCTCCTCGCAACATTGTCTTTGTAGTTCTTCCGACAGTGCGCTGCGTGCAACTTTGCAACATACCAAAACTTATCCCAAAATTGTTCCAACTTAACTGCTCTCAGCTCCGCAATTCTTAAAGTCCCTCCTGCTAAAAAATACCCCACCTGGGCCAGGCCCAACAGGCCCCTAACACTTACATGTGGCTCGTCCCTGAGCCACCTGCAACTTCTTCAAGGTGTTCCGCTGATTGTGGGGTGATCTTCACAGCGAACTCATTGAATGTGCCGATCAATTTTTCTACCGCGGACGGTCTTCGTATCTTGCTTGATTTGCCCGACTGTTTCCAGCATCTCATGTGTTATCTCGTGGCCGATTTGGCCTTCCACCTGCTCATGATTCTGGTGCAGCTCCTTTAACTTTTCTTCGATCTCCTGCGATATCGTGTCGGCCTCTTCTAACAATGGCTGCGACTTATCGCCCATTTCTGTCTCTTTCTCATGTAAGGTTTGCACTTCATTCTTGAGGGTGTTGATTTCTCTGTATTTTAGCAGCTTATCTCTTGCTGGTAGCACCTTAACTTCTTCACCCATATTTTCCAGTGCTTCTTGCTTTTCTTTCACTTCCTTCTTTACCTCCAGCAACTGTTGATCTTCTTCAAGGGCATTAAATTCCTTCGACGCTACTTCCAATAGACTCTGGCACTTAGCCACTTTGGCAGCAATATTCTGTGCTGGGGTCTTCACTACTCCCTGTTTTAATTGTTGTTCATCTGGTGGGTTCTGTGGATTGATCTACGCATTCAAGGTAGCAATTTCAGACTCATGGAGAATCTCCATGTATTCCTTCTCTGTGTTAAGACTAGTGACCAGATCGCCAATCTTGATAATAGTATCTGCTGGTTCTAGTTGTACTTCAAATTCATCTATGTTATCTGCAACCGTAGTGATCGTGGACTCCAATCTTAGCCTATGATCCTACTCATCTTGCAATTGCATAGTTCTCCATGAGCTATATTCCTCTAGCTTCCTGTTAGTAGCTTGCAACTCAACCTGTCCTTTCACGCTTCTATGGTTCTGTCATGCATTTCTTCACAAACTTGCGTCTGCAAGTAATGTAGGTCTGGCAATGGTATCTTTGCAAGATCAAGCTCCACGCGCTTTACATTCTTCGTATCTAGAATTACTTGATCAGGTAATGGAAACCTTATAGATAATGGTTGCAGATGGACAACATAGGACCTCGTGGGAACAGTGATTTGCTACTGCGAAGTCCCCGCCAACTCTCCTTCAGCCTTTGATTCTCATGGAAAGGGTAATCTTTTGCTTACTTCATCAATTTATGGGGAAATTCCTTGCAATGTAGTTAGTTTCTGGTCCAAACTGTCCAGAATCGCCTTTTTCGTCTTCTCCTTATCAGTCGAGAGCTCTTCCATTTGCTCAGTGACCTTTGCGACGATCATTAGGTAGTCATCCTGGCGAAGCACTGTGTCCAATTGGTCTTTACTTGATTTCTGTTTCTTCCTTGGTTCCTTGCACCCTGAAGGACTCCCAGTGTCCTTCCTTTTCGCTGACTCTTTATCTTCTACTATGGGACACGGGATAGGGTTATCCTCGCCAGAATCACTTTGGATATCCACAACCTCAACTCGAAATTCAACTGGCCATTATTTCATGATATTTTTAATATCTTCCTCGTACATGTGTTAGTTTCATGGGTATGAGTCAGGATTCTTCCACTGTGCTTTAGCTAAAATCAAGATGCATTTCATCGCAGCATAAAAGTTGACAACGCGGATATATTTGCTTGTTACTTGTTTTGGTATTCGAGAAGTAAGCATGATGGCCCCATGCAACTGGTCATAATATGTGTAAATGACTAGTGTTGTCTCGTGCTGTCTTCCTGGATTCAAATTTGCCCAAAGGTTCTGATAGCGAGCACCTCTGCAGTCTGAAGTGTTCGTGCTCACTCCAACGTATTGCTTCGGTTCTTTTCCTCACTGGGTTGATAGGTCCCACGAAATCAATTGCCCATTTTTCGAATGCCTGTAAGGTCAGTTGAGGATTCAACGGCATTTCATCTCTTCTTGATGGCTTCCCTATCCTTTGACAAACATCGCAGCTCTGGCAATGTTCCTTTGAATCTTTGTGGATTGTTGGCCACCATAGTCCTGCGCGCAATATCTTCTGCGCAGTAGCCCTTCCTGCATAGTGGCCTCCTGCTGCTCTTGAATGTGCATCGACCAATATATATGGCTTCTCATGCTCCAATACGCACCTTCGTATTACTTCATCAGGTCCTAATTTGTACAACTGCCCTACAATAATGGTGAAGTCTGCGGCTCGCACTACCAGTTGCTTCTTCTGCTGCGTAGCGAATTGTTCAGGTGCGAACCCTGTAGTTAGAAAGTCAATAATGTCTTGATAATACTCTTCGGCGACCTGCATAGTGAACAACTGTGCATTAGGAAGATTGCCTTCAAGATTCGTAGGCTCTTCTCCTGAATCAATATTGGACAGATGATCAGATCCCAAGTTTAACCTACCTAGCTTAACCACTATTTCAAAATCATACTCTTGGAAGAGTAGTAGCCATCTGCATATCCACCCCCCTAACACTGGCTTATTGACCAGGTATTTCAATGCAGAATGGTTAATAAACATAGAGAAGTGTGCACCAAGCAAATAGTGTCTAAACTTTTGTAGCACATATACCATTGCGAGTCCTCTTTCAGTAGTGGTATAATTCTTCTCATCAGATGAAAGCTCTCTGCTCAAAAATGCAATGGGATGATCAATGCCTCCTTCTCCTAGCTGAGCAAGAACAACATCCAATGTTATACATGAAGCATCAACATGGACGTGAAATGACTTTTCCCAGTCTGGAAAAACTAGGATTGGCGTAGTGACCATTTTATCTTTCAATGTGTCAAATCCTTTCTCACAGTCCTCATTCCAAATGAACAGTGCATCTTTCTTTATAAGCTTCTCCATTGCTATAGTTATCTGCGCATACCCTTTTATGAATTTTCTGTAGTAAGTGGTATGCCCTAGTGTAGTGCGCAATTGTTTAACTGAATTAGGTGTAGGAAAATTTACGATAACTGCGATCTTCCCTGGATCAACCATCAAGCCCTATTTACAGACTATGTGCCCCAATAGAATCCCATAAGAAACAAAAAAAATACATTTCTTCAGATTCAAAGAAATTTGCTGCTGTCTGCAGGTTTCCAGCATCATCCTGAGGTTCGCGGCATGGTTCTTCACTAGCCCAAAAATGGTCCAATCATCAAAGTAAACCTATAAAAATTTATGTATGAATTCTTTAAATGCTGCGATCACCACTCTAGAAAATATGGCTAGTGCATTCTTCAGTACAAAAGGCATCACTGTATATTGGAACGATTCCCATTCTGTGGCAAATGTTGTCTTGTGCTTATCGGTCGGATCAATTCTTATCTGATGGTATCCAGAAAATCCATCAGTAAAAGAGTATGCCTCATTCCCTCCAACGTTATCAAGTACTTCATCGGTAAAAGGTGTAGTAAATGGGTCATTCATCAAAGCATCATTAAGCTTTATGAGATTAACACAGATCCTGATCTCACCCTTTGTTTTCTTGTCTTGGACAACCATCCGACTTATCCATTCAGATTCTTCAACGGGCTCAATGATCCCTGCATCGAGCATCATGTCGAGTTCTGCCTTAACTCGTTCTTTGTAGCACGGATTCAATCTATATGGCCTTTTCTTTATAGGTTCCGCGCCAGGATTAAGAGGAATTCTCATCACTCCTAAGTCTCCCAGAATGACTTTCATATCTGTGAACTTGGTCGGGAATACTTCCTGATATTCCTGTAATATACCCGCGATCTCCGCAACTGTATCGTCATCCCAATAGTCTCCTATTGCTGCGAAATTCGGTTCTTCACGGGTGCCGATGTTCACTTTCTTTGTTTTAACCGATCCAATCATATCAGGAATTTCCAGTGGAGGTCCTTCTACTTCATGCGTTCCTTCTGATTCAGGAATCTTTATGTTGCGCGGGTCCTCCTCATCGATGTCATCCTTTTCTTCAACTTTTTTGGCTAAGTTATAACAGTCCAAGGCCTGCTCTACTTGCTCTATCCAATCTGGTTGTAGACTGGAAAGTACGTTGTTTGCTTCAAAAACCTCTTCTAGTGTTATGTTTTCCTCCGTGCAATCTGGCCTAAATATCTTTCTTTTGATAAGCTGCAACGCGTCATTCATAGTAGGATGGTCATCTTCAAAGCTAAAGTCCTTCTGGAAGCTCGCAGTGAGGACATACCAATCCGCGGTTCCTCTACGTAGCTCCTCTTCTAGATATCATTTCTTTGGAATAGGCTCCTCCAGTGTATGCACAAAGAGATGTACCCATTCTGTTTGTGGTCTTTCTTCCCAAGCTTTTGCACATGCTGCAGTATGATCCTTTGGATTTGTCTAGCCATTATATTTCTCAAACGATAGTGTAACCTTATCAGCGAATCTGATTTGTAGTTTTTTTCTGCACTGGTCCCAAGTTGTCAATGTCTTTTTATGCATATCCCACCATCTGGCAGGTGTTTCTCGCAGTGCCATGTCTAATGCTGAAACGCGATGTTCATCTGCAACTGCTGTAGTGTATTCTTTGATAAATGAATAGACGTTAGCTGTACCATCATAAGTGGGGATTGGACTTACCTACTTTCCAATCCAACGGAATGACTTTGTAATTGTCACACATCTCCTGGCAAATACTTCATACATTCTGTGTTGCCAATTTTCTAATCCCGCCTCAGAGTCTGAGATGCAAGAACTATCACAACGCCAGCTGAGTGTTCCATCTGCAGTAGGATGAGTATAATCCGCAACATTTGTTGTCATCTTATAGATATGGTTGAGATATTGAGCTCTGTACTCTTCTTGAATTGGTTCAACATATCGCTCCCCCTACGAAGGATCCAATCGTGTGACGACCCTTATGTCATTGCCTTCAAATATCATTTTCATTGTCTTCAGATTTATGATGGTGGAGTTTTTCATTGCCCAATCTATACCCAGCAGTGCCGGATAAGGATTGTTATCATCCACGATTTCAATTACTTCGAAGTCTGCATAACTTCACACTCCATCAATTTCGACAATGGTATTGGGTAACCTCCCCAACGATATAACTATGCCCTGATTATCCATTCTTAACTGTATAGGTGACCACTGTAACTTTGGTTTTCCCATCGCTTTCCATGTCTACTTGGTCAAGACATTTACTTCAGATCCAAGATCAAGAATGATCTCGTCCATCTCATAGTCTCCAATCTGTGCAGTGAACCACATTTCCCTCCCGGTTCTTTTGGGACTCCTAATGTTATGTACTACGTTATGGGAAATCCTTCTCTCAATGTGTGATTCATATTGATTTATCAGTTTTTCAAATTCCATAAGAGTGTCTTTGTTCTTTAACAACTTGATGCAGCTTCGTAGGAACTGCGCAATTGAAGTGGCTTTATCTGGTACAACACACATCTGATCATATGCCAGTGGCATGTATTCTATTTGTGGTACTTCGCTATGCAACGGGATTCTCGATGAAGTAGGTGGTGGTTGTTGAACGTGTCACGTGCTTCGTCAAATACTTCTTTATTTTTCTTTAAGTTCAAAGGAGGTGCTTTTCCAGGAGCTTTTCTAATCCATACTGTTTCTCCAGGGGTCTTTTTAGCATCAGTTGTTCCAGAAGTTGAGGCTTCTGCGCTTCTATCTTTTCCTGTATCTGCTCCACTGCTTGTCATTGCATTTATACTTAGATCTATAGGTCTGTTCTCTGCTGCGATCAACTGAATGTTAGGGTTCGGAGTTTCTGTCCTTCTCCGCTTCTGCATTTCTACCTCAAGAACAGGGTAGTCTTCAATCACATGATCAAATGATTTACAATAGTTTCATGTTGTGCATGGATTAGTACAATCTCTAGATACGTGACCTAGATGGCCACAATTATAGCAGATTACCTGGCCTCGGCCTCTTCCTTGACCTAGGCCAGAATTTCTTCCTTTGCCGCGGTATCCACCTCTTCGGCCTCTTCCTTGAGCTAGGCCATAATTTCTTCCTCTGCCGCGGTATCCACCTCCCCGGCTCTATATGCACCCTAATCGTAGTAGGTGTTCTCCTATTTGGGCGGGTGTTACAACGTAATCTTCCACCTTGTGAGCATCAGCATTCTTTGGCTTCTAGGATCCATTTCACTGACTCAGATCCACTTTATATCCTTCAGACATATTTTTTCCTCATTTTTCCTCTGACCCACTTGTTGCATCATTATAGCAGGCGTACCCATGAATTGCATTACTATAGCCCGCGGGTATCAAGTAAAATGGTAAAAATCACTAGTTTATTATTTTTTACTCCCAAAAACCGGTCATTGGGTGACCTTTGGCTCTCCATCTTCCCAAGTAACGTCTCGATGTGTCCTTTCACTTACCTTTGAGAGAACTATATATTGAGCACATATGGCTTATGGATGGGAGGGAAAAAGAAGAGCAAGAGAATTCTAATGGATTTTTGCCCTATCTTGAGTCTACAGTCATTGATCCTTGTAGTTGTGAACCCTTTATGTTCACCTTCCAAACTCCTATCTAGTTTGAGTTTTCCATTCATGGAGGATTGATGTGGTGGAGGCACAAGTGGATTGATCTAGATCTTGGTTTAGATTGGTTTTCGACAAGAGTTCGTATTACTTTGTACTTCTTCTTGTTTATTAATAGATATACTCATATTCTCATCCATTAATGTTGTAAATGTTGTTTATATTACATTGGGTTGCATTTACTTGTTATATCATGGACCATTGCTATTGATGATGTTAATGCCGTTTATATATTATATGTACTTGTTGTATATTGGATGTCAAGACTAATTTGCAGATTCAAGTGCATGGATTAAAAACCTCCAACGGGGATTTACATCAAACATTTGGATCGAAGTTGGTTATCTTCTTCATTATCTTAGCATTGTCATTTATATAGCATAGTTCTGAGAATTGAGTTGATTTCTGGTAGTCATCTATCTGTTGTGGTATACCCCAAGCCATAGTGAGTTTTCTCCAACACAGAAATGGCCACTCCGCTGGGGAAAACATCCATCTTGGGGATTTTTTGAGCCTTAGTCCATAATTAGAATTGCTATTTGTCAAAGCTCTGTGTCACTTATCTGTCGTTGAGATACACTATAGAAAACTTGCTTTTTCTAAGCCATTGGACTCTCTATTTTCAAATTTACCTTTCCTCGCTCGCGGGCTAGATTAGCTCTGCCCGTGTATACCCGCATCTGTTTACTCTACTGCTCGCGGGTACCCACAGGTATTCCTTCGACAGTAGCATACAACTGCTTTTGTTGGTTTATGACCTTTGGTTGTTGTTGGGTTGGTTTTGGTTGATCTTGAGTCTTTGCTGGCCTGTTTCTTGACTGTTCCATGCCTTGGTTGTGACCAGAACTCTTTGTTTTTCTTGGTTGAGCCTTGTTGGTTTTTTACCCATCTTTGGATTTAACCTTGTTGGTTTTTTCCTTTTGAGCTCATTCCTTTGGCTGAGTCTTACTGTTTGGTATCTGCCTGGTTGTCTTAGTGATCTCCTTGGCATATCAGTGACTAGATAGTAGGATTTTGCTTGCATTTTTCATTTCCATATATTGAAAAATACAAAAAAAAAATACATATAGTTTTTGCATTTTCCTTTCGTTTATAAGAGAAAATACAAAAAAAAAAATTGCTTTTATGTATTGCATCTTGCATTGAGTGCTTTCTGCCTTCATTTAGATTCTAATTGTGCATTGAAAAATATAAAAGGATTGCATATTTATTTCGAAATCGTTGGTTTGATTGTGCATATTAGGGGCATTGTTTTCATTGGATAGATGAGTCTAGGATTTGACGATTTTGCATACCATTGAGTCTTACACATCACTAGTTTCACGATCATATCCCTTGAGTAATCACATCCATTAAAATTAATGCTTAATCTTAAAATTGATTAGACCGATTTTATTTACAGGGTACACCAACTAGCATAAGTTTAGAGTCTTGGAATAGATCATTGTGAGTTAACAATCCAAGACTACTAGACGAAACATTAGGTGTCTGACCAAGGAGTGGAGGAATCCATGGTATAGATCGGTGTTCTCAGGAAGCTCTACTCAAGCCAGAGTTAAGCACGACGTCACAGGAAGTTGGTTGAAGGGATATCCCTCTGATACCAGCTGAACGTGGGAGATATTTCCAGGATTTGTTCGTATCTAGGGGTATCGGAGGTTCGTCCTCTTGTGCTTCGGGCTTAGCTACCTTGCCCATACGACTGATCCCACCTGCGACTGTCCCCCTGAGCATTGGTTATATTGTGGTGACCATAGTTGCCTTACCTAGGTATCATACAAGGTACTTGCAGTGGTTATACTGTTTGTGTCCTGAGTCAGATAGGGATTGGACAACACAGTTGTGTTTGTGCAGTGGACTTGACCCTGTACACGTAGTGAAGCCTGGGTGTCTCTATAACTGATTTTGTTACCTACGGTTATAGTTTGGGAGTCTCAAGACTCTCCTAGGCGAGACATACCGGCTCTAGTGTCGAGTTTTCATTTAGGCACTCTGTTTGTTTGCTCTTGGCTATAGTTTCTCTAGGCCTGCGCTTTTGATTTATTGTTTTTGATCGATAGTTGGCCTTTAGGGGACGTTTTGATTATATATTCTCCCCGGAGATATCGTGGCATGGAGCCCTACTCTCCATTGATCCTATCGATGGGCTGGTTTAAAGCCGACCGAGGTTTCATGCCGTATTGTTAGAGGACGCCGAAGGGCCCCCTCTGATTCTTCAGATTCTTACGAGGCTTACGTCCAAGACATCATGACTGCTACACATTCCGATACTGAGGAAAAACCTTCGACTCCATTGGGTAGAGTTGACCACACTTCCGATCCCCATACTCCTCGTGAGGTGTGGGGAGGTGATCCACCTGAGATTCAACTTGGTTCTATTTGGCCTAATCCACTTGAACAAGATCTGTTCCATCCTTCGAATCCAGATAATTATTTTCACAGAATGACAACCTTACCCGAGGACGAAGAACAGGATGATCTGTTCGTTCCTTCGTTTCCACGCAGTTATAGATACGGGATGCTAGAGTTACATGACGACATTGGTCCTACGATCAACCCAACAACACTCTCTTTTTGTATGCCTAGTCATAGTATAGTTGAACTTTCCACTATGTTTGGTAGTCACGCTGGCACTAGTCATGGTGTTAGCCATACTATACCCACTAGGGGCACTACGTTGTCTACTCACACACATTGTATGGGGACTGGTCACGTTCCTCCTAACAATGCTAATGTTTGAAGACGACGACCTCCTAGGATTTCCCAACCTAATAGGAACGTTGTTCGAAACATGACTCGCCATCCACCACCTAATACACATGCCGCTACTCGTCAACCTAGGACTACTTTTACAGATGTTAATGTTCCTCCCAACCACGGGGGTGGACATATGATGCATACTTTTGCATCCACTGCCGCCACTAGTGATGATAATGTAGGGGGTGGGAATATCTCCTATCCACATGGACATCACGCCACCATCCCTGCTACTAATCAGACCAATGTTGGAGTTGGGAATACTTCTCATGCTTCTGGTCACCACACGACTGCTCAAGCTAATCCTAATGCTGGGGGTGGGAACATACCATACCATTATGGTCATTACAACATGATTCCCACTATGAATAGTACATACATGCCCCATACTCATGGTGGAAACCCTTACTACAACACAGTCGATGTTGTCCACCAGTATAACCCACCACCCCAATATGGTTCTCAAAACACGCACATACCTGCTTACTCTCAAATGGGTCAGGCAGGAGGAGGTTGTCAATCCTATGGACATGGGCAAGCTTATGGTCCATCAGGTCCTTATTATTAGTAGTTTAATCCTCATGGTCAAGCTTTTGGTCCATCTTATAACACGGTTCCGTTTAACCAACCTTTTATGGGGGCTTATAATCAAGCTTTCCAGCCTCAACTCCCGTTCCTTGCACGCTTGAATCTTCCAGATTTTTTGAAGCTCATGAATGATCCGGTGTGTCACAACCCTACTTGGCCCCTGGTCCCTACCAAGCTCCCTTTGGACATTCCTAAGTTTGAGGGGAAAGGTGTTGAGGACCCGGGAGATCATGTCATGACATTTCACCTTTGGTGCTCCTCCAACTCATTGGATCACGATTCCATTAGATTGCGACTATTTCAATGCACCCTCACGAGGGAAACCACGAAGTGGTACGTCGAGTTGCCTGGAAACACCTATAGGAGTTTTAATGAGATCGCTTTGGTTTTCTTAGATCATTTCCAGCTGCCGGTTCGCTATTATATTGGCACTAAACTTTTATCTACCTTTCATCAGAACAAGGCCACGCATATTTCTAACCACGTTCAAGAGTGGCGTCGATGGAAGAGGTTAGTGAAATCCAACATTCCTCCAGAGTTCCTGTTGGAATGGTTCCTCAAGTCTCTACTCCCATACATTGCTAAGGATGTTTCGATGCCCGACATTGTGACTAAGGAATCAACTATCTTGAAACTCCAGCAGTTAGAATTATTATATTCTCAGTTTGGCATTTTGTATGACATCATCCCTGACGCACCGTCACGTTATGAGCCCACGTCAGTTCCTGGACCGCATGCCGATGGCATCATTGCATCTGCAAGCACTTGCCCCATAGATTTGGTAGCTAATCAAATGCAGAATTTGTCGCTAAACCAGTCTACTCCCGGACAGGTTCACACCTTGTCCACTTCCACCCCATCGTTCGATGTACACAATGTGCAAACGACAAAGCAGTCAGGTAACCAACGACCTGGTGGTAAGAAAAAGGGGAGAAATAATCGTAAGGGTGGAAACAATGGGAATAACAATAGCAATCGCAATACCCCCCGTAAGGATAATGCCAACCCTCCTCGGGAAGGCGAAAATGCTGGGGAGGATCGTAAACCTAGGCGTAAGGTGAAGTTTTCTTGCAAGCTTTGTGGGGAAGACCGTCTTACTCACTTATGTCCTCGTATTGAAGAAGCATCGAAGCACCTGGAACAGAGCCCAGCTGTGTTGAAGGATCCCCTACCTCATCACCAAAACATGGCTTCGCATGCTCCCACCACCAGTTATGGACCTACTAAGACGACAACATCTGCTTCCAATACTAGTGGTTATGGATGTGTGAACATGGTTCAGTCAGAGGTTAGTGTTGCCACTTGTCAGCACGGTTATGATGCACCACAACCCAATTTGGGGAGTGAGCCTCCCCCTCCTCCTAACAATTCTTTGCATATCGAGAAGCCCTCTATTATGCCGCAGATACCGAAAGGTGTTCTAAAGCGCTCTACGCATAATCCTAATGCTCGAGTCGCCCACAACTACTCCATCGTAGAAGATTTGGGCCAAACTCCATGTTCCATGTCGGCTCTTGAAGTTTTGCAATCCTGTCCTTCTCAGAAGCATGCTCTTTTGAGTGCATTAGGAGTTTAGGATGGGGGAAGTATCCCTGTTATCAAGTTCGACACTACTGATCTCCAACCTCGCTTACCTTACCACGTGGCTTTTCAAATCCAGGTGGTGTGCCTTCAAAGTTTTGTCAAACGTACTATGGTTGATGAAGGTGCCTCTGCATTAGTAATGTCGTTAGCTTGTTGGAATGCTCTTGGCTCTCCTTCCCTACTCGCGTCTAGAACCATGCTCACTGCATTCGATGGTCATTCATTTAAGCCGCATGGAATTATCCCTTCCCTTGTTGTCTCCTTGGGAGGTAAGTCTATGCCTATTGAAGTCGAGGTGGTTGATGCGCCCATCGACTACAACCTTTTACTAGGTCGGAATTGGATGTATGCCATGAAAGTTGTCGCATCCACTGTATTCAAAGTTATTTTCTTTCCTCACGAAGGAAATATTGTGACCATCGATCAGCTGGATTATGTTAACTCCTCTTCCACAGCATCCACAGGATCCATAGTCCCGCAGGTTACTCATTCTCAGCCAGCAACTAGGAACATGGGTGTTGGTATGTACCCTTCATTGATGGGAACTTATGATTTTGCCACACCTGTGAATTTTATTGGAACCATTATCGACGATGCGCCTCCTCCTTCACATAATATGTCATTCCGGACTTCCTATTTCGATGATCCGTGGACTTTATCATCCACGAGTTCCCCGTCTGGAAACATTTCGCATGTCGGGATGTCTATGCCATTGTCTGTAGCTGAGCTTGCTTATCAGCATATTCAACAAGCCACTACAGAACCGGATCTCTCTTATTCCCATAGAGTCGAGGAAGATCCCGTTACGCTGCCGGTTTGGGCAGCCAACTCGTCTTGTTCCCATGATTGCCTCAATGATAATTTTCCCTCTGATGAAGCTATTATGGAGGCCATGTGTGGTAGTGAGAGACCTTGGGAAGATATGCACCATCACTCTTATTTCCTTCCCAAACTCAAGCTCAACGAATGAGAAGAGTTTAGGACGACTCTAGCAGATATGGTTGGTCACGATGTGGCTCTTTTGGAGTCGAATGATGTTTTTGCGGAAGGGAATATGGCTAACATTTCCCCAACTACGTCGATCAATATCTCTCGTACTCCCAGAATAGTTGAGAATGTCGACATCGGTGACGATTGCACTCCTGATGAGATTGCTATTTACACTGAATTGTTTGCAGAAATCTGGGAAGCTTTCGCCTAGTCATATGAGGAGATGCCAGGAATAGACCCCCGCACTATTGAACATGAGATTAGAACGTATCCCAACGCTAAACCGGTTCGACAATGCTTACGTGCTGTGAACCCTAGAAAAGAAGCCGCTATCAAGGCAGAGGTGGAGAAATTGCTCAAGGTTGGTTTCATCTACCCCGTTCCCCTTACTGAATGGGTGTCAAACCCCGTTCCTGTGGATAAGAAGCAGGGAACGATCCGTGTATGCACCGAATTTAGAGATTTGAACCGTGCATGTCCGAAAGACAACTTCCCCACACCATTCATAGATCAAATCTTGGATGCTTGCGCCAGAAGTGAGATTTTTTCCTTCATGGACGGATTTTCCGGATATAACCAAATAAAAATCAAAACCGAGGATCAACATAAGACAACTTTTATTTGTCCCTGAGGAACGTTTGCATATCGTAAAATTCCCTTTAGCCTTAAAAACGTCGGAGCTACATTTTAGCGTGCTATGACCTACTCCTTTCACGATCTTAAAAAGATTATGTAAGTTTTCTTGGATGATCTCCCCGGCCATTCTCGCAAGAGAGTGGACCACCCCAAGCACGTCCACATGATTCTCGAATGATGTATACGATACAAGATTCGATTGAATCCTAAAAAATGTATCTTTGCTATAAGGACGGGTCGCCTTCTTGGCTTCATAGTTTCGAAAGAGGGTATTAGAGTAGATCCTCTAAAAGTTGAGGCAATACTTCAGTTGCCTCCTCCGTGTAATTTGTTACAACTTCAGAGCCTCCAAGGGAGAGCCACTTTTCTACACCGTTTCATATTCAATTATGCTAATCTTACCAAAGGTTTCGCATTCTTATTGAAGAAGGACACACCTTTTATCTGGGATGAGTGAACCCAGCAGTCTTTCGATGCCCTTAAGAAAGCATTGGTATCGGTCCCTGTGCTTAGTCCACCAGACTTCGCATGAGATTTTATTCTTTATGTGGCCACGTCTCAAGAGACGATTGGCATGGTCTTGGTTCAAGTTGATGATGTGCTTGTCGAGCATGTCATCTATTATATTAGTTGAAATCTAGTAGACACTGAGCTAAGATATACTCATGTGGAAAAGCTGGCGCTTGCAACTATCCATTCAGTCCAAAGGTTATGACATTACATTCTGCTTAGAACCACCACAGTTGTCACGCATATCAATCCATTTCAGTTTGTGCTATCACGACGCCTTATCGGGGGGAAATATAATAAATGGATTGTTATCCTTCAGGAATTTGATCTTGATTTTGCTTCGGCGAAGCCGGTGAAATCGTTGGTATTTTCTGAGCTTATGTCGGACCTTCCGAGACTTGATGAGGATGTCATTCATGAAGATTCCTTTGAGGATGAGCACTTATTTCTTATCTCGTAAGAGGACCCTTGGTATGGGGATGTCATTGTATATCTCCAAACTTTGAAGTTTCCTCCGCATTATTCAGGAGATGAGAGATGGCGTGTGAAACATCACGCTAAAGATTATACTATCGTCGGTGAAACTTTGTATCGCCAAGGAAAGGACTTTATTCTCCGTCGTTGCTTAACTCACGAAGAAGCGAAGTGGGTGCTTAATGATTTCCATGCTGGGGCATGTGGCGGTCACTTATCCGGGCTTGCTACAGCCCAACGTATTATGCGAGCTGGTTATTTTTGGCCTTCCATCTTTAAGGATTGTGTTAATGTTGTGAAGAGATGTCACCCTTGCTAGGTGTTTTCTCGAAACATGCGCTCGCATCCAGCGCCCCTTCATCCGGTCATCACCGTCGGTCCCTTAACCAAGTGGGGAGTGGATTTCATGGATTGCAAACTAGCTTCGGCTGGGGCGCATCACCATATCATAGTGGTTGTGGACTATTTTTCCAAATGGGCTAAGGCCATGCCTACCGTTAAAGCCGATGGTGCTACAGTAGCCCACTTCGTATTCAATCAAATTATAACTCGGTTCGGTATTCCGAATGAGATTGTCACTGACCATGGCAGTCACTTTCAGAACAAGATGATGGAGGATTTGTTTCTCAAACTTGGGTTTCGTCAAGAACACTCATCTTCTTATTGTCCCCAAGCGAATGGTCAAGTAGAAGCAGTCAAAAAGTCTTTGAATACCATTCTCCAATGTACCATCCAACAAAGCAAGACCAATTGGCACATCATGTTATATCCTGCTTTGTGGGCGTATCGAACCGTAGTCAAGACTGCCATCGGGTTCTCACCGTTTCAACTAGTTCATGGTGTTGAGTCACTTTTACCAATTGAATGCGAGATCCCTTCGCTTAAACTGGCCATAGAGCTCCTCCCTGATACAACGGGTCTTGAGCAACGTTTAATCCACCTTGAGCAACTTGACGAGCAACGTCGAGATGCCGTTGTGGCCATAGATGCCAACAAACGTCGTGTTAAGGTTCAGTATGATAGGTCCATCTGTCCCCGATAGTATGCTGAAGGTGACTTGGTCCTCTTATATGACCAAGCTAAAGAACCCCTGGGGCCAGGCAAGTTCAACCCCATGTGGCATGGTCCTTACATCGTGAGGTGTGCCCTAGAAAAAGGATCCTGTGTATTAGAAGACTATGAGGGGACTGTCTTGAAGGAGCCTAGAAATGGGCTCTACCTCAAGCGGTATTACGCTTGAACCTTTGGTTCAGGCTAATACTTTTGTATACTATTGTATAGTTGCTTATGTACATAGTTTAGATTTCTTTTGGTTTTCAGTTCTGCCGATTAGCTTTCGTTTGATTGACAGATGTCAGCAGAGTTTCCTACATTCTTAGGTTCCGCAGATGGTGCTAGCCATCATACGCAGTAGCTTGCTTCTGCTGCCTGGGTTATTTTCTCACCTGAACACCTAGTTGTGTCCTTAGGAGGTGCTTGTCTTTGTCCTACATCTAACAATGTGGCTGAGTATAGTGTCGTCATTGAGCTACTTCGGGATTCCATTTCCCATGGCGTCCAGTCTTTAGAAGACCGCCTGGATTCACAACTAGTTGTGTCTCAGCTGAATGGGCAGTACCGTGTGTGAGATCCTACACTACTATGGAAATTCCTAAGGGTAAGACTCTTGGAACGACATTTTGTTTCAATTACGTACATACATGTTCCGAGAAGTGTTAATCATATATCTGATGCATACGCTAACTATGTATCAGATTGGCATTTGTCACATTCATCATGAAGCACACAAATATAAGAAGACATTCATACATTTGTACATACACACACATAGTAGAACCAGAGAACCAAAGTTATATATATATATAAATATGTCCAAAAATGGTAGTGTCATACAAAACTGGAGCCCGTAGCCCTCAAAAATATACATATCGATACAAAAATGAGATCTTGAGATATCTACTCTCTACTAGGAGGCCAAGCTTCCGCCTCGATAGGATGTGTCTCGTAGAAGTACTAAAATTCATTGGCTACCCACTGCAGTAGCCACACCCAGTCACCCGGAACCCCCACTACTTGGCACTGCATGGCCTCATGTAGTCTCGCCACCTCTATCTGTGGAACCCTAGCAACCATCTGTGTGAGGTTGTGCCATAAGGTCTATAGAGTGCGTCCTGCTGTAGCATCGCCTGCCTCCTCACCCCTACCCCGACGACCATGTCTTGGGAAGTCATCAGGTCTCACTGGGCCTTTTTCTGTGAGCAAAATTTAATACACAAAAAACCTAAAAAGAGTACTCACCAATGTCTCCGAACGCTGTGTCTGGTGGGAGTGGCATGTCCCTATCCTGGCGGAAGCCTATCCTTGCATAGGGGTAGTCTTCTATGGCAATGACCTGCCGGTCCCACCAGCGGAAGAACTCCTCGGTATATGGTGATGCCAGATGGCCACCACCTTGTCGTGTCAAGACCTCAGCCCAGCGGGTCAGGGCTAGATCCCTGAGACTATGCGGAGGGACATCCACCCTCGGACTAAGCCCCGGAACCCTCTCAAAGAAGAAGCTGCATAGGATACTCCCATACTCAAAGTTTTTGGCCTTCCCTTCTTTGCACTCTGTGAGTTGGGTCTTCATAGACCCCAGCAGTGTGGTACACCAGTCAAACACTATAGGCTGCATGCCTTGTGATGCATAGAACATCATTGTCCTGGACGCCTGGTGCAAAGCTTTGGATTCAGTGATCCGCACTAAGGTAGCCACAATGATCTTCACGCTCAGATCTACTATGGCGTTGATGGGCACCTGACTTCCCACCGTGCGTGTGTTTGCGGGGCAATACTGCGCTATGTAATCCTGGACGGTGATCCCACCACCCACAGTATGAGACCGAAGACTAGCCTCCTCACCTCGACGGGACAAACCAGTAATGAAGTAGATGTCGTCCACTTCCAGTGTGAGGATTTGCCCATTAAGATTGAAGTTTTGTGCATCAACATCCCAATAGTCGATCAAGCGCCGGAGTAATAGGTTTTGGGCCCTCAAACCCCCTATACTTTAGAATTTGTACAACCCACATGCTTTCAATACTTGTTGTGCTTGCACATCATTGCGCACGGCCTCATAAACTTGGTCATGCTCCCTCTCCCTCCACTCTAGAACCATCCTAGAGTGAAGAAAAACAAGGATTTTAGTCAAATTCTTTTAAAAAACCAATTACATGGCCGTACCCGCGGGCTAGTTTGTATACAGGTGCGGGTACCCCGCGGTCAGTCTTTGCATTGACTGCGAGTATTTTTCCTTACCCACGACCCACATAGCTATAGCGCGTGGGTAGCGCGGAAGCCATTTAGGGCTTGGCCAAACAAAAAATCCCACCGCTGAAAATCAAAATGAAAGCATTGAAATGAAAGGTATGGATGAGACTACCAGCCTGCTCCAGATGGTTCAATGAACGGTCGCTTCTAGCTCCCAGAATCGAGAACTGAACTTTCAGGTGAAAACTAACCACAAAGCTCCAAATGGGTGAATAGTAAAAATGAATTGTAAATTGTAATTTTTTATTACTATTTATAATTTTCAGGACCCACTTGTCTATAGTTTTTACCGTTTTGTGCCATTATGGACAAATATAATGTCTTGGAGTAGTATTTTTTAATTAGATTTCTTCGGCGAAAGTTGTTTTGGACCATTTCACACCTATGGCAGGTATGTTTCACACCTGGCATATAGGTTAGATGCCAATTCCATGTGCATTATGCATTTGACCTGTTGACCACTTTCATAAACCCTAGGTGCGACCCCGCTTCGTAACTGACACGAAACCTTCACACTGCTATAGAAGTGTCCTTATGCGGCAGTAGGGATTTTTCAAACATGGGTACCCTAGTTAGAACCCCTTTGTGCATTCTGGTGCCCATGTCATTTTTTGTCCTTAGGATTGGGAGGCCTTTGTAGTTACGCCATGACGTTGCGATAAAGACTCATACTCTACTTTGTCTTATGCTGACCATCTCCCTTAAGGACTCCCCTCAGTTATATCATGTTGTGATTGCATTGCATCATCCTGCTTGTCGCTTAAGCCTTGTGCCGGCTCCCACTTACTCAGTTGTTAGCCTGGTGCCTGAGAACTTTTCCCTGTTGAGCCCTGCAGAACTTATATTTTCCCTTGACAATTTGATGACCCTTTGACCCTGAGGGAACACCCCCGTGTGTCCACATCCTGCATGCACTTCCTTGCATTGATCATAGGTATGTTCCACTGCTTGGAACTAGTCTGCTCGCTATTTGACACTCGTTCCCTCACTTGTTGTACTATAAGCGATTTTATTCTTTTTCAAGCTTTTCCCAAATATGAAAAAGACCAAAAAAAATCAAATATTCCAAAAAGCCGGATGGGATTATGGTTACTACTTTGTGTTGGCAGCTGTTTTGTCGCCTTTGAACAGAGCATTTATTCCACTTCGTACATTATGAGTCGGGACTATAGTTGGACCTTAGGAGCTGTACTTGTTTCTCAGTTTTCTCCACCGATTGGTTAAGCTTCCAGTCATTATGGATCCCTCTGTAATGCCTCCTGCATTGCACAATTTATGTCAAGTCTATGCTGCCTGAGTCTATCCATCTGCTCATGCTCTTGTTCAAAGGAAGTCTTGAACCAGTGTCGGCCACTCCTCAGATCTCTTAACTATTGCATGTCGGCCATCCTTATTGAGTCAGTCCGTTTTACCTGAGTTCTTCCAAATATTTTAGTGCAGCTGTTACCTCGTGCTGGATGATGGGGGATACATTAATTCCCTCCTTCCAGCGAGTCTCGTTCCGTCGACTTCAACTCATTTATTCCAGGACTTGAGGCTTAGAGTTCGGTTGAGTACCTTGAGGCTTGCAGTCATTAGTGGCAAGTTCTCTCGCCATCGACAGTTTTGGGAATACATCAATGTCCCCTAATCGATGGATTCATCCTAGTGTTCAACTTCAACTCATTTATTCACACTTCGATGATTGTGCTCTGTGCCTTGATGCCCATTTTCATTATTGCTGGGTTATCTCGCATCTGTTAACGGTATACATCATTGACTGGTAATCAGACGATGTCACATCAGGTTCGACCCCAACTCCTTTATTCACTTGATGGGACTTGCATCGTCAAAGACTTGTGTAGAAGACCCTAGGTGATAGTGGCACTTAGTATGCTACTTATGACTTTGACTTTACATACGAGATATCACCTCTCAGATATCAGCAGTTTGTACTTCCAATTTGCACTAGTTGTTTCCTTTTCAGCAGGAGACCATATCTTACTGTAGAGGGATCATGGCTATGATCACTTATGACATGTATTCACTATGTACTGCCTATTCATGGCCATTGTATCAGATTGTTGTATTACCGACATGTATTCAAGGATACTATTGTATTATGACGAGTGAGTTGCTCTTTCCACTTGTGTCTCCATCACTCCACTTCTGAGTTTTATAATGTATTTCGACCATCGTAGCATCAGTCTCTGACCTCACACATTAGGGGGCATCTGTTACAACGTAATCTTCCACCTTGTGAGCATCAACATTCTTTGGCCTGTAGGATCCATTTCACTAACTCAGATCCACTTTATATCCTTCAGACATATTTTTTCCTCATTTTTCCTCTGACCCACTTGTTGCATCATTATAGCAGGCATACCCGCGAGTTGCATCACTATAGCCCGCGGGTATCAAGTAAAATGGTAAAAATCACTAGTTTATTACTTTTTACTCCCAAAAAACGGTCATTGGGTGACCTTTGGCTCTCCATCTACCCAAGTAACGTCTCGATGTGTCCTTTCACTTACCTGTGAGAGGACTATATATTGAGCACATATGGCTTATGGATGGGAGGAAAAAAGAAGAGCAGAGAACTCTAGTAGATTTTTTCCCTATCTTGAGTCTACACTCATTGATCCTTGTAGTTGTGAACCCTTTATGTTCACCTTCCAAACTCCTATCTAGTTTGAGTTTTCCATTCATGGAGGATTGAAGTGGTGGAGGCACAAGTGGATTGATCCAGATCTTGGTTCAGACTGGTTGTTGGCAAGAGGTCGTATCACTTTGTACTTCTTATTGTTTATTAATAGAAATACTCATATTCTCATCCATTAATGTTGTAAATGTTGTTTATCTTACATTGGGTTGCATTTACTTGTTATATCATGGACCATTGCTATTGATGATGTTAATTCCGTTTATATATTATATGTGCTTGTTGTATATTGGCCATCAAGACTAATTTGCAGATTCAAGTGCACAGATTGAAAAGCTCCAACAGGGATCTACATCAAACGTTTGGATCGAGGTTCGTTATCTTCTTCATTATCTTAGAATTTTCATTTATATAGCATAGTTCTGAGAATTGAGTTGATTTCTGGTAGTCATCTGTCTGTTGTGGTATACCCCCAGCCATAGTGAGTTTCTCCAACACAGCGGGTTTTCTTCTTGAACACGGTACATATGAGCACCTCGCATTGCGTCCATATCTCGCTTTCTTTCATTCATTATCTCATAAGCGCGACAGTTAGACTCATCATGTCCAACTAACTTACAGAAATTACAGTATAAGTTTTTAGGCATTTTGACATATTTATGTATAAAGTAACAATCCTCAGGCCAGTGTCCTCTGGTTCTACAAATTTCACACCACAACGCTTGGTTCTGATTCATATTCATTGGTTTTGGTGCACCACTGTTAAGATAATCTTGAAATAGAGGGCAGTGTTCTCTAGTGTGGCCTTCTCCTTTGCATCTTGTGCACCAAACTTCATGTCTTTGTTCATGTCTATGTTCCTTTCCATTCTTCATACCTTGCAATTCTAGTGTCAAGGTAGCCAACTGGTTCTGGATCTGTAACATCCCAGAACTACTCTCTCTGATTGATGAAGCTTCCAGCTTCGTCGCGATCTCCAAGGCCTCTGCCTGCGACACAAATTTCTATTACATCAGTGGTTGTCTGATATGGGGAAACAATGCAACAATGAACCATTCTTGGTGCTGTTGCGGAGCCATAACAAAGCTCACTTGGTCTAGTAATGTTTTAAATTTTTGGTCGAATTCCCAGACCGATTCAATAGGTTTCTGCTTGATTTCTTTCAATTCTGTTATGCACTCTGATTCTGATTTGGGTTTCTTAAACTCTGCTATGATCGTGGCCTTGATATCTTCTAGGGTTCTCGGCTGTGCTTGAGAATACTTCATAAACCAATGCAGCGCTCTATCTCTAAAAGTAGTGATGAGCTGTGCTCTCTTTATAGCATCATCTGTAACTTGCTTAACACTCCAGTCAGATTCACATAGAAACCAGTGCTGATGAGGGTCTTCTAGACCCGTTCCTTTGAATATCGATAGTTTTATATCGTTATCAGTCATCCTCCTTCCAGATTGTGTATGATTCTGCGACGAGTTCCTTGCGACAATAGTAGACGCAGGCTGCTGGGTTGTGCTAGGTATGGTATTTTGTGGAATGGTCTGAGTTGTGGCGGTCTGAGTACTGGCTCCTGCGGTGCTACTAGTATTGATGTTCTGTGGGGTGGGCTGCGCAATGCTAGCAACAGGTGGGTTCTGGACTTATGGATTATGAGGTGTAATACGCTAGATGGTGGCTGATAATTGAGTGGTCTGATTATTAAGGTCACATGAGATTTCTGTATTTATGTGATTTTTAGATCGTTCGGGATTCTTTGTCACTAGTAAGCTTATATCTCTTTCCACTTCTCAAAGTATGGTTTTCTTTGTCAGAATCAATATATGTATTTTCTACCATGACAGATTCAGAATTACTACTGCATTTGTAAAACACCTTTCTCAACTAAAAGCATTTTAATGTATAGACTGAGGTTGTTGAGGAACTTACCTCTGAATCCTTCGAAAAAATAAGCTTCATCTTGGTTGTAGGACTTCAGCGTGTCTACAGCAAACTCGGTCACAAATCCTTCTAGTATGCTATCAACCTAGAAGTCAATTACTCGCGACAGTGGGCTATCTATTGCTTTGAGCTGTTCAGTAAGCTTTGGACTCCACTCTGTAGGTACTCCTCCTTGAGAACAATTATTTCTTTCTGCGAGGTGCAATATCCACTCGTGGAGCTCATTTGGAAATGATGCCCAGAAAATCTCATGGATATCCCTCCACAAGTATCTGTTCAACCACTCTACGTCAGATAGACGCGGGTGTCTATTTTCTTTCTTTGCAAAATCTCTTTTGATCTTATCAGACCAAGCCTAGATCTCTTTCTTTTCTGGGTCCCAATTGTCTGAACCCAATGGGAGCTTGTATTTTTCTTCACACATTACTTTTTTCAAATACACTATCGCATCACTAAGTCATAGCGCGGCAACAAAACCATTTGTTGGTGTTTATTCTAATCTAGAGGTTTTTCCAATGTAGACCCAGGTACTTCGCGGTGCAAGATACCAACAAAACCCCTATTCACCGGTCCTTTCGGCAACAGACTGCAAGCAACCTGAGGTCTCACCCGAGGTGAAGCTGAGGGGGTGGTTGCAGAAGCAGGTTTCCACAACCTTGTGATGCGAGTGTTTAAACTGGTTAATGCGCAACGCAGTGACAGACTGTGCGCTATGGTCAATGACTGCGTGAAGTATTCTACTTCGTGTCGAGTACTACGGCAAGCAAGGATGCTTGCGCAACCAACGCATCCACGGACTGCGCAGTGGGGTTACTTCCAACCTACGACGACAAGCTATCAACAGCTTATCGGTCAACACTTCTAATGGATCGGCGCGTCAAATAGACCACACGACAACTACAATACTTGATCACTTCCACTCACCCTTACTTCTTTGTCCTTAGTCGTTTCAACAATACTTAGACTGATTAACGTTTATTACTTATGTAAATAAGTGAAATGCGCAATGCTGCGTGCTCTGATATCGCGATCTTACCTTAACAATTACTCTTTGATTATTTAACAGGTTCATGCATCCAAATACTTCGAGATGCTGATCATTAACATTTATCCATGTATGAGCTACCTAACATCTTATTCCATTCCTTCCACGGTGACTACCGATAAAAGTAAACATATACCAGATAACTATAACTTCAAGCATTCATACTATAAATAATTCAAACAAATGAATAATGGAAACCATACACAACAATCACATAACACAAGATTTAACGTGGTTCACTCCCCCAAATGGGAAGCTATGTCCACAAGAACTGTTGTTTTATTATCTTAGGAAAGGGTGCAACAGTTCTTCTTCTGTGCACTTAGCTACAGACGTCCTTCTTCCTCAAAATTAGGTCTCTGCACACTCAGCTGCAGAGCCTTTACAATATCTTTTTGTTCAAAGATTCTAATAATGTTCAACAATACCCAAGTACAAAAAGTAACCCTTTCCCATACAAAAATGCCTTATATATAGATCATGCCCGTAGGTCATGTCTTTACATTACGAAGGAAAAACCCTTAGGTTTACAAAACTGTCACGATTTTCCCAAAACCAGACTGCTGGTGTCTGGTAGTGGATCTTCTGTCACGCACATGCCAACGGGCTGCTTCCGTCGAATTGTTCCTTCTTTCACGGCTTTAGATGACTGGTTCAAGTAGTAGTTCTCTATTTGTGTGATCAGTCACCTACCTCCCGATCTGCACCTACCCATCGCTTGGTAGTTATCGAGCCTCTTCGCCAAAAATAGATCTCTGATGACCTAACCAGAATATGTGTCGTCTTCTGTCCAACACTCTGCTTAGCTGGATCTTCCGTTGACCGACACATAGTAGCATTGTTCTCCTCACAGCATTGTTTTCACAGTTCTTCCGATACTGCGCTGCGCGCAACTTCGCAACATACCAAAAATTATCCCAAAATTGTTCCAACTTAACTGCGCTTAGCTCTGCAGTTCTCAAAATCCTTCTTGCTCAAAAATGCCCCACTTGGACCAGGCCCAACATTTTTTATCAAAGCAATACTTGGCCTTTCTTATAGCCTCCTCTAGAGTTCGAGATTCATCAAACTCAATTCTATCTTTATATGACTGGGGAATTCCACTTAGAAAACGATGAATTTTCACCTTATCATCCTTGATGTATTTGACATATCTCAGTAGCTCTAAGAATCCGTTTGCATATTCCTCCATAGTCATTTGTCTGAATTTCAGCTCATGGAACTCTTTGATTTTGTTGTCATAGTACCTGTTAGAAAGGTACTTTTTCTTGAAGTACTTCTTGAACTGCTTCCACACAATATTCCTTTCATTGATCCTCTTTACTTGTCTAAGGTGTTCCCAACATATAGACACTCTTCCATTTAGATTGAATATAGCCACTCTCGCCTTCATATTTCTTGAATGGTCTTGGACTTGGAAATACTTCCTCATCCCAAGAATCCAAACCTCAACTTGACCATATTTAACCTCACTATCAAAGGTAGGAGGTTTGGCCTTCTTAAATTCTCCATGAGAGTTGTTCTTGGAAGACATCTTCCTCTTGTTTCTATGAGATTAATAGCTTGAAAATTCAATGGATTCTTTAGAGTCAGATGATTTACTAGAAGATATTTATGGAGTATATGTCCTATCTCTAGAAATCCTTCTTGAACTATGGGATCCCTTGTGGGAATACCTCCTTGAGCTACCCCCACTCCTTTCCTATTTTCTACCCATGATTTATCTTCCTTTGAATGTCAGTGAAAATTTGAAGCATAGTTGCATTCAACTGATTCTGCTCCTCTTGGGATCTAATAAGCCTGTCAATGTCTGCTCTGCAACTCTACAGTTCCACCCTTAAGCTCCTCATGGTTTCTGCAATGTCTAGGGGAGTTGCTTGGTTTCTTCTACCATTATATTTTGTCTCTGCATTATCAACCTGTACATTCTCTCCCATTGCATTTTCCTCAACCTCATAAGGATATTGTGCATCCTCGATGATGATACTCTTCTTCTTGGTCCCACCAAGATCAAAAAATTTCCAACTACACTAGACTGAAATGCTGATCCTTATCTGTCACTGATAGGATTCTGAATTTGCAAAAGTGTTTATAAACACATTTGTTAGATTTATTACAACATTAGAAAATTACGACATTAATCTTCATGCAACATGGGAACAACCCATATTGAAAATCACATAACTTCTCACACTCAACGACATATGAGAGGGACAATGGGGGTTAAGGGGGATTTTCCCCTGATCCACACCCTTCAGATGCCACCTAGATTTCCTTACCACTGTCAGTGATAAGCAGTTTCAGGCTCCTGGAAGAGTGGTTTCCTGAAACTGCTTTTACGTGCCTGCACAAGAGAGCGACATGTGGATGGGGCGGTTTTCTTTCAGGGCCGCAAAAGTTAATTAACCGTCGTGCACTTTCATGGACCTGATTCAATCCTGGCCATTGATCAGATCTGCACGATCCCCAATACTGACATGATCACCGTGGGTCCCATTTACCCTGTCACCTACGCACTCGATGTCTGGACCCAACATAACATCACTTCTTGTTAGGCCGAAAGCGGTTTTAGGGTCCGATAAGAGCAATTTCCTGCACCCGCTTTTGCGAGCCTGAATGCACAAGAGAGCGACACGTCATCGAGCAGTTTACCAGTTCAGGGTCGTGTTGCTCTATTATCCTTCATACATGTTCAAGGCCCTAAGACACTGTGAGTCGTTGATCTTGATATGCACGATCTCCTATAACTGACATGACTGACAAGGGTCCCATTCCTTCTGACATTTCTACCTATCACATCTCCCGACGTCATGTCACTCACCATCAGAGTCTCGGACCAAAAAGTGGTTTCAAGATGCTAAAAGAAGTGGTTTCCCGAGACCTCTTTTACGTGCTTGAACGCTCCAGATAATGACACATGGATGGGGCAGTTTTCATTCAAGGCCATGAAAAAAAATTAATTTGCGTGCACCTTCGAGGGCCTAAATCATTCTTAGTCGTCGATCTGCCTTACTACTCAACGACCAGATCTTCTCTGCCTTCACACTCCATACCTTACGGTCACCTGTGCACATAGATCTGATGTGGCTGGTCCACATCACCCTCTTCCCACGCATCTCCTCCACATCAGACCTCCTACCCACGTGGATCCTCCACGTCACCCTTCCACCTGGCACTGGTGGGGCCCAACTAAAATTTCCCAATTTTCAAAATTTCGGTTTTATGAAAGGTTTTCATTGGACAATAAGGGGAAAGTTTCGAAATTGATTTCAAACTAACTCCATTTCCCCTAACTTCCATTTAAATGCCATTTTACAGAAATATATTTTCTAAAGAACCAGTTTTGATTTTGTTCCTGTAAATCGTGATTTCTGGCCCTATAGCTCTGGCATTGCAACCATAAGCTTTGATACCAATCGGTAGTGTCCCCCTCACCCAATCCGACCATTGGGAGGGGACGTTGGGAAAACACGAGGTATTAGATTTCGCCCCAAGTCCATAATACGATTTTCAACAACAAAATGGGTGCAAAAATGCAATAAACATGCACATCGGAATTCAAGTCTATCCACACACATATAATATCAAAATACAAGCATAAACATTACAGGAATCAAATAAAACATTTCAGATTCAAATACATGAGAGTACTTATCTTTAATAAATGTAGATCCAAGCAACTAGCTTTGTAAGAGTGATTTTCCACCCAACCATAGGCACTCTGTCCAGCATATAATCTTTTTGCTGCTTAGAGGCCACCCCCAAGCTGGGCTATGAGGCCACCAGGGCGAAGGAAACACCTACAGTATTCTATCTCTCATCCCACAACTCATTCTGCTCTCTCTGCCTAGCCAAATGCTCATACAAATCTCTACAGGGGTCTCACTCAGTCCTAACAGCCCTAGCTTCCACAATACCTTCCCCACACAAGACCCTTCTAGCTCAGGCATCCCCTTCACCGATCCACGGTTCTCTTGGGAGATCCATCTTTCCGGGTGCTTCCAGTGTGTGCATAGAAGAATTCCAACCTCGTATTGGTTGCTATAGAACCTCTTGCAGCCTCAATTGAATTCCAACCTGGTATTAGCTGCCATAGAACCTATTGTAGCCTCAATCTGTGGATTCTCAAGCACCTACGAGCAACATAACTCAAGGGTAAGGGTTCCTTGATTTTCCAACCTATCAGCTCACTTAGAGCTAATAATACCCACTTCCCAATCTGCAGCATGGTCTCCAAATTCCAATTTCTGGGTTCAAAACAACATGGTAAGTTCATGGACAACAAGGGAGAGCTTTGCATCCTCCAAATTTGTGTGAAAGAATGAGACAAATGAGGTTGACTCCAAGGGATATGGGAAAATGGTGAAAATACAAGTGACATGACTTCTAGCAGTGGAAGAAAGGACTCCTGGCAGCTGCAGACTGACTTCTGTCATGACAGAACTATCACAAAAGTGCAGCCAGTCCCATGCTTCAATAACTACATGAGGTGACCTTTCCCACCAACCACACACATGCATTAATGATTGGAAAAATGGTAAAAAAAGGAGATATTTAGTTTATTCTTATCACATGATAGAATTTTGGGTGAGTTCTAAGGTTGACACTTGGCAGCAAGGATTTAGTCACTCATGGACCCCCTTTCCTCTTCCCCTCTGGTGGAATCATAGCCCCTTTGGTTCTCTTCGCACAATCAGTCTTGGACCATTTTATTATTTATGCACATAATATTTACATATATTATAAATCAACATAAAAGCCAAATAAACAGTCCAAATAAAATAAAAACATCATACATGCTTAGACATTCACTAGTCGAGCCTTGGCCTTGAGCTCCACAGTACGAATTCACACTAGCATATTTACATCATTTACATAATATTGGATAAATACATTCCAAGTCAAAACTAGGGGTATTACAAGCCATTGATCTTCAATGATTTTATTCACATTATCAAAAGATGTGAAAATTGTCAAATTTTCTCCAGCAAAACTACAGCTCTTGTGGGTCTTTTGCACCCAATCATTACCGCTGGGAAATTCTACAATTGGGGGATTGAATTTATGGAATGTTGACCTACATATGCTAGTGGCCACAAGTATAATGTCGTAGCTATTGATTACTTTACCAAGTCGGTGAAGGAAATGCCCAACTCCATCAATACTAGCACCACCACTGCTAGGTTGTTTTTTAATCATGTCATTACATGCTTGGTTATACCCAAGTAGATGATCTCTAACAATGGAACTCATTTCCAAAATGATATTTTTGAGGCATTGTCTTTCTTGTTGGAATTCACCCACAAGTTTTCCACCCACTACTATCCACAAGAAAATGACCAGGTTGAGGCTGTCAACAAATTCCTTAAGACCATGCTTCACGGGACTGTCAACAAGAACAAAACCAACTAACATCACATGATGTTCTTTGCACTTTGGGAATATATCAATTGTGTCAAAAATTCCATGATATTTAATCCCTTTAATATCCTTTATGACGTTAGAGCAATTTTACCCATCGAATGCGAGATACCCACTCTCCAAATCACCATTGAACTTCTCCTTGACACTCCTACGCTTGAGAAATGAATACTCACTTTGGAACATATTGGCGAAGAAAAACATATCTTTTTAGAGCAAAGTGAGCCCATGAAAAGACATTCCAAATCTAATTATGAATGCCAAGTTTATCCTCGCATCTTTCGCGAAGGTGATCTTGTCCTCATTTTTTATACCAAGAAGGATACCAAACCAGGATCTCGTAAATTCGTTCCCCTTTGGAAATGTCTATACATTATCAAACAATGCCTTCCCAAAGGTACATATGTGTTAGGTTTCCCAAAAGGAGTTATTCTCAATAGGTCCATCAATGGATTATACTTGAATACATTCTATCCCTAACCTGCATAGTCATTTTCCAAACATTGCAGGTACACCATTTGTGTTTCTTTGTTTTCTCTTTTTTATCAAAACAACCTTTTATGGCTTGTAATTTCTCAAACATGTTTTCGTTTCCTTTGCATATATCTTCAAATACAAAGTGTTATGTTGGATTCACTGACAATGCAAGTTGTTGGTTAAATAATCTTGCATTTGTTGCTTAGACTATTTATACCCCGATGCATACGTTTTTCCACAGTGGTGGAGCATGTCTTGATATAGTCACTGACAATAATGTAGAGCATGATGTCATCATTGGGTTATTGGTAGATTCAATCCACTTTGGCATTCGCCATATTCACATCCATATAGATTCTCAATTCCTTGTCACACAGTTCAATAACATTTTCTACATTTGTGATCCATACCTCTTCTGAAAGTTCCTATAAGTGCAAGTTTTGGCTTGATAGTTTGAAACCATTCTGTTCATACATGTCCCTAGAAGTTCTAATGCATTTGTAGACCACATTGCAAATGAATTTTTGGATTAGCATTTATTACATTGATCGATTCACTACTCATTAAGAAAACAATGTTTATGTTTTACCATTTATCTTTTCTATGATCATTGCATAAGTTAAAATACGTAAGCAGATAATCAAATTCATACATTTGAGCACAAATATGGAAAACCCATAAATCCATATATATATAACTGGGATCATACACCCAAACATGACTACCTTCCTTCCCATAGGGGAGGAGAGGGAGGAGGCATAAATGGCAAAGGCACCATTGCCTTTGCTTATGGTGTTGTTGTTGTTGCTTCCATTGGTACTGGTGTTGTTGCCGATGATGGTGGTACTAGTGCTGCTACTGGTCTTGGTGGAGTAGTTCCTATTGCCTCTACCATGACCCTCAACCGCTTAGCATGATCAACCAAAACCACCTTCCTTACTAGTGTCTTCCACTCTTTACCTACACCATCTAGTATATGTAGGCATATGGGCAGCAAATGGTCATCTAGATCAATGAATCACCGGTCATCCACACACTTCAACAAAACTGCATATCATCTCTTGAGCTCTGTAAAATTTGTGTAGCTGTCGACCTCTATAGGGATTACCCCACCAACTTCTCCTCCCCTCTAAAACTCCTCCCATTGACATTTTCATCAGTCGCATCCTCCTGCCTTGCCCCCTCAAGTGAATCTGCAACAACTAGTGGTGGTGCTAGTTCCATATCTGCACCCGATAAACAACATGGCACCCATTAGTCTCTCACATGTATCATAGCCAAAGCATGCATATAAACAAAAAAATCAAAGCATGAACAATAAATGATAGAGGTACTTACCCATGGTACCGTAACCATCACCTCATTGAGGAAGATCGGGGCCAGCCTTGAAATCCCTCCCTCCTCAGGGATATCTCTCTATGGGATCCACACACTATCACCACACTGCTAGGTAGTGAGGTGTAAATATGTGCCCAACCTCTCCTCCTCCCATGCTAGGCATCACCGTGCCCCAAAAAATCATCTAGGGTAGTTCCTTGGGTCAGTACCATGATTGACGGACTCAAAGATGGAAACCACTTATAGAAATAGGAGCAGAGGATTCTTCTATAGGTGAGCAACACATGGACCTCCACACAACATTTCGTTAGTTAGGCATGGATGCTGACTAACAACATGCATTCCCAAGCGACTTATGCTTCTCCAAGAACCTTATCCACCAAGTGAAGTTGACCCTCAAGATCCGGTGGGTCGCGATCGCCTCTAGTACAGATATCACAATGATTTCCACTGCCTTGACTACAATACCCAAGATAGAGGTAAGAAGGATGTCCCCATCCTTCTTAGATGTAGGGTTCCCCATAGTACTATGCAATAAACTGGTAGACCATGCTTTGACCACTTAGGGATGGGTGGGTATCCTCTTGGATCCCTCAAATAGGCAACTCAATAAATAAATATATGTCATAACAATTGAGAGTCACACTCTCACCGCCCACCATGAAGCACTCCAACTGGTTGCACCAAAAACTATCAACTCCCACAGAAGGTGATTACTAGATCGCATCATGGGACAATCCCAAAAATTTAGTAGCCCTAACTCACGTAGGCATTGCCAAGTTTCAAGACCACTTGCCATTGTCTGCCACAAGGCGTTGAAGTGGCTCACTCACCACTCAATTTCCTTCACCAATGTACAATCTACAACACAAAAAGAAAAAGTATGGGTTAATGTATAAAAAGAACACATCAAAATTGAAAACACTAAGCAAATGTATGGTTGTGAGAATTTGTTTTAGAAACAATCACTTAGTGGTGTGAACCACAAGACACAGAACTTTCCACATAGGGAAAATAACCATAATTCCTCACCACAGTGCGAGAATATGGTGTTAGGAGGTGCGCGGTTATTTTTTGTGCCCACAACACACATATCTCACCTTAATAATGATTAAAACCTTTAAAAAGGTTGATCACAATTTACATTAACATGATGGACGTTGTGAGTATCACATTTATTGCAAAACTTACACCTCAAAGCGAATTACAATAAATAGTTAAAAACATTTTCATTCCTTTAATTTCTTAATTTTTTCCCAAAAATATCCTATAATTAAGAAAACTTCATAGTTATAACTTATCCTACCCACATATATTAGGCGTAATTAGATACCATACAAATTAGATGTATTTTTTTTGGTGCCAGATGACTATGGATGTGAAGGTCCATGATGGTGATATAATTGATATCACTTTCCTTCTTTATTTTTAAATAATTTCTTAATTTTATAATTAATATTTATTTGTGTAATTTTTTTTATACAACTAGAATTATGAAATGCATAAGTATAAATATTTTTTTTATAACAAATGAGCATGTGATGAGATTAGAAAGTAGATGACTAATTTGGCTAGATCAAAACATTTGGGTGGTTGGGCTCTTAAAAATATTTTTCATTTTGCACAAGCTTTGTTAGCTAAGAGTTTGCAGAGAAACTTACCTTTGGAATAAGGTGATTATAGGAAAACACTTCAAGAATTTCTCTATTTTGGAGTGGATCAGGAAGGAGAACAAATTGACTCGAGGTACATCTAATATATGGAACTATCTTGTGGGCTCCTTTATGATATTAGTAAAATGGTTGGCATGGATTCTTGGTGATGACCACTTGATAAGGGTAGGAGAAGATCCTATCATAGGTGGTATGAGTTGTTTCAAGTTATTTGCAAATTTGATTGCATCCCTCAGAGACAAAGGTATGTATACATTGAACCAAGTGGCCACCCTTGACATTACTAGAATTTTTTTGTCATGGTTGGTGTGATGCCATTCAGTTGGGTCTTTCAGATGGCCTAAGGGAGGAATGTAATAACTATATTCAGGGTCTCAGAGGGGTGATATTCTTACTTTTGCAGGTGAGGATACACTCCTGTGGGATTGGAATGTGAAGTTGGGGGTTATTAGCGCCAAATTAGCAAACAATGCCATCTTGGAAGATATGGAGGTGGTGGACTAGTTGTGGTTCCCGGATTCCTGGAAGTGGAATGTCCCCATAAAAGTCAAGCTTTTCAGTCAGCTGGATTTGGGTAATCATATTCTTACTTGCAATAATTTGTTGAGGAGGGGAGGTGTAGGTCCAAATATATTCCCTTTGTGCTTTTGTGGGGATGAGTTAGTGGATCATTTGATGATCCTTTTCCCATTTACCAGGAATGTTTGGAAAACTATGAAGAACATATACAATATATCTCGAGATTGGTCTCATGTCCCATTTTCAGCTTGCTTCAGAAATTGGATTAAGAATGCCCATGATTGGGAGGAATTGCTAGCCTTTGTATTTTGGGGGGTGTG
Organism: Larix kaempferi; assembly: GCA_027924585.1. NCBI lineage: Eukaryota > Viridiplantae > Streptophyta > Pinopsida > Pinales > Pinaceae > Larix > Larix kaempferi. The sequence continues at coordinate 4,302,928 of BSBM01000131.1, forward strand.
GAAGGCCATAAATTGTTTATTGTTTGAAGGAAAAGGTTGTTCGACCACTAGGGTGGGAAGCAATGCAATTGTTGCATTCGAGGAATTCGATCCAGGACCACTAGGTTGTTGTCAAGATTACTAACAAATGAAAATGTTAAATTTTTTTAATGGTCTCTCTTAGTTCATTTCTCACTCCAACATTGTTTTGACCTCTCGCGTGAATGATTAAAGTGGAAATATCCCCCAACACACACATATATATTGTCCTATATTATGAGTGGCTCATTAAAGACGACGTATCCCTAAAACTTTCCTATACCATCGCTTGTACAAGCTTTTAATACTGCCCTTGCATCATATCAAATCTCAAAAGAACATGTGAGTGTGGCTTACTCACATGAACTTAGATGAACCAAACCTTTTCTAAGTTCCGCCGCATTCTAACCTGTCAAAATCCAAAGGTTTACAAAAACAAATGTGGCGTGAGACCTTTTGAAATTGAAAGCGAAGTTAGAGGCCATATCATGATATGCTTCTAAATGTTTCATTTTATGAACTACTATGGGTTACCTATACCTATCATACATGTGTAGATGTTAAATTATTTATTTATGAAAATTATTTTTTAAATAAGTGAATGTTGTATTTATTAAAGTAAATATGTTATCAAGTGGAATTTTAATTTAGAGAAAAAGGATGATAATTTTTCTTCACAATTAAGCAAATTACATTTAATAAAAATATTAAAATTTATTTAAAAAATGGATTTAAAAAAACTGTAAATATTTATAGCTAAAAAAAAAATGAATAATTGATGATAACAAAAAATATTATATTATTTTTATTAACTTTGTTTGGATTTAAATTTTATCTGCATAAAACTATCTTAAACCCAGATCTATCAAGCACATTGAGAGGGATCTAATTTCTTGAGGTGTAAATTTTTTTATCTTAAACTTTTTACACGTTAAGAAAATAATTACACCTAAAGAAATTTTATCCCTCTTGGTGGTTAGATCCGGGTTTAAGATGGATCAATGTTGGTTTTAAATTTTATTTTATTTTATGAGACAACATGATGTGTGTATTTTTTAAGTGGACATCCACATGATATGTTCTTATTATTTTGTTAGCCGACATGTAATTTTTAGTCGATATGCAATTTTTATTATTTATTTTTATTGTTTATTTTTATTGTTATAGCACAATGTCACATTACATGACAACATCTCCCCCATACTGAACTATAGAGCACCTCACTACTCTCGGTGCAAAAAATATAAACCAACATAAATCCATCTTAAATCCGGATCTTTCAAGCACTGAGAGGGATCCAATTTCTTGAGGTGTAGTATTTTTTAATCTTAAACTCAAGAAATTTGATCACTCTCCTACTTGATAGATCCAACTTTAAGTTTTAATTTTTTATTTTATAGGTCAACATGGATTTTTTAATTATTAGTATTTTTTTTAATTTTTAATTTTATGAATCGACATCAAATTTTTAATCACTTTTTATTTTTGGCGATGTACCATTATGTTATGTTATGTTACGTTACGTTACGTTACCTAACAACATCTCTCTTATACTAGACCGTAAACCACCTCGCTCCTCTTGATACAATAACTATAAAAAAACACTAAATACAAATGCACCACTCTCAATTTAACTATTAATAATTGATAAAACAAAGAAGCATTAAAGTGCTTTAACTCAGCCGGTTAAAATGAAGTTAAAAAGTCAAACAATGATTTAATTGTAATTTTCAATTTAAATATTAATACTTGATAATAGAATAACATTAAAACTTTGTTTAGGCAGGTTTAAACTAAAATGATTATTATTATCATAAAAAATCAAATAAAGATAGGAGGATAAGTGCAAAAGCTCAACTCTCTCACTTGACTGGATAACATTAAAAAACAATAAAGTTTTTTAAAGTTTAAATTAAAAAATATTAACAACCATAACATCATGGAACATTAAAATGTTTTACCTAATCTTATTCACGTTTAACTTAAAAACATCAACCATAATAAAAAAGAGACTAAATAAGAAAGCTCAACTTTTTTAATTTAAATATTAATAATCATCCATTCGATATAGTTATTTGTTTTTAAAAATATTATTTTTATTAAGTAGATCACTTTGTCTCCTTTAAATTTGTCTTTCTATTTTTTAATTATACTTCTTAAAAAATAAATAATTAAAATATATTAATTTAAAAGAAGTCAATAATTTAAAAAACATACGACTATCCTCTTCTATATATATTGGAAATAAAAATAAAATATGAGACGTGTATTTCACATTGAATGATTTATCACAATAACCTTTTTTAAAAGAAATCTCGATTCTCACCATTGACTACTTGGGGTTTTTAGTTGAAGCATTGGTCGAGTTGTTATTCATTGCCTTGAAAAAGTGGATATTTATCACAATAACCTTTTTTAAAAGAAATCTCGATTCTCACCATTGACTACTTGGGGTTTTTAGTTGAAGCATTGGTCCAGTTGTTATTCATTGCCTTGAAAAAGAGGATATCTCGGTAGGAGTGTATATATATATATATATATAATTGTGTATGGTTGATTATAAGTTTATGTAATCAAAATAAAAATGGTACTAAATAGTAATAACAAAGTTTGGTAGGTTAGTTTGAGGGGTTGAGTGTTAAAAACATCAAATATGGCAACCTCAATTGCATGTATCACTTGATGTCTTATCAAGTTAATCAATGCCAATGGGTTTGCATTGGGTACTATTCACGAACGTGGGGAGGATAGTTACAAATGAGGAGGAACCCCTTTCAATACAAGCCTCATATTAAAACCTAACAACAAACTTAGTGGTGAGTCATTGATGCATGTAACTAATACCTTTCAACAAACTTAGTGATGACTTATTTGAGAGTCAACTTGGTGGTGAGTCATTAGTGCATGTAAGCAACACCTTTCAACTAACTTAGTGGGGAGGATAAGTACAAATGAGGGGGAACCCCCTTTCAATACAAGCCTCATATTAAAACCTAACAACAAACTTAGTGGTGAGTCATTAATGCATGTAATGAACACGTTTCAACTAACTTAATGATGATTAGAGAATCAACTCAGTGGAGAGTCATTAATGCATGTAAGAAACAACTTTCAACTAACTTAGTGATGACTCAAATCAAATGACTACTTTATTACAAAGTATGAGACATAATACAAAATTCATATACACAAATTTATTTTCATATATATATATATATAAATATTGTATTTAGTAACACAACATTCTTTCCCCCTTGGGATGCTTTGTCCCCAAAGTTTGAGGACCAATGAGTGGCCCAACCATGTGATTTCTTCTTCTTGTGGTCTTTTCCCCTTTATTGGAAGATGATTGTATGTACTTATTCAATTAGAGGGAATCTTGGAGATTTGTTTTCTTTGAAGGAATTGAATGCAATAATTCATTATACCATGTTGAAATACTCAATAGGATTATATGGTTTTATGTAAGGTTTAAACAAGATTCTTAGAATCATCTAATGAAAAAATCCATCCACATTGATGTAAAATGTTGATTATGATGTTGGATAGCACTTCTAAAAGAGAAGATACCACTTGCCCATAATGTTGATATATGCTTTTAACATATCCTTTGACCAGGATATTTTGCTCACTAAGATATTCATCATAAAGCAAAAGAGGTGTATGGATGGAGTTAGGAGGTCCACTCAACCTCTTGTTAATCTTCTAATTCACTTGGATATTCATAGTGAGGTTAAGGTTCCTCCAAAAGAAGCTTAAAGCAATTATCATTGTATATTTGGAAGATGTTTGTATATTATCCTTAATAAACCATGTTTGTAACACCCCAATTTCGGCCTAAGGCAATCAAAACTTTATTTTTACTCATCTTAATAATTCATTCACTTAGTGTCTATCTGGATTCAATTTGACTGATATAGAAATTACATATGTGTACATGTGGACCTATTTATGTGTTGACAACATATGATTTTGCTATTATATTGTCATCATGATGATAGTTATGTGATTCACTTTTAAATTTAAAATAAAATGAAAAAATTAGACACACGGATACTATTTCAAGTTTCATGCTATGGATGTATATGGATGTGATGCATGGCACAATAAAAATGCATCGTTTACATGAATAGTAGTACATAACATGGGTTTCAAATGAAATGGTTATATTTTATATGGTATTTAAGTCATTATTTATCTAACCTACATGATGATGCGGTGTGCAATAGTCAAATGATTGTAGTAATAAGGTAAATTGGATGTCGTTGACATCATGAAAATAATGTGTAATATAAATTTTCTCTTATGATTTCGAACACTACTATAATTTGTGGGTAAGTATGGTTTTGACAGGATGCATGACTTGCCCATAATGGTTATTTGATGATGTGCCTATAAGAACAATAACTACATAGTATGGCTCAATATAGGGTGTTGAACCTAGTTATATCGGGAGGGGTGGAGGTATTACCCACCATGTATCCTTTGAAACCCGGAGTCATGAGACACGTATATAACAATGACGTGGCACACGTAGGTTCATATATATATATATATATATAAAGAGAGAAAGTAAAACCTTATATAACTATGCCATGCATATCAAGAATGATTAGTTTAATTCATAATTAATGAATGAGTGCAACTTTTTGTCTATTTATAGGATTTATGTGTTATCCTTTACAACACAATTCCAAATTGGAGTAGTTAGCACCCAGACGATTATAATGGAAAATATATTGGATTGTATTGTTAAGTTAATAATAGAATAATGAGGTAAATATTAGTTTTGAGTAAATAACTATTTTACTTCATAATTAATTAATGAGTTCAACTTTTGCCTATTTATAGGATTTATATGTTATCATTTACAAACAATTCCAAATTGGAGTAGTTGGCACCTAGACGATTATAATGGAAAATATATTGGATTGTGTATTGTTATGTTAATAATAGAATAATGAGGTAGATATTAGTTTTGGCTAAACCAACATAGATCCATCTTAATTCTGGCTCTACCAAGGGCCTAGAATGATCCCTTCTTAGAGTTCTAAACTTGAGGTTTGCATCTAAAGAGATTTGATCCCCCTCGGTGCTTGGTAGAGCCAAAGTTAAGATGGATCTATGAATCCATGCTGGTCGATATAGTCAACACTTCCACTTATGGGTTCTATCTAGAGTTAGGTCAATATAGTTGACGCTCCGACATAATCCAATAGAGGAAAGGATATGATGCGGGATATGGAAATAGGTTAGGGAGGAAGGATGGTTCGAAATAATTCAAAAGGATATTGTGAGTTAGTTAGAATATCTTGGTTACTTTTGTGTGCTATAAATCTTGCTTTAATCATGTGTGATGATATGGTATGTTGTGTTGTTTGTATTGAATTATTGTAAACTAGTTAGCGTGATTGTTAGATGTTGTGATTACTATTTCTTATCTTGCATACTTGTATGAGCACATATATGAACTATGCATTAGAGGCAGTGATTGTTTATAATTAGTACGCGCATAGGTATGTATACACTAGCTACGTATAACTACATTGTACATGTACATTAATATAATTAATTGATGTATTAATTTCTACATGAATATTTAATGATTGTAGAACGTATATCGAATACATATAAATATCTAGTAGCATTAAAAACCCTTCTTGAATTTCATTATTTGTTGGTATGATGAATCAAATAGGTATGGTGGGGTGCCATAAATTTTGGGCGTAAATGTTAAATTCATTTATAATCTAGCATGAAAAGAAAGACTTTCCATTTTATTTTATTATTGTGTAATTCATTATTTTATTTTAGTTATTTTACCCTAAAATCTAGAAGGGGTTGTTGATGGCCCATAAATGAGGGTGGTCGAGGAGACTTGGGAAAGGTGTATGTAAATTTGATAAATTGAGAGGGTGAAGAGGAGTTGAGGAGGTATTGGGTGGAGAGGTTGGAGCTTGTTGAGAGACAAAAGAATTATTGGAAGAAATATTTTCATGGGATGATCTTCTTAGAGATATTGTGAATTATTGTTCTTAGAGTCATATGCACATAGGGCTAAGAAACTGAAAGGTTTCTTGGAGACAGGAACCTGGCTAGGATCCTAGATGGCAGGGAGGTTTAATTCCATTATGGGAATCAAAGGAGGGATAAATATTGTTGCTCCGGGAATAATACTACATTCTTGGATAATTCAACATTTAAACATGTACTTTTCAGTAAATTATTGATTAAATTCATGTTATACTTTAATTATTTGCTATTGTCATGGTTATACACATATTTCTTATAATAGTTAGAGTAGTTATGGCATTTAATTTAGGAATTAAGGCTGAGAGCCCTTACAATTGTTAAAGTTATAGCATAATGAGTCATTCTCCAAGTCAATATTCTGTGTCAAGATTGAGCCTCATGTGACAAGTAGTGCCTTATAGGAGCCTGAGTTGGACTCAGGAAACTTGGAGAAGAATCTTGAGTTGGACTCAAGAATGGTTAAGCTTCATGTGTTGAGGCAAGTGGTTTGTATGTCAAAGTGATGATGTTGTACAGTCTTGCTAGTCAAGGCTAAGGTCTTGTGTGTCAAGACAGATCCTTATGTGTTGAGGTGGTACCTCATGTGTTGAGTTGATGCTTTACATGTCGAAGCATTTATGGTGTGTGATGTACTACTAACCATGGTTGAGATATTAAGACTCCCCTAGGGACTAGCCACCCCTAGAGTGAATTACTTTAGCATATAACCACTTGGAATGATAGTAGGACAATATGATCACATCATTGGGAAAATATCCTTAGTATATTTGACATGAAAATTAAGCTGTCACATGTTGACCATGCAGATAAGGAAAGAGATAAAGATAAGATGTGATAAGATATGAGAGAATTGGAATTGTACACAAAAGAATTAATTAAGATAGAATTCAAATTGGTAAACTTCAGTAAATCAAAGGATAACTCGAATTGATCACTGTAGTGATGTTACAAAGAGCCAATTAAGAAAGTTAACTAAGTGATAACAAACAAGATTTAGTTAACTAAGTGTTATTGTATGATGACACTTATGTTAAACTAAAAGACAACACTTATGTTAAACTAAATTACGACACTTGAGTTGTGAAACTTGCATGACGACAGTTAAGTTAGACACCTAACTAAGTGGGAAAGCTTTCAGTTAAGGGGAAAGTTCGTCCTAAGAGTTAGTTCAATGAGTTAATGCACTGCATGAGAAGTGGGGATCACTTCTTCATGCAAGATGGATGCATCTAGATGGATGGTGAGTTCATAATGAAGTCATAAGATAAAAATATAAGCTGTTGCATGTGAAGAATATATAAATATGTTATACAGGATTGATGAATTCAATGTGAAGCAAATTCTCTTCTCCCTTGAAGGCAATGCGCTTCTCTTTGTGCAGGATATTATTCCAAGGCTCTCTTCTTTATCTTTCTTTTACAATGTAATTGCACCGGGGATGCTTGATGTAAATTAAATTCTCTGCTATCTATCAATATACTAAGGAAGGTTTTGCTAGGGTTTTCTCCCTCAAGTCATAGAGGGTTTACCTAGGGTAATTAACTCATGTGTCGAATGTGATTACTTATGTGTATGATTGTTATTTGATTTCAAGTACTATTGCATTTCTGAATTAAAGATAAAAAATTAACATGGTATCAGACCTAAGGGCGTGAAAGAGATAAGTTCAACAATCAATATTGAGCCTACATAGATCCTGAGTGTGCATAGTACTTGAAGAATTATGGATTCAATATCAATAAGACCGTGTTAAGTCAATAAATGTTTCTCCATTTTTGATTTATTTTCTCAAGCTTTGGTTTGTCTTTCAATTTACCTCAGTTAAATTTTTGGTTTTAAGTTTTAGTTTTAGTCTCCTTAGAAACTCTATGGGTGATTGAATAAGTTTTGAGCCCATTCTTTTTAAATTTGATTTGATTTTGGTGATCTTTTATATTTTAAAGGGGGTTAAAGAAAGTCATATTTTCAAAGGTTGATTCATTAATGTGTTGAGAGAGCAGTTAGACTCGTTTCTTAAATCAAGTAACTTTTAAAACCTCCGACAAATTAGCAGAAAGTTGAAAAACTGCTAAATTTTGGCATGGTAGCTATTCTTGTAGCGCTAGACAAAATTTTAATAAAGGGCACGCTACAGGAATATCGCAGCCTGTTGTTTTTTCAATTTTTGAACTGATTTCAATCATGATGCAGTATGGGAGTGACTAATCGCCTTGTGTGAGTGTTTTAACATGTGTTTGCTGCAGTTTAAGCATGATTTTAGTTGGTTATCAATCACGAAGTAGAACAGGCTCATCATTGCATGGTATGCGGAATCAGTTGCACAAAAAACCAGCAAATCCCGGTCTAAGCTGTCAAATTTCTCTTTTTACACGCATTATTATAGAAGAGGAGTGTTCGTGAAAGAGAGTTAACTGCTAAAAAGGTGGATTGTGTTGTTGTGGAGAGAAGACAAGTGTTTTTTAACGCCAGCGAGAATTAGGGCTTCCGAATTCATTTACCAGCAGTCAAAGAAACGATATGAAGACACCTATTCTCATAAGAGGAGACCATTGATACCCCAAAACGAAGTTTTAAGCCACGACAAATGAGTAATTGACAGGTATTCCGATACAAACCCTTATAACTGGAAAATTTGGGTCTTTTTCGCTGCACGATTATCTGGAGAAATTGGTTGCTGGAGATGATAGAATAGATCATAAAATAAACACTTCACCACAGAAATAGATATCTGAAGCTAGTATGAGGAATGTGCATGAACAGAGCAGCAAAGTAGTCTTAAACTTAAAGTATTCATCCTGGGAAATTCTAATGACAGTTTGAACAAAGATTGTTTATCATTTGCTCTCCTATACATTCAAAACTCTGGTAGTGATGCAGATTGGTTATAATGAACTAATTGAATGGGTTTTTCTCATGACCTAATGCCATTGAAAATCAGAATATACAGGAAATAGCATTGAGAGGACTCACATATTGATTTGTTATGCTCATTTCTTACACAGAAGGTGTTTTGTTGGTTTATTTAAGTGGTTTAAACATTGTTGAAAATTGTTATGACTCGTGAAATCACTTGCTTGGAGAACATATCGACTTTCTTATACAGACCTAGTTCTATGGTTGAGAGAAGAGAACGTTGAACTTGAAGGTCTGTCCAGGAGTGTGTAGCAAATTTCAAAGGAGCCCAAAGCATAAGAAACCAGCTTACAAAATATTTTTTGAAACCTAAAGTCAGACTGTTCCTGTTTTCTGAAAAGAAGAATATGGGGAAAAGTGGCAAAAGTGGTAAGGTCAACAGGGCTGAGCCCACAGACCTAACCTGGATTCAGAAGCTTCCTGACTGTGCAGAACTGTTTCAGCAGGCAGGTTGGTTGAAGTTTCTCAAGAAGATTGATGGCTTCAATACTCAGGTCTCCTTCAAGTTTGCTAAGGGACTTAAAAATGATATGATTATGATGGATACTTTGAAATTCAAGTTGACTGTGGAATTAATAGCAGAAGCTACCGAGATTAGCAATGAGGGTGAGCACTGGTTTAAAAAATCACCTTTCGAGTTTGAACCCCAAAAGTACTTGTTGCCTAATGTGACTCCTGACTGGAACAAGGGTATCTTCATTCAAAATTTCAGGAAGGAGTGGATTGAGCCCATAAGGATACTTCAAAGTTATGTGACCTGTGAAGGAAGATATTCATTGGTATTTAAATATCATCTTAGGTTCCTTCAACACATGGCAGGAGTTTCTAAGATGAATCTGCCCTTCTTTTTCTTTAAAAGCCTGTAGAAAATGTCAAGCAAGATAAAGCAACATGATGATCACACTTCTCAGTCACTTTTTCACCATGGTCTCATTAAACTGATCATCACTACAGTGTTGCAACATGAGGGAAGGACTTGGGATTTCTTTTTGTTCTGGTCAGGTGTTCATCCTAAAAAAGAAGACCAACAACCAAAGAGACAGACTGACAAGGGGAAGGTAATGATGAAAAAGTTAGGCCACTCAGTCAAATCTACAAGTAAAGATGATATTAAAGCCAAGAAGGTGACAAAACAGGTAGCAGAACAGAGACAGGATGACAGTCAGCTCCAAGTAATTCCAGATTACACTAAAAACAAGTTCACACTATTTGAAGACAAAAAGGAACTGCCTGAAAAGAATCCATCACCTGTAGCAGATCCTCAGGAGGAGAGGAAAGTTGACATTAAAATGGTTCCTGTAGCTAAAGAAGAGATCCACATTCAGCCAAGAAGCCCCATCACAATCCTTTCAGATGATGAAGGATACATGTTAGAAGAAGAACAGCCTATTTCTGAGATTAAAGTCAAAACTGAAATTGAAGAAGCTCAAGTTTTAGATGGCAAAACCATGAGGCCTAACAAGAAAATAAACAAGCTGGAAGTGGTGGAATTAGCTTCTGTTCAGTACCAAGGGAAAGAACTGAAGATGATGGGAGAGGTAGCTACATTCTGGAGACCTAAAACGAGGTCGAAAAATAAGCTGAGGTTAAACATGAAAAAGTTGTTAAATCCTAAATTGAACACAGATAAGGTGACTATCTTAGATGAAGGATCCATGGATGATGACAAATCAAAGATAGATAAATTGCAGCCATGTAAAAAAGAGGAGATTAATTCAGTGAAAGCAGCAGATGAAGAAAACCCAAAGCTCATCATTGAAGACACTTCTAAGAAACTGTTGACAGAAGAAGCAGAAATCTTTAAGAAGTTTGACATTCCTTGGAAACCTAATGAAGAGCAAGATTCTGCAATAGAGAAAATGGCTAATTCTGACAGGGAAAATTTACAGAAGACTGTCAAACAATATAAGTACCAAATGAATTATATGCAGGAGGTCAACGATCGTTTGATGATGTCCAATAGAAGATTAAGAGAAGATCTCCAGGATGTTCATGACAATTTTCAGGAACTAGTGGTTGATGCAAAGGAAGCACTTAGAAGGAAAAGGGCTTCTGACAGGCACTGTTCAGAGCTGGAAAAGACAGTTGAAACTTTACAACAGGAAAATGAACACCTTCAGAAAAAGATAGCTGATCTGGAGAAGAAGCATAAAAGAATAAATAAAAGGTCCTCAATTCCAGATGGTATATCTCTTCTTGTGGAGGCAGCGAAGGAGATATGAGGCAGTTATTAGTTAGGGGTTATTTAAGATAAGCATTTTGTTTTAGTTAAAGAATTTGCTATTTTTAGCAGACTTGTAATTTTGTAAAAAGTGTAAATTTTACTTTACCTAACCTAGTGATTCGATGGAGAGTTAGGAGGAAAGACCTAACTGTTTTTGGGAATAAAACTATTTAGAAAGGGAAGAAAAACATTGTGGAGGTTCTGATTTTTTGGGAGCATCAGGAGGTCTGCTAGCTGCTTGTACTTTCAAACTTATTTAGAGATAGGTACTGTAACTCTTATATGCATTTACTGATGAAACTATGAATATATGACTCTTTCCCCTTCATTTGATCTGTGTTGGCTTCATGTTTGAACTTCTTTAGTTTCATGAATGACAAATTCATTGATGGTTAATGTGTATTTTCTAGTAGTGCTTGTCCTTTATGTGTGAACTTCAGTACAGTCTTTTGTTGGATTTTTGTGATATATATGCATCTTTATCAATATATGTGTATGATTTAGTTGTTATTTATCTGCTGAATGTATTCCCTGCATGTTCTTGAAGTTTATGACCAAAAACACATAAAACAAAACCCTAAACCCTAGTTTGAATTGAGTTTTACTCTTGAGATTGTGTTGGCTTGTTACCCTAGCCTTAGTAACAATTTCTGGCACAAACAGACCGGAAGACTTCCTTGAAGGAACTCCAAAGTTAAATACTTGAAAGGCCTGGATTCTGAATATCATAGAAGAACATGATTTGGATGGTTATGTATCTAGTGTTATTGAAGAGCCTATTACTAATACAGGGTGCACCAACATCAAGAAGAATTAAGACAAGGCAAAGAGGATTATTTATGATTCCGTGAAAGACAACTTGATGCCCGTGATTAATCCATTGAAGACCGCAAATGAAATATTTAACACTTTGACAAATTTTTATGAGAAGAAGGCGCCTAGTTAAAAGAGGGCAGTGAGATGGAAAAGGATGAAGTTGTGTCTTCCTTCTTCACAAAGATCTCTCAAGTAAGAGATCAAATCATGAGAATTGGTGTGACAATCGATGATGATGATCTCATTTAGACCGTTGTCGATGGTCTTCCATATTCATGGGAGACATTACAAGTTGGCTACAGTAAATGGTAGAGAAGTGCAACCTAAATTTGAGAGACTGTGGCATGATTTCCTACTTGAAGAAGGGTGAATCCAAAGTACGCATATTGCCCCCAAAGAAGAGAACCTTGCTTTTGCGGCACAGATGAAAAGAGGTAAGAAATCTCACAAGAAATTCTCTCGTCAAAAGGAGAATGATTTCAAGAAATTTGATAAGTATAAAGTTAAATGTTTCAATTGCAATAAGAAGGGCCATTATGCAAGAGAATTACATGCAAAGAAAAGAGAAAAGTTCAAGGGTAGGTTTCATGCTTCTACTGCTACAAAAGATGAACCTACAAGAAATAATTCATCCAATGATCAAGAGACAAAGAAGGAGTACTATCTTGTCTCAACCCTTTCTCAATCCATTACCACTAGTGCTGAGACATGGATGGTAGACAGTGGCGCATCTAAGTACATTCCTGGATATAGGAGTGCTATTATATATATGAAGGAAAAGAAGTTTTCCCATAAGGTGGAGCTTGGAGATAATACCATCTATTCGATCCCAGGCATTGGATCCACTTCTTTTTGAGTTGGATTCATGAGATGTACTGCATGTGGATGAAATTATGTTTTTCTTTGGATTGAAGAAGAACCTCTTGTCTGTTTTAGTTCTAGAATATAAAGGAGTCATATTTATCTTTATGGAAAACAGAGCTCTCTTATGGCCTAAGCATGAAGACTTGAACTCTGCATCAGTGATTTGAGTTAGAGAGGGAGGTATCTACAAAGTTCATGGAAAAATCATTCAAGCCATGATCCATGACACAGTCAGTCCTTGTGAGCTGTGGCATAGAAGGCTTGGTCATATCCATTTCAAAGCGTTACCTAGATTGCAAAAGATGGTGAAAGGTATGCCCATGTTTAAATAGGATTTAGATAGTGTTTGTAGAGGTTGCGCTCTTAGCAAGAACATTAAGAAGAGTTTACCAAGTAGTACCAAAACATCCAAGGGGATCCTTGACTTGCTTCATTTTGATCTATGTGGTCCTATGTTTGAACCCTCCTTGAGTGGTTATTTGTATTATGTACCTTTCATAGATGACTTCTCTGTCAAGTCATGGGTTTATTTTCTGAAAGCAAATGTCAAAAAGTTTCAAGAGTTTAAAGAATTGGTTGAGAATCAGACTTGGAAGCACATTCGTGCTTTGATATTTGAAAATGGAGGAGAGTTTGAGACAACTTACTGTACCATACAACCCCCAACAAAATGGGGTTGCTGAAAGAAAGAATAGAACAATATGTGAGGCTGAAAAATCCATGATGTGTGATCAGTATCTTCCCACATCCTTATGGGAAGAAGCCTCCAACACTATTGTTTATATTCAGAACATAAGCCCTCATGCTATCTTGGGAGAAAAGACTCCTGAAGAGGTTTTCACTGGTGAAAAACTAGATGTTGGACACTTGAAGATTTTAGGTTGTCCTTTCTACATTCACATACCAAAAGAGAAGATGACAAAGATGGAGCCATCCGGAAAGAAAGGAACATTTGTTGGATATAGTGAATCCTCCAAATCATACAAAATCTATGTTTTAGGACAAAGAAACATTAAAGTGAACAGAGATGTAACATTTCATGAAGAGGCTGCCTTTAAGCACTCCAAATAACTTCAGTGTGATTCATATATGGAGGAGCATGATACTCCTTTGATGGAGGGTCTAGTTTCTGATTCTCCCCTTTCATATGGTGAGAGGGAGAAGACATATGAGTCTATAGATTTTCTTTATCATGAAGATCCATAAGATATGATAGAAATATCTCTTGATGAACCTCCTGATAAGAGGAGATCTGCATGGTGTCAAAACATTTTGCAAGAGGAAGAAAATCATGAAGTACCTCCAGGCTCATCTAGAGACAAAAGAGACGTGAAATATTTTCAGGATATGTAGCATAGATGAGTCACATCAGTGATTCAGAACCCTCTACCTATGAGGAATCCTCAAAGCAACAAGTATGGATTTAATGATTTAAGGGGAGTCGAAACTCGACTCTACATCTTTGTGTTTTTATAATGCTGTAACATTCGTCATTAGGTTTTATAAAGTGATGAACCCTTTGGATGAGCCTTTATGGTCTCGAACCCTGGTCTGTATTAATTGTATTCTTATGAAAGTTAGTTTATTTTAAAACCTTGGCGATGCCTATCAAAAGGCGCGGCCAGTGCTATACTTCTATTGTATTGGGAGAATGAAATAGTACATGTTTAAATACTATCTTGTAAAGGTTTTAACGAATATAGAAATGAATACTTTCACTACTGCATTTAATTATGGTATGATGAAACCTTTCGTATACTTGGTTATCGATAGTGGATTTTCTTCTTAAATTATTTTGCATTAAAATGAAAGGTATTACTAGGTTCTGTGAAAACTCTCTTTTAAAAAGCTTAAAGATCCAGTTTTGAAAAGTCTTCTTCTATCATTTAAATGTTTATATGAATACTATTATTCATAAACAAAAGGACTGTGCTGTTAATCTAGGTTCTGTTTTGAATATAAAAATTATTCGAAGACTAAAGCTGCTATAAAATGCAATGTGATACTAGATAGTATGCTGCTATTTTAAAGTTCTATTTAATAGATAATACTATGTTTAAGCATTTAGTACAGAAATATTTACTGAATATAGACAGAGAGTTTAAACTTAAATCAAACAGATATTTATCTGTGAGGATCAATCATTCGAATCTATCATTAATCTAACTTTTTTGTACTAGAGTACGGCATATAATGTGTGTGGAAAAATACAGAAAAGTATATTAAATCAATCATTTTGCATTTCTAAATTTATTTCTTTAATAACAGTAAAGATTCACATTCATATTTAACTCTTAAAAACTGACTGCAATACTTTGCACATTTCTAAAATACTTAAACATTTCTAGAAATAGATAAACAGTAAGAATAAATACATAAGAAGATAAGAACCTGAAAACTAAAGAGTGAAACACACACCCAAGGGATCCCATTCCTCCCAACCTACTCCTTAAGACAGCCAAATCACTTGTCTTAGGACCCCCAAGCCTTTACTAAACCACTAGGGTGAAGATACTAGGTGGATGCAAATGTTATCCTTTTCAACTCAGCAGTGATGTTGACAATACTCCGAAATGAGACTTCTGCTTTTCAACAATATTGAGTTCTGCATAAAGCAGTACTAACTCAGATTAACAGTCTTATCTTAGTCAATCCCTCTAGCTTTCCCCTCATTGAATTCACTTGTTCTCTCTAGTTTCAAATTCATCACAAGGTAAAAAGTGATTAGCCTCCTGCTCCAATTCGATGGGTATGAATAGATTGCTTGGGTCTTTGGTCAATTTTTCAATTATTGAGCCACCAGCTCTGTTCCACTTTCTTGGGGAACATGACCATTAATGTAGGGAAGTTGCCACCTACAACAGCTAGAGGTGCATTGATGATGCTGCCAAGTGTCAATTTTCTCTCCACCCCAGTTCATTCCTCCTAGTGGATCAGTGAGCACTCTTTTAACAGTCTCCTTGGGATATTTGTCTCCTCTTTTATTTATAAATAATAAAATATTTGAAGTATTTAATTGCAGTCATCCTTGACCCCACTTGGTCAATAATCATAAAACATTAAAGTAACATATAACATGATGTTTTTCTCATGAAATAAAATATTCAAAATTTGGGTATGTGACAGAAAGCTTATTCTGTGACCTTTCCAACAATATATGGAACTCCCTCTAACTCCGTAGGAATGAGAAGATATGAAAGAATTTGTAAAGTCAGCCCAACTTGAATGTTAACTCGGTCCTGCTAGGACATTGAACAATGTTATGTCGGCCCAAAAAGTGATTTTTGAAAAATATAAATAGAAGGAGGTGCTCCTCATTTGTTCATTCATCCATCTAATTATGGAACTTTGAAAAAAGTGTGCACTTGTGGAAGATGAATGTCTTCTAGGGTTTGAAGATGTTTTCTAGGTTTTTGAAGATATTCTTGATGAAATTCTTTTGAAGGTTTTTCTCAGGGTTTCTAAAGTGGTCAAAGGAAGAAGGCACACCTTGTGAAGAAGAAGAGAGGTTTTATTGCAAAGGTTGAAGCTACACATAAGAAGAGATGTTTTTCTCGCGGAAGTTGAAGTTGCGCAAAGGAAGAGATGTTTCCTTGCAGAAGCTAAAGACTATGCAGTAGTTGAAGTTACACGGAAGTTGAAGTTGCATAGAAGTTGAAGCGATATAGAAGTTGAATATTTTTGAAGCTGCACAGAAGCTGAAGACTACTCAGAAGTTGAAGTTACACAGAAGTTGAACCTGCGTAGAAGCTGAAGCGACGTTGAAGTTGAATAGTGTTGAACCTGTGTAGAAGCTAAAGACTTTGCAGATGTTGAAGTTACTGTAGAAGTTGAAGCTACACAAAGCTGAAGCAACGCAAAAGTTGAAGACTATTGAAGCAACGCAGAAGTTAAAGACTGCATAGAAGTCGAGGTTATATTTTGTAGAATAGAGCTCAATAGTGAGTATTTTCTTGGTCAAAGTAGAGCATGACAGGGAAAAGTGCGATAGTACAGTATAAGAAGGTACATTGGTGTACATAAGTTAGAATTGTTTAATAGTGCAAAAATAAAATCGGTGTACAAGAGTCATATGTGTTTTGAGAAGTGCAACGCACAATAGGCAAGTTGTTGCAGAAGAAAAAAATTGAAGTAAGAAGCAACGCAGTATTGAATTCAAGGATAAATACACAGGACATGCTACATAATTGAAGGAAGTGCACAAACCATGTTAGAGGGACTCAAGAAGGTTACCATATCTGAAGAACAACTTGTACACAAAAAGTAAGTGGGTGCTTACGCAATATTTGATGAGTTGGTGCTCAGCTAAGGGGATTGGTGTCTCCAACAAGTTGGTGCTTGCAAACATTGTAACAATGAGTTGGTGCTCAACTAAGGAGATTGGTGTCTCTTGTAAGTTGGTGCTTGCAAACCTTGTAACAACAAGTTGTTGCTTGCAATTATTGTAATAGTAGGTTGGTGCCTACTCAAGATTCATAAAGATAAAAAATTATTGGTTTGCTTTCAATTGGATTTCCATGTTACATCTTGTGTTCTATGATTTGAGTCTACTTGTGTTTATTGTTATGAATTGTTTAATGAATGAGTAAAGAAAAAAAAGATACGTTATATTGATTCACCCCCTCTCAGTATAACCATAAGTCCAACTAGAATAAGCATTATGAAGCTCGTTAAGATATAATAATAGTTAATGTAGATAATTGAGACATGATTTTTGTTAAAACCAACGGATCTTCCAACATTGATAGTCCAAATGACATTGAAATCAAATGATCATAGTGACAATCCAAATGCCATCGAAATGAAATGATCATAGTGACAATCCAAATTCCATTGACAGTTGGAGTCCATCCATGCATACACTCTTGAAGATGGTATACGTCCACGTTTCATAGACCTATTTTATCCTGAAAAACATTGTAATATGTTATACGCGGTTTGTAAGTCGGTGTAACGTCCCCACCCATCCATCCAAGGCAAGGGAGGGAACATGAAGCCAATCTATGGGGCTTTTTAAGCAAACTCAGCCATTCATTAAATTCATATTTTTAAAAGCCCATGTGTGCAGATGTAAATTCAACAAACATGCACAGCGGAGATAAATTCATCCACACATATAATTTCATGTGCATTCAATATATCAATAACAACCATTTAACTTAACACATTGTAAAATTAAATACAAGCAGAGAATATACTTATCTCAATGTAATGTTGTCCCCAACAACTAGCTATGTCGCTGCAATGTTCCTCCCAACCGTAGGTCTTTGCCCAGCCTGTATTATTTCAGCACTCAGAGACCACCCCTGAGCTGGGCATGATATCTACAAGGGAAAAAGGGGATTTCAAACTCATACACAACCAAATAATCATTTGGATCTAAGCCAAGCCAGACCACTGTTGGGTTTATCAGGCTAAGTCTGAACCCTCTTCATTCGTGGATGGTTCCACTCAAGCTCAAGCCAAACAATGGAGACCCATTTCAACCCCAACAATATCCTACACACAGAAAACTCATAAACTGGGGATGGGTACACATAACAGCAAAACCCCAAGTGTTGGGTATGGATGGAAAACGTGGGAAACCCAAAAATGAAGTGAGAAATAGGGAAAACAACCCTAGAAAGGCAATTTCGTTTTCAGAAAACGTTTGGGGACAACCCAGGTGCAAAAACGACTTCCATTAAACCCCCAATTCGTGGTTCTCTTCTCCTAGCCACTGTGCTAACCAAAAACGAGTTCTCGGCAAGCCAAAAACGCCCAGCAAGCTCCAAAAACGCCTAGCAAGCTTCAAAAATGCCCAACAAGCTCCCAAACTCCTAGCAAGATTCAAAATAAAACACCCAACAAGCCAAAAATGCCCAGCAAGCTCTAAAAACGCCCAACAAGCTTAAAAAACGTGAGAGGGTGAAGTCTGACCATGAATAATGGCTTGGGAAGGCAATTCGTGGGTGTTTTCTTGCCCAAGAAGGAGAAACATGATTTTCCATGAGGGTGGCTTGCCCATACTCGAATTTGGACAGCCATACCTCCCCAATCTCCAAGGCATTAACTACTTCACCCAACTCTTGGGAGAAATGAATGATTGGGCACCAAAGACAACATGGTTAGTTGATGGTTCATGGGTTCTCTCATTGACACTTGGCTTGACTCGATTGGCTCAAAGGTTTTAATATCTCCCTCCCAATTCTTTGTAATATCATGCCCTCATCTCTTGTTGCATTGCATAGCTAGTTGTGGGCATTTTTATATTAAAATGCATATTTACAATTCCCATGGTTCTCTAGCACATGGGCAACATAATATCTAATACTTGCCTCTTCAAGGTCGAGCGTTCACTAGAAGGGCCTTGGCCTTGAGCTCCGCGCTAGGAATCATACAAAATATGCATATAGTATTTACATTATAGCCCAAAATATCATAAGGGTCAAGAATGGGGACATTACAGTCGGTGAGTGGGCTCAATTCCATATGCTCTGGAGGGGAGAGGTGTCATTATACCGATACCCATTATTATTTATTTCAAATTTCAACTTCCATGTCAAGAAATCCCCAATGCTCTTAGTTGTTGCACAATATAATTGGGGAACGACTGAAAATTTCCACAAAATGTTGATGTAATACCCCATTTTGACCCTTATTTTATATTGGCTTTTAATGTAAATATTGTATACATGCGATGTTTGTTTCCTTAGCGTGGAGCTCAAGGCCAAGGCTCCGCTAGTGTATGTTCGTATTTTATTTAAAATGGACAAATATTTTACATTTTGTTATCCATGTGCTATTAAGCCATGGGATATTGTAAAATGATGTAAATATTTAATATTGCAATAAAATACCGAAACTGGCTATGGAAGCAACTAATGAGAAGGGGCCATGTGTATTCCACTAGGGAGTGGTGAGGGGGTTGTGGGATTGAACCATAGGCTTCCAAATATCATTTGGAGAACCCATTTGACTTTCCTTGCTGACATTTAATTCAGCTATAAGAAAGTTGTTGAGAAATCAGTCCATGGCTTCAATGGAGCATGGGAAACCCATAAATTCGTATGGCAGGTATGGGCTCTGTTTTTCTTGTACCACAAGTCACTCTACCTCCTGGGAATTGGTTCTTCCTCATTCCCATTCCATTGTTGAACATCCCAGCATCAATTTTCATCCATTACACATGCCCAGTAGTGAAAAAAAAACAAAAATCGCAACTTTGCAAGAACCCACGTTTTGAAGTGCCATAAATGCCCAAAATTTGGTATTGACAGTGAAATCCAATTGGGGATCCATAGATATGAACCTTGGGGAAAAATTGAGAGTATTAGATACCCAAAAATCCATTGAAAAACCCAGTTTTTATAGCCCAGAAATCCAGTGACAGGATTGAGTTATTTGATGACAGGATTGAGTTATTTGATGACAGAATTGTGAGAAATCCAAGTGTGAATGATTGAACAGAGGTTGGGTTTGCTTGATAAACCCAATGAAGGCTGGAATCCTAGGGAGTTAGAAGCTGGACCTTTCTATTCCCACCCTAAATAGCACTGGAGGGAAGGGACGCCTAAGGGACTGTGCAGCAGAGAAGGGGACCTTCCTTGTATTGGGTGAGGTAGGTATTATGGGTTCCATGACTGTTGAATTCATTTGAGATGCCTGTAGCTATGTGGTTGAGCTCACTAGCTTAGCATCATCCTTCTTTGCTTATTGCATGCTTGATAAACCCAACTGTGTGTTGGCTTAGCATGACTGCTTGAGTGAAACCATGGCTGTGAGTGAGCCTGTTTAGTTCCTCCTTAGTGGATACACAACCCAGCTTGGGGGTGATCTCTCAGCTGAAAGAATACAGGCTGGACAAAGATCTATGGTTGGGTGGAACGTTGCTCTCACATAGCCAGTTGTTTGGACAGCTTCATCTCAAAGATAAGTATTCTTATGGTTGAGTTATGTTAATTTTGTGCTCTGCAATGTTTTAATTAATGACTATTGTTTATATGTTGAATGCATGATGAAACTGTGTGTATATATAGTGTTTAATTCCGCTGTGTTTGTTGAGTATGAATATGTATATATAAGTTTTTATTTATCCATGAATTTCTTAGTAATGTATGGGGCTGAGATTGTCAAATAAGTCCAGTATGTTTAGTCATGTTTTCTCCCTTGCATTGAATTGATGGAAGGGGACGTGATAAAGTGGTATCCGAGCCCATGTTGCAGCAATGGGGCTGCTTGGGCCAAACTGTGAGTTACAGGCATATACCAGAATGTTTTAATGTGGTATTGGTGAAATTTGGGACGTCATTTTGATTTGAAAAAATGAAAGAATCCAAGTTCTCAGGTGGGGCAGGGGATTACACCATTGCATATATATCGCCAAGAGCTTTCCAATGGTACCAGACTTGCCTGATTTTGGTTAAGGGACAAGGGAGTTATGAGCCCCGCAAGTTTCAGGAACGGAAGTGTTTCCGCAATTGCAGATTGCGGAAACATAACTTTTGAAAACTTGTGTTTTGGCATTCCGCAAATCCACACCTGCAATTGTGGAATTGCGAGATTGTGGAAAGGTTAAAATTTTCGTATTCGCGACTTGGCTTTTCGCACCCGCAATTGCGGGATTGCGGGTTGCGGAATTGTGGAAAGGTTAAAATTTCAGTATTCGTGACTTGGCTTTCCGCACCCATAATTGCGGATTGCGGAAAGATTAAAATTTATGTATTCACGACTTGGCTTTCCGCACTCGCAATTGCGAAATTGCAGGATTGCGAGATTGTGGGATGGAGTAGTCCAAGGTTGGAAAATTGGCATTTCCGCACCCGTAGTATGGATTGCGGGATTGCGAAGCTGCGGGTATTAAAAAAAAAGTATAGAGCCCGAAATTTGATTTTTAGATTGCAGGACCTTGCAGAATTAGAATTGGATGAGTTCAATGGTGTTCTGAGGCCATTAACGAATGCCATGAAAGGTCCAGTGAAGATCTCGAGCCATTATGCTCCAATTTGGCATAAAATTTGAATTAATGGCTTTTATAAATCAGTATCTCGATGCTTGACAGAAGGTCGGATTGAGCTAAAACTGATATGGAGTGGTCATGGAGCAAGCACGACGTTAAGTTTGGAATTTTTGACCCAAAATTCAAAGGATATGGAGTCGAGGTGAGTAAGAAGGCCGAAAAGCACTATTCTGAGCCACTTTTTGAAGATTTTGAAAAGCTTGAAGTGGATGAAAGAGACCTTAAATGACGGATTCAAGGAATTTACTGAACTCAACATTTCCCATTCTCATTAAAACAGACAATTCACGTTAGACAGAGATTTTCCATAAATGCACCGTTTGGGAAATATCCATTTTTGGCCCAAAAATTTGAAATTTTGGAAAATGTTAAAAGTTAAAAGTAGTCAAACCCAGAAATTTATAGAAGATAAATAGTGCATCGGAATAGAGAGACGCAAGTTGATAAGTGTTCCTTGTTGTATGGAATAACTTCTCCCAGTAGAAATGTTTTCCTGAATATTTCTAGATTTGCTTCTACAGGTGGCTGAAGTTGGCAGTTCAGGATATTTTGCAACTGTGTAAAAAGTGCAAAATTGTGGTGAAAATTGTCATTTTTGAAGTGACGTACTTTCCACACCCGAAGTCGGAATGGAGCACATGGATTGGCATTGGAAAACTTATCTAGTAGGGAACAATGGTGCATGACCAGAATTTGAATGAAGTTATCATACCTCATAGATAATTAGAGCAGAAAAGTGCCAGTGACTGTTTTGACATATTGTTGACAATATGAGCAATTTCTAGAATTGCATGAATGGGCAAAAGAAATGAATGCATAACAGCTATGTGAATTATTCCATGAATTAATTCTGTCAAAATATTGATTGTTTATGTTTCCATAAGTATTCCTAAGATGTCTAACAAATATTTTCATAATGCACAGTGCTTGCAGCTCATAAAATTTAAATAATTGTAGCAGAAGCAGCATACAAGGAAGAGGGTCTCCAAAGAAAAATGGTGACCATAAATGATGCTTAGGATCCTTATGAGTATGATTAAGATTTGATAGGAGAAAATGTGTGAGAAGGGAATGTTGAGACTAAATCTAATGGGAGAAGGGAGCAAGTAACTCCTTAGAATTTGGTTGAAACCATGGTGAGCTTCAATGAAAGGTTGATGAAGGCTCAAGAAGAACAAAACCAACTCAATGATACTATTTTACAAAATCTCACTGATATGCAGTAGAATATAAACCTTGGGCCCAACCCAAGCAATGTAGGTGAAGAAGGAAGAGATGCAAAGAGTCGCTCAAGAGGTCGTTCAAAGAAGAGGACTCCAAGCCCAAGGAAGAGTTATGTGAGCAAGAAGCATAGAACACCTTCATCTAGATCTTCTTCTAGCAAATCATGACTCCATAGGTTCTCAAAGAAGTCCAAGGCATATGCCCAGGAGATTTGATGGAAGAAATAAGTTCAAAGGCATCCCACAGGGAGAATTCGGGAAGGTAAGGCCTCCCACATTTGATGGAGAAGACAAGACTGGCCAAGAGGCAAAGGCATGGCTTCTTGGAATGAAGAAATATTTCAGAATTTAGGACTACTCAGGAAATGAAAAGGCTAGAATTGCCATTTACAATCTAAATGGTAGAACTTCAATTTGGTGGGATAACCTCTTGCAAGTGAAAGGGATTAGTGAAAGGAAGATCACCTCGGAGAGATTTAAGAAGTACTTTAAGGAAAAATACCTTTCTGCTAGTTTATATGACAGTAAGAGAAAAGAGTTCAATGAACTCAGGTTAGGACAAAAATCTATGGAAGAACATGCCCATAAATATTTGGAATTATTGAGGTATGTGGATTGCATTAAAGATGAGAGAGTAAAAATCTAATGCTTCCTTGGGAGTCTACCTCAAAGTTTCAGAGATAGAATTGAGTTTATTAATCCACTAAGTCTTGATGAAGCTATTAGAATGGAAATGCATTACTATGAGCAGAATAAAGGAAAATTAGAGGTTAACCTAGCATGGAAAGGAAATCCAAGAGGGAGGTGTGATCAAAAGAAAAGTGGCTTCAAACCACCATTTAAAATTCATCCCAAAACCTTTCCACAGGGGCAGCAAGCAAGGAGTGGATTCAAGCCAGCGGTATCAGCAGAAAAGACATCAAAAGGACCACTTCAGTGTTGGGGATGTGGAGAAAACCACATGCTAAAGGATTGTTCACATTGAAAGGAGAATCCCCGAAGGTTACACAACTTAAAGGGAGCAGCAACAGTGGAGGACATGGTAGGGAAACGCCTCGAATTTATGTAGCGTTGGATAATCATCAGGCGGGTCATCAATCATCAGTGGTGGAAGTTGAAGGTAAGATTGCTAAGCAATCTATTTATGTTTTGATTGATCCAGGATCTACTCATAGTTATGTTTCTTCAAAAGTGGTTGAAGGTTGTTCTCTTAGAAAACTGAAGCACAATAAATCTGGGCTAGTTCAATTAGCCACAGGGACTAAGAGAAAAGTTAGTGAAGTAGTGGTGGAGTGCCCCATAGAATTGAATGGACTCCACACACATGCAGATTTAAATGTACTACCATTAGGATCTTATGATGCCTTAATTAGCATGGATTGGTTGGAAAAGCATAGGGCTAAGTTGGACTATTATGAGAAAGCACTTGAATGTATTGATGAAGAGGGAAGACCAAGATTGGTAAGAGGAATTCCCAAGCAAGTTTCAGTAAGACAGATTTCAGCCTTACAGTAGAAAAAGTTTTATAGGAAAGGTTGTCAATTATATGCAGTTCATATATCAGATTCGTCAGAGGACAAGGGACCAAGGATAGAAGACTTCCCATTGTTGCAAGAATTCCAAGATGTGTTTCTGGATGAAGTGTCGGGACTACCACCAAAGAGAGATATTGATTTTACCATCGATCTTGTCCTAGGAGCAGTACCAAATTTCAAAGCTCCTTATAGAATGAGCACACCGGAATTGGTAGAGTTGAAGATGCAGCTACAATAATTAATGGACAAAAGGTATATCAGGCCTAGTGTGTCTCCTTGGGGAGCACCAGTGTTATTTGTTAAGAAGAAGGATGAGACTTTAAGGTTGTGTATTGATTACAGGCAGCTTAATAAAGTGACAGTCAAGAACAAGTATCCATTGCCAAGGATTGATGACTTGTTTGATCAGATGAAGGAAGCTAAGGTGTTTTCAAAGATTAACTTGAGGTCTGGTTACCATCAAGTGAGGATTAAGGAGGAAGATATTCACAAGATGGCTTTCAGAACTAGGTATGGTCACTATGAATTCACTGTGGTGCCATTTGGTCTTACCAATGCACCTGCTACATTCATGTGTCTCATGAATGGTGTATTCAACAAATATTTGGATAAGTTTGTGATTGTGTTCATGGATGACATTCTTGTCTATTAAAGGAATGAAGGAGAACATGAGGAGCATCTAAGAATGGTGTTGCAAGTCCTTAGAGAACATCAACTGTATGCCAAGTTAAGCAAGTGTGAGTTTTACCAAAAGAGGGTGCAGTATTTGGGTCATGTTATTTCTGAAGAAGGAATTGCAGTTGATCCAAAGAAGATTAATGCCATCATGGATTGGTCTACTCCCAAGAATGTTTCAAATGTTAGATCTTTTATGGGTCTTGTTGGTTACTACAGAAGGTTTATTGAAGGCTTCTCCAAGATAGATCATCCAATCACTTCATTGCAAATGAAGAATATCAAGTTTGTATGGTCTGAAAAATGCGAGAAAAGTTTTCAGCAGTTAAAAGAGTTACTTACCAGCGCTCCTGTTTTGAAAATAGCAGATCCAAAGAAGGATTTTGTAGTTTGCACAAATGCTTGCATTGAAGGGCTAGGCGGAATGCTCATGCAAGAAGGATTTGTGATTTGCTATGAGTCAAAGAAATTAAAAGAGCATGAAAAGAATTATGCCACGCATGATTTAAAATTCGTAGCCATAGTACATGCTCTCAAGATGTGGAGACATTATTTGTTGGGAAGAAGACTCGAGCTTAGAACATACCACATGAGCTTGAAGTATTTGTTTGACCAGCCAAACTTGAATGCTAGGAAATCTAGATGGATGAAGTTTCTTTGTGGATTTGATTTTGAAATCAAGCATGTAAAAGGAAAGGAGAATAAGGTTGCAGATGTTCTTAGCATAAAATTTCATGTTGCAGCATTAAGTATTTGCAAATCAGATTTGAAGACAAGAGTCCTTGAGGCTCAAACTAGTGATGAAACTTACCTTCAAATTAAAGAAAAGTTGCAGTAGAAAAATATAGATGAAAAGTGTGCAAGATATCAGCTTGGTGAAGACGATATCCTCATCTACAAAGATAGACTGTACATTCCAAATAGTGCAGATTTGAAGAAACTAGTGATGGATGAAATACATCAAATGCCATACTTTGGACATCCAGGATATCAAAAGACTATAACAGCAGCAAGAAAACAATACTTTTGGTATGGTATGAAGAAGGACATAGTTGAGTACATTGCTAGGTGTCAAAAGTGCCAACAAGTCAAGGCAGAGCACCAACATCCAGTAGGATTGTTGCAGCCCTTACCCATTCCAGAGTGGAAGTGGGAAGTGATCTCTATGGATTTTATAACAGGTCTTCCCATGAAAGTGAAGACACATGATTCAATCATGGTTGTGGTGGACAAGCTATCAAAGGTAGCTCACTTTATTCCAGTCAAGTCCACTCACAAGGATAATGACATTGCAAATATTTTCATGAGAGAGATATTCAGATTGCATGGATTGCCTAAGTAAATAATTTCTGATCGTGATACAAAGTTCACTTCCAATTTCTGGAAGGGATTATTTCAGGAATTGAGAACTAGATTGAATTTCAGTACAGCATATCATCCGCAAATAGATGGCCAAACTAAGAGGGTGAATCAGGTTCTTGAAGACATGCTGAGAATGTATGTGATGGATAAACCATCCAAGTGAGAAAATTACCTACACTTTGTACAATTTGCATACAATAATGGACATCATGCATCATTGGGGATGAGTCCATTTGAGGCATTGTATGGCAATGGATGCAGGACTCTAGTGAACTGGGACAGCCCGGTGAATAGGGTAGTAATTGGACCAGAAATGATCAAGGAAATGGAACGGGAAGTTGTTAAAATCAGGCAGAATTTAAAGGCAGCTGAGGACAGGCAAAAGAGTTATGCATATTTTAAAAGATTGCATAAGGAATTTTAGATTGGGGATCATGTTTATTTGAGAGTGAAATCGAGGAAGAGTTCTCTCAAGTTGGGGAGTTGTGCCAAGTTGGTACCAAAATATTGTGGGCCATTTGAAGTCCTTGACAGGATAGGGCCAGTTGCATATAGAATTGCATTGCCTGCTAATATAAGAGCTCATAATGTTTTCCATGCATCTTTCCTTAAGAAGTATGTACATGATCCTAATCATATGATTGATTGGAATGTGATACAGGTGGAACTCGAGGGAGAGTTCCAAGTAGATCCTATGCGCATCCTCGACAAGAAGGTCACTTTGCTCCGGAACAGATCCATCGGGCAGGTAAAGGTCCAATGGGAGCACCTTAGCCCCGATAAGGTGACATGGGAGCTGGAGGATGCCATGAAAGAGGCATTCCCATTTTTTTCAGTTTTGAGAACACCGAGGACGATGTTTTTCTAAGGGGAAAGGGAATGTAATACCCCATTTTGACCCTTATGTTATATTGGCTTTTAATGTAAATATTGTATACATGCGATGTATGTTTCCCTAGCATGGAGCTCAAGGCCAAGGCCCCGCTAGTGTATGTTCGTATTTTATTTAAAATGGACAAGTATTTGATATTTTGTTATCCATGTGCTATTAAGCCATGGAATATTGTAAAATGATGTAAATATTTAATATTGCAATAAAATACCAAAAATGGCTATGGAAGCAACTAATGAGAAGATGCCATGTGTATTCCACTAGGGAGTCGTGAGGGGGATGTGGGATTGAACCATAGGCTACCAAATATCATTTGGAGAATCCATTTGACTTTCCTTCCTGACATTTAATTCAGCTGTAAGAAATTTGTTGAGAAATCAGTCCATGGCTTCAATGGAGCATGGGCAACCCAAAAATTCGTATGGCAGGTATGGGATCTGTTTTTCTTGTACCACAAGTCACTCTACCTCCTAGAAATTGGTTCTTCCTCATTCCCATTCCATTGTTGAACATCTTAGCATCAGTTTTCATCCATTACACATGTCCAGCAGTGAAAAAAACAGAAATCGCAACTTTGCAAGAACCCACGTTTTGAAGTGCCATAAACGCCCAGAATTTGGTATTGACAGTGAAATCCAATGGGGGATCCATAGATATGAACCTTGGGGTGAAATTGAGAGTATTAGATACCCCAAAATCCATTGAAAAACCCAATTTTATAGCTCAGAAATCTAGTGAAGGGATTGAGTTATTTGATGACAGAATTGTGAGAAATCCAAGTGTGAATGATTGAACAGAGGTTGGGTTTGCTTGATAAACCCAATGAAGGCTGGAATCCCAAGGAGTTAACAGCTGGACCTTTTTATGCCCACCTTGAATAGAACTGGAGGGAAGGAACACCTGAGGGATTGTGTTGCAGAGAAGGGGACCTTCCTTGTGTTGGGTGAAGTAAATATAGTGGGTTCCATGGCTGTTGAATTCATTTGAGATGCCTGTAGCTCTGTGGTTGAGCTCATTGGCTTAGTATCCTCCTCTTTTTCTTATTCCATGCTTGATAAACCCAACTGTGTGTTGGCTTAGCATGACTGCTTGAGTGATACCATGGATGTGAGTGAGCTTGTTTAGTTCCTCCTTAGTGGATACACATCCCAGCTCGAGGGTGATCTCTCAGCTAAAAGAATACAGGCTGGAGAGAGATCTATGGTTGGGTGGAACGTTTCTCTCACATAGTCAGTTGTTAGGACATATTCATCTCAAAGATAAGTATTCTTGTGGTTGAGTTATGTTAATTTTGTGCTCTGCAATGTTTTAATTATGACTGTTGTTTATATGCTGAATGCATGATGAAACTGTGTGTATATATAGTGTTTAATTATGTTGTGTTTCTTGAGTATGAATATGTATACATAAGTTTTTATTTATTCATGAATTTCTTAGTAATGATGGGGTTGAGATTGTCAAATAAGCATAATATGCTTGGTCATGTTTCCTCCCTTGCACTGGATGGATGGAAGTGGACGTGACAGTTGATATATATTAACCTCAGTCTGAAGAAAAAGTCAGCGTTGACACGCATCTACGTAAGCTTCTATTTTTTTTAATGCAATACATGACATTCTTATGTCGATGATATAAACTGTATGATCAAACTAAAGGAATGATATTGGATTAAATTTTTTGCTTTTATGAATAATCGGATGAGATAATTCGAACTAGAAATCTTCCTTGAACCACTTCTCAATAATACTGTTTGGCATCTCATCCTGCTACTTCATAAAATTTAGTAATGCTCTATCAAGTTTAAACAGAACACTGAAGGTTCTATTGATATGAACTTTTGTAGTTTACCATGAGTATAAGTTGTTCATGCATTTTTTGGATTTAAGTAAAAAAAAATTGTGTTCCATGTAGAAATGAATTCAATTAGCCTTAAAAAAAACAAATCTCCCTTCGATTATTTTGTCTAGCATGGTTTCTTTGGCATTTGGGAGTCTAGTGCATGAAAAGAGATGTATGGGGAATCATGAGTTTTACCTTCACACTCGATCAATAGCACGGTTTCTTTGGCATTTGGGAGTCTAGTGCATGAAAAGAGATGTATGGGGAATCATGAGTTTTACCTTCTCACTCAATCAATTCCTTTTTTTTTTAACCATGGGAACAACAACCTCCCAAGGGTATATCCAACAGCCCGCAAGCCAGATATACCAGAAACTTGTGACTCAGCAGGGGCCGAGACGTCCCGAGACCCTTTATCCCAAGGGAGAGCCTCTATCCCAGGGGTCGCCTACCCTTCGAGCCTTGTCACAGCGGGCCAATGAGCAACCCTACCCCCCGCCGGTTTTGAACCTGTGACCTCCTCAGAGATAACACATGTTCTTAACCATTAGGCCCACTCAGATGCTCTTCGATCAATTCCTTACGAGCTAGTGATTTTGGTCTTAAGAGCCATAATTTTTTTAGGCATGGTTTCTTTGGCATTTGGGAGTATAGTGCATGAAAAGAGATGTGAGTGGAATCATGATTTTTTCTTAAAATTTAGAGCTTTTTTTAATTGATACAGACACATCCTTCAACATTCACAACATAATATAAAGAATTCAAGGATGAAGGCGTTTGGAACTGAAACTGAAAATTCAGTGCGACAAGTTAAAATTTGTAGTCTAAATGATGCCATAGTATTAGTAAGTCTAACTGAATAACTGATATACTCATACCATCAAATTCAGATCAGGAGGAAAACTTACGAGTCTGAATTTCATCATTAAACACCTAAAAACATTAAATAATTTGAAATTGGTGATTTAGCTTTTCTTGATTCATGCTTCTACCGATATACCTGCAACATCATGCAATTCTCTTTTTCTTGATTCATGCTTCTGCCGATATAACTACAACATCATGCAATTCTCTCTCCCATTACAATCACAACGTAGGAATATAAATTTATTGAAATCTTAAGTCGTTCAGGAGGTTGTGCTTGCCAAAATTATTACGAGAACCTCAAAATCTCGTCGACAATACCACTGAAATACGAAAGGGTCATGAGTTGAGAATAGTATTCAGAAATTAAAATCAATCAAATAACAAATATAGCAATAGCAGGAACAAAACAAAAAAATTATTTCCATTTATCCACAACATTGACATGTATCCTCTACCATGTAGCTTGTTAAAATATAAATAAAGTCTCGATTGAAAACACAACTTATTCCATCACATGCCAAATGTATAAACAACTAGGATGTGAAAAATTAGCTACTAGATATACTTTAATTTTGACATTTTGGACTAAGGAGAGATTAAGTTTTTCACTAATACTTGATTTAAAGAATTGCTCATAAGTTAGAGTGTAATTACCTGTTTTATTTTTAATGGGAGGACTTATGATGGTGTTACTATTATTTTGTATTATAGATAATCAATAAATTCTTATCGTTTATTTAATTTAAAATATATGAATTTATTATTAGATATGTATAATATTGATAATCTAAATTATGATTAATTGACACATAAATATATAATGAGAAATCCTATATGCCTTGATAACCTAATGATTAAGTAATACATAATTATCTTTCTCTTGTTGGCCTATACTTTCTCACTAATCTTGATTTATAAAGAAATCCCTTATAACCCCATATCTTGATAATCCTTTGCAAGAATAAGTTAGAAAGAAGTGCATTTACTAATCATTGAGTCATATGTCTTTGGAATGACCCAACAACTTGAGAATGTTACTCAATAAATGATTATGGAAAAGGGTTCAATGTTAGACCAAAGAAGTGCATTTACTAATTATTAAGTCATATGTCTTTGGAATGACCCAACAAATTGAGAATGTTACTCAGGAAATGACTATGGAAAAGGGTTCAATACTAGACCATGAAATTCCTATGCTCCAAATGTAATCTAACAATTAGATAAGAGAATGGAATTTGGGACTAAGCTTGCCACCTCGACAATTGAAAAGTCACGATCTAACTTTTAATAATCAATAAAGGGTTTACAACCCTAATTTTCTTCAAGGGATTCAAGTTATGCAATGAGGTTAATTTTGGATTTTTCCCACTAATTTATAACTTGGAGTGTTTACATAGAAAATTCAAATATCAAACCTTCCATTTGAACAATGGTACTTTATTATGAATAGAATTCAATGCATTCATTTGGATCATGTCATCAAACAATGCATACATGTAAATGCCTCATGGTGTTATTCCCTATGGTAAATATCATTGTAAATGCACTAACCCAATTACAAAAATAAATCATTAGTTGCATAGTAAGAAAACACATTAATTTTCTTAAACTATACCATTAATTTTCGTGGAAATTTCAATGTGTTTTGATGGTTTAATGCGAACAAAAATTTCACCTCTTTGAATAAAGGTTTCCTAGGTCTTAACTCTGTAAATTTTGAATCTTAGGGGTGTTATGAAATATATAACAAACAAATAGTGAAAAGTGAACAATATTTCAATCCTTAACAACGCAATATTCTAGGAAATCCAAGGAGAAAAGATACCAAAGTGTTTTGATAAGTTTCAGCCCTCTATGACAAACTTACCATGCATAAATCAAATATGAAAACTCTTTTACAACAATAGTAATAGAAACAAAACAACCTTTGTCTTCCTCAATTACAATGTTAAATCAACTAACATAATTTATCTTTACTTATGTCAAATCAATAAGACGTATAAATCTATAAATAACAAATTATGAACATAGATGGATGAAAATCAAATTGCAATTTATGCAAGTATTGGATAATTTAAAACTTCCTTAATGTGTATCATATTAATTTTTTGTGCATACCATAGAATTATCACAAGGCTATTACAATCCATGCAATCTCTCGAAAATCCTAGCTATGGAAAACAAGAAAAATCCTAGATTACCAAGGAACTCCAACATGCCTATATCACTCAAACAAGTCCTCTAATGCAAATGGTATTCTTTTAATAGGAGGTGGGACCATTTACTAATTGTTGGGGACCAATTAGTAATTTCTAATATAATAACAAGTTTATAGATGGGGTATTTAAATCCAAATCCATATGCATTTATTCATTTTGTAATTTTAAGTTGGGAAGTGGAAATTTAAGTATTAAAATAGTTTAATTTAGGTAAATATTAAATAATTAAAATATGTTTTAAGATGTTTTCACTTATCATAAGCAAGTTGAAAATTTTAATATTATATATCAAAATAATACACATGTCTTATTTGTTATAAAAGTAATTATTTGGCTAATCATTTGTGATGAAGGATATCTATTATCATCTTGGATGGAGACTTTGAAGTTTTCATTGTTTAGGTCACTTTACAAACAACAAAGCAAAGCTTCTCATGGATTATTTTAAGGAAATTCTCTTCTTTGAATATTTTTTCAAGGTGAGTTCATTTTCATCAATGACTTGTCTATTATTATTTGAGCTTCGAATTTGGGGACCACACCCTCTTCCCCTCGCTAACCAATTGTTATTAAGGATATTAATTTTCTTGAGTTCATATGCCTTGGGTATCATCTTGGATGGGTGAGTTGAAGTTTGTATAGGTTAGGCCACTCTACAAAAAATGAAGTAAAGATCCTTATGGATTATCAAGAATTTTCTCTTCTTTGAATATTTAGACAACATTAGGTAATTGCCATGAATGACTTATCCATTATTATTTGTGCTTTGAATTTGGGGCCCACACCCACTTCCCCTCAACTAGCAAGCATTTTTCAAAGGATGAAGCTCCTCCTAAAATACTTTCAACACAATTCCATATTCCAAATAAAAGGACTCCTAAACTATTGTCACATCCCTGCCCATCAAACCGATCAGCAAGGGGGACATGAACGGATTTTTAAGGGTGTTAAATTTCTCCACCAAGACCATATTAAAAAATTCATGAACATTTAAATGCATGTGCATATGCATAATAAAAATACATAGCGGAAATAAATCATCTCACACACACAACATGCAAATACCAACATATCCATCACAGGCATAATAACAATAATAATTCATGCATATTCAACAAAACAATAAATTAACAATTAAACACTTATATTTTAATTGAAGTCGTCCAAGCAACTGGCTATGGAAGAGCAATGTTCCACCTCGCCATAGGCACTCTTTCTAGCACTTTATCTCTCTGTTGAGAGGCCACCCCCGAGTTGGGCTATGTATCCACTAGGGAGGAACTACACAAGCTCACTCATAACCATAGAGACATACTCATGCTAAGCCAGCACATAGATGGGTTTATCAAGCATGTAGAGAGATAATGGAAGTGAATTCTAAGCCAGTGAGCTCAACCACAGAGTTATAGGCATCTCAACTGGTCTTATCCATCCTTGGCACCCACAATACCTACCACACCCAGCACAAGGAAGGTCCCCTTTTCTGCTACACAGCCCCTCGGGAACCCCTTCCCTCCAGTTCTATTCAAGGTGGGAATAGAAAGGTCCAAGCTGCTCAACCTTTAGAGATCTTTGCCTACACTGGGTTTATCAATCCATTCTAACCTCTCAGCTCTCTCAAACTTTAATGGTCTCTTGGATTTTATGATTATGGACACACATATAGAAACCACAAAATTATACTTTCATACTTCCAAATATGGGTTCTCCCATAGATTTTTGGGCTTATATCACTCTCAAATTCACCCCAGGGTTTAGGTCTATGGATCCCCCACTCAATTTCACGACTAACATAAGTTTCTGGACAATTTTAACAGTCTAAAACATGGCTTCTTCTCAGGTTGCAATTTCTGCAATTTTGCTTGCTGGGAATGCATATCTTGCTCAGAATTGCTCTTTGGTTGTCCAGCAATGGAATGGGGATAGAAGGAAATGAATTCCCATGAGGAAGGATGAATTCTGGCCCAAGTAAACTAAGCCCATAACTTTCCATACGAATTTCTTTAGTCGTCCCATGCTCTATTAAATTCATGAGATAATTTCTCAACCATCTCCTTACAACATAATTAAAGATCAACAAGGGAAGTCAAGATGGGTTCTCAAGATGACTCTTGGAAACAAAGGATTTGATCCCACAACCCCTCACCTCTCCCTAGTGGATAAACACATAGCCCCCTCATTTTAGTTGCTTCCATATCCAGGTCTTAGACTTTTTATTTTCATTTTAATCATTCACATGTTGTTACATTTTTCCATGGCCGACTGGCACATGTCCACAAAATATAAAAAATACTTTCCTTTACAAGCCAAGCATTCACTAGTAGGGCCTTGGCATTGAGCTCCATGCTAGGAATCATACATTATATTTTTATAATATTTACATTATCAATCCAATATGATCTAGGGGCCCAAATGGGGGTATTACAACTACGAAGGTATGTGTAATTGAAGAAGTCTTGAATTTAATAGCATTTTAAAGATACGGGGGAGAAGTAGGAGAGTACCACTACCATTCCAATCCAACCTTATCAACTCTATTTGTTTGGAAATGTGAGACATCAAGACTTATGCTTTTCTATGAATACTGATACCTTTATTTTTATTAGTGAGTCACATCACATACATCATTATCTCATTGATACATGTGTCATGAGAAATAGACACCTTAGTTATTTATGGTATCATGCATATTTATTTCATCATGTAACAAGGTACCTATGGTAGTATGAAATCACAATATCCCCCCTCACCAAGTTATTGGAGGTATTTTCACCTGATACAATCATTCAATTTCTCGTCAATATGTATGCGTCCTCTCTAATTATTCCCCTCACCATCTTGATTTGGCATCTCTCTTGGAGTTTTTCTCTTTCTAAGTGGCACGTTCCTGAGATTTTGTCCATTTTCTCTTATCCCTTTCCAACTTGAGTAATTCATGAGTGCTTTGTATCTTGTCCTACAACGACTAAATATGCAAGGGAAGTGCATCCTTGAATGAATACTTGTTTGGTCGAATTGACAATAATCAAAGCCTCCATGAATGTGCCCATGGAAAAATTTGAAACCTAGAAATCCCTATTAAAGTCTATGCTTTGTGAACCTAACAATATTAAGGACCACTTATATGATGAAGCTACAAAGCACATCCTAGATCTATGTGAATGGAATAATGAACTTGATGCTTCTATCACTATTCTTTGAGATCATGGGAATGAATTGGATGTATCCCTCTTTGTTGTTTGGCACCTACATGCTCACTTGGCAATCCCTGTGAACTTACTTCCAATGGAAGCTCTCACAAAACACTTGGATAGTCAATGGAATTTGGCTCTCATAAGAGGCGTTGTAGATGAAAACATCCTAATAGATAGGGTTGAAACTATAACATATCATCTATTCAAAGAATAACAATCTCTTTCTAAAAATATAAATGTTCATGATTGCAAGTAACTAGTGACTGAAAAGAAGGGAAAATCCTTGGTTATGAAGGTTGTCCAAACATATCCTTTGTATGCCAATCCATATATACCTAGTCTCTAATAAGATTTGAACTCTAAATTCTACAAACACAATAGAGAAACATACCTCCATCAAACCCAAATGGTTACACAAGCAAAAATATAAACAAATTACTAACTTTTAACCAATTCATCAAGCAAATTGATTCACACATCTAGACACCAATTGGAAGAACAATTAATGAAGAACAAAAATATATATAAGGGGAAAAGAAGATAGATATTCATTTTATTGGTATAACAACAAATATAATACCTAATGTTGTTTCCGACACCTCTCATCAATATCGTTTGGGTTCCTCCAATCGTGGGTCACTTAAGACATCTTCAAAACTCCAATTCCACATGCATAAGGAATGAGAAAAAAAAAAGGTGTTTCTATAGATTTGAAGATCATAAGATGAACATTGGCAATGCCATAATTGAGACTGACTTGATAACAGGGAATGGTGAGATGCAAAGTTAGGTAACCTGAGGAATGGTTGACATAGGATTAAAGATAACCCTATAACATAAGCATGACACAATGGTGACTGGGGTAGAATTTAACAAAAGAAGGAATAATGATATAAATATTCAATATAGAATGCATTAATAGATTTTCCAAAACGATTGGAAGAGTAACCAATTGAAAGAGTAAAACTCAAAGATCATGACATGCCTCCTAAGGAAATACTAAAACCCAACTTGTCAAGAAGACTCAAAATTGGTGCTTTGTTCAAGGCTGACAAAAAATTGTTGCCACATATGAAAATCAAAGATCTTAGTTCCCCCCCTCGACCTCCTTTCTCTTTTTTTTTTTGAATTTTGTTGTTGTATTTTTCATATTATAAAATCCTGAAAAGGAATAAAAGAATGCAATAATACAATGGAGGAAACAACTATGGCAGGGTGTGGAACATACCTATGCAAAACAAAATGCAGAAAAGAGATGTGCAGTATGGGGACACTCATCGACATGTTTTCACTAGATACAGGGTTTTGAAATGCAAAAGAAATAGATGCAGAGTAAAGAGGATATAGAGAACACATAAGTAATAAGTAGAAAGTGGCTAGCTACAATGGCATTAGCTTCAAAATATCAAGTAGAGATATGCAATGCAACAATACAAATCAAAACAAGATTACGAGAGCCCCATAAGGGATGGCCAGAAAAATATTGAGAGGAAGTCATGCAGCTCCAATGCAAAGTCACAATGGGATTAAAAAGGGCTCTCAAGCCCATAAAAAATTGGTGGTATCGATCCTAAGGTGAAAATGAAAAGGTCACTAATAACACATGTATGGAATGCAAGAAACTTAACCTATATGCTAATATAAATTCATTTACCTATTAGTATGGGTCGATGAGGACCAAAAAGACATAAAAATGCCTTTAAAAACCATATTTAAAACACTCTCCTAC
This sequence comes from Larix kaempferi, assembly GCA_027924585.1. Classification (NCBI taxonomy): domain Eukaryota; kingdom Viridiplantae; phylum Streptophyta; class Pinopsida; order Pinales; family Pinaceae; genus Larix; species Larix kaempferi. Next base: position 4,340,329 of record BSBM01000131.1, read on the forward strand.
TTATAATCAATCACATAAAACATTCTCAATAAACATATTTAGACATTATAGCAAGTAAAGGGTGTCTAAAACTATTTTAAAGTGGGTAAAATATCAATGCATATATGTAAAAATTGAAAATTACCAATCCATTTTGAGTTTTTACCACATATTAACTTAGGATCTTCAAACACCCACGAAGAGTCAAACAGTGATATCCAAGCATCTAACCAGTGATTTTTGTTCCCATATAAACCGTGTTATTTCTCTCCCCATTCTCTTGCTTTTAAGTGGTTTAAAGTTTATTTTTTTCAAAAATTTCATTTGTGGTAAACCTAGTTGTGAAGGGGTATGCACAAACACACTTTCCCTTCTCATGGGGTGCATGCAAAAGGACCTATATGTTCCTTTGGTGAAGCACACGTGAATCTAAACACACATATTTCTTCCAAAATGCTTGTTTGCCCCTTAATTTTTTTGAAAAAGTCAAATAACCCAAATTTTTTTTTTTCCAATGCAGGGAAAAAGATTATGACTATCATTTGGGGAGAGAAAAAGCATGAGGAGGTTGACAAACTTGCTCCTGGAAACCAAGAATTCATAGGTTATCTTCAAGTATGTGGTCTTCTCAAGTTATTTATCCAAATATGCGTGCATAAAATAATTATTGCAAAAACTAGTAGGCTATTGGGATTTTTCCCAAGGTGAATTTAACATAGAGGGTGAAGTCCGCATGATCAAGGTTGAGGATGCATATTTTATCATAGGCTTGTCTTGATGAGGAGTGTCAATAAACCTTAAAGGTGGTGTACAAGGCATTGATACAATGACAATATAGTAGTATATTGACATGTATTATGTCGTGGGAACTCATGCAGTGGGTACACAAGTCCTTATCAACAACATTGAATATTTGAGTTTGCACACCATCCTCTTTAACATTGAGCTAGTAGATAGTTCCTTTACATTACATCAGGAATATCACACACATATGTTCTAAAAAGTAAAATTCTTTAGAGCTACTATTTTTTACTGGTGCACTGGACTCTTGGTGAACAAACACAATTATCTGAATGCAAGTTGAGGAGGAAAACAAACTTTTTCTATACAAGAATATTTGTATCATTCTTCCTTGAGAGGTTCCCATAAACGTGCCCTCCTATCACAATTATCCCTCTTGGGCCTTAACAAATTAGGATGATTTGATGGTAGATATAATGTATCGGCTTATAAAAAACATATACATGGAAACTACTTTGTAATTGTTGACTAGGTGTAATAGCTCTTTAAGTAGAGCCCATTTATAGGACCACTTAGAACATTCCCCTCAAAATCACTCATCTTGTAAGCTCCCTTACTATGGACACACCTCACGATGTAAGGACCACACCACATAGGATTGAATTTGCATGCCCCCAATTTATCCTTATCGTGTTCACAGACTAAGATAAGGACACCTTCAAAGAAGGATTTAGGATGGATAGACTTATCATATTGATTTTTAATGTGTTTTTGTGGGCCTCATATTTGATGGTAGATATAATGTATCATCTTATACAAACATATACACAACAACTGCTTTGTAATTGTTGACTAGGTGTAATAGCTCTTTAAGTAGATCCCATTCTAGGACCACTTAGAACATTCCCCTCAAAATCACTCATCTTGTAAGCTCCCTTACTATGGACACACCTCACGATGTAAGGAACATACCACATAGGATTTATATTGCATGCCCCCAATTTATCCTTATCGTGGTCATAGAATAAGACAAGGACACCTTCAAAGAAGGATTTGGGATGGATAGAATTATCATATATATTGATTTCTAATGTGTTTTGGTGTGCCTCATTTGTTGTTTCTACATCTCTATAGTGCTCATTGATATGTTCTAGGTAAATGAGATGCTCTTCTTTAGTAATTGTGTTTGATAGGAGTTCTATAACTAATTTTATGGATGGAATTTCAAATTCATTGGGAAAAACAACTTCCACTCAATGAACTAGTTGGAATGGAGTGAATCCAATGTCTATCTTGAATGAGGCTTGGTAGGCCCACAAAGATGAGAATAGAAGTAAGTGTCAATTATTCTTATTTTATTAATGGCCCTCTAGAGCATGGTATTCAAAGTTTCATTAATAACTTCTACTTTTCCATTCTCTTCAAGGTAATAATTTGAAGAGTGTTCCAATCGAAAACCCAACCTAGCTATTAGTTCCATCATCATCTTATTTTGGAAGTGACTACGATGATCGGTAAGAATTTCTTTGGGCACTTCAAATTGGATGATAAACTGATTAAAAATAAAAATTGTTGTTATCTTTCCATTGTTAGAAAAGGTAGGCATGGCTTTTACCCACTTAGTGAAGTAGACTACAGCCACAATGATGTACTTGTGACCTTGTTCTAAGGATTGACTACACATCATAAAACCAATTATCCACTTGACAAAAGAGTTAATGATGACAATAGGATATAAAAGATCAGGAGGCTTGAACATATTCTTTGTAAATATTTGGCACAAGTGACGTTTCTTTACTTCTTCAACACGGTCCTTTAAAATTGACAACCAAAAATATCAGACACTTAATCACTTGATTTCCACAAATAATAGATTTCCACAAGCTCCACTATGTTAATCATTTAACACTTTCTCAGCTTCTTCGTGAGTCAAGCACAAACATAAGATGAGATTAACCCCATGACAATACAGAGTGTTGTTGATGATCAGGTATCTCTTTGTGAGATGATGAATTCACCACAGATAATGATGAGAGAAGTGAGAGGGGAACCTTTGGGTCTGGAGATACACCAAAATGTCTTTGTACCAAGGGTCATTGGAGATAATTGAGAATATATTCTTTTTAGGTAACAAGTTAGTTTCAATTTGGTCCTCATCATCTCTAGGTAACTTTGACATAAGTTCAACAAAATCCAAAGACTTATTCGATTTGGCTAATGTAAACTCCATTTCAAGCTCTTGCAAAATAATAATCCACTTATATATTTTCCCTCGATTATCTATTGAGTCAATATATGTTGAAACATATTAGCATTTGCAATCGATGTAGTTATTTGAAGAAGAATATAGTGTCAAATTCATTGGATATCATGAATGGATACCAAATCCAACTTCTCCACATGCGAATATCGTAATTTAGATCCAACTACGTTATTACTCAAGTAGTAAATGACATGCTCTTGACATTGATCATCCTCTTGAGTCAACATCATACTAATGGTAGACTTAGAGGTTGCATATATAAGAAGAAATCTTTATTGTATTTCAGTGGACTCAACAATGGGGCTGACACCAAGTATTTTTTCAAGGTTTCAAGTGACCATTGAACAATGACGTCCCATTTGAAAAGAACTCCCTTTTTAAAAAGGAACATGAATCCTTTAGTGATATCGATGTAATTGGCAATAAACCTACACAAGAAATTTACCTTTCCTTGCAAACTTTGGATTAGTCTAATATTCTGGGGCGAGACAATTGAACTATTGCAACCTTGAGGGGATCCATCATAATCCATACTTGGAGACAATGAAACCAAGTAATCTTCTAGAAATGATGCAAAAAATACACTTATTAGGATTCTGTCGAATCTTATACAAACGACATTGGTTAAAATTTGCTCGAATATAAGCTAGATGATCAACTCTTCTTTTGGATTGAGCTTCCTGGTCATCCAAATATGATTCCATAATATGCTTGATGTTGTGGAAGGCATAAGACACATCCTATTGGAATGTAGATTCATTTTTTTTTAGGGAAAATAACATTTTTTGATAGGAAAAATTGCACTAAGGGAAGATAAATATTTCTTTATGTTGATCTTCTAGATGGGTTTTAATTTGATTGTAACAGAAAAATCCATTAATAAAGGAAAAAGTTTTACTTTCGGCACACTTGTTGATAATTTACTCGATGAAAGTGGTGGGGTAGTTTTCCTTTGGACATGATTTATTCATATCCCAAAATTCATGCACACATGAATGGCCCCTTTTTTATTGGCACATGAATGTGATTGGATACCCATTTGATTAGTATAACCAAGTAGATGGCACCTACTTTCAACAGTTTCTCCACCTCTCCCTTGATTGCGACTTCATTTCAGGGATTGACTAGTCGTAGTTTCTAAAGAACATGTTTCACATTCTTGTAAGTTTTTATCTCATGATCGACTATCTTAGGGTCGATTCTTGTCATTCCTTTGTAACTCCAAGAAAAAATGTCGCAAAACTATTTGAAGAGAGCAGTATATATTTCCATTTCTTTCAAAGAACAATATGCTCCAACCATATATTTTTTTTACAATGTTGAGGGTTCTAGAGATATAGATGGGCATAATTATTGAAATATTGGCCATATTTGTTTTCACATAAACCTCCTTAAATGAAAGACAATCCTTATACCCACCAAAATCACCAGAAAAGATGAAATTCCTTTTCTCGACTTTTTCCTTATTTAACTTGGGGAGGACATAGGATCAGTGATGCACATTTTTTGACTCCTCTTAGAGCTATACATGGCATCAATAATAGCCTCATTAGAAGGCCATACCATATCCAAAGGATCCTAAGAAGGTAGAGAGATGAAGGCTCAAATAGGTAAGGTGAATTGATTAAGATCTTCTTGGTGAGGGGTATCTTGATCCAAGTCTATAGTCATTGTTTGAATAACTTGATAAACAATTTTTGTTGAAGACAATGGCATCACCATTTAGACATATCCAGTGTTATCTATAGAAGCAGACGCACTAAGTAAGATCCATGGATCATTTTGAACAATGTCGAACATTATGTCTCAGAGCTCCTACTTGATGATTAAGTGCTAAGATATTTTGTTGAGAGATCATACATAGAATATTAGAGTCAATAAAATTTATGGGTGAGGGAAGATCAATGGTTTCCATTAATGTGGAATACAATCCTACACCCATATTCTCCCACGCCTTCATGGAATTATCCACCATTGAGATGTTTGAACTTGGTGAGGAAACCAGATCATGTTGATAGAATGGAAATTGATTGATGGTGAAAATTTGTACCTGGTGAGAGAAACCACTATGGTCATGGTATGCATCCAACCATGACCCAGTAATAGGTTAAAATCTAACAGTGCATAAGCAACCTCAACCTCTATTGAGACCATTTTACCTCCCAATTCAACAGGGAACGAGGGTATTATTTTATGAGATCTAAAGGATCGACCATTGAAATTGATCAACATGGTTGGAGATGGAACTATATATAGAGAGCCTAAATATTTCCAACATGCAAGAGACATAACACATGCTGAAGCTCCTTCATCAACTCTAGTTTGTAATATGTTTGTGCTATGAGACGATACCTAGATATGAAAATCAACATGATGAAGGAGGTGAGGCTTTTGATTGTCCACATCAAAAGTAATGAATTGTGTATCAGACTAATACAAACCACCTATAGATGACAACAATGCCTTCATTGCACAGGGAAACTTTGATGAATATATAAGGTAGACATGGCACATGATGCTTGGGATAAATCCTCAATAATATTGTAATTGTGGGCAACCCAAGAATTAGGATTATGTGTATATTTTTCAAGAAACCCTTGGATGGTCATGGAATTATATCAATTACTAATTTATTTTTATGTAAGGGAGGTGGTGATTATGACATAGGTACTTGTTTATCCTTAGACTTAGAGTCCGAAGGATCATACTTACATGCCCTTGTTTGAAGGTTTATCTCATGTTCACACATGCAAACATTAACATTTGATATGTTTCCCCCTTATGGAGGGTTGCCCTAATTTCCCCCTTATGGGATTACAGGTTTATTAGAGACCCCATCGATGAGATGTTGAGCTTGAGGAGGGAAGGGTTTTGTTAGCATAACAGGTTGCTAAGTCGACTCTAATATGCCAACAATCATTGTGATTCCTCTTTTTTGGGGCATTGGTAAGTGAGGTGATCTCCCTTGCATAATTTAGATGAGACCCTTACCTTCTTTCTCTTTTTTTTACACCCAACAACATAATTATTGTTGCTGTTACTATTACTAGACCCTTGCCTTTTTTTCTTACCTTTCCTTTTTCCTTTGACTTGCTAGTTCCCTTTCTCGCTAAATGAATGAATAGAAAGGATAATGGAGGGTTGAAAATGGCTAGTGACATTCGCATTATTCTTAGCATCAACCATCATTTATATATAATGACATTTGTCCCATCTGACTAGACACTTGGCTAACTGCAACTTTCTCTACAAAACGAATCACATCATCAACATGTGGCCCTGGTTTTGGCTTGGTTGGATATGTTTCTATCCTTGGAGAATTCGAAAAAATGTCATATAGAAACCTAGACTAGGAATAAACTAGGTCTAACTGTTGTGCTCCAATGATGGCTTGCTCTTCTATTGCATTCTGGGATGAGGCCACATCCGTGGCTATATAATATAAGAGGGACTAAATAAACCAATATATGAGGAAATCATCAAGGATATGAACTTTAATCATACACTGCCTCCTTCTGCATTCATGGATATTATCAGATATGTGGGTGGCACTATCCTATATGAAGGATGTAAACAACTCTGTCCTAGTTTCATACCATACTGGTAACTAAAAGTGTGTAAGAAATGTGAGAGCCAAAGATATAAAATTAATATAAGAAGAGGTTGGGATATTTATATACCACTTGGTAGTAACCCTAGTTAAGGTGCATTGAAAAAGCCTTGACCTAATGGAATCATCCATTAATGAGTTTGATGAACACCAGAGATGGAATGCCATCATATGGTTTGCATGATCTTCTCCAGCCTTCCCTTTGAACTTAGGAATGTTTGAGGATAACTTTTTAAGGATGGGAGGCTACTTGGAATTATGTCGCACTAGGTACCATTATTCATCTTCATCAAATTACGAATATTTAATGTAGCGACAAATGACAATTGGACTTGGGTCAATGCATTAAATGAGCTTTGGGGTTGCCCCATTATATGATTATACATCTGATTACCCATGAAAAAACTATCTCCATACAGATTTGCACCTCTTAGATTATTTAGTGTGTGTATTTGAAACCTTTAATTTTAAGGGAAATCCCCACTCATAAAGTTCCATGTTCTTGGGAAAGCGACACTTCCGGTCAAAAACTGGTTCATGGAAAGAAACTAGTCCCTAAAGAATTTGTGGACAATGGGACTTTCCCACTTTTGAAGGTAAATGGGATAGTATGGCTACCCATTGGGATACTCATATTAGGGAATATGGGAGGTGTTCATATTAAATCTTGGCATGTCGAATGAAAAGGGGCCACTGCTCTGGGTACAAAGGATGATGAACCAATCCCACCATTGGGTGTATACACAAGGGTGGGACATTTGTGTGTCCCATAAAAGGTGGGATTAGAACCTCCTAACGATATGCCAGACATAACTATATTATTAACCCCTAGAGGGATACTGGTTGAAGGAGGATTAGTTCCCCCAATAACCAAAGTATTTGTAGCGGTACTCATGTTCCATTGATTTGGAAGCTAGACAAAATCTCTTCCTAAGAAATCCCAAATGTTAGCTAGGAGGGGACTCTAAGGATTGATAAGAGGAGGGTTAAAATTAGAAGAATACAAGTTAGGAATACTCTTGATCTCGTGTGGTCTGAAATCATCACTTAGAAGAGGGGAAGAAGCCTTCCAAGTCCTAGAGAAATCCCTTAGCCTTCAGAGTCTTGATACTCTTCTGGTCGAGCTTATCTTTCAAGTTTATTTACACATTTGTTGATTATCTTATCCCAACACCCTGACTGGTGTGTTAGGATCAAGCCTTCTCCTTACTAAAGGCGACTCTATTTTTTTAGGGAAATACCTCCGATCCTTCAGGAATGATAGAGTGGTTGGTCAACCACTTTGAATTGATAAAAAAAACCATAGACAACTTAGGTAGGCTACTTCAATCAAGAACTTAATACAAAAATATGCTATGAGATATAAATAAACAACATGCTCTTTCAATGTCTAGAAATGAAGTGAAGAAAATTCAAATGTCTAATCAATGAATAACTGATAAAGAAAGTCTTCCAAGTTCTAGTTTGGGTTGTTTAGGGACCAAGGCCAACTAGTGAAGGAACGAGAGATAGTTATGGTAACCTTCTCATAAAATTTACCCAAGGCGAAAGTACCCTCATGAAGATGGGAACCCTCTAGGGGAGCAAAGGTGGATCTTATGCGCATGTCTCACATACCACAAACACTTCCCACTCACAGTCACCGAGCTAAAATCCTAGGAAAGGAAACTATGTTTACCACTTCACAATTGGAAAATAGGTAGAATAGTTGTGGGTCAGGTGTTTTCAAATGTGCATGAAATGCAGGACTAATTCTTAGACTCAAATTTCTAGAGAGAAATGGTGTCACCCTAAGGACTTTCCACTTCACCTAAACCTCCCGTACTCACATACATGAACAAGAAATTAATCAAGGGATAATATCAATCACTTACTTAGATTGACCTTGTGCTTGACATATGTGTGAGGTGCACTTTCCAAACAAGTATTGCTTGATACTAATATATTATACACTCAATTATTCAATTCTTAGTTTGTTTTACACAACCTTGGAGAATATACTCCCCAAACCTACAACCAAGACCCCAAATGCTAGATGATTATGAGTTTTCCATCAAATAAAAACAAGTCTAGTTGATTTTATTATTGTTCATTTTTAATGGATATTGTTTTCTCGACTCAAGGATATGGATGAGACTTGTTGATTTTTTGAATTGATTATAACACCGACCTAGTAAATATATTGATAATTGAAAACACGCAAATTATACTAGATCTTTCAAATGAAACCGCATGTTCAATTCAATTTGCAAATAATGCATGAACTAAGAAATCAATGTCATGGAATTTATGATGCAATCTTTTCTTCTTCCAAATGAGCAATTAAATAACTATGATTAGGAATGCAAATTAAAGAAAGGAAATTAAACATGAAATTATTTTCATGTTTTCTTATGGGAAAATTCAATTGCACTACTCAAGAACAAAACCAATCAATACTTCACTAAATGTAGGTATTAACCTTCCAACATACCCAAGAGATTGAGATTGAAACTTAGACATAACCCTAAGTAGATCTAGAAAAGAGATAAATAGGACAGAGACACCATTATGCAATGTAAAAGGAGTGGTGAGTATCTAAGATGCACCTTTCTCTAAGGTAAGATCCATGGGATGCTTCTGTGTTCATAGAAATGGGTGTTTATACTCTATAAATAAAGTCTTAAAGGCATCACCCATAGAAAGTAAAGCAAAGGTGATTAATATAAACCACTATGTACCCATAGCAAGGTTGGAAACAACAACAAGAAACTAATTAGAATAACTCAAGGATTTATCCCTAGTGGAGTCGCTAGTTATGTTGTAGATGAAAACATCCTAATAGCTAGGATTGAAACTATAACAAATCATATTAAAAGAATAACAATTGCTTTCCCTAAAGCTACATGTTCATCATTTGCAAGTAACTAGTGAGTGAAAGGAAGCAAAAATGATTGGTTATGAAGGTTGTCCAAAGAGATCCTTTGTATGCAAATCCATATTTACCTCGTATCTAATCAGATCTAAACTCTAAGACCTACAAACACAATAGTGAAATATACCTCCCTCAAACCCAAATGATTACATAAGAGAAAATATAAAAAAAAATCACTAACTTGTAACCAATTCATCAAGAAAGATAATTCACACATCTAATATCAATTGAAATAATCATTAATGAATAACAACAATATTTAGAGGGGAAAGAAGAGAGATATTCATTTTATTGAAATAACAACAAATATAATACCTGATGTTGTTGTCAACACCTCTCGTTACTATTGTCCAGGTTCCTCCAATCCTAGGTCACTTAAGACATCTTCAAGATTCCAACTCCATATGTATAAGGGAATGAGAAAAACTTGGGATATTTAGATCTTAAATCCCACACAAAATTTATATGGAAAAAACAAGAGTTTTTGCAGATCTGAAGATCATAAAGACTTAGAGATTAACCCTTGTGATTTCTCCATCATGAAGGTACTCAAATAATGGTTCCCTCCTATTCACCTATTGGTCTCAATTTATAGTCTTTAGAAGGTGATTGAGATAATTGGTAATGGGTTTCCGAGGAGGATATCTTTACAGATCACATGAACCCAACTCAAGATTGCAAGAAGTTTCACAAATTTTATAATTTTGTAAAATTTCCGATGGAGATGCTCCTTTAACATTGGCAAGAAGTGTCTAAGATGATACTTTCCTTAAGGAAAAGGGTGTCTATGTGGAAAAAGATTTGATTTGAGGAATTTTGAGTAAGAAATCACTATAACTTATTGATATGAAGGCCATATGAGCATTAATGATTAGGAGTGTCAAATTATTTATAACAAGGATGTATATACAATGTGATAAGAGGATGCAGTGACTATATTGAAATGATTTTAAGTTTTAATTAACTATGTTTTGTTTTTGCTTAGTTTTATTAGCACAATATACTTGTCTATATGCATGCACATGTTTGAAGCAGGAGGATCTCAATTATTCTGGATTTTAAGATGTTTTACAAAAATGTATATCCTACACTATCCCATTATAATCATATATGAATATGGAATGTAATGGTGTTATTCATTACAAATACCTACTAATTAAAAAATGGATATCCATTTTACCAAAATTGCATAGAACTTACCTATCACCTTAGCTGCATTAAGCAATTCACTTATTAAGATGTGTTGATCCACTCAAGGAAAATGATACTCGAAAGGATTTTATATTAAACTTTAACCACTTATGATTTATGAACCAAACCCATATTAACCACTAATTAAAATAGTCGATGTATTTGTTTTTGAGAAATTAGAAAATTAGCTTATTAGTGCCCATAATTTGTTAATGCAATCTTTGAATGACAATAATCCATAGTGTTTCTTTTAGAGGCTTTCCTAAAATGACCATTAGAATAAGCTAGATATGTTTATATAACATAAATACATCTCTATCTTTTAAACACTTAATATTCTACATTAGTTGAGAAAGTTGGTTTGTGATAACATATAATCCTCAATATACCATAATCCTTATGCCAAGTGACATCTAACATCTGCACATTTTAGAATTATTTATATGAAATAAATTCCCTTATCTTTTTTTTCCAAAATATCACAACTACACATGCTTAAAGCAATTTAGGATTGTGGTGCTTCAATCTTAATTGGTATCCTCAATAAAGTAATCTAGGTACATCTTCTGAACATCCCTTAACTTCATATTTAAATGTTCTTATGAAACTATTATTGCATCAAGGGAATTAAGACTCATTTACAACTTAGTATGGGAGATATGCATAATGTTCATGCGCAACAATATTTGACATTTGGTATAAGTTGATCCAATATAATCTTTAAAAAATCTAAAAAATAATAGTAGAATGTGGATGAGATGTATAACATTTGTGTTTATAAATCAAATTCTAGAAATTATAATTTGACATGTGGCATAAGTCGAACCGGTATAATTTTTTAAAAATCTAAAAAATAAGAACTTAATATTGATGAGATGTATAACATTCATGCTTATAAATCAAAATCTTAAAACTAAATATTATAATGTAAAAAATGTAAGCACACACATATCAATGCAGTCCATCTTAACTCAATATTTTTTAAGAATCGAGAAATTTGCTTCTTAATTTGTTTTTTATCCCTCTTGGTTGGAGATGTCTAATATTGAAACAAACTTGCCCCTACTTGCCAAAATTTGACGATACAAGAAGTTAGAGATCCCATTGATTTGGAACTTTGATCAATTTTGGACAATTAGAATCAATTTTGAATTAGGAAAAATGCTTAAGAGAATCACACCATGTACAAAATTTGGATACTGATGAAACTCTAATCATACCTAAAATTTATATTTAATTCTTATTAGATTTGTGACAAAAATATGGTCCTTTTGCTAAAAAACTAATTTACTCCCTATCTATACTTAATAATAACAAAAAATATGATCCTTCTTATATAAGATTAACTTACCCTCTCTCAGTACTTAATATATCCAAAATTAAAATAATTATACATTGATATTTACATCATAATGGCTAATATGATTATTCTAAGATAATGATTACATTTTGTTGAAAAACTCATTACTCATGTATACTCTAATAAACTAACAAAATTTCATATATATTTTTAATATTATTTTTAAAAAAATTAAAGAAAATTAATTTTTATATGGGAGTTGTCTAAAAATTCGGGCATTTCACCGGAATCCAATGTTTTTTTTATTTTGCAAAATCTGAATTTAATTGTCTTTAATAGTCATTTTGATGGTAGAAACAGATTCAACACCATGAAATACCCCAAGGGCACCCAAGATTTTAGAGTTCGAGAGTTGTAACCAGGATTTTTAAAAATTCATATCGGATTTTTCAAAATTGTGCCGGAAAAACAAATTTTTCTGTATCTTATTGGAACCGTAGTTTGGACTAAGTTAAACTTGTAACAAGTAGCCCTTAGTTTTCAATGAGTTTTCTTTATAATTATCGTAAATTTTTTTATAGATTGTTGGAATTACAATTTTTAATCACTAAAATTGTAATAGGAAGGTGTTGTAATGAGAATGAAGGCCTACAAATCCACATGTAGTATTAGAATTCACAAATTCGCATAATTTCATGGTTAAAATTGCAATTTTTCATTATTAGTTTTTTACAAAAAAACCCTTTCGAAAAAAGAGTTTGCTTGGCTACTAATAATTCCTATAAAAATTACAACATTAAAAAAAATCATAAATAATTAAAACATTATTATTCATTCAATTTTATTAATTTATTTCCAAAATATTCTATAATTAAGAAAACTTTACATAATTTATAATTAAGTGACACATATTTTAGACATAATTAACTACACTACAAATTGGATGTAATTTTAATTTTTTAACGCTAAATAATTATGCCCATGAAATTCCATGATGGTGACTTAATTGAAATTCATTTATTTTCTTATTTTTTTAAATTATTTATTTATTTTTATACTTACTTTCTTTCTACAACTAAAATAATTAAAATAAAATTATATATTTTGTTTTATACTTACTTTCTTTTTACAACTAAAATTATGACAATGCATTGTATACATAATTTTTATGATGAGATGAGAAAGTAAGATTACTTTTTTACTCATCTATTTCAATTTCGATTCTATCCGAAAAATGCACATAAAAATATACTTCTCAATTTATATAGAGTTGGTAATGTATCAACAATCACATTTTCATTTTTAAATTCTTAAAATAAGAATATACATACATATGGTTATAATAACATTGCCTTGATTGCCTCATGTCAAATATAAAAGAAAACCCACTGACATAAAGTTGGACCAAATTTTTTTGAGTTCCACGGCAACGGCTTGCTCGCATGTCAAAATCCAAAGGTTTTCAAAAACAAATGTGGAATGAGACCTTCTGAAATTGAAATCGATTTTAGAGGCCATGTGATGATATGTTTTTAAAAGTTTCATTTAGAGCTATTATATGTTGGCTAGATGTTAGATTATCCATGCTAGTGTTATAAATTTTAAATAAGTAAATAATGTAATTAAGGTAACAATTATTTTTACATAATCATTAGATTATATTTAATTAATAAAAATAATAAAAAATTATCGTAAACAATAAATTATATAATAACTTTATTATTATGTTAAAAGTTTATTGGATGTAGTTTGGGTGGTTGGGGCGAAGTTATCTTTCCTATCCAGATTCAATTTCTTGTAAGTGACATGTTGAGCCCTTAAATGGTTCTATAAGATGTTTCTTTTGGTGAGCCCTTACTATACCGAAAAAACTTGATCACCTATGTTCTTTCACGGATTTCGGGGAGGTTATCCGTGGACATAGCAAGCACCAATATCCGGTATCGTGAACCACATGAAAAAAATATATTATTATTATTATGTAATAATATACCTAAATTTATAATTTAAAAATGTTTAAAAATATATAAAGTTATAATTGAAAATATTTATTTATTATCTAGGGGAATCAACAACCGGGACATGGCTCGTACTCACATGAACAAGATTGATTTTCGTCTACTACCTCTATACCCCTAGGTGCACCCACACAACCTGCAAGCATGGGGCATGAGCTAATTGAGATTTGAATCTTTGATGTTGCAAGGAGTGCCTTAGCAGTACACTCTATTGGTCTATTCCCCTGGGGACATAATTAAAATATTTAAAATAAATATATAATTGATAATAACAAAAACACAATTGTATTATTTTCATTAACTTCATTTGGATTTAAATTAAAATAAATAAACAAACAAACAAAGGCGAGAGGTGACTAACCTCAATTTAACTATTAATGATTGATGACATCTAAAAGCATTAAAATTCTTCAAATAACATTGTTTGGATGAAGTTGAAAAACACAAACAATGATGATGATGATAGTTAATGTCCATTTAGACCAATTTTGGTCTATCGGGCCTTAAGAAAGAAAAGTAAGGAGCTACTTGGTTTGCTTTAGAGTTTTTTTTTGTGCTCAAAAAGCTTGGAGACGAGCATTCCTAAAGTACTATAATTTTGATGAGATAGAAGGTTGGGAAGGTTCGTATTGTAAAAAAAATTTTGAAACTGAGATCTTATGTGGGTATACACAAGGCAATCTAAGCGGAAGTGATTTTCATCCTCAACACTCATAGTCTCACAAAGATGACATATCCTTTCAATGCTATGAATAAAATAATAATAAAATAAACATCAACATATATATATATATATATATATAGAGAGAGAGAGAGAGAGAGAGATAATAATAATAATAACAACAAACAAGAATAATATAATAACATAATTAATTAGTAAAATGGTGTAACTCTTTATGAAGAGTTGCATTAGACACCCTTTAAACAATTATAAATATGGGAAAGTCTATCTTGTAAAAGACAATGTCTATTTTATCAACTTTTATATATATTCATGGATTATTTGTATTTTCGAAAGTGGAAGTTCGAGAAGTTACAGTAAACGGATTCTTACCGTTACAGTGGTATAGAGCTTATTGATTCCGGCTTGTGGCCAAATTGTCAAAGTTTCTTTGAGATTTATGTTTTTAACCTTACATTAGGCTTTTAGCCATCCTTATTGAAGAAAACAAAAAATTATTAAAAGAGAGAAAAAAAAAAAGAGAGAGAGAACGAGAAAGAAGAAGTAAAACCGCACATGGTTTTAAAAGTGCACGTGGTTTTGTGAGAAGTGGGTTTGGTTTTATTCCCTAACAACAAACCAAAAGTGATATTTGAACTTGGGTGGGGAAGGTTACAATCATTCCTCCCAACCAACAATTCTACACCATTTTACAAAAATTAAGGGGAAATTAAATTAGAAGAGTATCAACACAAATAATTTTTACAAGAAGAATCATATTGAACATTGTTATTAAAAAAAAAATCAAGGAGGATTCTTTCCAAAATTCGAAAGGGAAGAAGACAAAATCAAGGAAGACTCCCTTATCAAGAAGTTGAAGATCCGTTATCATCGAAAAGCAATATCAAGTCAAAAGAAGACCCTTATCGTCAAGAAATCAAGTCAAAGGAAACCAGTTATAAACGAAAACGCCAGGAACAATGGAAAACACATATTCCATAATGAAGTCAAAACTACAAGCAGCACTGGACGAATTAGAGCAATATAATGCGAGCAGTAAACGTCTACAAGCTGAGATTGAGACACAGAAGTTTTTGAAGGAGTGGAAAGACGATGAGAATCGTCACTTATGGAATCAAAATCGACAACTAGAACGAACCATAAGAGATAAAAATAAAATGTTATCTGATCATGATAAAGAAATATCATGTTTAAAAATCCACAATCAAAACCTAGAAGACCAGATTAGAAAGTCAAAAAATGACGACAAGTCACCCGATGGAAAAGATAATGATTTAGAAGAAGAAATAAAGCATTTAAACCAGCTTGTCAGGGACAAAGATGATGAATTGACTCAAGTTCAGAGGAAGCTACAAAGTCAAGAATCAGACATAGGTCAACAACAACAAAAGAATAAAGAACTCCAGCAGACATACGACGCTACTAAAAAGATGCACAAGCTGGAAATTAAGAAAATCAAGGATGAATTAGCAAGCAATATTGAAGAAGTATTTCAACTAAGAATTCATAACAAGACATTACTTATGAAAATCAAGAAGATGAAACATAGTCAGAAGACGAAACATTCAAATGAAGACCTTGAAGGAAGGATACTAGAAAAGCAAGAAGAAAACCAACACCTCAGAAAGTTTAATCAAGAATTAGAGGAACAATTCAATAAGTTAAAAGAGGACAAAAAGTCGTAAGACGAAAGGTTCGAGAAAATTCAGAGTAATAACAATCTATTAGAGAACCAATTAGCGCAAATCCAAGAGGAAGCATCCAAACCCTCTGGAAAACAAAGTCAAGTTGAGGAAATAAATTCAATCCTCGACACAATTCAAAAGGAAGTCAACTCAGCAGAAAAACAAACAGCCATAACTCCCTATCGACACCCCAACTATATAAACCAGTATCATAAAAAGTGGGAATTGTCAAAAGATAATGGTACTAATGTGCTCAAAGCTCCTAACGACAGATCAATATGGAATCCCAACAGTCATTAACAAATCAATTTTGGCTGGATTGATCCATCAACATATCAAAAGTTATGTTCTACACTTAGAAGTTCGTACCGACATGTTTCGTCAGCTACGACGTCACAAGGAACGGTGCGACAACGTTATAAGACTTTGAGGACAAAGCCTTTCTAAGAGAGAGGCAATGTTATGAATAAAATAAACATTAACACACACACACACACACACACACACATATATATAATAATAATAATAATAATAATAATAATAATAATAATAACAACAACAAACAAGAATAATATAATAATATAATTAATTAGTGAAATGGTTTAACTCTTTATGAAGAGTTGCATTAAACACCCTTTAAACAATTATAAATATGGGAAAGTCTATCTTGTAAAAGACCATATCTATTTTATCAACTTTTATATATGTTCATGGATTATTTGTATTTTCGAAAGTGGAAGTTCAAGAAGTTACAGTAAACGGATTCTTACCGTTACATTCAACCCACAAAGTTTTAAAAAATGTCTAATGGCTTGTTTCACTATGTAGCTCAAGAGAGTATTCTTATTTTAACTATGTGGATCGTCTTCTTTACGCTAGTTAAAACAGAGAGATAATTTTGATCTTACAAATTAGGGTTAATGACCTCCTTATAATAATTTAATTTTCTTTTATCCTCTAAATTTTCTGCACACTATAGCTTCTCTTTGAACTTCAATGTAATACAATTTTTAATATCATCTTTATTTGCAAAGTGACATTTTCGTCAATCCTCCACATCTTTAACCAAGACATGGAAACTTTATGCCAACATCGCTTGAGCCTTAGGTGGTTTTGACTGAAATTTAAAGCAATTTTCAGAAGTCTCTGGTCTCCCAAGTTAATTATTTATTTCTTGTACATTAGGTGCCTAGTCATAGTTATGCTCTCAATGGGGGGAAAGACCCACTTCAATAAGGAGAATAGGATATGGCGTATTGCTTTTCATTTAAAGATTGTAAGTTATAAAATGCTTTTGGATTTGCTCAATCTTTCTCCAAAATTCTCTAGAGAGGTTGCGGCCCCAAAATTCACAGTCATACAGAAGAACATGAGTGATGAGAGTTTCAAAGAGGAACTTCTTTTTATCCCACATCACAAGATTTATCGACTTACAATTATTTTCAAGACCAAAATAAACTTTCCACCCTCCATTGATCCTTTTCTCAATGTTGTAGTTCCAATTAAACTTGTGATGGATAGCAATCCAAGATATTTATAGAAAATCACTTCCTCCAAACCATTATTAAAAAGAGACTAATTAAACTTAACTTTCAATTTAATTATTAATACTTCATTAAAAACCACTAAAATTTTGTATAAATGGGTTGAAGTTAAAATGATTATCAAACAAATTCAAAGAATGATAAGAGTTGAATAATTGCAAAAGATCAACTCTCTGATTGTAACGAATAACATTGAAGATCATTAAAGCTTTGCTTAAGTTAAAATTAAAAGAATGATAAGAGTTGGAATAATTGCAAAAGATCAACTCTCTCATTGTAACGAATAACATTGAAGATCATTAAAGCTTTGCTTAAGTTAAAATTAAAAATGGTTGGCCACTTGATAACATCACGAGTAATAAAATGTCTTGACTAGGTTTGTTTGTTTGGGTTTAATTAATATATTTTAAACAATAATAAAAAAGGACACTCAATGCAAAAGTTCAATTTTTGAAAGTTAAATATTAATAATCATGCATGCATTTGAAAAAAAAAAATTATAATATTTTTTTAAATTATTTTAATTTTTATATTTTATTTTATATTTATTTTTAATTATATTTAATAAATAAAATAAAATAAAAAATAATCAGTTTTAAAAATTATTAATTTAAAAAATATACAATTAAGCATATATATATATGAGAGACGTTTTTTCACTTCGAAAGATTTATTCGAACAACCTTTGGTAAAAGGAATCTCAATTCTCACTATTTACTACTTAGGGTATTTTGTTGAAGCAATTGGTTGTTATCAATTGCCTTAAAAAATGGGCATCTTGGTAGGAGAATGGTGGTTTTTTGGTTGGAGCATGGGTTGTTATTCATTGTCTTAAAAAGAGGACATCTTGGTAGGAGATCATTACTTACGAAGACATTGGTTAACTTAATGCTTAAAGGAATATTGTGGATAATATTGGTATATCTTTACTAATTATTCTTTCATTTGTTTTCTCTGTTGATTATTCTGGTTCTTTGTTGACAAACTTTAAAGGAATGGTATTACACTTCATTACCTGCAGGGGTGACTTTGATATTTATTGTATGTGGACAGCTATATATTGGACTTTTTATGTGATGCTTATACTTTTGATGATTGTGGCATTTGCTTTTCTGATATTATTGGACACATAGCAGTTTGACTATGGGATTTGGCAGCCTTTGTTGACTGTTTTAGACAGGCCTCATGTTTTTCATATTGATGATATAACCGGTTTGTTCCGGGGACTCCTTATTGGCAGATTTGTATGTATTGAACATGACTTGACAGTTGGACATATTTTACTATTTCGCATATTAATAGTAAGTTATATTTTTCTTTGAAAAAAAAAACTTTAAAGGAATGGTGTGGATAGTATTGGTATATTTCTACCAATTATTCCTTTTTTGTTTTTCCTTTTGATTATTTTGGCTCTTTGTTGACAAACTTTGATTTGTTTTCTCTGTTGATTATTTTGGTTCTTTGTTGACATACTTTAAAGGAATAGTGTGGATAATATTGGTATATTTTTACCAATTATTTTTTTTGTTTCCCTTTTTATTATTTTGGTTCTTTGTTGATAAACTTTGATGATACATGATTATTTTATTATTTGTTAGATTTAGTTATATATATATATGTATATATATGAATAATTTCATTTTTGTATGTAGTCAATTATAAGTTTATGTGATCAAAATGAACATTGCATAATACTAAGTAGTACTAATAATAAAGTTCTGTGGGTTAGTTTGAGAGGTTGAGGGTTTTGAGCTTCATGCATGAGGTTTTAGGGTTGGCTCCCTAGGTTGGAAGCCTTAGTTGCATGTCTCACTCGATGTTCATATTAAGTCAGGCGCCATAATCAATGTCAATGGGTTTGCATTGGGTACCATCCACAAATGTGGGGAAGTACCTAGAAGTGCGTCGAAGAAGTTTCCTTAGAAATAATATAATAATAATAACTATAATGGAAATAACAACAAATAAACAAATAGGGTTGGGGCCCTTGGAGGGCACTTAGAATGCACCTACAATTCCTAAAAAATGGAGGAATACATTTCATTATGATTCCCTATTGAAATAAAAATATATTGAAATGAGTAATAATATTGATTAGTAAGAGATTGGGTAAGAAGAAATGAGGGGGAACCCCTTTTAATACAACTTTCATATTAACACCTCATAATAAGCTTAGTGGCAAGTCATTAATGTATGTAACTAACACCTCACAACTAACTTAGTGATTACTCATTAATGAGTATAACTTAGTGACGAGTCATTAGTGCATGTAACAAATGCTTTTCAACTAACTTAGTGATTACTCATTAATAAATTTATAGACAAAATAACTCTTGTACCAAATTTTGATGCCTTAATTAACATAAATGACTTTGTGCAAAATATCAAATAACTACATTATTATAAAACTAGAAAAAATACAAAATAGTTCCTATATACAAATTTATTTCATATACAAAAATTGTTGTAACTAGTCACACAACATGCCCTCCTTGGCCCACAGGGGTGTAGCTCAATCGGTGATTCGCTTGATATGAAGGAAATTTTGTAAATGAAGATCACGAGCTCAAATCACCCCAGATTACCCATGCCCCATGCTTGTGGGTTATGTCGGTGCACCTAGGGGTATAGTGGTAGCGAACGGGATTGGATCCCTGGACCTCATGTCACGCGAGTACTGGCCCCTTCCCAGTTGTCGATTCCCCTAGTTACAAAAAAAAAACACAACACGCCCTCCTTTGGATGCTTTGTCCTCAAAGATTGAGGACCAATGAGTGGCCTAACCATGTGATTTCTTCTTCTTTTGATTTTCCATCATTTGCTTGAATATCATTGTATGTGCTCATTCAAATGAAGGAAATCTTGGAGATTCATCTCTCATGAGGAATTGAATACACCGATTCATTTTACCATGTTGAAAATACTCAATAGGATCATATGGCTTCAAGAAAGGTTTAAATAACATTATGAAAATCATTTAATGAGAAATTTCATCCATATTGATGTAAAATGTTGGTTGTGATGTTAGAGAACACTTCTAAAAGAGAAAATACCACTTGCCCATAATTATTTTAACATCTCCTTTGACCAAGGTATTTCGCTCACCAAACAATTCATCATATAAAAAAAGAGGTTCATGGATGAAGTTGTTAGGAGGTCATTTCGACATCTAGTAAATCTTATAGTTCACATGGATAATCATAATGAGGAAGAGATTCCTCCAAAAGAAGCTTAAGCTTTATTTTCATATTGTTGGAAGATGTTTGTATACCATTCTTCACAAACATTTTCTATATCAAGCCATATATCTATTTTTTTCTCTATATTTTCCTATTATATAAATAAGAATAATAAAACTGTTGCATAGATACGTTAACATGTGTGTGTGTGTGTGTGTATATATATATATATATATATATATATAGATAGATAGATAGATAGATATAAAATCAATTGAAATTTAATATGGTATTCCTTTTTCATTGGGGTTTTGAGGATGAAAATGTATGACAACTTGTAGAGATTGTATCTCAATGAATACTGTTAAGAATTAATAATATATCAAATTGTAATTGTGACAATATTTCAAATGGTGTTTGTTTGGCTTAATTTTGGGTAGTATGTGTCTTTGTGTCTCGAAGGTGAGTGCCTGTGACATCAAAGGTGAGTGTCTGTGTAAGTCCAAAAATGAAGGTGATAGTGTCTATGATGGAAGGTATGCGAGGTAAGCGAGACCGAATGAAAGGGTAAGATGATATGAACGCAATAGTAAAATGACTTGAACACAAGGTAAAACAATATGTCCCACCCAACACCCTTCAAGGCTTAGGAATCCCCTTCACCAATCCAGTTCCCTTGGGTGATCCATTTTTCCAAGTGCATACCAAGGTGTGCACGAGTTCAATGCAGGAAAAACAAAGAGTGTCAACCATGAAAACATCTTTGGGTGAGGGTCTGTGTGTAAGTGTCTACAGAGGAGGATGTATCTATGGGGTGTGTAAATATCGGCATAAGAGTGAATGCATGATGAGTCCGCGAGCGTGCCTGCATGAAAAGACAAGGTTGTTGGCCCTGACATCCCAAGTGGGATAGAGGGGAAAGAAACATGCCTTCTTGACATAACTTCTGATGGAGAAAGGGGCTTCTACAATGTCATAAAAGAACCTGCACCCCCATGCTTCCTTAACTACATGAAGTGACTTCTCCCACCAATCTCACATAGAAATTAATGATTGAGTGAAATAGTAAAAGGGAAGTAATTGGCTCATTCAAGGCTCATGGAAGCAATTGTATTGGATCTATGGATACCACATGGAAATCAAGGATTCAATATGCCTTAGTCCCCCTCTCCTCTTCCTCTCCAGTGGAATCATAACCCCTTTGGTGCACCTTACACAACCATCTTGGACCATTCATGTTATTAATCAACATAATATTGTTTGGAAACCATTTCATCCCTTCTCATTACTTTGCTAGTATATTGTTGTTGGACGCATATGCTTTGTAATTCGTCCCGTAGTATTTGTTGATCCATAGTTTGTATTATCCCATGGTATTGACCCATAGTATTGGACGCATATGCTTTGTAAGTCGTCACGTAGTATTATATGTTCCATGATATTGGCCCATAGTATTGGGCATAAACTTAGTATATAAGTGTGTGTTGAGGCTAATGAAGGCACCGTGAAGTTATTTGTATTGAGCTTTCTCAAAGGAGGTTTCCCCCTCGAAGTGGCCCACGATCAATAAAAATATTCTGTGATCTAATATATCTTGCATTTTATCAATTAATTGTTGCAAGTTCCTCACATTGGGTATTAGAGCACTTTCTTGGGCTTGTTGGGTGGATTTTCTTCCAAAAACAATTTCGCATCTGTTGCAGGTTCGGATCTGGGAATAATCCCTATCCTCTTAACTGTGGGAAGTAATTGGGCATAAGCCCTAAAAATCATTGTGAGGAGTACCACAGGAACCCTGAAGTAGCTGGCCCATTGAGAGGACTTGCAAGTGAAAAGGGAAACGACCACTACTTGATTAACTAGTTCCCACCCGTGTTGTAAACCAAGAGATGTTGTTCGTGGCAAAGCAGTTATTAGTTTTACCTGAGCCGTGGAGTGAGGGGTACTGCCCCAATACGAAAGCCGTTAAACAGCATTGGTGGTCGAGTGAATCCCTTGAACCGTAAGGAGCCAAGCATACCTGGGGTCCATATCTATTTTCAGCTGCTAAATCGCAAATTACATCTGTCCAGACCTGTTGCCGATCACTTCCGCACCGTTGCAGATCCATCTGTTCTGATCACTTTCGCGTCGTTGCAGATCCATCTATTTCTGATCACTTTCGCGCCATTGCAGATCCATATATTGCCGACCACTTCCGCGACATTGCAGATCCATCTGTTTTCAACCACTTTCGTACCATTGCAGATCCATTCAGTATTTTCTCCATATATTCTTTGTTTTAACTCCGTTTCCATTGAAACTTCATTGACATCCCTAAAATCCCATTTTGCATATTTCATTCCTGAGGACCCTATCCCAAATTCCACTTCCCAAAGCCATAAATCCCACATTTGTCTATTTTTAGGGTTTTCCATAACTTCTTCGAATTTCACCCAATCGCCTTCAATATTTTCCACCGTGTTCATTCCCTATTTCTGCTTCTTTGTCCCTCTCTGAAGTGTTTTCCCATTCTTTCATCACGCTTCTGAAATCCTCATTTTTTGCTTCCCTATCCATTCGAAAGTGTCCAAAACCTAGTCAAACCCCAATTACCCATCAAAGTTTTTCCCAAATCCAAATTTCCCTTCACTACATAAGATTATGTTTGTGTTTTTCTACCCATTCACAAAACAAAAAACAAAAAACAAAACTCCTGGTTATGGTTGTCACCCGCTCAGGAGCACAAATCATGGAGGAAGAACTTGCATCCCTCAAAACCAAACTCCAAGATTTGGATGAAAAATTTCTCAGCCTCCATCTTCAACATTCATCCATGAACACTGGGTTCTCTTCTTCCAGCAATTTTCGTGGGCCGAAGCTTGATTTTTCTTGCTTCAATGGTAATGATCCAATTGGATGGATATACCGGGAAGAACAATATTTCAGTCTACATAATACTTTTGATGTTCAAAAAGTTCCATTTGCATCCTTTCATTTGGAACAAGAATCCCTTCAATGGTATCGTTGGTACATCAAGGCTCATGACGAGCCAAAATGGACAGATTTTTGTCAACTCCTTTTGCAACGATTTGGTCCTAGTGCTTTTGATGACTTCACATGAGCACTCACTAAAATTCACCAAATTGGCACTGTGAGAGAGTATTAGACAAAATTTGAGAATCTAGCCAATCACACAGAAGGATTGTCTGATGAATTCTACAGGAGTTGCTTTATCGGTGTTCTTAAGGATGAAATTTGATCAGAGGTTAAAATGTTATGTCCCAACACAATGATGGAAGTCCTAGGGTTGGATAAGTTGGTGGAGGACAAGATTACAACCCAACAACGCTCCAAATCCACTTTTGTTCCATTCAAAAATATGGTTTCCCAATGACCTCCCATCACGCTAGCTCCTTGCACAACTCCTATTAAGCATTTGTCTGAAGCAAATATGCGGGCACGTAGAGAAAAAGGGATTTGTTATCATTGTGATGAGAAATTCACTCAGGGACATAGATTTGTTGAGCAACAACTCTATCTCTTAGATGTGGATTCTCTGCCTGCCTTTGAACTTGGTGCAAAAGCTCTAGATACACTAGATGATCATGTCAACATTCAGTAGCCACCTGTTGACCCTCTGTCTCTGGACGAAAACCCAGATATATCTCTCCATGCTTTAGCCAGAGTCACAACCCCACAAACAATGCAGGTCAGGGGTTACTTCAAGAAGATCCCTCTTACAATACTCATTGACTCCGGTAGAACTCAGAACTTCATTGACCCTCGGATCGCCAAATAGGCTGATTGTTTTGTCCATCCTTGCTCCAACTTTGAAGTTGTGATTTCCAATTGGGGCACCTTACCTTGCAAGGGGAAGTGTCACAATGTGTGTATCTCTATGGAATATTATAACCTACGCTCTGACATGTTTTCCTTTTCCTTAGGCGGATGTGATGTGGTTTTGGGCGCTCAATGGTTACACACACTTGGCCCCATCTTATGGGATTTTGCTGAACTTTGGATGCAGTTTTTCAATCAATGGGAAACAACACACATTTACGGGATTACAACTAGGGTCTCTTTGCATCATCAGTTCACATCGCCTGGAAAATATCCTTAAGAAGAATTCACATGGTTTCATCGCTCAGATCCATTCCATTCAGATGCACCCATTAATAGTCTCCACTAATCCCTTGGATAGATATGCAGGTGTCTTTGCTGAATCAGTGGGCTTGCCGCCTTCAAGAGACCTTTCCGGTAAGAATTTCGCCGCATCTACATCTGAGAAGAAAATTATGGATATTTTTCATGCAGTACAGAAGTGGCAGCCATACCTATTAGGGAATTATTTCTGCATCAATATTGATCACCGGAGTCTGAAAAATTTCCTGGAACAACGGGTCTCCTCCCCAACACACCTAAAATGGGTTATCCAACTCATGGGTTATTCCTATGATATCACTTACAAGAAGGGTAAAGACAATCTAGTGGTGGAAGCTCCTTGTGGCACATTTGATGACCCAGTTTCTCTTTCAGCTATTTCTATGATTGTTCCAAATTGGTTGCAATATGTTCAACAGGGCTATGTCTTCTATGAACTCCATGCTTCTCCATCGGCAGGGCACTTTGGGTTCCTCAAAATGTATGACCGGGAACAATGTAACTTCTTTTGACAGGGACTAAAAATGACAATTCAACAGATGGTGGTTGAATGTGATACTTTCCAAGTCAACAAGGGTGAAACGACACTCCTTCTGGGATTACTCAAACCCTTTCCCATCCCTACACAGATTTGTATAGTTATTTCTATGGATTTCCTTGAAGCACTCTGGTGGTACAATACCACATCTAAAACGACACCATATGAATCAATCTATGGACAGGCACCGCCAGTTCTTCTTCCATACACCCTTAGCAGTTCCCCAGTTCAGGAAATTGAATCGGTTCTTTGAAACCGTGATCAGATTCTTCTCATTTTGCAGGACAATCTTCACATGGAAAGAATTTGAATGAAACAACAAGTCGATCAACATTGTTATGCACACACGTTTCAAGCAGGTGATATGATTCTTCTTCATCTACAACCTTCCAAGCAATCCTCCCTGAAACTCAATAGGTTTCAGCTTCTCTCTCAATCTATCACAGAGGTATTAATTCAATGGTGTGGAATGCAACCCGAGGATGCTACAGGGGAACCACTCCTTTAGATTCCGCATCAATTTCCACATCTAAATCTTTGAGGACAAATATTTTTCTAAGGGAGAGGGGATGCTAGGAACCCATTTCAACCCTTCTCTTTACTTTGATAGTATATTATTGTTGGACACATATGCTTTGTAAGTCATCCTGTATTATTTGTTGATCCATAGTTTGTATTAGCCCATGGTATTGACCCATAGTATTGGACGCATATGCTTTGTAAGTCGTCTCGTAGTATTATATGTTCCATGATATTGACCCATAGTATTGGGAGTATTGGGAATATAATTAGTATATAAGTGTGTGTTGAGGCCAATGAAGGCACTGTGAATTTATTTGTATTGAGCTTGCTCAAAGGAGGTTTCCCCCTCGAAGTGGCCCACGATCAATAAAAATATTATGTGATCTAATATATCGTGCATTTTATCAATTAATTGTTGCAAGTTCCTCACAAATATTTACCTAGCATTCTAATTAGCTTGATAAGCCAATCACACGATCCAAATAAGAAAAAAATTACATAATGGATTCAATATATTCCAAGGGTCAAACTAGTTCTATTACAATCCCCCCATGGAATAACATCATCCTCGATGTTCTCTTTGTTTTCAACAAAGTTCCAATGTCATTAGGGTAGCATTCTTCCCCAACTTTCAATAGCCATTATCTATCTTCACTAGATAGGTCTATCATCTCACTTGCATTAGACACATACAATTACCATGAGATGTTATCATAATAATTTCAATAAAAAATTCTCAAATTTGTTTCATATAGAAACCATAAATCCCAACATGAGTTCCTTCTCATGATGTTTGTCTCTTTTATATGGTAGCATTTAGTCTTCATCATGGTCTTACACTCACCACTATGTCCAAGACAATTCAATCTTCAATATGTCCTCTTTAACAACATTTTCAAATCAGTCAAACAACTGCGAGTATTTATTCATATACTCAGTTCATTGCAACATTCATAACAACCCATGAAATGATCTCATAATTGTAATACCAATAATTCAATCATTTTCAATTGGAAACATATTAAATGCAAAGAAATATCATTCACTCTATATACATTACTAGCACATCAAGTATTATCATAAAGCAATCAACACATATGCCAACATGCACATTCACATAATCTACTTATGCATATTCACTCAATTCAACCTTACATTGATTCAAGAATGTCATAATTTCAACTCATATGACCTTCCATGGTGAGTTGCAGGATTCAAAAACCACCTCGACACATCATCCATCCACCTCCCAATTACTTATTTCACAATCTAGACTCCCTCCTCTTCAACCCAAACAAAACAAGAGGAATATACTTCTCTATTTCTCCTGAGTGTTGGCAAGGAGATTGTAGTCCAACACATTGATCACAATCTAGGCGATCATGGGATACTTGTGTGGTACTATAGTCTTCCCAATTTCAACAAAACATGGCCTCACACATGGTTATCTCACATGGAATCTATTTCCCAAACATGAGTATAATACTCATTGCAATAGTGATTTACTCTTAACACTACTACATATGGTCTAATTTGCCACGAAAGTTCATTGTAATAGCCACAAATTTTCGTCCTTGTTTCAACGATTGGGGTTTGTTTTTTTGGTGGAAAGAAATTCGTGGCAATAGCAACATTTCGTTGATTCCATGTGTCAACAACACAACACTTCTCATATCCATGGAAAATGAATCCTTCCACGCAATTTCGTCTCTATATCGACACACAACTCCTATAAATTTCCACGAATGTGCTGAACCCTCCACGAATATTTATTGCAATATACACTAATCCATTCACAATATTTCGTGGCAGATTCAACACCTGCATGGAAGATACTCTTATAGTTCCACGAATCATTGTCACAGTATCCACGGTTGCATTCCCAAACGTTCGTGGCAGGTTCAACAACTGCGTCGAAACATTTTGTATAGCCTACATTGATGTTCGTCGATATAGAGACGATATCTGGGAGTTTAAAAAAAAAAATTAATGCGACGATACAGTCATAGATTGGCTTCAGATAGACTGAAAGCACTTCTCATGAACCATCTCTTACATCTCAATGATTCCTTTCAGTTCTGTAAATAAGTCTGCTTAATGATGGTTTCCAATTCTATCAAACTTCATCAAACACATAATCTTGCATTGTATTCCTTAAAGTAGTTACCATTAAGTCTTTATGATAAGCAGTAACATAAATAAAATTTGTTCAAGTAGTTTTCATACTTATCCCTTTTCAACAATCAATTCTTCAACTTCAAGTTTTGTCTTTTAATGGCACAAATATTCAAACTCAAACTCAATTTGGTCACAAAGAATAGGCTCAGTCTTCATGAAGATATAACTGATGTTCTCCCATAACACTATTCAAACTCAACTTCAATTTGGTCACAAAGAATATGCTCAGTCTTCAAGTTATAACACAAGTCCTTCAAATATGCTATCAATATGTTTCAATGCTTTGCAAATTGTTCTTCTTCAAGCTCAGATTTCACATCCTTGTGTCCTTTGAAGAATCATAAGGCTTAAACAACTTTTTGCAATGTATGAGCACGGTCTTACAAAGAATTATACCTTATCTCTATTCACTTCTTAATAGAACTTTCTCAAAGTCATTTATCATCAAAATTGCTTGTAAACAACAAACACAGTCCTAGATAGATATCTCAAGAACTTGAACTAAATGTATAAACATGAGGAATTGTAAGCCCCAGTCTTAAGCACATGTGGATAGCAGTTGAATGGTGATCTGATCGCCATCGAAACTCCAACTTTCGGTAACCACCAGAATCTCCTCCTTGTCACATTCTGAACCCCACATCTGGCTGAACAGTCATGCCTTCAGCTTCTCCCTCAGGCCCTTCTCCCAGCTCTATGGTAATATATCATTGAGGCATTAAAGGAAAAGGCCCCTATTCTCATGGGAATCCTGATCAATAATGTACTTAATAAAAGAAAGGTATCAATATTTCCTTACTCAATAAAAGAAAGGTATCAATATTTCCTTACTCAATAAAAGAAAGGTATCAATCTCGAGTGCCTGAATGAACATATGAAATGTATTTTTGATGTTTCTATATGAAGTGAAAAATATACGAGATTTGAGTTTATAGAAATGTGACCTTAGTGTACATTTTTCATTAGTATCTTGCATTAAAGCAATGACATGATAAAGTTTTACTTTAAACCCCTACAAGGAAATAAGATCACAATTCTACTTGTCATGAATACCCTATAGGAAACAATTGTTCCACAAATTCTATCATTTGAAGTTTGCAATGCTACGATTTTCAATTCTCAACACTCACTCTATTTTTGAACAAGCAACTCTTTGTAGGGAACAATAGAAGAGCCCAACTTAGCTTCCATGTTAGAGGCCACCTGATCCAATGAATGCACCAACCCAATAAAAACCAAAACAAATAAAGATCCCAATTGCAAATTTTGATGAGCTGCGTAAATTTTCACTATCAAGTGCACTTTATGTAAGAGGATTTGCCAAAAATACCATGGAACTATATAGGCACCACATGCAAACAATGCAATTACCATGCACTCAAATGGGAAGATGTATTCACTTAAGACCAAACAACTTCAAACAAAGACAAATTACACAATTTTACATGTATCACAACGATGTTTACATCTCCCATGCAAATATTTCTGACTCCATACAACACTTCATGGAGATGGGATTTTATCCATAATATATTGCCGTCTTCTTATGTGACACATGAAACTTCTATGCACTTGCTATTACCCAGAATTTCATTTGATTTCATGCCACCTTCTATATATTTTCTAGCTGCATATGCAATCACAGACAAATCAACATCATCATGTGTTTTCCCACAGTGTCTATATCTCATTCTATGATCAGTTCTGGATGAAATCTCTCCACTAAAATGGTTTAGTCTCAATCAAGGACTCCCAATTTCATTGAATTTCCTGTCTCAAGGCCAAGGCATGATACAATTAGAGGAAGCCTTATATCTTCAAAGGGACCATCTTCCCTCAATTGGAAGCAAAGATCTAGTTCATTACCAGTGGGCACATCACTTGCAGCCGCCCTTAGGGGACTCACTGCTATAAGATTCCCTAAATGGAGATGATCCTAATTTCTTGTCAATGGAAAAGACCAGGTAATGAATTGGGTGTCGAGCGAGGAATATCAACTGATTCTGCCTTGCCCTTCCAGGATATATATAATATTTTTATGGTCAACTGACAGCACAATGAACTAAAGAAATGCTAATTTCTTGTGAAAGGCGGTGTTTGAGACCCTGGACAATAGTGAGCCTTCAGATGTTTTTAGATAATTATAGATATAAACCTCACTAATTTAGTTGCGAGCTTATATGTTTAAAACAAGCAAATACATAATTATTAAGCACCATGTGGAATATCAATACACAACATGAACAGTTCCTTGAAGGACATGACTACATGTTGCACCTCACAATTTACTCCAGTATACAAATATCCAAATGCATATTTGTAACCACCGAGATAGGCTTTTGTGTCAGTTGCATTCACAGGTAGAAAACAAAGAGCACATGCACATGTGATAAAGTAACAGTGTCCCAACTTCCATGCAGTTAGATGTTGTGATTACAGTGAAGGGTTATAAATGTTTCTTGAATGATGTGAGCAAAAAGTCAATGTGCAAAAAAACATTTAATAAAAAACAAGAATGTCATAACAATCAAACACCTTTAAGGTAGTATGTGCCCTCCCTATATCAGCTAATAATAGTGAACACAATTCACATTAGTTCCACAGCACAAATGCCAATAGAAACAATAAAAACAAATTTCCAGAAAAAATAAAATTATTCCATGGATATACATTAGTCAGTCTAAATACTTACCTCTTGAAACCAAGAACTCCAAATGTACAACCCATAAGTTCTTAACATAACCTCTTTGGTATATTCAAAACTGTTATAATGAGTTACACTGACAAGCAAACTAAAACGATAAACTATTAATATTCAGTAACATGTAATAAAATAAACATATATATCATATAACAAAAATAGAGATATAGTTTAAGATACCAACCTGGGTGTGAAACTATTCTTGAAAATATACTCAGAAGTGTTACTTTCAGAAAAGACTATTTGTGCCTCGGAGAGGCCAGTCTTCTCTAGGAACCAGCTAACCCTACAAGAGGGTGTGTACAAACCAGAGAGAGATAAATGACTGGAGTTAATTAGTTCAATGACAGTCAAGCACAGTACATAACTCAACATAAATAGTCACAAAAATTATAAACTTCAACCAAGTCTCAGCATAAAAGAAGTGATTATCGGCACACCACAACTGATCATAGGTGATCAAAGTCAAGTACTCTATATGACCAAAAATTCAACAAGGTGGTAAAAAAAAATGAAGGAGGGTAAATGTTCGCATTAACCACAAGTCAAAGACAAGGTACCAGAAGTCCAATAATAACTCAATCAAGGTGGGGAAGGTACAACAAGTGTTTAATAACTCAATCAGTAATAGATAATAAATAAACATATTAATCATATAAAAATAAGAGAGTTATAGTTGAAGATCTCCACGTCAACATTAAACCAAAAATACGACAGCATAGATGTCCACGGTAATATGTTCCATCCAAACCTATCAAGTGTACTTTTAGGTCAGCAGTATTCTTTTCTTCGAACTATACCTATAGTTCAGAGTCAAGAATACTGCTGACCTAAAAGTATACTTGATAGGTTTGGATGGAAACCATTTTCAATGTTGATGCCACTACCCTCTTTATTGTCTTACAAAAAGGCATGAAAATGAGGAAAAAGACTTAAAATTGTGGACTTCACCTTCAAAGAGTTCCTTACAATCACATTGATATGACGTCCCACAACCATTTATCTTGACACCCACTCTTCATTCATTCTGTATGCATTTCACTATGCAACCATCTCAGATTCTCACTGCGTTTTCCCTCAATTAGTTTATCAATTCAGTATGACCCATGACCACTAGAAACACTCCTCGGACGGCGGGTGTGGGTCATACTGAATTGATAAACTAATTGAGGGAAAATGTAGTGAGAATCTGAGACGGTTGCACAATGAAATGCATACAGAATGAATGAAGAGTGGGTGTCAAGAGATATGGTTGTGGGACATCGTATGAGAGGAAATGGTGATGGGAATTGAAAGGTCAAATTAAATTTGCATGGTGGTAATAAACTACACTTGTGCCTTCCATTGCCAGCTGCACTTCAAGCCTGAAGGTGGTAGCCTTGGGACCCATGACCCTTAGAACCAAGGGTATGCTCCAAATGTGGCCAAACAACCGTAGTACTCTATAAGAGCAAAACTTCAACAAGGTGGTTTTAAAAAAGTTACTCAAGGAGGGTAAATGACCCCATTGAACACAAGTGAAAGATAAGCTACCACAAGACCAATCATATCTCAATCAAGGTGAGGAAGGTACAACCAGTCATATCTCTCTCAAATGTACAGCCGTCCAATATAGCTTGAAAGTTCATCATCACAGTATAAGGAAGGGTGGTGGGATGCCAAATAAAAATATCACTCATTTCTCTCTATTGATCAAATAACAATAAGAGAGGTGCCAATAAGATAGGTGCCGTTGAAGATCTACACATCAACATTAAACCAAAAATCAAATCTGAAGTGTGGGTACAAATATAGTACCTTGTACTATAGAAAATAAAAGCCACCTGTGTTACCTTTCAATTTAGCAATATGGTCTACAGAAGCAAAATTTCCTCACAATTACCATCGAAATTTTTGACTAGCACTAAAGCAACAGTAAAAGAATTTATAACATAATTTTGATCTCTATCAACTTCAACACTTTTGTGTGGTCCCTGTTAAAATTCAATATGCTAAGAAAGAAAATAGCAGCATTACATTCCATTTCACAATAATGGCATATACAGGATCACTAAAGAAACAACAAGCATAGCATAAGCACAAGAGACACAGATTTATCTTGGGAAACCCTCATGGGATAGAAAACCCAGTAAAGCTTCCTCAATGTAGATGACCATCAATATACAAAGATGCAAACCAAAGACATGATCTCCTCCTCCACCATAGCAGACCTCTCCTCCACAAGTGCACCTCTCTTAAGTGAGTGAGTGTATCAAACGAGGAACATACCTCCTCTATTTATACACTACACTGACATGTATTTTACACAAGTACATGTAGGCTCGTATTTAACCATTAGGTTAAATACCCTATTATAACTAACTGCGTGACCCCCACATGGTGGGTCTAATAACCCTAGTTACCACAACCAATTCGGAGGAATAAAAATCTCCGGATTCATAGTATAATCACATCGGAGGTATGGAACATCTCCGGAATAAATAATATACAAATATAATATTCTTATAAGTTACAATATTCAACACTCCCCCTTAACGAGAAGGATATTATAACAACATCTGCAGGAGCAAGGAGTCATTGACTACATCATCTATATATCATCGGAAGCTTTCTTCAATTCATCATCATCAGTAACTCAACTAGTTACTGGAACATCAACATCATTAGAGTTGATATTATTCGATCATCAGCATCGTCATCATCATCGTCATCACACGATCGGCAGCATCGTCATCACATGATCGGTAGCATCGTCATCACACGATCATCAGCATCGTCATCACACGATCAGCAGCATCGTCATCATACGATCAGCATCGTCATCACACGATCAAAAGCATCGTCATCATACGATCAGCATCATCATCACACGATCGGCAGCATCGTCATCACACGATCGTCAGCATTGTCATCACACGATCAGCAGCATTGTCATCATATGATCAGCATCGTCATCATACAATAATCAGCATCGTCATCACACGATCATCAGGATCGTCATCATACGATCAGCATCGTCATCACACGATCGGCAGCATCGTCATCACACGATCATCAGCATCGTCATCACACAATCATATTACAGGATGATCAATCCTGCTCTCTTTAGGACATAGGTCCATGGATCATACAATCCATATCAAGTTCCAGGATGATCAATCCTTATCTCTTTAAGACAAGTCTCATGTCTAGGGACGATCTAATCCCAACCACAGTGCCAGTCCTTTTTCATACTGGATGTGACCTAGATCAGATCTAGGATTTACCGCCACAGAGCCAATCCTCTTTCATACTGGATGTGTCACATCTACAGAGCCAGCCCTGTTTCATGCTGGATGTATCACATCTACAGAGCCAGCCCTGTTTCATGCTGGATGTATCACATCTACAGAGCCAGCCCTGTTTCATGTTGGATGTATCACATCTACAGAGCCAGCCCTGTTTCATGCTGGATGTATCATATATACAGAGCCACCCCTGTTTCATGCTGGATGTATCACATCTACAGAGCCAGCCCTGTTTCATGCTAGATGTATCATATATACAGAGCCACCCCTGTTTCATGCTGGATGTATCACATCTACAGAGCTAGCCCTGTTTCATGCTAGATGTATCACATCTACAGAGCCAGCCCTGTTTCATGCTGGATGTAACCTAGAACAATTCTAGGATTTGTCACGTACATTTTGAACCGAGGTCCAGGGACGATCCAGTCCTATCATGTACCTTTTGAACCGAAGTCTAGGGACGATCCAGTCCTATCATGTACCTTTTGAACCGAAGTCCAAGGACGATCCATTCCTATCATTCAATTCTCGGAGACCTCATGTCTACGGCTCAATTCAAAGGACCATAGTCCGAGGACGATCCAATCCCCTTACCTGTTCATTCAGGATTTAGTTCTCGGAGACATCATGTCTACGGCTCAATTCAAAGGACTAAAGTCTGAGGACGATCCAATCCCCTTACCTGTTCATTCAGGATTTTTTTCTCGGAGACATACGTCTACGGCTCTCTTTAGGACTGAAGTCCAAGGATGATCCAATCCCCTCAAGTCCACCAAGGACTTCATTCTCGAAGACATACGTCTACGGCTCTCTTTAGGACTGAAGTCCAGGGATGATCTAATCCCCTCAAGTCCACCAAGGAATTCATTCTCGAAGACATACGTCTACAGCTCTCTTTAGGACTGAAGTCCAGGGATGATCCAATCCCCTCAAGTCCACCATGGACTTCATTCTCGAAGACATACGTCGACGGCTCTCTTTAGGACTGAAGTCCAGGGATGATCCAATTCCCTTAAGTCCACCAAGGACTTCATTCTCGAAGACATACGTCTACGGCTCTCTTTAGGACTGAAGTCCAAGGATGATCCAATCCCCTCAAGTCCACCAAGGACTTCATTCTTGAAGACATACGTCTACGGCTCTCTTTAGGAATGAAGTCCAGGGATGATCCAATCCCCTCAAGTCCACCAAGGACTTCATTCTCGAAGACATACGTCTACGGCTCTTCTTTCGGACTGAAGTCCAGGGATGATCCAATCCCCTCACATGTTCACCAAGAACTTCATCAAAACATGTGTCAATCATGTATCCTCATCATCAAAACATATATAACAAAACATGTATAACCAAACATGTATCCTCATCATCAAAACATGTATAACAAAACATGTATCCTAATCATCAAAAAATGCATAACATCTATCATCAAAAGCATGTATATCTAACCTCAAAAGCATGTATACATCTATCATCAAAAGCATGTATACATCTATCATCAAAAGAAAAAATATAAGATTCCTAAATCTAAATAATTCTAAGTAACTAGGTGCAGTAAAAAAGTAACCTCATCATTGATGAGACAGACTTGTTATCAGATACTATACTACTCCCCCTTTCGAGGAGGGTCCTTCTGGACTATACCAAGCTTGTCTCGGAAGTATTCAAACTTTACTCGAGACAGAGGTTTAGTCAAGATATCAGCAATCTGATCCTCAGTGCTTATATACTCGAGCTTGATAGCTCCTCTCTGCACCATATCTCGTAAATAGAAGTATCGGATCTCTATGTGTTTTTTACTTATAGTGGAATACAAGATTTTCTATCTTGATGCAGTTTTGAATGTCACACATAATCATAGTGGAAGTCATTTCTAAGTCAAACACTCCATATAAAAGCTTCTGAAGCCACACTGCTTCACAGTTGGCAGAGCAGACAGCTATATATATATTCTGCTTCAGCAGTACTAAGAGCCACACTAGATTGTTCCTTGTTGAACCATGAGATCATGGCAGATTCAAGACTATAACATCCACCTGATGTACCCTTTCTTTCTGAGGCACTTCCTTCCCAATCGGAATCTGAGTAACCATGTAAACTGAGTTCATGACCTCCAAGATAATATAGACCAACAATCTAATGTACCTTTTAGGTACCTCACTTCATGCTTTGTAGCTATTAAGTGCACCTTTCTAGGTTCTACTAGATACTGACTTAGGGTATTTACAGCAAAGCATATATCTGGCCTAGTATTTGTTAAATACATTAATGACCCAATGATTTGTCTATATAGGGTTAGGTCCACTAAATACGATGAGTCATTAACTAACAACTTCAAGTTGGAGTCCATGGGAGTGGCCATGGCTTTATACTCCAACATATCAAATCTTTTTAGAAACTTCACAGCATACTTACCTTGATTTAAAAGATTCCTTCTGGATATTGCCATACTTCTAGACCTAACAAGTAATGCATTAATTCGAGATCTTTCATTTTCATTTCTGCAGCCATTTTCATGACCTGTTTCTCATTCCTTGTCAGAAAGAGATCATCATCATACAATAATTGTATGATAGGTTAATCATCCACAACCTTAAGGTAAAGGTTAGGAACAGCTTTACTTCTGGTAAATCCCAAGCTTTGTCATGAAGCTGTCAACTGTCCATTATTCACACTCAGCATTGAGTGATCTGCTGCATATCTATCTGTGCCATCTCTCGTCAGATGGGTCTACTAATATGATCCTCAAAATCATTCGAAATCTGTGGTGAGTTCCTTCTTGTATCCATGTCATATGTGTATAGAACCCATATTCAACCTTGTAGCAAAGGTTGAGATCCACATCACCCATGATGATCATTAAGCTCATTAATTGACTACCGATCCTGGGAACCCATACAGAACCTAATTACATTATTAAGAGAATGGTCTTATCTAGTCCCTTGGAGCAAAACATCTCATCATGATTCTCTTCCTCTTTCTAAGAGAATCTCTTAACCACAAGCTTTCTATAGTGTGTTTGATTTGTAAATCTTTTGTTGAACATCCATCGCTTGTTCAGAGTTCATCATTCATCATGATCTTTCCTACAAATCAAAATTAAGTACATGATTAGTAATACTTCATAATCATCAAATCATATTGATATGATAACCTATTATGCATACAGATATCATTTACATAGTTATGCAACTATTTTGACCAATACTTTGGCACAACACTTTTCCATATCCTGTATGCATACAGTGGCTATCTAGATGCCTTCCATCTCTACCAGAACATACTATCGAGAGTGTGCACAACTCTCAGCATGTCAGCAAAGAGGTTTCATTCTAGACAAGCAACAATGGAATGTTTGTCCAATTTACCAATCATATGCATATTAGTAGTATACTGTTCAATGCTTTATGAATGTTTACACTCAGCATGATATATTCAAGGAATACAAATATGCATACAAGCAATATCATTTACTATTTCTAATAACAACCCAAATACTTATCTTTTATGTTTGTGTGGTTGCCTCCTGCTTGATCTTCTGTATGTCTTCTGAACTTCTATTCATTCTGTACCACTGTGCATGCTCAAGTGTACGCTAGTGTCATCCTCATGATCTCATACACAAACATACATTCATTAGTATATTCTCAATATTATCAAAACATTCTAATTCTAAATAATCTTGAATATGTACAGTCATGATCATTAGTATTCAGGGTTTCAAGGAAGTCTTCTTTTACTCATGCATATTCTTGTTTGATCTAGTTAGTTAAATCATCAACCAAGATAAGAGACATAATATGCATAAACCCTTGATTACTAACCAATCATACCAAGTATACTTACACAAGGTAAGATTCTAACATGACATAGGAAAACATACCTGGATTAGTATACCTGCTTAGTTATGTACAACATACCTAAACAATCTCTTCAATGATTTAGAGATCCTGAGCTCGAACCTGCATGTCTCGTAGGTTAAACATGATATAACAAAGTCATACATACCTCATGAGTCTTTGTCTTCATGTTTTCATGGTCATGGAACTTGATTTGTCTTTTGTGATGTACCTGTGTCTTGTTAGCAGACAACATCAACCTCACACAACACCATAATGCATAAGTACAATCATATATCCCTAATCAATGAATGTCTTCAATCATTCACATGCATTCATATTGTTACTAGGGTGATAAGACAATTAATAACATTAATCAAGATTGTACTAATAAATAACATGAAGACAAACACATTATGAACTTAATCAAGAATCAGATTTCAAGACATACCTGAACCTCCTTAAGTCATACCTATCGAGAATTTTTTGTAGTCTTCTTATGTAAGGCCTTAGCCTCAACTCCCCCTGAAAATTGATCTGAAGCTTGATTAGGGTTTGCTAGAGAAACCCTAAAAATTTAATCTTTGACTTTCACACTTATGAATGGATGGAAGAATGTGTCTTGCTGAGCTGATCAACCTAGTATTCTTCAATTTTGAAATCTCCAAAATTTGACCCCTCAAAATTGCCTTCGAAACTTCTGGATCTTCTGGACAGGAACCCGAACTAGGGTTTGATGAAGCCCACCCTTCTGTCCAATCAAAAGGTTCGATCCAAGGCTCTAAGCTCTTATTTTTCTGAGGAGCTTCCAGCCGTGGACTCCAATTCCAAAAATTCTAACTTTTTCCGAAACCCTAAATTCCAGAAGCCATGAATAAAGGTGCTCCAAAAATAATTCTGTTTTGACAGAAATATGTACTTGATTGTTTTTGCTATAACTCTGAAATTTCTGCTCCAAAGGGTCTGAAAACTTTTTTTGCAGTAGCCTGACCTGTCATCTTTCCATCCTGACAGGTCTGACCTCAATTGGATTTTCTGAGAGAGAGTTATGCCAAGTGTCGCAACGTGACCTGTTTATGGGATAAAACAGGAGAGCGAACTTGTACGGTGTGCCACGTGTCACTGTTTGAACTTTGGACTCTGAAAACTTTTCTTGAGATATCTCGCCCTGTTATATTTCCATCCTGACAAGTCTGACCTCAATTGGACTCTCTGAGAGAGAGTTATGCCAAGTGTCGCAACGTGACCTGTTTATGGGATAAAACAGGAGAGAAAACTTGTACGACGTGCCACGTGTCACTGGTTCACCTTCGGCCTCTGAAAAAGTTCCCTGAGATAGTACAGTCTATGTACTACCTGTCACGTTTTACGAAATTGCATTTGGAGCTTCCTAGCCCAAGTTATGACCTTTTTTTCAAGGTCACCTGATTTTGACTGAGATCTGGAAGAGATAGAAACCGTAACTTGTACTGATCATAACTCATAAAGTACAAAGAATCTGAGGGTTCCCTTTGGACACAAGGTACTTGGGGATGTTATCTACTACCTGTAAACGTT
This sequence comes from Larix kaempferi, assembly GCA_027924585.1. Lineage (NCBI taxonomy): Eukaryota > Viridiplantae > Streptophyta > Pinopsida > Pinales > Pinaceae > Larix > Larix kaempferi. The sequence continues at coordinate 4,380,197 of BSBM01000131.1, forward strand.
TCAGATCCTGAAACTTCGCATAAATGGATTTATAACGAAAGTTCCACGATGACTATTTTTTGCTATATAAAACCCTAACCTTCAAATTGTCGCAAGAGAAGCAAGTGTCGTAAGTGACATACATTGCCTTCCTTCAGGTTAGCTCTGATACCATGTTAAAATTCAATATGCTAAGAAAGAAAATAGCAGCATTAAATTCCATTTCACAATAATGGCATATACAGGATCACTGAAGAAACAACAAGCATAGCATAAACACAGGAGACACAGATTTATCCTGGGAAACCCTCATGGGGTAGAAAACCCAGTAAAGATTCCTCAATGTAGATGACCAGCAATATACAAAGATGCAAACCAAAGACATGATCTCCTCCTCCACCATAGCAGACCTCTCCTCCACAAGTGCACCTCTCTTAAGTGAGTGAGTGTATCAAATGAGGAACATACCTCCTCTATTTATACACTACACTGACATGTATTTTACACAAGTACATGTAGGCTCGTATTTAACCATTAGGTTAAATACCCTATTATAACTAACTGGGCCAACCCCCACATGGTGGGTCTAATAACCCTAGTTACCACAACCAATTCGTAGGAATAAAAATCTCCGGATTCATAGTATAATCACATCGGAGGTATGGAACATCTCCGAAATAAATAATATACAAATATAATATTCTCAGAAGTTACAATACTCAACAGTCCCTGTGCTGAAGTTGGTCCTCGTGATGTAAGTTACTTACATAGATAACCATTGCATGACTGCACAATCTTCCAAACACATATAAAGTAGACAGGAAACACCAAACATTAAATGTGATACATACCTTGGCTTTGTCTTGCGTATTTCTTTCCTATGGCTTAATTTATGAGGATGTATGCACTGTTATAGTCGTATCTTGTAGCTAGATCTAGTACTTCAACCATATCAAGGAAATTACGATTTGCAAACGTAGACTCGGGCATTCCATTACTTTTACAACTTTAACGAAAACGCAGGAGGTTTTTACACAGTCATCTTTCAATCAAATGAATTAATAATAATCAACACCACAACCATCTTTCATCAAAACCGCATACATTAAATACAAACAAGCGTTGGGTTTCAAACCCAGGAACTGGGATCGAATCCCTTTAACATTCCACCCATTTAAACTCTTTTTTATCTCTATTTATGAAATTCCAGAAACGTAGTAGTAAAGAAAGAACCAAAAATCATAAAATAAATCACTCGGGAAATCAATTATGGGAACATTACACAGTAAACACGATTTATCGAAACCATATCAGAACACAACATAACCTTCAAGGATTATTACTGCTCAAACCCTATGGACGTAGACTCTAAGGTTTATATTGCAACTCTAGAAACCTGACGGAATCCAAGGATCGAATCCCACATTGACACCAACAAAACGATAGACACCCAGGTTAGGTATCGAAACCCCAGGTAGAATTCCAAAAGCCCAAGTCCCATGAAAATAATTTAGAAATGAGGCAAAAGTATCTTGGGAAACATAAATGTTTAAACTAAATCGCCTACATAGAAGAACAAAACGATTTTATTCAGTATGGAATATCTATCAGCAATTACCATTTATAGATTCTCATGCTACATGAAAACAGGGCGACCTTCTTAAACCCCATTTCTTCTACACATACACTTGGATCTTATACATAGGAAAACGCAGAGATTAAATAGAGAACCAAACATTCAAATGAACTATGACATTGAAACCCTCGATTAACACTCCACAGAGGCGAGAGGAAGAGGTAATGAAATGTGGACTCTGAGCTTACCAATTGCAAACACCTGCAAGTCTAAATCTATACCATCAACCAGTAACCACGCAAATGGAGAGGGCCAAACTATTACCTGCCAAGTAAGTAAAAATATATCGGTCAGAACCTAAGCTTGTATTCGTATCAATTCAAATTAACAAGAAAGACAATAAGGGTATTACTTGCGTGTCTAGTTGTCACCATTCCTGCATACGCAACCTTCGTGGTGGGTTTACCATGAGCCAAGCTCAGGTCAGACCATGAAACCCTCAAGTGCATCCAACATACGGACTCCAACAAACGAACTATGACATCAAAACCCTCGATGAACACTCCACAGAGGTGAGAGGAAGAGGTAATGAAATGTGGACTTTGAGCTTACCAATTGCAAACGCCTCCAAGTATAAACCCGTACCATCAACCAGTAACCACTCAAATGGAGAGGGCCAAACTATTACCTGCCAAGTAAGTAAAAATATACCGGTCAGAACCTGAGTTTGTATTCGTATCAATTCAAATTAACAAGAAAGACAATAAGGGTATTACCTGCATGTGTAGTTGTCACCATTCCTGCATATGCAACCTTTGTGGTGGGTTGATGGCCATGAGCCAAGCTCAAGTCATACCACAAAACCCTCAGGCACATCCAACATACAAACTCCAACAAACGAACTATGACATCGAAACCCTCGACGATGGTGTAGAAACCAAGAACCCATGTGCTATCGTAGAGTTACCTACGTGTGTAGTTGTCACCATTCCTGCATATGCAACCTTCGTGGTGGGATGACGGCCATGAGCCAAGCTCAGGTCAGACCACGAAACCCTCAGGCGCATCCAACATACAGACTCCAACAAATGAACTATGACATCGAAACCCTCGACGATGGTGTAGAAACCAAGAACCCATGTGCTATCGTAGAGTTACCTGCGTGTGTATTTTTCACCATTCCTGCATATGAAACCTTTGTGGTGGGATGACGGCCATGAGCCAAGCTCAGGTTAGACCATGAAACCCTTAGGTGCATCCAAACTCCAATAAACGAACTATGACATCGAAACCCTCGACGATGGTGTAGAAACCAAGAACCCATGTGCTATCGTAGAGTTACTTTTAATGCCCTCACCATTAACCCAAATTTTAGATACAAGTCATGATCCCATACGAGCTTTGTGGCATGCTTTGGTATTTCATTATTTCACCACCACTATGGAGCTACCTATGGTATATATATCCCTATAGTAATGGAGCACTCACGACAAATGAAGTAATTGAAAAAATGCAAGGAGTATTATAAGGACCCCAAGTAGTGTGTAAAGGAAACAAGTAATGGCAGCTTCAACATCCTTTGAAATCTCAATAAGGACTTTAACTTCCAACAAAGCATTTCAAGTTGAAAACCCCCAAACATTACAAACATTAGTATTATTAGTATTATAGATACATAAATAACCATAACTTATAATATAATATGAATATCCCATAATATTTTGTGTTGATTTTGTTGTAGGTCAAGTGGAATGTGCAACAAAAGAAAAGAAAGTGGAATGGACCAAATAAAACATGAAACAATGATGTTGCCAAAGTGAATAAGTTGTTGAGATGAAAATGAAAAGTAGTAGAGAAATCTTGAATAGGAAGATGATGAAGGAATACACATGCATGTTTGTCATGGAATAAGATGTTTAAGTGAAAATGCAAAGTAGATAACTATAAATATTGAAGATGAATATGATGAAGGAATACATGATGTGTTCATCATGGAGAAGTAGAAATTTCTCTAGTAAGAAAAGTTTATGTCAATAAATAGAAAATATGAAGAATAGGAGAAACAATTTGAAGATCAATATTGCAATAGAGGAGTGGTTGCAATGAAAGCAAAGTATAATGATGATAAGTTTTCAAGTGGCGAGCATTAGTTGTGTTCATTGAGATAGTGGTGATGGTGTAGAGGAGAGAGGATGGGGAAGTTCTGAATACCATTGAGTGGAAGTAGCTTGAGGAAATATGTTCCATTTAACAAGCACATTTTGGGATGTAAGCTCCATTGGGAGAGAATGGAAGCATATTGCAAAGATGTTGAAGGTGGTAAAAGAGTTAGAGATGATGGTGATGAGGTGTTTCCTATGGTAGCAAAGTATATAGTTTAATAATGAAGAGAAAAAGAATATGAAAAATAAAGGGGACTTACAAATAGTGAAACCTAAACAGTTCGTCCCTATATCGACGAAAGTTCGTGGAACATTACAAAGCGTGGATATTGCCACGGTTTTTCCGCCCTGAAAAATAAAAAATAAAAAATTTAATTTTTTTAACCCACGAATGTTGAAAACATGGAAATATTTCATGGAACAATCCGCCCATATGTAATAGTGTAACAATCCCATTCACGACACACTAAATCATGAATGCCACAAAAGGTTCTAAGAACTTCTCATACCTAAGGCTCTATGTCTTTATCTTAGGCTTTTATAATTTTATATATAACAGTAGAAATTGTGCCAATCACATTTATGCATTCAAATGTCATCATAAACGTCTTAACGAAAATATCAAGCATGACTAAAGGACTTCTTACCCAATTCCCTACAAGAATCATGTAACATAGACCTCATCAATTCCATACCTATATGGTTTCCATCCACACCTCAGATGTTACCTAATTAGATAGTGTTTCATGGGAACTAGCATTATTCCCTCCATCGACCTCTTGACAAGCTCTTTCCTTGTCCTCTTTCGTGTACGATTGATATCTACAAGAAATTGTATCATCAATATATTCAACCATGTTCTTAATTATTCCCGATTATATAGAAAATCAACAACCATACTTAGTTAGCATGACATACTCATTGCATCACTTTTATCCCATATGCAATATCACATATATGCATTCAAGCATATTCTCATGCACTATATCACATATTATCTCTCAATATGCCTACTAGTGCCTATGTATTCCAATCATGTTACACTCTTCCATTATTAGCGATCTCATGCCATAAACCTTATATACACTTTTTAACATAGAGAAACATAAAGAAAACAAAGGAAGAGTCAATGAATTTATTCCTCTCCATTATGTTTCATAGCATGGAATTCCACTGCTTAACTGATCTCCTCCATGGTCCTTTCGCCAATTACATAACATATTTCTAGCTACAATATTCTCACCCAAGTATCAATGCTTGATTCATACATCAGTTATAATAGCTACTTCAAAATATACAACTCTATTCTAAAAACAAAATAGGAATCTAATGCGAGGAAATATCCCTTGTTGTATGTCTTCCTTGTTTTCCACATGCAACCTTTAATGCTGCCATTAATTCCACACCAGGTGCGATCCCCTGCTTGAACGAACCTAGTAAGAAAAAAACCCTGTGAAAAAATGAAGTCCAATGCCCTACTTTAGAGATCAAGATCAACAACTAGGTGAAGATAGAGATCAGGGTAATGATTGATTCGTGAGCGGCAAGGTGAGTGTAATGATTTAATAGGAAAATGTTGTTTGATTTTTTGTTGGTTTATGTTTTGAATGAAGGGTATGCATTCACGTTTGGCATGTTTTATGTTCTAGTCAGGGCAATTGCGCATTACATTTACCGATCAAGATCAACAACTGGTTGAGGATCGAGATCAGGGTAATGATTAATTTGTGAGAGACAAGATGAGTGTAATGATTTGATAGGAAACTATTGTTTGATTTTGTGTTATGGTTTTTGGATTCAATGAAGGGTGTGAATTCACGTTTGGCATGTTTTATGTTCCAGTAAGGGCACTTGCCTACTACATTTACCGATGGATCAAAGGAACTTTCAAGTGATTTAGCCGATAGAAGGGATAGGAGTGCCAGGGTTCGAATAAATTTTACCCTTTCTTATTTGATGCAGAAATCTATTTGGTCCATAAATTCGAGCTAGCAAACACCTCAATTTCATCTTCCTACTACAACACTAAACCAACATAATCTTGCCCGAACTCCCTCAACACTCTGGAGCGTCACTCCACAACTCTACTCAACTATGTAATTAGCAACTGAACTCATTTTACATGAATAGGTGTCTTCCGACCAGCTTCGGCTTGTTTTTATAGTGCCCAACCAAATCCCTCATAATCATAACTAAATTCTGCATTAACTAGGACTAAATATTGTATTAATGACCCAAATCCGTCGTCGATCCTGTTAGCCGATCGGCGGGATCTGCCATTAATTCCCATCATTCACACAAGTGTCATTAATTAACTGTCTTAACTTTAGGCATTTATGGCTGATTTGACTCAACCGTCGTTCTGCCACTGTTGCGGATCGTTCCTAACTTGCGGTGCAAGCCTCCTTGCCTACGCATTTTTGTCTTTGTCAGTGCGCCATCCTGCCATCGATCAACCTACGCACATTTTTTTTTTCCGATGCGACTTAGGCATCACGCTTTTCCAAGCCCGATCGATAGGGCTTCAACCTACTACCATTAATCAACTTTGGGAGCATCGCTCCATCCAACTGCTGCAACTATACTGTGCCTCCTGAAGTGATGCTACTGATGCAATATGTACCAAGCGAATGCGTCTACAGTTTTCTTGGATGTTTCATAAACTTACTATCATACAACAGCACCAAGTCATCCTACTGAAACTGTTTGTTTTTTATGTGGCGATCATGCCAAGCCTTCTAGCGATCCTTCTCCACACCCTGGTGGAATCATGCAATAAAGCGATCTTCTTCCAACTGTACTAACTGCGCTAAATGCTCTTCTAGTGTCGCTGCAACATCCATACGTATTGTTGTGGCGATGCGCAGACTCGAAACAATGTACTCCATAGGAATAATCACTTCTTTCCCATACACCAGCTTGAATGGTGTCTGTTCCATCAACCTTTTACACGTGGTGCGATATGCCCACAAGACTGCTGGGATTTTTAGATCCCATTCATCGCGGTTCGCATTGCACACCTTTGTTAGCACATGCTCCAATATCTTGTTGAAAGCTTCCACCATGCCATTTTCCTGTAGATGATATGGCGTACTCTTCTTATGCTATATCTGCAGTTCCCCCGTCAATGCGTTGATGGTGCGATTGAGAAAGTGGCTGCCTTCATCACTCAGCAATATCTTGGGGAAGTCGAAGCAAGTGACAATGTTGTCAAACAAAAACTGCGCGGCGGTGGCTGTGGAACAATCTACGACTGGTGCAGCCTCTGCCCATCTCGTTAAATAATCTATCGCCGTGATGATGTAACTTGCACCAATGCACTTCCCATGTGGGTTGACTAGTCCCACGAAATCCACTACCCATTTTTCAAATGGTTGCAGTGTCAGTTGAGGTACCAGCGTCATCTCATCCCTCCTAGATGGCTTCCCGGTTCTCTGACAAACATCGCACGACCACGCATAGTCTGTTGCATCATTGTGCAGCATGGGCCACCAAAGCCCTGCACGAAGCTCCTTCTTGGCAGTTGCATGACAGCCATAGTGCCCCCCAGCAACTCCTGCATGTGCTTCTACCAAGATCTGACCTTGCTCACGAGGTAAAACACAATGCCGCAATATCTCATCTAACCCTAATTTGTACAACTCACCTGCGAGTAGCTATAAGTCTACAGCCTTGACCGCCAACTGCTTCTTTTGACTTGTGGTGAATTTCTCGGGTGCGATACCTGTCATCAGAAACTGAATGATTTCTTCGAAGTATCAATCAGCGACTTCAACCTTAAAAAGTTGTGCATCAGGAAACACATCTTCAATGTTAGTTGGCTCCTCGCCTGTCTCAATCCGTGACAGATGATCAGGTCCAGCATTCAACCGTCTTGGATTCACAATCACTTCAAAATCGAACTCCTAAAAAAGAAGTATCCAGCAACAGATATTCCCCCCCAACACAGGCTTATTGACCAGGTATTTCAATGCAGAGTGGTCTCTGAACATATTAAAATGTCCTCCTAATAAGTATTGTCGAAACGTTTGCAGCGCGTAGACCATCGCTAGGCCTTCCCTTTCTGTAGTAGTATATTTCCTTTCTGCCAATGACAATTTCTGACTTGTGAAGGCAATGGGGTGATCGAGATCCCCCTCTCCTAGATGGGAAAGCACCACTCCCAGCGTGATCGATGAGGCATCGACATCGAGATGAAATTCCTTACTCCAATCTGGAAATACCAATATCAGCACCGAAGCCATCTTAGCCTTTATCATTTCGAAACTATCTTGAAATTCAGAGCTCCATTTAAATACTTCATCTTTCTTCAATAGCTTCTCCATAGGGGTAGTGATCACTGCTAAACCCCTGATAAACTTGCGATAATACGCGGTATGTCCTAACGTCACCCTCAATTGCTTAACGTTAGTTAGCGGTGTTAGTCTCAGAATGAGCGCAATATTTGTTGGATCAACTAACAACCCCTTCTTACACACAATGTGACCTAGTAGTATCCAAAATGTTGCACAAAAGATGCACTTCTTCAAGTTTACCGATATTTGATGCTATCAGCAACGCTCCAGCATCAATCGCAGATTGGCCAGATGATCACAGATCAAACCATAGACTGTCCAGTCATCCATGTATACCTGCAAAAACTTCTGAATGAAATCCTGAAATGCGACAACAAAAACCCGTATAATATCGCAGGTGCATTCTTCAACCCAAACGGAATCACAGTGTACTGAAAATAGCCCCATTCTGTCAAAAAAGTCATCTTGTGGTGGTGTTCCTTTGCAATGCGGATCTAATGAGCCCAAGAACCCATCTGTGAAAGAATACATCTCCTGGCCGCCCACACCTTCAAGTACTTCATTAGTAAACGGGGTCGGAAAGGGATCATGCAAGAAGGCATCATTCAACTTCCGCAAATCGACACAAATGCACACTTCATTAGTCTTCTTGTCCTGCACCACCATAGGATTGAACCATTCTGACTCTTCAACCAGTTCAATTATACCAACATCCAACATGTGATCAAGTTCTACCTTGACCCTTTCCTTATGACGTGGATTTAGCCGGTAGGGTCACTGCCGGATTGGTTTAGCATCTGGTTTCAAGGGGATCTTCATCTCGCCTAAATCACCCAAAATACATTTCATCTCAGAAAACTTCGTAGGAAAGAGGTCTTGGAATTCATGCAACAAGTCAGTGACCTTTCCCATCATCTCATCATCCCAATAATCTCCAACATTCGGGAACTTGGGAGTGGTCTCCGTCCCAATATTTATCTGGCTTATCGGATGACTTGGCGCATTAGGTGCTACCACATCGCGACTCCCTTTAGACTTCGGAATATTGACATTCTGCGGATCATCACCGTCTTCGGGCCCACCGGTGATATTGTAACATTCCATCATGGATTGTATCTGGCAGTGCATATGCGGATTGTAGCTAGGGTTTTACCCCTAGCTTGTGCAAATGAGCACCTACTAAGGAGAAGGGACTCCTTAGTAGCAGTTCAGTAAATGTAAATTAAAATGCTAAAACAGAAATATAAATTACTCTACACATGTGCATGAAACAGAAAAAATAAGATGTAAAGAATGGCTTTTGTATTAATTTTACCTCCAATGTGAAGGTTGGTGAAGCTCTTGCAATGCTCCAAGAGGGTTGCTCCAAGCTTCAACTTGCTCCTTCTCTTTCTCCAATGGTGGGAATGGGCCAAAAGGGGCTCTCAAGGTGAAAGTAGCTCAAGGGTGAGCTAGGGTTTCAAGAGAGATTTTGGCAGAGTAACGGTACTTATGAATGTGGATATGGAATAAGGGGTCTCCATCACCTATTTATAGTTTTTTGGTGGTGGAGTGCTGGTCCATGGTTTTGGGAACCATATGGTTTAGGGCAGTTGTATAGGGTTTTTTCCTCCTTTTCCTCATTATTTTATATTTTTATTCCCTTTTTAGAGGGATTTTGCTATTTTTAGAGGAATTTTGGATCATTTTAGACGAAAAAAAGGGGTTTTTTAGCCTTTTTGAAGCTTTTTTGATGGTTTTGTGGCCTTGTGGAGGCATTTTAGGCCTTTTGGAGGCTTTTTAGCGGGATTTTCAGGGTTTTTAAGGGAAATATGGTAGGAAAATGGACAAATGAGCCATGTAATGGGGTAGATGAGGTAGTGAACACTTTTTGGGTGTTAACAGATTGCCCCCTGATGTGTGAGGGTAGGAGCTCATCGTATGGCCGATGGACATCATAAGTCATATATTGTTTTCTTGGCGTGTGGAGAAGAGAAGAAACAAACTGAAGCCCGGAACAATGATCCCGAACAAACTGCAAGAACTAAAAGTACATAGCCTCAATAAGGAATGAGGAATCATCTGATCATATGGACGAGGCGGGCATTCCCATGCTCGTATCAAGATATAACATAATAATAACAATGGGGTCCAAAAAATGGGGACCTGATATAGACATGACCTCAAATACTGAATGAGGAAGAATCTCAATATATGGACGAAGCGGGCATACCCATGCTCGTATCAAGATACATAAAAAGAACTGTGAGGCCTGAAAAGAGGGACCCGTAAGATACATAGAGAACCACTGTGTACATCATAAGGGTCCAGAGATGACACAAATCTGGGACATACTATTGGGCTGACCATGTCTGAGCTGAAGTACTGATACACTGGAATGTCAACAGTGCTATTGAGTGTGGTACCAAAGGAACTGATGAGTTGTTGGATCAGAGTGACAAAGGGTCATACTCTCAATGATACACTGAACTGGAACTGATCTGGGACTGAACTGGAAACTCAAGGAAGCATATAACTGGATGGATTCCGAATACAATCGCCAACGCAGCCCGGACATCCACGGGAATGTACAACTGGGTGTTTCGAAGTGACTCACCAATGTGCTAGAGTCGGGGGAAATCCGGGGTCTTCGACAAATAATGGTAGGGATGTAAATCCTGCGCGATTCTCAACGATGCGATCAAGGTGTTGAAGTCTAGCACGTGAGAAACAACCATTCGGAGAGGCAATGATGACTCCTCCCAAAATGGTCCATAGGCACTCACCACAGATGGTGATGGGTCCAAGGCGTAGGGGCCTCTGGGTCTATCCTCTGGAATAGAGGGGCTGTCGTCGATAGAGGGAGACCTGCAATTATCAAGGAAATGATGTTTCCTTGACAGGAGCGCGAGGTGGAGAACCGAAATGTGATAGTACTGTTGGTAGGACTGACAAACTGGGGGGGAATAACTGGGAAAGTAGAGTGGGTGGACTCAAACTTCCTTTGTTCAGAGTATGATAACGGGGATGATCGGGCAGCATATGAAACTGACTGGTGGGAAAAAGATCATAGCTGTAATGGATCAAGGATGGTGACTGGGCTGAGGGAGACTCAAGCTGGTATAAAATGGCAGGAGACTGCAGAATACTCTGAACACAGGCGACCTGATTGGGGGTGCTGCCAAGATGATCGATCATAGTGCCAAGAGGTAGGGGGGAACTTCTTCATGGGTTAAGGAACTAGAAGAAGTGAGTGTAAAATGGTACTGTCGTGTGGATTTATACGAGCCCAGGACACTTCATGCTTGTGATTGCTTTCAATTTTAAGGAGTCTGAAAGCGATAAGAATACTCTGAAATAATGGGATGGTACTGTCGTGTGGATTTTATGAGCCCAGGATAGTTCATGCTCGTGGTTGCTTTCAATTTTAGAGAGTCTGAAAGCGATAAGAAGACTCCAGGGGGTTTCTTTTTCGTGTGTTTGTCTCCAAGGCCCAAAGAAGCATAAAAGGATGCAATGGAGAACTCTTCTAGCCGGTGTGACTATAGTATTCCTTTTTCGTAATTAGTCTACCAGGTTTGGAAAAGGGTTAAACTTATACCAGATAGACGCCCTTTCAGGTACTTTAACGAGCATGAAAGGAAGCAAGATTGCTCGGCGATGTTTTCATTGTTTTAGGAGTCAGAAAAGAGCTTAAAAGAAACTCCCTAAGTGTCTTTTTCGTAAAGGATTTGTCCGGCCGAAAAAGGGATAAAAGTATACCGAACAAAAGGAATGGCCAGGCAAGGAGGAAGTGCTCAATCAAGGAACATTTAGGATGACCAAGAACGAGGGTAGGGGGGGAACATTGGTGGGCCTCCTTGCGGGGTGAATGAAATGGTGGTAAAATAACGAAACATATGCAGTACGACAGGAGTGAATGGCTCATGTAAAAGTGTGGAACAATCTGATGGCGGCCGATGTGGCGCGCAACCGAGGCAGCAAGGTGTCGGGACATGATGTTGAAATTGTACCAGGTGAGAGCGAGAAAAGATCTCAAACATCATCACAAGCTCAGAAAACTGAATCCGGTGATATAAAAAGTGTCAAAAACAAATAACGGCCGATGTGGTACGTAAACCGAGGTGACGGGGGGCGTTTTGGAAAAAATACCTAAAAAATATGGGGGTGAGAGAGAGAAATGATCTCAAGCATCATCACCGACTCAGAAAAATGAATCGAAAAACGGAGAGCAGCCGAAGTGGCATGCAAACCGAGGTGACTAGTGGTGTCTAAAAAATGTGCAAAAAATGACGGGGAAAAAATAATGCAATGAGGTGACCATCAGGACGGTCTCGTCGTGTTGCTTCCAGTGGTGGAAACGGTTCGAAAAATGGACTCCGTATGGGTTTAGAATGGCCAAAACAAGAAAAAGTCAACGGACTATAAAAAGTGAGTGGGTCCAATTATGACAAGTGTCATTTGTACTATTTGACTTTGACTATTGATCAGAGTGGACCAGAGGTGAGGTGGCATTTCTGGACGATCCGACCGGTCGATTTCAGATCTGGGAGATACAGGTATTCCGTCAAACTCATACCTGCACGTTTTTTGGGTTCGAGGGATAGGTAGCGAGTCCCAAGGTTGATTTTTACGGTCCACATGGGGTGGACCGCGGGTTTTCAGGAGGGAGCCGCGGTCAGAGACCGCGGGTTCCACGGTGGATGAAACGCGTGGAGACCGCGGGGTCCGATGCGGAACACACGGTCTGCGACCGTGTGTTCCGAGGCTGAACACGTGGTTTGGTACTGTGTGTTCGGGACTGACAGTCGCAGTTTTGGACCGCGACTGTGGGCCAAACAGCTGCGGTCGGAAACCGCGGCAAGGGGGCCTAAAGCCGCGTTGTGGAGCGAGCTGTTAGGACTTCCCTGGGGGGGGATTTATTTCATTGACATGAGTCCGATGAGTCTACTTTGCGTGATTGACAGGATGTCGCAGGTTCTATGGAGAGAGAGGGATATTCCATATGAGATCATAACCGTCATCCGAGGGGAGCGCCATGTGCGATCGGTGCTGGGACTATGCGGACTACTAAAGTTCGCCCAGGTACCCATGATGCGGTCAGCAGCGTTGCTGCTGAACCGACTGATTAGTTTCTGGGAGCCGGACATACAGGCCTTCAGAGTGCAGGGTGAGAGGGTGGACCTCACTCTGACAGATGTATACTTCCTGACGAGGATGCCATGTCTGGGTAGGGTGGTAGACACACAGCCGCGGGTATCCGCGGACATAGATATGGAGGACATGCTGGAGCGGTACTGTGGTCCAGAGGCTCGGGTGCATAGGAATGCACTTCTGGTGAGAGACCTACAGGAGCCAGCAGTACAGGCCATGGCGGCATGCGTGGTTCGTGTCTTGGGGTCCCAGTCACCGAAGAAGGTGTCTGGGGGCCAGATGCAGCTGGTGGAGCATGTACTGGATGGGGTTTATTATGCGTGGGGCCAGATGTTCCTCACCTGCATTCAGCGGCAGCTGACAGGAGCGAAGGAATCTGGCAAGGGGTTTTGCTATGGTTCTTTCTTATGTGCGTTTTTTATGGAGAGGGTACCCACACTGCGGCCGTGGGTGTCGATCAGAGCAGGAGGCTTGAGGGAGCCGCGGATGGTGCGGTGGGGCGAGATGATGCACCGCCGTGGTGGTGGCGATGTTGGTAGGTATTTTACGTAGGAGTTGTACCTGCAGTGGCTCCAGATACCATTGACACTCGATGACTATCCATATAGAGATATGGATTACACCGGAGATCCAGAGGCACCACGGGCGCCGGGACAGGCATGGGGACCAGATGGTACGTATGTTTTGCTTGTATGTGATGGATGTCAAGTTTTATATATGATAGTTGATTGATATATTGTTACTGACAAATAAGTGATCTACAGATGTGGGCCCGAGGCCGCTGCCAGGGCATGTGGCACGGAGGGGGATTGTGGTCGTTCCAGCTCTGCCTGGGCGGGGGGAGGTGCGTTGTTGGGATGTGTAGGGGACGCTAGAGTCCGTACGGGCACTACTAGACCGTTTGCTGGTGGGCGTGACCGACGAGGGGTGGCGGGACGTCGATCCGGACGTGGTTCAGGATTGCATGAGGGCACCCCGAGAGTTAAGATCCATTGCGATCCGGGTGGCTATCTTGGCGGACAGGGCATGGGCACATGAGCCCGTAGGGATGAGGAATTGCTGGAGGAGGAGCAAGGGGAGGACTCAGAGGCAGCAGATGCAGGCAGTGATGCAGGGTATGACTCTCATTAGGGAGTGCAGGGGACTCCCCCCGGGTTTAGTAGCTACGGCATGTATTTTATGAGGCTTTAGGGATGTATAGTCATTTTTTGTATAGCTGAGTACAGGGGTACTCAGGACATGTATAGCCCTGTGACATGTATTTTTTGATATATATATATATGCACATGGATGCACCTTTTTGTGATGTTGTATTAGTTGTACGCACGTGGATGCGCTTATGGTGTGTTGTATGTTTGTACTGCACGTGGATGCAAGTAGTATAGGATGTTGGGCACATGGATGCCCCTTGTGTATGTTATGTGATGTATTGCACATGGATGCAACACTATGTATGTAGGACTAGGCACGTGGATGCCCCTGTATATGAATGTGTTTGTATTTTTTATGGCACATGGATGCAAATGTTTTTGTGATGATAGGCACGTGGATGCCCCTTGCAAAAAAAAAATTTGGGGGGGGGGGTTTGTATATATTTTTATGAGATGCTATGAGATGATAATGCATGATGGAGGTTTTACATGGTGTGATTGATGTGCCAATCTAGGATTTTGTTGGCCATTTGATCTGCGACACTATTTTGAGCTCTTGGGACATGGGTGAATGTTATGGATTCAAACTGTCGGCTGAGTTGTTTTGTGCGCGGGAATTTTCTAAAGAGGCAGGGATCACGCACCTGGTAGTAGTTGTTGAGCTGGGAGACAAGCAGCTGGGAGTCAAGGAACACATGAAAGTGGCGTATGCCTATCTGGAGGGCAGCAGTCAGGAGACCGGTCACAGCATCATACTCCGCCTGGTTATTGGTAGCAGCGCCTATGCAGATTCCGTCAAGGTGAATCATTTCATGGGAAGAAGAATATAAGACCCACACTGCAGAAGCCAGGTTGGGAGACCAGCGGCTTGCTCCATCGACGAAGCTAGTGTAATGAGGTGGAATATGGTCCATCTGTGGTCATGCAAAAATGAGGAATGTAAGATCGCAGTAAAAAAGGTGAAAAATTAAAAGAGAGCAAACTGTACAATGCGGACCAATGAGGCCGCGAGTTATTTAAGGATAAAAGTGTTTTAAGATACAACCCATTACGAGGGTTACACAAAGGGTGACCTTCAGAGTCATCTAAAATGTATGCCCCCTTGCCGAGACAAGTCTGCATGATGTAAGGGCCTTGCCACATGGATTCAAACTTCCCTTTGTCGGTTTTGTCATGGGCTTGGTCATAGGCGAGGACAAGGTCCCCTTCGTGGAAAGTTCGAGGGTGTACATGCTTGTCGTAACCAACTTTGGAGCGGTTCTTGGCAGCTTCAATGGTCTGGAGAGCGGCACGATGGTCTTCATCAGCTTGTTTGAGGGATAGCAGACGTTGCTCAAGTGGGGAGGTATCGGGGAGAAGCTCAACGGCAATATGTAAGGCAGGAATCTGACATTCGATGGGGAGGACAAACTCTACACCGTGAACTAAGTGAAACGGGGTAAAACCAGTGGCGGTTTTAGTGGATGTACGGTAAGCCCATAACGCGGGGAAAAGCATGTGGTGCCAATTGGACTTATGTCGGTCAACGGTGCGTTGAAGGATGGTTTTGAGAATTTTGTTAATGGCCTCTACTTGGTCGTTCCCTTGAGGGTAGTAAGCAGAGGAGAACTGATGTTCGAATTTTAGGAGGGTGGGTAACTCACGCCAAACAGAATCTTCGAAGTGTGAACCATGGTCTGAGACCAACTGTTTAGGAACCCCGAATCGAGTGATAACATGGTTGAAAAAGAAACGGGCAGCAGTGTCAGCGGTATAATTGAAGGTGGGCATGGCTTCCGCCCATTTGGTGAAGTAATCGACGGTGACAATGATGTACTTATGGTCGTTCGCAGATGGGGCTCTACACTCCATGAAGTCGATGGCCCACTTACAAAAGGGACCAACGGTGACGACTGGGTGTAACGGAGCAGGTGGTGTCCGGGCCTTGGGGGCAAAAAGTTGGCAGTTATGGCAATGCTTGACCGCAGTGATGCAGTCGATGAAAAGTGTGGGCCAGAAGTATCCGACACGGATGACCATTTGGGCAGTGGCCATCCCTGAGAAATGGCCGCCGCAGGCACCGCTATGACAGTCATTAAGGACGTGTTCAGCTTCCTCGTGTGTAAGGCCATACCGAAGAATTGTGTCTACCCCCCGCCGGTAAAGGACATCGCCTAAGAGGAGATATCGAGAGGCCTGGTGATGGATGCGACGGCGTCCATTACGGGTGACTTTGGGTCTGAACTTCTGCGTGCGCAGGTATAACAAAATATCACCGTACCATGGGTCATCAGACGAGATAGTGAACAAGTGATTATCGGGTAACTCATCGGAGATTTGTGGGGCCGGGAGAAGGGAAGGGAGATCAGTGATGAGCTGGGTAAGCGCAAGGGCTTTAGTGCTCTTAGGTGTTCGGAAAGTGAGGTCATATTCCTGGAGGATAATAACCCATTTAGCAACATGACCTTGCAGGAGCCGCAGGTTTAGGAGATATACCATGGGGTTAGAGTCGGCGATGACTGTGGTATGACTAAGTAAAATGTAGTGTCGCAATTTTTGGACGGAAAAGACCACTGCTAGGGCTAGTCTCTCTTCATATGGGTAACGTAGGGGTGGGCCAGACAAAGTCTGGCTGACATAGTAAATGACATGCTCTTGGTGGGAAGCGTCTTCTTGAACCAAAACTCCGGACACAGCATGCTCGGATGCCGAGACGTAGAGGGTGAAGTCCTGAGAGAAATCTGGAGGGGAGATCAAGGGGGCTTGTGTGAGAGCTTTCTTGAGGGCTCCGAATGCAGCTTCTGCTTGCTCATCCCAGACAAAGGGTACATGGGTACGGAGCAGGCGCAAGAAACCATGAACAGTGGTAGCGTAATCAGGAACGAAACGACAGAGAAAATTGGATCGCCCCTGCAGACTTTGGAGTTGCCGAAGCATGCGAGGAGAGGGAAGGTCTAAGATGGCTTGGACCTTCAGGGGGTCAACAGCGATTCCTTTCTGGGAAACAATGAAACCCAACAATCGGCCTGCCGAAACGCAAAAGACACACTTGTGTTGGTTCAAGCGGATTTGGTATTTGCGACAATGCAGAAAAACTTGTCGAAGATCGTTAAGGTGGTATGATCGTTTCCGGGAACGAGCTGTAAGGTCATCAAGGTAGACTAGCAAGATATGGACCAAGTCGTGAAAGCAATAGGTCATGGCCCGCTGGAAGGTGGCACCAGCATTTTTGAGGCCAAAAGGCATGATGCGATAGGAAAAGATGCCACATGGGGTGGTAAAGGCAGTTTTGTACTGATCCTCCTTTTGGATCTAGATCTGATTGTATCCAGAAAATCGTCCATGAACGAGAGGACTTCATGCCCCGCACACGCATCAATGAGCTGGTCAATAAATGGCGTGGGGAAATTGTCTTTGGGACAGGCTCGGTTTAAATCACGGAAGTCAGTGCATACTCTAATGGTGCCTTGTTTTTTGTTAACGGGAATGGGGTTTGAAACCTAGGTGGTATAAGCAATAGGATAAATGAATCCTGCCTTGCGAAGTTTCTCAATCTCTGCTTTAACAGCTGGGAGCTTTGAGGGATGAATGGGACGTTGTTTCTGAAAAATGGGGGGTACATCAAGCCATGTGTCAATGTGGTGCTCTATAATGGCGGGGTCCAGACTAGGCATTTCGGTATAGGACCAGGCAAAGACATCACGGAATTCCTGGAAGAGTTTTTTGTACTCCTCAATCTCATGCTCACTGCAGGATGCTCCTAAAGTTATGAGTTCAGGAGTACCTCCTGGGGCAGCGATATCAATTTGGATGACGGGTGAAATATTGGCCATGTTACCTTCCTCAAAGGCATATGGAGCAGGAATAGGATCCTTAAACCAGTCGACCTTGGTAGGAAGGAAATCTTTGGATTCAACCGCAAATTGGGTAGAAATGCTAGACGAAGATGCTTCTGGGAGAAAATACGAACGATGGTGCATGTCATCCTAGGGATACTCCGGGGCAGTGAGTGCCTCAAGAATATCCTCATCGGTACGGAAAGTGTGGGCCATCAAATCGGTTGACGAGGGAATGGTAGTTGAAGAGATCATGTAAATGGTGTTGATCTCCATGGATGAGGGTGGGATCGGGGGGTGAATCTCTTCAATGGTGGGTGGTGCCATCTCAAGATCCAGATTGTTCATCTCATAGAGAGCTGCTCTGTAATCGGGGAGATCAGGACAGTGATGTGAGTAATGCCCGTAAACAGCGCATATGGCACAGGGGTGGTTAGTGCACAGGGATTTGTCGCGAGGCTTAGGGGTTGGATCTAGTTTGACAACTGGGATATTGGGGTCATCGTCAAGCATCTGCATGTGTTCCTGTAATGCAGGTAACTGTGGACATTGATGAGTCGCATGGACTAACTCATCGCACAACGAGCATTTGGGAGGAGCACGAAACACGGGGGGGTTTTTGATTGTCTTGGGAGGTGGTACAGCAGTGTAAGGTTGAGGACCTCTGCCCCCAGTGGATTTGGGAGGAGGAGGGGGATTCATGGAGGATGAAGGGGTAGAAACACCGGGGGGTGTCTGAGTGGTAGTAGCCATGGGTTGCACCGGTTGTAGGACGACGCTTGGTCTCGACGGGGGAACGGGAGGCGAATGATACCAGATGGGTAATCCCAAGGTTAATCCAGGGAGGCTAAGGGTAGCCATGACCGGGGCGCTTACTACTCCCGAGGGAGGGACTAGGAAGGGGATTGTATGGATAGGTGTAACACCAATGTGGATAGGTAACAATGGTGGTTTAGGCAACAAGGGTGGTTGATTGTTAGGTGTTTGGTTATCATGGGACAGGGTACATAATTCAGACACTTCGGGCGTCAATGACGGGGGAGGAATGGAGTGGAATGTGAATGTCATCAGTGGGTCTGAGTAAACTCCAGGTCCCAAGGAGTAAACAAATGAGGTAGCGGTACCACTAACAGGTTGTTCAACCATGGGGAGAACATTTTCGGGTGCACCAGGGGCATTAGGATTGTAATAGGTGAGTTGGTCAATCTTGACCACGCGTCCATCAAGGGGGAACATCATGGTACGAAAGACAGAGGAAGCTACCTCCCGCATAGCATACATGTAGTTGCGATCAAGTAAGAGGTTGTAATCAAGCTGGGCGTTGATGACCTCTATGTCAATGAGGACGGTTTTACCACCTAACTGGACGGGGACATTGGCTAGGAGACCTTGGGGCTGAGCCGAATGACCGTCGTAGGCGCGTAAAGCAGTGGTGGACTGCTGAAGGGTAGGGGATCCCAACTTCTGCCATACGAATGTAGACATAACGCATGTGGAGGCACCTTCATCGATTATGCATCGATGGATGACAAGATTCCGAACAGAAACAGAAACTTGGAATGCTAAGGTGGAAGGCAGGTGTGGTTCGGACTGGTCCAAATCAAATGCCATCAAATTCGAATCATTTGGGTCAATAGCCCCAATGGCTGAGAGTAAAGTCTTGTACTGGGAAGGGCAGTTCTTCAAGACTTCTAACGCAGACATGGCTGCGGGAGATTGGGCTAAGTCGTCTACAATGTTGTAGTTTGACGTAGCGCGCACATTGGGGTTATTGCTGATACGGCGAAGTGGGAAATGAGGTGCTTTGGAAGCACCATCTATTGGAGGGGGAGGTATATGTAATGTCTGATCAGTGGGGCGAGCGTTAGTGGTTTTATCAGTGGGAGGGGCTTCAGAGGTGGAGCCATATTGGTTCAGACGAGTCTGGAGGTTGACATCAGCGGATGACATCATTAACAAGTGGTGGGTCCCTAAGTCGAACATGGGTTGATCAGGAGTGGCGTAAGTGATTTGTTGTTGGGGTGGCACGCTGGCTTGAGGAGGAGCCAACGGCTGCGTGTTCACTATGCCTTGGTTTGGTAAGGGGTTTTGCAGCACCAAAGGTGGCTGCTGAGGTTGCACGGGGTTGGGTGGTGCTTGAGGAGCCGCATGCCCTTGGCGATGGGCATCATCAACCCAAAGTTTCCGAGCTCGCTCCAAGTGTGGGAAAGCATGTGTGTAGTGGCCATAGACCCCGCAAATAGAACAAGGATGGTTTGTTCGCAAATTGGGTTTTTTAGCCTGCTTGGGCGGGCGATCAGGGTTTTGGTTAGCAGGGGCCGCATTATTATTGTCGGGGGCATTAGTAGGTTGACCAGCTTGGTCTGTAGGTTGGTTGTTCCCACGATTACGGCCCTTGCCATGGTTTTGTTGGCCCTGGTTGCGTTGGTTGTTTTGGTTTTGCTACAGGTTGTGTTGGGCGTAAACTTGCCCTTGGGCAGCAGGTGGATTTTGAGGTTGCGCAGGTGCTGGAGCAGGCTGCTGTGGATGATATGTAGGTGGAGGCTGCACAGGTGCAGCAACTTGAGGGGGTTGCTGATATAGCTGCGGAGCGGGTTGTGGGTTTGCCGCAGGGGCTGCTTGTGGCGGGTAATAAGCAGGTTGGGCTTGGGAAGGCGCAGGATCTGGTGCAGCCTGCTCGTGGTAATAGGGTTGAGGTGCGAACGGGGGCGTGTAAGCAGTGGACGCATGACCGAACCACTGAGGTGGATAGGTGGGTCCCTGGGAATGGTGGTGATGTGTCATAGGAGCATACGAGTTGGTGGCCCCAGACTATGAGGTAGCCCGCGAAAGGTCGGGGCCAGGGGTAGGGTGTGCTATGGAAAAGGGTTGGGGATGCGAAGAAACACGACCGATGATGCCATCTGCAGCATGGGATTCCCCCAACGCATCGTGCTGGGAGGACTCGCCACGAGGGGCGTCAGGTATAATGGTATAGAGATAACCCGACTGGGCGTAAATGAGGTTGAATTGTTGGGCCTTAAGGATGGCCTCTCCTTCAGAATGGGGTCTTTCTGATGCCACATCCTTAGCAATGACAAGGAGAAGGGACTTGAGGAACCAATCTAGGAAGATACGGTTGTCTAATTTGATCTTGCATAAGCTACGGCGTCGACGCCACTCATGAATGTGGTCCGTGATGTGGGTAGCTGTGTTTTGTTTGCAAGATAGGAGGATCTCAACGCCCACGTCATAGCAGACAGGTAACTGGAAGAACTGCAGGAATGTCGAAGCAAGGGAAGTAAAGGTGGCATGGGTCCCATGGGGTTGCTCGATATACCACTTGGCTGCAGAGCCAGTGAAGGTGCGCTGTAACAGACGGAGGCGAATAGAGTCGTCCACTATGGAGTTGGAGGAACACCATAGATGGAAGGACATGATATGGTTTTGTGGGTCCTCACCTGCCTTGCCCTCGAAATTAGGGATGTCAGAGGGGAGCTTGGTGGGCATGTGAGGCCACGCAGGGTCGTGTCGGATAGGGTCTGATCCGGATTTATGTGGGAACGAAACAAAAGATAGCATATATAGAATCATGTGCAGATAGATATTGCAAATAACATAGTGATACAGTAAACACATATTCTATTAAATAGCGGAAATAGAACAGACTGTAAAATACAATAGCTAGAATGGTGGTAGCTATCTCTGAGAAGAGATGTGGCTGCTATGCTCATTCGTGCCAAGATGAATACAAAGAGAGGCCGAAAGGGCCTATTTATCATAAGCATGAGGGAAATAATCCCAATCATCCAAAAACCTAACCCTAAAAGATGAACCGTCATAAAGTTTGCGGCCCCAAGGTGGTTAGTTGAACAGTCAACTTCCCGGGGTCATAACTGTTGCATACGATCTCCGTTTAGGGCGCTCGGTAGCCCGTTGGAAAGGTCTAACCGAGATTTACAACTTTAGATTGGGCTCAAATGTATGCCGCTGGCAACCATTTGGTCCCCCAGATCGCCAAAAAATGTCGTTTAGGGCCTCAAAATGGCTCCGAAAGTTCAGGACCCGAAAAACTGCTAAAAATAGTAATTTACCAAAATTGCCAGAAGACTGTTTTGAGACAGTTGGAAGAGGTGGGCCACCACCGATATCCACCTGGATCAATCCTCCCTCCTTAGGAAGCAATGGTCTCCATTGCGTTAAATCCCTTATCATATGTCGATCTGTGTGTCGAGTTGAGCTCTTGGTGCGACATTTGCTGAAGTGGAAAGGTTGCCTTTCTTTGACATCTTCAGAGGGTTGTAATTGTTGTTGATGGATGCGCTGGAGCTGTTCAACAGTTTTGGTTGTTGTGGTATCCTTGGTATGCACCGGTGTGGATGGTTTCTTTTTGGAGGGGCCCCTTGAATGCGTGGCCTTACACTGTAGAGGTACCCGAATAGGCGATGCTGCACTAACTTTGTGTTTTTCTTGTTTCTGCTGAGTAGAAGGATAATCTGCAGAGGTTGTGGATGTCTCCGCGATCTGATGTTCACCTTTAGTGGCATTTGCGAATAGGGAAAATTTCCCAGTGTGGGAGATTATCTTCCTGCCCTGTTTGGTTGGGGTAGGTGAAACTGTCTCTGGTATCCGATAGAGTTGTCCTCCCAAAGTGACAATGACACTGCGAGGTTGGGATTCATATATAGCATGACGCTTCCACATATATGGCTGTCCTAAGAGAACATCACATACTTCAAGTGGGGCCACATCACACAATACCTCATCTTTGAAGGGCTTGATGCCATATGGTAGGCGACATTGGTGACTGACACGGATCCTTCGTCCTTGGCTTAGCCATCCGATGGTGTATGGTTGTGGGTGTGGCATTATTGGTAGCTCCAATCTCTTGATGACTTCTTCTGAGATCAGGTTCTTCTGGCTACCGTTGTCCACAACAAAGTGTAGGGGAATTCCCTTCACCCACATCTCTGAGTAGAAAAGGCGCTCCTCTGCCTCTGACTCTTCAGGCTCCTCTGGCTGAATCTGTGTGGTGGCAACAATGGCACTAGGTTCTGCATCAATGATCTGCTTCCCTTTTTGTGCGGCTGTGAAATTAGGTTCCGAGTCAGAATCGGAACTGGGATCTGATTCTGAAGCTTTGATCTCAGCCACCAATGACTGTTTTGAGCGACAATCATCAGTGTTGTGCCAGGGGCTTTTGTGGAACTCGCACCACTTCCCGGTGTCCTTCTTTGTCTTTTCTTTACCCTTCTTCGCCTGTGGTTGGGACTGGTTGTCCTTTTCCTGCCTCGTGCTCTGCGAGCTAGAGTTTCCCTTGCCCTGCTTCTGCGCAGGTATGAAGTCACGCTTGTTCTTTTGCTGAAATTTCTGCTCAATTTTGATAGCATATCGATAGGCGGATCCGAGTGAAGAGATTTCCAGGAAATCCATCTCTGTTCGGATGTACCGGTGTAGGCCACTGCGATATTTCAGTACTAGGTGCCGCTCGGAGTCCTTGATACCAAGCTTTGTGCGCAAGGTATGAAATTTGTTGGTGTACTCCGACACCGTTTGGTCCCTCTCTTGATGCAGAATGGTCCATTTTGTGTACTGGTCATCATAGTTTCCAACAGGGTAATATTGTTCCTTGACGGCATCTATAAAATAGGCCCAAGTGGGATTGGAATATTCAAACAATCCAGACTCGTCTGATGAGTTTTGCTCACAATAAGTTTCCCACCAATTTTTGACATGGGGGACGGCCTTAAGGAGCGCAAAGATGATCTTTTCCCTGTCGGAAAATTGGTGGACAGAGAAATACCCTTCTATTAGATTCAACCATTTATCTAGAGCATCGGCATCGATTTGGCCTTCAAATAAAGGGATATCAAAATTAACTTGTTCCTTGAAGGGAGTCGTATCTCCGAAATGGCTGCTCGTTGAGGGTGCATTTGCCGCTGTTGGCATGCGTTGAAGGATTTGGGCGAAATTATCCATCATCTCGTTCCTCTGTCGCGCGAGGGCTTCCTCGAGCAACAACTTGATAGGATCTATTGCTCCGTTGTCTCTCTTTTCTTCCGCCATGGGAGGCCGTTTGGGGCGGTGAGAGTGGTCTTCCCCAAGTGACACTAGTTCGAGACCCAACTCTCTGTATCCTGACCTCATCGGGGACATGCACCGAGAAACAATCAAAGAGCAGACCGCTTTGATACCACTGATCCGGATTTATGTGGGAACGAAACAAAAGATAGCATATATAGAATCATGTGCAGATAGATATTGCAAATAACATAGTGATACAGTAAACACATATTCTATTAAATAGCGGAAATAGAACAGACTGTAAATACAATAGCTAGAATGGTGGTAGCTATCTCTGAGAAGAGATGTGGCTGCTATGCTCATTTGTGCCAAGATGAATACAAAGAGAGGCCGAAAGGGCCTATTTATCATAAGCATGAGGGAAAGAATCCCAATCATCCAAAAACCTAACCCTAGAAGATGAACCGTCATAAAGTTTGCGGCCCCAAGGTGGTTAGTTGAACAGTCAACTTCCCGGGGTCATAACTGTTGCATACGATCTCCGTTTAGGGCGCTCGGTAGCCCGTTGGAAAGGTCTAACCGAGATTTACAACTTTCGAATGGGCCCAAATGCATGTCGCTGGCAACCATTTGGTCCCCCAGATCACCAAAAAATGTCATTTAGGGCCTCAAAATGGCTCCGGAAGTTCAGGACCCGAAAAACTACTAAAAATAGTAATTTACCAAAATTGCCAGAAGACTATTTTGAGACAGTTGGAAGAGGTGGGCTGCCACCGATATCCACCTGGATCAGGGTTGTTGGTCAATCTGGCTAGGTCGGGCAGGTTGAGGCTAGCCATGAATGGGAAACTGGAAGAAGGATGTGACATAGTAGTGGGTTGGACCAAGTTGGGGCCAATGCCCCCAAGTGGAGGGGCAAGATTTGGGATGTGGCTCCCAAGTGGGGGAACTAAGGTGGTATAGGATGGTCCTGCACCACCATGGGTAGTGTGAGCCACTGATGGAGTGGGGATAAGTATTCCAGCTGCGGGAATAGGTGCACTGAGGGGAACGATAGATGGGGGCCCCATGGAGGGCATACCCAAAGCAGGTGTGGTAGCTGGTGTAGTGGTGGAAGTGCCACCAATGGTCCCTACCAAGAAAGGAGTGGAAGTCACGCCAGCCATGGGGCTAGTAGGGGCAGTGTAAATGGGGTTCTCAGACTCTACGTCAGCATCGGAGGTAAAGTAAGGGGCGTCAAGATCAGGTGACGGAGTCCTGTGCCGCTGACGAGTGGAGTCAAGTGACAAGGCTCGACGTCTATGATAAGTGGTATCAAGTGATGATGATCTGTGTCGATGACGGGTGGTGTCAAGTGAACCGTGCTGTGGGGGCTTGCCCCTGAGGCACCGAGAATGTCTCAGGGACTCAATGGTGACAGATGGTGTCAAATCTCCGTGGGTTGAGGTGAGTAAAAAATAGCTCAAAAACCCTAATGCAACCAAGTGTGCAGAAGGAGAGCTCAAAAAGTAGGGCACGCAGGCCAACAACCAACTCAAAACACCCAATGCAATAGCTGTGCTACAATAGGTGGAGTGGCAACAGAAATGGTCAGAATACCAACAAGCAGCCGGTTTCCTAAAAATAAAAAATGGTGGACTCACTAGACCAAAAGGGGGTAAGGGAGCATGCAAACACCTAACTAAAAAGTATTCTGACTCAACTAGACATATCCTCTGCAAGGTGATGAAATCCAAGTCAAACAATATGAATAGGAAAGCCAAGTGGCTAAGATGTCCCCCTACCGGGAGGGACACTGGGTAGTCAATCCTAGAAGAATGGCAACTTAGATACCCCGTTCATGACACATCCAGAAAGGTGAATCTATCGTTTGGTCCTTTTACCACAATACCCCTATACAGGGATATCCTGAGAACTGCGAAAGGTAGCCCTTCGGTTACTGAATGGAGTGCGGTATTCCACTCAGGCCTCCAGAACCAATCTCGCGACTTCAACTCTCCTAGGGGAGAGGCCCTCTGGTAAACTGGTTGTGACCGTGCCAAAAGGTACTAGGAGATTTTGGTTCCCTAATTGGACAACAACTATGTCTCAAGTGTAAGTAACCGAGGGGTGTTATTGGAAGCCTATCCCCCCCATCCTACCTAACTACAAAGATTCTTTTGTGTTCCCCAAGTGGGGTTAGAATATTGGTTGAGTTAAGTAGTTTTTAAGGCTCACTTGAATTATGTGACAGAGTGTGTGCTCGTGAGGTGATGAACCCAAAATAGAAATGCCACAAGGGGGTCAACTTTCTAACTAACAATAATACTGAATTCGAAACTTTAACATGCAAAATTTTCTGAATTAAAATGCTGAAATTTTAAAAAGATTCTGTAAAGGGAACAGAAATTACGTTGCAGAAAAGGCTGTAGAAAAGTAGGGCTACATGTGGAAAAGATGGCTGTGCAGATGTAGAAAAATATTGCAGCAAAGGGGTTGGGTTCAAAAACAGGGAAAAAATGCAGAAATCAGACCGCGGGTCTGTGGCGAATCTGAACAGTCGGACCGCGGGTTTGAGGGAAACAGACGCGGACAGGTCACGGCTTTGTGGACAACAGAGGCAGGCGGACCGCAGGAAACAGGGAAACATACGCAGTCGGGTCGCGGGAAAAAGGCTAACAGACGTAGTCGAGACGCGGGAAAAGGACTGACAGATGTCGTCGGGTCGCAGCAAACAGGATGATTAGCCACGGTCGGATCGCAGGTAACAGACTTGAATCCGCCAGCAGGGCGCCAGAAACAGTCTGAGAGCCGCGGTCGAGTCGCAAGTAAAGGCCTGAAAGACGCGGTCGGGACGCGACTGCAGAGGGAAAAGACGCAGTTTACGGCGGTCGAAAGAGACAGCCGAACAGAAAAAATATTTAAAAATTGTAACCAGAAATTCAACCCCAGTGGAGTTGCCAAAACTGTAGCTAGAGTTTACCCCTAGCTTGTGCAAATGAGCACCTACTAAGGAGAAGGGACTCCTTAGTAGTAGTTCAGTAAATGTAAATTAAAATGCTAAAACGGAAATATAAATTACTCTACACATGTGCATGAAACAGAAAAAATAAGATGTAAAGAATGGCTTTTGTATTAATTTTACCTCCAATGTGAAGGTTGGTGAAGCTCTTGCAATGCTCCAAGAGGGTTGCTCCAAGCTCCAACTTGCTACTTCTCTTTCTCCAATGGTGGGAATGGGCCAAAAGGGGCTCTCAAGGTGAAAGTACCTCAAGGGTGAGCTAGGGTTTCAAGAGAGATTTTGGCAGAGTAAGGGTGCTTATGACTGTGGATATGGAATAAGGGGTCTCCATCACCTATTTATAGTTTTTTGGTGGTGGAGTGCTGGCCCATGGTTTTGGGAACCATATGGTTTAGGGCAGTTGTATAGGTTTTTTTCCTCCTTTTCCTCATTATTTTATATTTTTATTCCCTTTTTAGAGGGATTTTGCTATTTTTAGAGGAATTTTGGATATTTTTAGAGGAAAATAGGGGTTTTTTAGCCTTTTTTAGGCTTTTTTGATGGTTTTGTGGCCTTTTGGAGGCATTTTAGGCCTTTTGGAGGCTTTTTAGCAAGATTTTCAGGGTTTTTAAGGGAAATATGGTAGGAAAATGGACAAATGAGCCATGTAATGGGGTAGATGAGGTAGTGAACACTTTTTGGGTGTTAACAGTTGGGCATGCATTTTTTCCAAGTGGGTAAAAATGGGTCCAAAAATTAAAAAAAAAATAGATGGGACCTAATCCATTAATCCTCCATCAATAAGTGATGAGACATGGATTTTAGGGCGGCGTAGAGATGTCATAGAGAGTAAATGTGAAGAATGAAGAGAGTAAATGCTATTACATGCAACTGGACATATTTATAAAGGAACAATCCAGTCACACGAAGAAGTACTGTACAACTAATCTGTTAATAAAAGGTATCACTTGAGTGTGTTTGATTATGGAAGATCTAAGGTACTCCATCACACAGGAGGAATTCATGTGGTGAATTGCAATTAAATAGAAGAAGTATGGATGCCCGTATTCATAGATTTTTTTGGAATTTTGTCTGGATGCAAGTTGCTCTGCTTGAGATAATGGTGGTGAAAAACTCAGTCTACTCTATCTGTTAGTCTCATGACATAGACATGCAGAGACGGGATGAAATCCAATGCACAAGGGCCTGCATTCGTTGAAAACTATTGAATTTGGAAGAGGAAAATAACAACACTAACAAAGACCTGAGAAGACTGGAAATGTGTATTGGACGTGACATGGACAATTTCGAAAGGATGTTCCAATAAGAAGAGGAGCAGCGACAACAAGAGAGATATGAGACCAACTAGAAGTTGTCAGACCTAGAACATGTAATACAATAAGAGAAAGCCAAGAATGAACAACTAAATGATAAAGTGAAAACCTTAGAATTTTTTATGGTTGTGCTGCAAACTCGAGTAGAAAATTTTGATTCGGGAGCTCCTAAAGAAATTGAAGTTTTCCTTCGCTCTAGTCCTCTACAGGATGCTAACTACAAAGTGTTAGAACAATATTCCCATCATAGACATGCCATTGACCCTTATGTTGTTCTACCTAGTGTTTTTTGGTTCATTAGTGCCTAGTCTAGTGTTTTGGACCACATGTTTGTCCACATTTGACTACTTAGACTAGTGATATGCCTTATCCACCTTATATGTCCACAAGAGCGCCATATTTCCTTGGTTTTGGGATTCAATGCATGCATTTATGAGTAAGTTATGCCATTCCCTGTTTTAAGGAGTCTAAGGGCACTACATCATTAATTTGGTCACTTGTTGGTGTATTAATGGCCACTAGTGCTCATAAAACCACTACTCCACAATTTTGGTCCACACATAAGTTCATAATTATCCACTCATGGCTCTCCTAGGTTTTATTGACCAATTTGTGAGGTCCAAGTATGAGTTGGATGGCATTAATGTCAGTTAGTGGGGAATTAGTTTAGGTAAGCCCTCATTATTGTGAGCTAATCAACTTGCCACCAAGTCTCTCAATTTTTCCTCCTGAGAGGATCTATATATTGTACACATGTTGTTGAACAATAATGTAATGGAATATCAATCCACATGAGTGTTTTTCTCTTGTGTTCTACTTAATACTTTCTTCATATTTCTTCTATTTTCCTGTCAATGTTTGGTAAATTATAAGTGAAGCTTTCTCTAGTAATATAGATCCACCTGTGATACATATAGAATTTGACACAGAGCTACATTCAGAAAAATCGGGGCTATATGATCCCTTCACCAAAGAATCATCAGGACCCATAATTCAGGTATTAACAACACCCTTTTTGACATAGGTTTAGAACAAAGACATTGACTCAGTTTTTCTATAAGAGCAATTTTGCTTCAGTTTGTTGGTGCGGTTTAAGGAATGTGAAAGACCAGTGTGTAGGACAAGTGAGATCCAAAAGAGAAGATGACGCAGTTACTAAGAACAAATCCAGTGTTCGACGATTCTAAAGACAAATCTCATTGAGGTGTAGTCCCTGAGGACTGGATGAACTTAGTTAGACTGCCACTATGTTTTGTCCTTCATAGAGAACCACATGCAGTTATGATTTAGAAGCTAGCATTTTGGCATTAGGATAGGTTTATTTGAATATTAGCACCTGGCTCACAAAGAAGGCCTGATTTTGTATAAGCACGTATATATTTTCATCATTTTGGGAGCATCATAACAATTTTGAGACTTATTATGTTTGACAGTGATTTATAAGTAATGAAGACTTCTTTTATCCTATCTTATTAAGTAAATTAATGTTCCTGTGTTTCCATGGGTTTCCTAAGTTAGATTAGATTTATTTTCTTTCGAATGAATGAGATAGGTTAAAACATAACAGTGTAGATTCATGGCAGTTTGTAGCCAATTTACAGTATGTTGACAGAGTAGCGCTAAATGGATTCTTTCTGCATTTTGAATTCATTTTGAATGTTTTTATTGTTTCTTCAATTTCTCAATTCAACATTTATTTTATGAGACATGGTATCTGATTATATGAGTTCCGTTAAACATGATATTTCCGAGTTTGTTTATTTACTCACTCAAACCTTGATGTCACCTAAAGTTCCAAGACTTAATGTGTAAGTGAGAAGGTATATTAGGAATCACTCCTCAAAAGGCTTATCTAAAGATTGGAGAGGATCATCCTAAAACTGGTCCATAAACCATTGATAAAGGGATACGTACCTAACCAGATGATTGGATCCATGTCCCTTGCAACCCCTAAGTCATAGATCGTAATTTCCTTTTGCTTTTTATCTGCATTTTCCCTACTTTAGAATACTACTAGGCATCATTAGAAGTTTCTTTGTAGTTTCACATATTGGGCAGGACCCTCATAAGTTTGTACGAATCCCTGGGTTGATGATTAAAGGGAAGGTTAATATACAACACCTTTGTTGGTGTCTTGTCCCAACATGATACAATATTGATTGTTCATTAATTTAGCCCGTCGATAATTTGAATAATTTTCGTAAAAACAAACATGTAAATGAAGATGGGTATACAAGGTTTGTGAATCCATGGTTTGTATAGTTTTAGTATAAAAGGATATCGATTGAATCAAATGTTTCGAGAAGGCTGGAATATACATAATTATGTTTCCTTTGTTAAACAATCCATCTTCAAATTGGATTTACTTCAGGACTCTGGTTTCACTTCCAATTATCTACCAATGTACATACTGTGGTGTGCATTTCACTAAACCATTTTAGCAAATTTACACTTGTCCTTTTACACAACGCTAGTGTAAATCAACCGAGAGCAACTGGCTTTGATCATTATGCATTATACCTTATATGATGGTGAGACTAAATATCATCAATATGGTGCTTGTTGAAGAAGGTCAAAATAATTATCTCTATCACTACAAACAACAGGCTCCAAAAATTAAATATGTAATGGTTCAATATGATTATTTATTTTATGATATGGTTCTCTAATATTCCATATTGAATGATGGTATGTTCTGTTTATAATCATTAGTAATACTATTCTGTATGATTCAATGATGTTGTGTACTTCGATATGATATGTGCAGATATGTGCAATGGGTTTTCTCCTCCATCTTGAATAGAATTTCTTGTTCTGTAACACTTAATATTATACAATATTATACAAGATATTGGAGTTCCAATCGTTATAAAATATATATATATATTCCTTCTGAAAACATCAACCTGGATCCAATTGGCTTTGCAAATGGTAGATCCCTCTTAATTTGACATGACAAGTGTAAAAAGGTTCGACCATCAATCATTAGTAAGTAATATTTTGTATGAGCCAGTGATAATAAGTACTTCGATATGTTTTCTCCTCCCTCTTAAATAGAATTTATTGTTCTATACTATAACACTCAAGATTATACAACATATCTGAGTTCTAAACTTCCAACAGTTATAAAAAATATGTTAGGAACCCATGTCTTTACTTTGTTAGTATATTGTTGTTGGACGCATATGCTTTGTAAGTCGTCTCGTAGTATTTGTTGATCAATAGTTTATGTTATTGTTGTTAGCGCATATGCTTTGTAAGTCGCTCGTAGTATTGTTGATCCATAGTTTGTAGTAGACCATGGTTTTGACCCATAGTATTGGTGCCTAGACTTAGTATATAAGTGTGTGTTGAGACCTATGAAGGCACCGTGAAGTTATTTGTATTGAGCTTGCTCAAAGGAGGTTGCCCCCTCGAAGTGGCATGTGATCAAAATAAAAGTGATTCTGAGTTCTATCATTTCTGCTATTTTGCATATTCTTATTAATTAATTGTTGCAGGTGCTTCACATCTGGTATCAGAGCCTCCACCAAGGTTTAAGTCACAGAGCGGGTGGAAACATTGGCATTGCATTGTTCGCCCAGGGATGGTATGGCGCAAAGGGGACACCACCGTACGGGCGCACATCCAGCCCAGAGTCTGGACTGCGGAGCGTGGTGGGATGTTAAGATCCTAGTGGGTAGCCTTCACTAACACCTCGAGGTTTTGGTGTAACGGTTTGTATATGCCAGAAGACCATCATATTTAGATCCTTCCTGGCAGCGTTCCTCCCAAAATCAGGCCCTATCGCTACCCATTTCACCAAAAAACGGAGATTGAAATGCTCGTTCGGGACTTATTGAAGCAAGGTATTATTCGCCCAAGCACTAGTTCCTTTTCTTCTCCAGTTATTCTTGTCCGCAAAAAAGATGGGTCATAGCGCATCTGCATTGACTTCCGAGCACTTAATCACCTTACCATCAAGGATAAGTTTCCAATTCCTGTTGTTGATG
Organism: Larix kaempferi; assembly: GCA_027924585.1. Lineage (NCBI taxonomy): Eukaryota > Viridiplantae > Streptophyta > Pinopsida > Pinales > Pinaceae > Larix > Larix kaempferi. Next base: position 4,412,617 of record BSBM01000131.1, read on the forward strand.
AGCTTCTTGATGAGCTTCATGGGGCTCACTTTTTCTCCAAGTTGGATCTTCGTTCTGGGTATCATCAAATTCGGGTTCATGAGGATGATATCCATAAAACAGCTTTCCGCACACATGATGGCCATTATGAGTTTTTGGTCATGCCCTTTGGCCTCACGAATGCTCCTTCCACATTCCAGGCCTTAATGAATAAAATATTTCGACCCTACTTGCGGAAATTCATTCTGGTATTCTTTGATGATATCCTCATCTACAGTAAAACATGGGATGAACATCTCTAGCATCTGGATCTTGTCATGCAACTTTTCTCTGACCATCATCTCCATGTCAAGCAGTCTAAATGTGTTTTTGTACAGAAGGAAGTTGAGTATCTCGGGCACATTATCTCAGCACAAGGGGTTCGCGTGGATCCTTCCAAAATCGATGCCATGAACAACTGGCCGCATCCTCAGACACTCAAGAGCCTTCATGGTTTTTTGGCGTTGACTGGATACTACCGCAAGTTTGTCAAGGATTATGGGAAGATTGCAGCTCCATTAACTGCTCTATTGAAAAAGGATGCTTTTACATGGACACATGCTGCTCAATGTGCATTTGACAAACAAAAACAAGCTATGTGTACTACACCTGTTCTAGCTATGCCCGATTTTTCCAAGCCCTTCACTATTGAGAGTGATGCTTGCGGCAATGGACTTGGTGCTATTCTCCTTCAAGATGAACACCCCATTGCGTTCATCGGCAAAGCCCTTTCAGGTAAGAATTTAGCTGCCTCTACCTATGAGAAGGAAATGATGGCTATTTTGCATGCAGTACAGAAGTGGCGCCCATACCTATTAGGGAATCATTTCTACATCAAGACTGATCACCAAAGTCAAAAATATTTCTTGGAACAACGTGTCTCCTCCCCGGCACAATAGAAATGGGTTAGCAAACTCATGGGTTATGTCAAATCCCGTAATTTTCAGAAAAATTTAAAATTTTTAAGATAGCAATAAATGTTATTAATTGCAGTTGATTAACTATCTGTTTAACTTATGTGACTGTATGGATGTCGGAATGATCTTTGTTGTACTTAGATATTATTATTGTTGCTGATTGTTTTCTGTCTTTCAACCGCAAGGGGGAAAATGCTATGATGGACTGGCTTACTTAGCTTTCGAGCTAATGCAACGAATTCTTTCTTCGCTTACAGGTAAACAGGTAAGTCGGATATCACAAGTCAAATTAGTTGTACCAACCCAATCAATGAAATAAGTATAAAGGTGCTAACCAGGTTTATCAAGCTATTTAAGGTAGAATACCTTTGCAATATGTCCGGTTCAAATTTAGAATAAAGTTTTTTTTATACTTTTAATTTCACAGCTTGTGAGTTTAAGATATCACTATGTCTTGTCCATTCCTGCTTTCTTTTGTTTACGATTTATGTAGTTGTTCTAATTGAAATCTGCACTTAGTTTTTTTTTCATTATCATACTTGATTAAATGCGTTGTGTATTAGGATAACACAGATCTATTCTCTCGTCAGCAAATAACAATGAATCGTGTAACCTGCTATCTACCAATTACAGTTCCATCATGAATAAATAACAAGTTTTTACCCATCCCTGCAATACTATGTCAACATAAAACGTCAGTTATTTATGCTCTACCTCTCTACAGTAACTTAGAGTAATGTTAGAGATAGTGTATCTTTTATTCTGTTGCATCAAGATGGCTATAAATATTGGTGATCAATTTGCAATCTAGTAATGATTTACTTGATAGCTTCTACCTTGGACATTTTATAAAAATTTAACAAATGTTCTATGTAGAAACCAACGTCCAATCTTATTCTCGATTGCTATTGTTTAAGCAAGAGTTTGTTGAAAAAATAATACTTTGTATTTCATCCAAGGGTTTTTGATTGTTATAAGCATGATCTATGTATTCAATGTTATGAAGGTCCTATAATCCTCTTTAAACTAAAACACTTATTATGATTCCCAATCGTTCATAATGATAAAGATATTAATGAGATCTTTGAACTTATTCTTCATTATTACAATTGAAAACTTGTAGGTCCAAGTCTTATGGTCTCCAATACCAAATCCAAGCATGAGCTATCGTGGAAATTCTGGTAGCGTGGAACTATGGTTTATTCCATAATTGAGAAATCTTAAATTGTTTTAAATGATTTCCAATAATTGGAAAGTCCTCGTGGGACTATGGAACCTCGACCCACTGCTCTGAATTATTAAAATGCTACGTGTTTCAACGAGCACCAAGTGTGGGTGATTTAAAACGCTGGACCAAACCCTATCTCATCATTTTCTTCACCTTCGGGCTCGGGTCCTTCTTTGCAACCTTTCCAGGTCTATGCTGAGTAGTGGCGTCGTTGTTACAGTTCTCAGACTATCGTTGTTCCTCTGCTAAATGTTATAGTCTGCAAGTCTTTGTTACTAACAGTCGACAGCTATGGAAGTCTTATAGTGCCTAGGGTTTATCCCTGGAGTTTACTTACGGGTCTGGTTGCCATGATTGCAGTATTTAACATCTTGCATGTTGCCTCATCATTTGTAATGTCCCTAGCTTAGTCTGAGAGTCATTCGTGTTCGTGTTTAGCCGTTGTAACTGGTCAACATTCTAGGGTTTGTATTTTTGTTTGTTGATTGTAAAACCCCTGTCACCGCGTGGCCTTATGATTTTGGCTTGATTCGGTTTGAAGCTTCCACGGTTGTTCATGCCCTTTTTATAAGTCGACTGGTTCGTGCCGGTGTAAGCGAGAGGGTTAACCCTACTACTGCTCACGGCTATCTTCCTACTTACTGAACATGACTTCATTTACAAACTTGCTAAGCTAAGGTTTTTATCCATTGATTTCTGAATATGATAAGGTATTTTTAAAACTCATCGGTTAAATATAAAATATTTTGTTGTTGATAAGGTTTTCGTTTTGTGCAGGCTCAGACTCCATTCGCAGTGGGTGACTTCTTGCTACGGCCGTGGTTTGCATAACCGGGTAAGCCTGGTCTTTTACCATGGCGAGTCCTCCTTGTGGATTGTTTGCACTGTAGGGTTTTATTTTTGGAAGCATGGCTTCAATCGTTGTAAAATTTAATCTCCTTGTTAGAGGCATTTATGGTTTAACAAAGTGTAATGAGATTTTATGAGCTTAATCAGGTTGACGAGGTTACGGCCTCCATCTCTTTGACGAGGTTACGGCCTCCCGTTTTTAATACTGTATCTGTATTTTGCTTTGGGGTTTTTATTACCCAGGGTTTGGATTTTACCTTAATATAGCTGGTGTATTGTATGTAAATCTGTTCTATGTCTGCGTTGTTCTCTGAACTCAATACCCTATTTTATAGTAACTAAATCTTTGTTTTAAGAAGGATTTGAGAACTCGGTTGTAGATTGGATAATGTAACGTCAAGGTTTTTCTTATGCATTTATCCTGTATAATTTTTAACTTCTAAAGAAAATGGCTTGTTAAAACCATTCAGTAAGATGATGTCCGTATATGGTGTATGTTTTTCAAGTTTTCTTAAGTTTATGTAGAATGCTTCTATGAGAATCCAGGTTATGACTGTTGGTTAAATCGTGGAATGAGTTTGCAGTATTTGTACACCTGTATGATTTGGAACGATGGAGGGTTCCAACTGATACGACCGTAATGTTTTGTTTATACAGTTTGTGTAATAACAAGATAGGACTCTATCCATATTGCGCATTTAAATGAAGGTTAAAACTAAAGGATTAGTGCTCGATAGTGAGCTAAAATTATTGTTCTGTTATAATGCTTATGACTTATAAGGAAATAAAAATGCTACTTCGTATAAGCTCGGCCTCAAGCTAGTTATTGTTTCTGTCTTTAATCCCTTCTGTTTGAAAGTTAAAAACTAGGTCAAACGTTTGCCAACGATTGCTTAGTTAAAAGGTCAACTATTTTGTTTAGTTAATATTTTGTCGAAGCAAACAAAATAGTTAAAAAGGGTGAAAGATATGGCTAAACTTGTGGTTCTGTTTGATAATGAGTCAATAAAGGTTCTGTCAATACCTAAATAAACTTACTAAAATAATTAGAGTCATCCATTCCTATACATCTGTTAGCTAGGGTTTGTACCTGCGAAACTATCTATGAAAATAATTTACTATGATTATAATGTTATCTAAAATTCTGTTCCTATAATTGTTTTAACGAGTTTGTTTTCCAGGAAATATTTACTGTATAATTAGCCTACACTTATCTATTTAACTATTGTAATAAACAAGTAAAAAAAATCACAATAACATCCTATAATTTATAATAGAAAAGCATCTTACGCATAAGACAAATACTTGAACTGTAAGGTAATGGTGATACTAGGGAATTTCTAAGACATAATAGTTCTGCAGATTCTATCTACTAACAATTCAGAGATGCTAACTTTATTGAATTAAATCATGTTCAAACATAGAGGAGATAGTCATATTCTACCTTTATATTTACTCAATAAACAACAGGAATAAGTGGCAGAACCTGTGTCAATTGTAGACAACAACAGCAATGGGAGGCTGTTCCTCCCTACCAACTCCTGGAGAGTGCCCAGACAGCACTTCTCAGGACCCCCGAGCTTGCTCTGGTCCAACTGGCTGGAACTAGGTACAGCAAATAATTCACTCAGCCAAAGCAGCTAAACTGGAACCAAGTTACTGCAGCATCCCTCCCAAACCACTTCCTTACTATTTATCCCACTTCCTCAATGGGACTCCTGAATAGCATTCACCTGAATGTATTCTCCCTCCAGAACTATGTTGCACCACCAGCTCAGTTCATTGAGTACTATTTAAAAGATTGCCTAGGTCTTAGTTGGGTTAACTGTCATTAATGAGCCACTTGCTCAGATTCCACTTTCTTGGGGAATCATGACCCCAAAATATAGGGAAGTTGCCACCTGCAAGTTAGGAAGTGTTTGAGGATGCTTCCACTTGTCTTTTGCCTTTCCACCTAGTTCCAACCACCAGTTAGACCAGTAACCTCTTTTAACAGCTCTCCCATGCTGTTGTCTCCATAATTTATTTATTAATAATAAAATATTCAGAATTACATTCCATTTCTGGTGACTCTGCTGAGTCATCCATTTCTACTAAACATTAAATTTAACATAATGTCTTAGGAATATTAATAAAATAATTACATTATTTTTGCAAAATTGGGGTATGTGACATACACACCCCCTTAAAAAGTAACATCGTCCTCGATGTTACTTATTCTTCATCTTCAGCCACCTGCTGGAATAGATTTGGGTATGCTTCCCGCATCTTACTTTCCAGTTCCCAGGTAGCTTCTTCAGGACTAAGGTGCTTCCATTGCACCTTCAGTTGTCCAATTGTGCGGTTTCGCAAAGTAATTTCCCTCCTCCCGAGGATACAATCCGGTTCCACCAGAACTTCCCCTTCTGGTTCTACCTGTACAATGTTCCAGTCAATAACATGAGTAGCATCATGAACATACTTTTTCAGAACAGAAATATGAAAAACATTGTGTACTCTTAAATTAGGTGGTAAGGCTAGCTGATAAGCAACTTGACCAATCCTAGATAAAATTTCAAATGGACCACAGTAACATGGAGCTAATTTTGCACAACTTCCCAGTCTTAAGGAGCTCTTCTTTGGTCTTACCTTGATGAACACATGTTCACCTACCTGGAACTCTTTAGGAGTTCTTTTCAAATCTGCTTGACTTTTTTGCCGATCCTGAGCAATCTTCAAATTTTCCTGCACTTGTTTCACAATCTGTTCCATCTCTTTTAATAAATCAGGTCCTAACACTAATCTATCTACTGGATTACTCCAAGAGATAGGAGTGTTACATTTACGTCCATATAGAATTTCAAAAGGACTAAACTTAGCTGACGATTGATAACTGTTATTGTATGCAAATTCTACTAAATGTAAATAATCCTCCCACTTACCTGGTTGATCTTTAACATACATCCTTAGTAGATCTTCTAATACCTGATTAACTCTTTCAGTTTGTCCGTCCGTCTGAGGATGGAAGAAAGTGTTGAAATTTAGTGTGGTATTTAATCCTTTAAACAAGGATTTCCGGAAATTCCCTGTGAATTTAGGATCCCTGTCTGATATAATAACTTTTGGTACACCATGTAACCGAAAAATCTGTTTCAGAAATATATCAGCTATGTTTGCAGCCTTATAAGTTGTTTTAACAGGAATAAAGTGTGCTGATTTACTTAACTTATCTACTACCACCATAATTGAATCATTCTGATGCTGATTTTTGGGTAATCCCGTAATGAAATCTAAACTAATTATCTCCCACTTCCAGTTGGGAATAGGTAAAGGTTGCAGCAACCCAGCTGGATGTTGGTGTTATGTTTTCACTTGTTGGCAGTCCAAACATCTAGCTATATACTCGGCTGTTTCAGATTTCATATTAGGCCAAAAATATTCTTTTCTCAATATGGTGACAGTCTTCTGGTAGCCTGGATGCCCTGAGTAAGGGGTTTTATTAATTTCATCCAGAATTAACAGTTTAACTTTAGGTGCATTCGGAACATACAAACTGTCTTTAAACAATAAAAATCCATCTTCATCTAGACTATAACCCTTTATCAAACTTTATGTGGGTGCTTCTTTAGCTGTAACTTGTAAGTGCTGATAATTTTCATCTGATTTTATCCCTTCAGCCAACTGTTCATTCAAATCAGAGGTATAAGTGCTGCTAGCTGATACAAAATTCAGCCTTGCATTTCTGCTCAAAGCATCAGCCACCTTATTTTCCTTTCCTTTTATGTGCTGAATTTTGAAATAGTATTCACTTAAGAAGGCCAACCACCTGGCTTGTCTTGCATTTAAATTAGGCTGATCCAAAAGGTATTTCAGACCCTTATTATCAGTTAGTAGAGTAAATTTTCTGCCTATTAAGTGGTGTCGCCACATCTTTAAAGCATGGATAACAACAGCCAGTTCCAAATCATAAGTGGCATAATTCTTTTCATGAATTTTCAGCTTCCTAGATTCGTAGGCAATGACATGTCCATCCTGAGTCAACACTCCACCTAGACAGTCATTACAAGCATCGGTGCAAACCACGAAATCTTTATTAGGGTCCGCTATTCTGAGAATAGGTGTTGTTGTCAATAAAGTCTTAAGTTTCTTAAAGCTTTCTTCACACTTCATGTTCCAATCAAACTTCTTGCCTTTCTTTTGCAAGGAAGTGATTGGGTTGGCTATTTTTGAAAAGCCTTCTATGAATCTCCGGTAATAACCGGTAATTCCCATGAAGGATCTAACATCTGTTACATCTTTTGGTACTGGCCACTCTTCGATTGCCCGGATCTTTTCAGGATCAACTGAAATCCCTTCCTTGGTGACTACATGTCCTAAGTACTGGATTTCGTTTTTGAAGAAGTCACACTTACTGAACTTCGCAAATAGCTACTGCTCTCTTAGTTCTTGTAAGACTATCCGTAAGTGTTCTTTATGCTCCTCTTCATTCTTAGAATAAATTAAAATTTCATCGATGAATACGACAACAAATTTATCTAAGTATTTGTGCATTATGTTATTCATTAAGCACATAAAGACAACTGGGGCGTTAGTAAGCCCAAATGGCATTACGACAAATTCGTAATGTCCATACCTTGTTCTGATAGCTGTTTTGAAAATATCTTCTTCTTTAATCCTCACCTGATGATAACCCGATCTCAGGTCTATCTTAGAGAACACCGTAGCTCCACGTAGCTGATCAAACAGATCATCTATGCGAGGCAACGAATATCTATTTTTAATTTTCATCTTGTTCAGTTGACGGTAATCTATGCAAAGTCGCATAGTTCCGTCCTTCTTTTTAACAAAAATTATTGGTGCTCCCCAAGGGGATACACTGGGTCGAATGTAATTCTTGTATATTAACTCCTTTAACTGAGTTTTCAATTCGTTAAGCTCCAAAATATTCATACGATACGGAGCCTTTGAACTGGGTACAGCACCTGGTACCAGCTCAATTGTAAAATCCAGCTCTCTCTTGGGTGGTAATTCTGGGATTTCCTCAGGAAAAACATCAATAAATTCATTGACTACAGGGATGTTCTCTACTGTTATCTTGTTGCTTTCAGACTTATCTGTCTCATCTGTAATAGTTACAGCATAGGCTTTGCACCCTTTTCTGACTGCCCTTTTAAGTTGTAAAGCAGAAATCTTCCTGACTACTGTTTTCCTAGGAATACCCCTAACAGTTACAGGTTGTCCATTATTGTTTACACATCTAAAAGTTTTGTCAAAACAGTTTAAAACTACCCTATGTTGTTCCAACCAGTCCATTCCGATAAGTATGTCATAAGAGCCAAGTGGCAAAACATTTGATTTAACTGTAGTCTTAAAATCATTCATATCTAAGATACATTCTTTAACATAACAGTTTACTTTCCTTTTTGCCCCAATAGCTAGTTGTACAGACCAAGAATTATCAAACCTTTCAATAGTCAAATTACATTTTTCTACTAGCTGGGGTGAAATATAACTAAGACTAGCACCCGGATCTATTAAAATAGTTACAGGGATTTTGTTAATCATACCTCCTACTTCCACAATGGAAGTTTGATAGTTAGCTTGGCGGTTCTCCAACGCTGCGTTGATTCGGGGCATAGTCCCTACAAAGTCTCCAACAGTCATTTCCTCTTGTGAATGTTGCTGTTTGGTTTCTTTCGGTTTGGGCAAACTGAAGCATAGTGTGGGCCATTGCATTCCCAGCACTTAACAGGTTCCTTACGCTCAAAATTCTTAGTGTAGTTTCCATGATTGTTAGGAGCCTCCTTGCTGCTTTTGAAATTGTTGGAATGATTAGCAGCTCCATTTGTGTTTCCCTGAAAGCTTTTACCATTAAAATGGTTTCCGTTCTTGTTATTTTTGAAGCTTTTCTGGGGTACAAACTCCTTTTTCCTGTACTCAGGCTGATTGCTGTTCTTTTTAGCTTTCCAGCTAGCTATCCCTTCTTTCTTTTTACTCTGTTCATAACAGAAATTAGCCTTTCGCATAGCCTCTTCCAGCGTTTTGGGGTTATCATATTCAATTTTGTCCTTGATATGATAGGGCAAGCAGCTAAGAAACCGCTGTATTTTTGGTTTCTCTTCGACAAAATACGGCACATACCTTAGCAGACTTAAGAACTTACTGTTTAAGTCCTTCATAGTCATAGATCCTAGCTTCAATTCATAAAATTCATTGGCCCTCTCCTCATAGTACTGTTCGGACAGAAACTTCCTTTTGAAGTACCTTTTAAAAGTACTCCAATTGACTTCTTTTTCTTTAATCCCCTTGACCCTTTTCAGGTCTTGCCACCATATGTCCGCCTTTCCAGAAAGGTTGTAGATGGCCATTCGTGCCTTCAGCTGATTTGAATAGTTATAAATCTGGAAATATTTTCTCATTCCAGATAACCAGGATTATGCCTCTTCTCCTGTTTCAGATTCTCCGTTGAAAGTTGGGGGTTTTATTTTCTTAAACTCCCCGGAAATCTCTTCATAAGGCCTGTACTTTTTCCTTCTGTTGTGCAGCTCAGCTTCACTACTGTCACTAGTAGTGCGATAACTGTGTTGTTCCCTTCTTTCTTCAGATGATGAACTGCTGTCAGATTTAGTTGGTTTCATCCTTTTAGACCCTCTTAGATGACTAGCTTCTTCAGATTCAGCTCTTTTGCTTTTCCCTTCTATCTGAAATTTTTCTATCAATAATTGATTTAGCTGCTCTTGAGTTTTCAGAATCCTTTCGTTATCCTTCTTGACTGTTTCTATCTCTGTCTTTAAACCTTTTATGGTCTGCATCAGTTCAGTGGAGTGAGCAATTACCTCCTCTGTCTCAGGTTCTCTCGACATCTGTCTTGTCACAGTGTTTGGAGATTCTTGCTCAGCATATTCTCCTAGCTTTTCCATACCTGCCTGTTAATTTCAGAAAAAGGAAATTTTCTGCTCTACTTCATGAAACAGAAATATAAGTTAGTACTTTATATATTTAAATTTTATTTTTTTTCATGGTCACTGTTCTACGGAAACTAGTGGAGTCACATCCAGGCCTAGTGTCTGAACCTGGCTCTGATACCACATGTCAAATCCCGTAATTTTCAGAAAAAATTAAAATTTTTAAGATAGCAATAAATGTTATTAATTGCAGTTGATTAACTCTCTGTTTAACTTATGTGACTGTATGGATGTCGGAATGATCTTTGTTGTACTTAGATATTATTATTGTTGCTGATTGTTTTCTGTCTTTCAACTGCAAGGGGGAAAATGCTATGATGGACTGGCTTACTTAGCTTTCGAGCTAATGCAACGAATTCTTTCTTCGCTTACAGGTAAACTGGTAAGTCGGGTATCACAAGTCAAATTAGCTGTACCAACCCAATCAATGAAATAAGTATAAAGGTGCTAACTAGGTTTATCAAGCTTTTTAAGGTAGAATACCTTTGCAATATGTCCGGTTCAAATTTAGAATAAAGTTTGTTTTATACTTTTAATTTCACAGCTTGTGAGTTTAAGATATCACTATGTCTTGTCCATTCCTGCTTTCTTTTGTTTACGATTTATGTAGTTGTTCTAATTGAACTCTGCACTTAGTTTTTTTTCATTATCATACTTGATTAAATGCGTTGTGTATTAGGATAACACAGATCTATTCTCTCGTCAGCAAATAACAATGAATCGTGTAACCTGCTATCTGCCAGTTACAGTTCCATCATGAATAAATAACAAGTTTTTACCCATCCCTGCAATACTATGTCAACATAAAATGTTAGTTATTTATGCTCTACCTCTCTACAGTAACTTAGAGTAATGTTAGAAATAGTGTATCTTTTATTCTGTTGCATCAAGATGGCTATAAATATTGGTGATCAATTTGCAATCTAGTAATGATTTACTTGATAGCTTCTACCTTGGACATTTTATAAAAATTTAACAAATGTTCTATGTAGAAACCAACGTCCAATCTTATTCTCGATTGATATTGTTTAAGCAAGAGTTTGTTGAAAAAATAATACTTTGTATTTCATCCAAGGGTTTTTGATTGTTATAAGCATGATCTATGTATTCAATGTTATGAAGGTCCTATAATCCTCTTTAAACTAAAACACTTATTATGAGTCCCAATCGTTCATAATGATAAAGATATTATTGAGATCTTTGAACTTATTCTTCATTATTACAATTGAAAACTTGTAGGTCCAAGTCTTATGGTCTCCAATACCAAATCCAAGCATGAGCTATCGTGGAAATTCTGGTAGCGTGGAACTATGGTTTATTCCATAATTGAGAAATCTTAAATTGTTTTAAATGATTTCCAATAATTGGAAAGTCCTCGTGGGACTATGGAACCTCGACCCACTGCTCTGAATTATTAAAATGCTACGTGTTTCAACGAGGAACAAGTGTGGGTGATTTAAAACACTGGACCAAACCCTATCTCATCATTTTCTTCGCCTTCGAGCTCGGGTCCTTCTTTGCAACCTTTCCAGGTCTATGCTGAGTAGTGGCGTCGTTGTTACAGTTCTCAGACTATCGTTGTTCCTCTGCTAAATGTTATAGTCTGCAAGTCTTTGTTACTAACAGTCGACAGCTATGGAAGTCTTATAGTGCCTAGGGTTTATCCCTGGAGTTTACTTACGGGTCTGGTTGCCATGATTGCAGTATTTAACAGCTTGCATGCTGCCTCATCATTTGTAATGTCCCTAGCTTAGTCCGAGAGTCATTCGTGTTCGTGTTTAGCCGTTGTAACTGGTCAACATTATAGGGTTTGTATTTTTGTTTGTTGATTGTAAAACCCCTGTCACTGCGAGGCCTTATGATTTTGGCTTGATTCGGTTTGAAGCTTCCACGGTTGTTCATGCCCTTGTTATAAGTCGACTGGTTCGTGTCGGTGTAAGCGAGAGGGTTAACCCTACTACTGCTCAAGGCTATCTGCCTACTTACTGAACATGACTTCATTTACAAACTTGGTAAGCTAAGGTTTTTATCCATTGATTTCTGAATATGATAAGGTATTTTTAAAACTCGTCGGTTAAATATAAAAGATTTTGTTGTTGATAAGGTTTTTGTTTTGTGCAGGCTCGGACTCCATTCGCAGTGGGTGACTTCTTGCTACGGCCGTGGTTTGCATAACCGGGTAAGCCTGGTCTTTTACCATGGCGAGTCCTCCTTGTGGATTGTTTGCACTGTAGGGTTTTGTTTTTGGAAGCATGGCTTCAATCGTTGTAAAATTTAATCTCCTTGTTAGAGGCGTTTATGGTTTAACAAAGTGTAATGAGAGTTTATGAGCTTGCTCAGGTTGACGAGGTTACGGCCTCCATCTCTTTGACGAGGTTACGGCCTCCCATTTTTAAACTGTATCTGTATTTTGCTTTGGGGTTTTTATTACCCAGGGTTTGGATTTTACCTTAATATAGCTGGTGTATTGTATGTAAATCTGTTCTATGTCTGCGTTGTTCTCTGAACTCAATACCCTATTTTATAGTAACTAAATCTTTGTTTTAAGAAGGATTTGAGAACTCGGCTATAGATTGGATAATGTAACGTCAAGGTTTTGCTTATGCGTTTATCCTGTATAATTTTTAACTTCTAAAGAAAATGGCTTGTTAAAACCATTCAGTAAGATGATGTCCGTATATGGTGTATGTTTTTCAAGTTTTCTTAAGTTTATGTAGAATGCTTCTATGAGAATCCAGGTTATGACTGTTGGTTAAATCATGGAATGAGTTTGCAGTATTTGTACACCTGTATGATTTGGAACGATGGAGGGTTCCAACTGATACGACTGTAATGTTTTGTTTATACAGTTTGTGTAATAACAGGATAGGACTCTATCCATATTGCGCATTTAAATGAAGGTTAAAACTAAAGGATTAGTGCTCGATAGTGAGCTAAAAGTATTGTTCTGTTATAATGCTTATGACTTATAAGGAAATAAAAATGCTACTTCGTATAAGCTCGGCCTCGAGCTAGTTATTGTTTCTGTCTTTAATCCCTTATGTTTGAAAGTTAAAAACTAGGTCAAACGTTTGCCAACGATTGCTTAGTTAAAAGGTCAACTATTTTGTTTAGTTAAGATTTTGTCGAAGGAAACAAAATAGTTAAAAGGGGTGAAAGATATGGCTAAACTTGTGGTTCTGTTTGATAATGAGTCAATAAAGGTTCTGTCAATACCTAAATAAACTTACTGAAATAATTAGAGTCGTCCATTCCTATACATCTGTTAGCTAGGGTTTGTACCTGCGAAACTATCTATGAAAATAATTTACTGTGATTATAATGTTATCTATAATTATGTTCCTATAATTGTTTTAACGAGTTTGTTTTTCAGGAAATATTTACTGTATAATTAGCCTACACTTATCTATTTAACTATTGTAATAAACAAGTAAAAAAAATCACAATAACATCCTATAATTTATAATAGCAAAGCATCTTACACATAAGACAAATACTTGAACTGTAAGGTAATGGTGATACTAGGGAATTTCTAAGACATAATAGTTCTGCAGATTCTATCTACTAACAATTCAGAGATGCTAACTTTACTGAATTAAATCATGTTCAAACATAGAGGAGATAGTCATATTCTACATTTATATTTACTCAATAAACAATAGGAATAAGTGGCAGAACCTGTGTCAATTGTAGACAACAACAGCAATGGCAGGCTGTTCCTCCCTACCAACTCCTGGAGAGTGCCCAGACAGCACTTCTCAGGACCCCCGAGCTTGCTCTGGTCCAACTGGCTGGAACTAGGTACAACAAATAATTCACTCAGCCAAAGCAGCTAAACTGGAACCAAGTTACTGCAGCATCCCTCCCAAACCACTTCCTTACTGTTTATCCCACTTCCTCAATGGGACTCCTGAATAGCATTCACCTGAATGTATTCTCCCTCCAGAACTATGTTGCTCCCCCAGCTCAGTTCATTGAGTACTATTTAAAATATTGCCTAGGTCTTAGTTGGGTTAACTGTCATTAATGAGCCACCTGCTCAGATTCCACTTTCTTGGGGAATCATGACCCCAAAATATAGGGAAGTTGCCACCTGCAAGTTAGGAAGTGTTTGAGGATGCTTCCACTTGTCTTTTTCCTTTCCACCTAGTTCCAACCACCAGTTAGACCAGTAACCTCTTTTAACAGCTCTCCCATGTTGTTGTCTCCATAATTTATTTATTAATAATAAAATATTCAGAATTACATTCCATTTCTGGTGACTCTGCTGAGTCATCCATTTCTACTAAACATTAAATTTAACATAATGTCTTAGGAATATTAATAAAATAATTACATTATTTTTGCAAAATTGGGGTATGTGACAGGTTATGACTATGAGATCACTTACAAGAAGGGTAAAGACAATATTGTGGCAGATGCTCTTTCTCACACATTTGATGCCCAAGGTTCTCTTTCAACTATTTCTATGCTTCTTCCAAATTGGTTGCAATCTGTTCAACGGGGTTATGTCAATGACTCTTCCTTATCTCAAATCATCCAACGCTTGACCAACAACCCTTCTGTTATGCCACATTACTCTTGGGATGGTGCTTCTCTGAGATACAAGGGTCGTCTGGTGCTTCCCCAGAGCACAGATCTTCAACAGGTTGTCTTCTATGAACTCCATGCTTCTCCATCAGCAGGGCACTCTGGGTTCCTCAAAACGTATGAACGGGCACGGCGTAACTTCTTTTGGCAGGGCATGAAAACGACAATTCAATAGATGGTGGCCGAATGTGATACCTGCCAGCGCAATAAGGGTGAAACAACACTCCTTCTAGGATTGCTCGAACCCTTGCCCATACCTACACAGATTTGGACAGATATTTCTATGGATTTCATTGAAGGGCTCCCTAAATCTGGCAGGAAGACAGTGATTCTTGTTGTGGTTGATCGCCTCTCCAAATATAGTCATTTTTGTGCTCTCAACCATCCCTATACAGCCTCCTCGCTCAAATTTTCCTGGACCATATCTTTCGTCTTCATGGCATCCCTTCTTCCATTGTCTCGGATCGTGATGCGACTTTCACTAGTCATTTTTGGACAGAACTATTTCGCCACACTGGCACCAAACTGAAGATGAGTTCAGGGTATCACCCACAAACAGATGGTCAGACTGAAATTATCAATAAATGCTTGGAAACTTATCTTCGTTGCTTCACCTCTGAACAACAACATCAGTGGGAAAAATGGCTCCCTCTCGCTGAATGGTGGTACAATACCTCTTACCACACTGCCTCTAAAATGACCCCATATGAAGCAATCTATGGTCAGGCACCTCCAGTTCTTCTTCCATACACCCCCACCAGTTCAGGAAGTTGACACGGTCCTTCGAAACCATGATCAGATTCTTTGCATTTTGCGGGACAATCTTCTCATGCAAAGAAATCGCATGAAGCAACAAGCTGATCAGCACCATTCTGAGTGCACTTTTCAAGTTGGCGATATGGTTTTTCTTCATCTCCAGCCATACAAGCAATCCTCCCTGAAACTCAAAGGGCATCATAAGTTCGCTTCAAAGTTCTATGGGCCATATCGAATTCTTCAGAAGATTGGGTCCGTTGCTTATAAATTGGAACTTCCTCCTTCTTCCCGCATTCATCCAGTCTTTCATGTCTCTTGTCTGAAGAAAGTTCTTGGCACCAACATCAGTGGACAAACGATTTTACCCGAACTGGATAATGAAGGATCCATCCTTTTGGATCCGAAGGCCATCCTCAATCGGCGCACTCGTCAGCTTCGCTCTCGCTCTATCATAGAGGTCTTAATTCAGTGGCACGGCATGCAACCAGAGGATGCTACATGGGAACCACTCCTTTAGATTCAACAACAATTTCCACATCTAAATCTTTGAGGACAAAGCTTTTTTTAAGGGGGAGGGGATGTTAGGAACCCATGTCTTTACTTTGTTAGTATATTGTTGTTGGACGCATATGCTTTGTAAGTCGTCCCGTAGTATTTGTTGATCAATAGTTTATGTTATTGTTGTTGGCGCATATGCTTTGTAAGTCGCCCGTAGTATTGTTGATCCATATTTTGTAGTGGCCCATGGTTTTGACCCATAGTATTGGCGCCTAGACTTAGTATATAAGTTTGTGTTGAGACCTATGAAGGCACCATGAAGTTATTTGTATTGAGCTTGCTCAAAGGAGGTTGCCCCCTCAAAGTGGCCTGTGATCAATATAAAAGTGATTTTGAGTTCTATCATTTCTGCTATTTTTCATATTCTTATTAATTAATTGTTGCAGGTGCTTCACAAAATATATATATACCTTCCAAAAACATGAACAAGGATCCAATTGGCTTTGCAAAAAAGTAGATCCCTCTTAATTTGACATGACAAGTGTTAAAAATTTTGAGTGTCATTAGTGACGCAAGCTGGTTGTTTGATCATTCGTTTCTAGGATAGTTCGAGCATGCTGGTCGAGGTTGTTTAAATGGTGCAAACAATGAATTTTACCCCCCCCTCATCTCTTTTATGAAGCATGTGGGATTCTATGAAATATGGCATCACAAGATGTTGGAGAACATTTCATAATTCTTATCTGGGGGACTTTCAACAACTTACCACCTGAGCCAACTATCATAGCACACGGACATGCTTCCTGGGTAGGACTGGACTCGCTTTAACGAGGAGCTTCACCTACCTTTTTATTGATCCCAAAGTATATCCATATATTTTATACTAAACAAGGAGCAAGAAAGCCACTGCATACAGACATCAATCTATTATCTTCACACATCCAAGGAGAGGTGTGTTAATCTTGATCAACCAACGAGAGAGGATTCAATAGCCGGAACAACAGAGGATTCAAGAGAGTTGGAGCAGAGAAAAGGAACTTGAGGGTAAATTACAGCAACCTAGGCTGGTGGTGGAAGTCAGGGTCCAATATACTAGTAAGTTAGAAGAAGTAGATAATACATTGTTTAGACTGTATTATTGGCCCTTGTTTTTTATCATGTTTGGCTGCATTTTCTGTTAAAAAAATAAATTGAATCATAGTTGATCGCCGTTGTAAACGAACCAAATGTCTCAAAACTGGACCATTGACTAAACAACATCTAAAAACTAATTGAATTTGAACCCCACAAATTGGCAAATTTCCTACAATAAATATATCATGGCATACCTTCTGATCACAACTTATCTGGAATCTGGATCAATAGGATTCAAACTTGACTTGGGAGCTGGTATGTGAATCTGGATCAATACACATAAAAATTAACTTGGATGGTATGTGATGAAAGCCAAAGGTAATAACTAATTTAACCAATACATAATATTTGGTTGGTGTGACATGCCATTATCCTACCGAATTTCACAGGAAGACAAAATGTAATACCTATAGTTTTGACTTGAAATGTATTTATCCAAACTTATGTAAATGATGTAAATATGCTAGTGTGAATCCCTAGTGCGGAGCTCAAGGCCAATGCCCAACTAGTGAATGGATAGGCATGTATGATGTTATATTTTATTTGGATTGTTTGGTTGGCTTTTATGCTGATTTAGAATATTATGTAAATATTATGTGCATAAATAATAAAATGGTCCAATACTGGTGGTGTAAAGAGACCCAAAGGGGATATGATTCCACCAAAGGGGAAGATGAAGGAGGCTATGGGAAACCAAATCCTATGCTGCCATGTGTCGACCTTAGAACTCATCCAAAATATTCCATGTGTCTTAAATACGCCAATTAAAAAAAATCCACCTGAGGTTGGTGGGGAAAGTCACTTCTTGTAGTTATTGAAGCATGGGGGTTGTGATAGTTATGTCAGTTGTCAGCAGTCCTATTTATTCTATGATCAAAAGCCATGCCAACTGTATTTTCACCCTTACCTAATATCCTTGGAGTCAACACTCTTTTGATTATTCCATTCTCATTCTCTCGCATGCAAGTTGCTACACTACGTAGAGTTATTCCATTGTTGTTCATGTCCATTTACCAAACTGTGTGTCAAACCAAAAAAATCGAATTAGAAGATGGAGTTGCATTTTTGGAAGGGAAAATAATTGGATGTAGGTGAGCAGAGAGGTTGGGCAAGCTAGGAACATTACCCATGGAGTTATGCTTCTTGTAGGTGCTTGAGAAGTCACAAATCAAGGCTACAAGTGGTTCTATAGCAACCATATTAGGTTGGACTTATTCTATGCACACACTGGAAGCACCGAGCAAGATGGATCACCCAAGAGAACCATGGATCGGTGAAGGGGATGCATGAGCTAGAAGGGTGTTGTGAGGGGCAGTTATTGTGGAAGCCAAGGCTGTGAGGGATGAGTGAGACCCCTGTAGAGATATGTATGAGCATTTGGATAAGCACGAAGAGCAGAATGGGTTGTGTGCTGAGAGGTAGAAGCCTGTAGGTGTTTCCTTCTCCCTGGTGGCCTCATATCCCATCTTGGGGGTGGCCTCCCAGTAGAAAGAGTATATGTTGGATGAAGTGCCTATGGTTGGGTGGAAAAGCTCTCTTACACAACCAGTTGCTTGGATCTGCGTTGTTACAACGTAATTTTCCACCTTGTGAGCATCAGCATTCTTTGGCTTGTAGGATCCATTTCACTGACTTAGATCCACTTCATATCCTTCAGACATACCATTTCCTCATTTTTCTTCTTACCCGCTTGCTGCATCATTATAGTAGGCATACCCGCGAGTTGCATCACTATAGCCCGCGGGTAGCATGTAAAATGGTAAAAATCACTAGCTAATTACTTTTTACTCCCCAAAAGCGGTTATTGGGTGACCTTTGACCCTCCATCTACCCAAGTAATGCCTCGATGTGTCCTTTCACTTACCTTTGGGAGGACTATATATTGAGCACATATGGCTTATGGACGGGAGGAAAAAGAAGAGCAAGAGAACTCTAGTGGATTTTTCCCTATCTTGAGTCTACACTCATTGATCCTTGTAGTTGTGAACCCCTTATGTTCACCTTCCAAACTTCTATCTAGTTTGAGTTTTCCATTCATGGAGGATTGAAGTGGTGGAGGCACAAGTGGATTGATCCAGATCGTGGTTCAGATTGGTTGCCGGCAAGAGGTCGTATCACATTGTACTTCTTCTTGTTTATTAATAGAAATACTCATATTCTCGTCCATTAATGTTGTGAATGTTGTTTATTCTACATTGGGTAGCATTTACTTATAATGTCATGGACGATTGCTATTAATGATGTTAATGTCATTTATATATTATATGTACTTGTTGTATATTGGCTTTCAAGACTAACTTGTAGATTCAAGTGCACGGATTGAAAGCTCCAACGGGGATCTACATCAAATGTTTGGATCGAGGTTGGTTACACTCTCCATTATCTTAGCATTGTCATTTATAATAGCATAGTTTTGATCATTGAGTTAATTTCTTGTAGTTAGTTGTCTGTAGTGGTACCCCAAGCCATAGTGAGTTTTCTCCAATACAGAAAAGGTGACTCCGCTGGGGAGAACATCCATGTTTGAGAATTGTTTTGAGCATTAGTCCTTAATTAGAGTTGTTGTTTGTCGAAGCTCTGTGTCACTGATTGGCCGTTAAGATACACTATAGAAAACTTGCTTTCTTCTGAGCCATTGGACTCTTTATTTGCCCATTTTCCTTTCCTCACCCGCGGGCTAGCTTAGCTCTACCCGCGTATACCCGCCTCTGTTTACACTGCTGCTCGCGGGTACCCGCAGGTATTCCTTTGACAGTAGCATACAACTCCGGCTTTGGTTGATTTATGACCTTTGGTTGTTTCTGGGTTGGTTTTGGTTGATCCTGAGTCTTTGTTGGCCTGTTTCTTGATTGTTCCATACCTTGGTTGTGACCAGAACTCTTCTTTTCTCTTGGTTGAGCCTTGTTGGTTTTTTACCCATCTTTAGATTTAGGCTTGTTGGTTTTTTTCCTTTTGAGCTCATTCCTGTGGCTGGGTCTTACTGTTTGGGATCTGTTGGGTTGTCTTAGTGATCTTCTTGGCACTTCAGTGACTGAATAGTAGGATTTTGCTTGCATTTTTCATTTCTTTATATTGAAAAATACAAAAAAAACACATATAGTTTTGCATTTTCTTTTTGCTTATAAGAGAAAATACAAAAAAAAATTACTTTCATGTACTGCATCTTGCATTCAGTGCTTGCTACTTTCATTTAGGTTCTGCTTGTGCATCGAAAAATATAAAAGGATTGCATATTTATTTCGAAACAGTTGGTTTGATTGTGCATGTTAGTGGCATTGTTTTCATTGGATAGATGAGTCTAGGATTTGACGATTTTGCATACTATTGAGTCTTACACATCACTAGTTTCACGATCATATCCCTTGAGTAATCAAAGCCATTAAAATTAACACTTAATCTTAAAATTGATTAGACCGATTTTATTTATAGTGTACACCAACTAGCATAGGTTTAGAGTCTTGGAATAGATCATTGTGAGTTAACAATCCAAGACTACTAGATGAAACATTAGGTGTCTGACCAAGGAGTGGAGGAATCCATGGTATATATCGGTGTTCTCAGGAAGCTCTACTCAAACCAAAGTTAAGCACGAGGTCACAGGAAGTTGGTTGAATGGATATCCCTCTGATACCGGCTGAACGTGGGAGATATTTCCATGGTTTGTTTGTATCTGGGGGTACCGAAGGTTGGTCCTCTTGTGCTCCGGGCTTAGCTACCCTTCCCATACGATGGATCCCACCTGCAAATGTCCCCCTTAGAATTGGTTATATTGCGGTGACCATAGTTTCCTTACCTAGGTATCGCATATGGTACTTGCAGTGGTTATGTTGTTTGTGTCCTGAGTCAGATAGGGATTGGACAGCACAGTTTTGTTTGTACATTGGACTTGACCCTGTGCACACAGTGAAGCCTGGGTGTCTCTATAATTGATTCTATTACCTCCAGCTATAGTTTGGGAATCTCAAACCTCTCCTAAGAGAGACATACCGGCTCTAGTGTTGGGAGCTCTTTTAGCCACTCTGTTTGTCTGCTCTTGGTTGTAGTTTCTCTAGGTGTGTGCCTTTGATTTACTGTTTTTGATCGATAGTTGGCCTTTAGGGGACATTTTGATTATATATTCTCTCCAGAATATCGTGGCATGGATCCCTACTCTCCGTTGATCCCGTCGGTTGGTTGGTTTAGATCCTACCGAGCTTTCACACCATGTTGTTAGGGGACGTCGGCGGGCTCCATCTGAGTCTTCAGATTCTTACGAGACATATGTCTGAGACGTCATGACTACTACACATTCTGATATTGAATATATACCTACAACTCCATCGGGTAGAGTCGAGCACACTTTCGACTCTCCTACTTCTCGTGAGGCATGGGGGGGTGATCCACCTGAGACTCAACCTGGTTCGGTTTGGCCGAATCCACTTGAACATGATCCGTTCGATCCTTCGAATCTGGATAATTATCTTTATGGGATGCCAACCTTACCCATGGACAAAGAACAAGATGACACATTCGTTCCTTCATTTCCACGCAATTATAGACACGGGATGCCAAAGTTACATGACGACACTGGTCCTACGGTCAACCCAACCGCACTCTCTTTTGGTATGCCTAATTATAGTACAGTTGAGCCTTCCACTACGTTTGGTAGTCACGTTGGCACTAGTCATGGTGTTAGCCATACTATACCCACTGGGGCACTACATTGTCCACTCACACACATAGTATGGGGACTGGTCATGTTCCTACTAACAATGCCAATGTTGGAAGAATAACACCTCCTAGGATTTCCCAACCTAATAGGAACTCTATTCGAAACATGACTCGCCATCCACAACCTAATACACATGCCGCTACTAGTCAACCCAGGACTACTTTCGCAAATGTTAATGCTCCTCCTAACCACGGGGGTGGACATATACTGCATACTTTTGCGTCCACCGCAACTACTAGTAATGCCAATGTAGGGGGTGGGAATATATCCTATCCACGTGGACATAACACCACCATCCCTGCTACTAGTAACACTAATGTTGGGGCTGGGAATACATCTCATGCTTCTGGTCACCACATGACTGCTCAAGCTAATCCTAATGCTGGGGGTGGGAACATACCATACCATTATGGTCATTACAACACAGTTCCTGCTACGAATAGTACATATATGCCCCATACTCATGGTGGCAACCCTTAATACAACACAGTGGGTTCTTGCCACCAGTACAACCCGCCACCCCAATATGGTGCCCAAAACATGCACATACCTGCTTATTCTCATATGGGTCAGGAAGGAGGAGGTTATCAATCCTATGGCCATGGGAAAGCTTATGGTCCATCAGGTCCTCATTATCAACAGTTTAATCCTCATGGTCAAGATTTTGGTCCATCTTATAATTCGGTTCCATTCAACCAACCTTTTATGGGGGCTTATAATCAAGCTTTCCAGCCTCAGCTCCCGTTCCTTGCACGATTGAATCTTCCGAATCTTTCAAAGCTCACGAATGATCCGGTGTGTCACGACCCTACTTGGCCCCCGGTCCCTACCAAGCTACCTTCGGACATTCCTAAGTTTGAGGGGAAAGGTTGAGGACCCAGGAGATCATGTCACGACATTTCACCTTTGGTGCTCCTCCAACTCATTGAATCACGATTCCGTTAGATTATGACTATTTCAACACACTCTCATGGGGGCAGCTACGAAGTGGTATGTGGAGTTGCCTGGGAACACCTATAAGGGATTCAACGAGATTGCTTTGGTTTTCTTGGACCATTTCCAGTTGCTGATTCATTATGATACTGGTACCGAACTGTTGTCTACCTTCCATCAGAATAAGGCCACACATATTTCTGATCATGTTCAAGAGTGGCGCCGACGGAAGAGATTAATGAAAGCCAACATTCCTCCATATTTTCTGTTGGAATGGTTCCTCAAGTCTCTACTCCCATACATTGCTAAGGATGTTTCGATGTCCGGAATTGTGACTGAGGAATAAGCCATCTTGAAAGTCCAGCAGATAGATCTACTATACTCTTAGTTTGGCATTTTATATGACATTATTCCTAACGCACCGAGAACACGACATGAGCCTACGTCAGTTCCTGGACCACATGCCGATGGCATTGTGGGATCCGCAAGCACTCACCCTATAGACTTGGTATCTAATCAAATGAAAAATTTGTCGCTAAACCAGTCTACTCCCGGACAGGTTCACACCTTGTCCACTTCCACCCCGTCGTCTGATGTACACTATGTGCAATCAACGAAGTCGTCAGGTAACCAGCAACCTGGTGGTAAGAAAAAGGGAGAAACAACCGTAGGGGTGGAAACAATGGAAGTAACAATAATAGAAATCGTAATACCCCTCGTAAAGAGAATGCCAACCCTCCTCGGGAAGGCGAAAATGCTAATGAGGATCGTAAACCTAGGCGTAAGGTGAAATTCCCTTGCAAGCTATGTGGGGAAGATCATCTTACTCACTTATGTCCTCGAATTGAAGAAGCATCGAAGCATTTGGCACAGAGCCCAGTTGTGTTGAAGGATCCCCTTCCTCATCATCAAAACATGGCTTCACATGCTCCCACCGTTGGTTATGGACCTACTGAGACGGTAACATCTTCTTCCAATACTAGTGGTTATGGATGTGTGAATATGGTTCAATCGGAGGTTAGTGTTGCTACTCATCAATGCGATTATGGTGCACCACAACCTAATATGGAGAGTGAGTCTCTCCCTCCTCCTGACAATTCCTTGCATATCGAGAAGCCCTCTAATATGCAGCGGATACCGAAAGGTGTTCTCAAGCGCTCTACGCATAATCCTAATGCTCGAGCTGCCCAGAACTACTCCATTGTAGAAGATTTGGGCCAAACTCCGTGTGCCATGTCGGCTCTTGAAGTTTTGCAAGCCGATCCTTCTCAGAAGCACGCCCTTTTGAGTGCGTTAGGAGTTCAGGATGGGGGAAATCCCCGTGTTATCATGTTCAATGCTACTGATGTTCAACCTCACTTACCTTACCACGTGGCTTTTCAAATCTAGGTGGTGTGCCTTCAGATTTTTGTCAAACGTACTATGGTTGATGGAGGTGCTTCCACGTCAGTAATGTCGTTAACTTGTTGGAAAGCTCTTGGCTCTCCTCCTCTACTCGCATCTAGAACCACGCTCACTGCATTCGATGGTCGGTCATTTAAACCGCATGGAAATATTCCTTCCCTTGTTGTCTCCTTGGGAGGTAAGTCTGTGCCTATTGAATTCGAGGTGGTTGATGCGCCCATCGACTACAACCTGTTACTAGGTTGGAATTGGATGTACGCTATGAAGGTTGTCACATCCACTGTATTAAAAGTTATCTACTTTCCCCATGAAGGCAATATTGTGACCATCAATCAGCTGGATTTCATTGACACTCCTTCCACAGCATCCACGGGATCCATAGTCCCGCAAGTTACTAATTATCAGCCGGGAACTGGGAACATAGATGTTGGTATGTACCCTTCATTGATGGGAACTTATAGTCTTTCGGCACCTTTGAACTTCATCGGAACCATTTCCGATGATGCGTCTCCTCCTTTGCATAATATGCCATTCCGGACTTCCTATTGTATTGATCCATGGACTTTACCATCCACGAGTTCTACATCTGGAGACATTACACACGTCAGGATGTATGTGCCCTTGTCTGTAGTTGAGCTTGCTTACGAGCATATTCAACATGCCACTGCCAAACCGGATCTCTCTTCTTCTCAAACAGTCGAAGAAGATCCCGTTACACTGCCAGTTTGGGCAGCCAACTCATCTTGTTCACACGACTTCCTTGATGATACTTTGCCATCTGATGAAGCTATTATGGAGGGCATGTGTGGTAGTGAGAGGCCTTGGGAGGATATGCATCATCGCTCTTATTTCCTTCCCAACCTTCATCTCGTTGAGCAAGAAGAGTTTAGGATGACTCTAGCATAGATGGTTGGTCACCTTGTGGCTCTTTTGGAGTCGCATGATGTTTTTGCGGAGGGGAATATGGCCAATATTTCCCCAGCTATGTCGATCAACATCTCTCGTACTCCCAGAAAGGTGGAGAATGTCTACATCGGTGCCGATTGCACTCCTAAGAAGATTTCTATTTACACTGAATTGTTTACAGAACTCTGGGAATCTTTCGCCTGGTCATATGAGGAGATGCCAGGAATAGACCCCCGCATTATTGAACATGAGATTAGAACGTATCCTAATGCTAAACCGGTTCGATAGCGCTTACGTGTTGTGAACCCTAGGAAGGAAGCTCCTATCAAGGAAGAGGTGGAGAAACTGCTCAAAGTCAGTTTCATATACCCTGTTCCCCTTACTGAATGGGTGTCAAACCCCGTTCCTGTGGATAAGAAGCAGGGAACGATCCATGTATGCACCAATTTCAGATATTTGAACAGTGCATGTCCGAAAGACAACTTCCCCGCGCCATTCATTGATCAGATATTGGATGCTTGTGCGGGAAGTGAGATTATTTCATTCATAGATGGCTTCTTAGGCTATAATCAGATTCAAATCAAACCCGTGGACCAACATAAGACGGCATTCATTTTTCCATGGGGAACATTTGCATATTGGAAAATTCCCTTCGGCCTTAAAAATGTCGGAGCTACGTTTCAGCGATCCATGACCTACGCCTTTCACGATCTTAAGAAGATTATGGAGGTTTTCTTGGATGATCTTGCTGGCCATTCTCGCAAGAGAGCGGACCATCCCAAGAACCTCCGTATGATTCTCGAATGATGTATATACTACAAAATTTGATTGAATCCCAATAAATGCATCTTCGCTGTAACGACTGGTTGCCTTCTAGGCTTCATAGTTTCAAAAGAGGGTATTAGAGTCAATCCTCTAAAAGTTGAGGCAATACTTCAGTTGCCTCCTCTGCGTAATTTGTTACGACTTCAGAGCCTCTAAGGGAGAGCTATTTTTCTGCGTCGATTTGTAGTCAATTATGCTAATCTTACCAAAGGTTTTGCGCGCTTATTGAAGAAAGACACACCTTTTATCTGGGATGAGCGAGCCCAGTAGTCTTTCAATGCCCTTAAAAAAGATTTGGTATCGGCCCCTGTGCTTAGTCCACCAGACTTCGCACGAGATTGTATCCTTTATGTGGTCGCGTCTCAAGAGACGATTGGCATGGTCTTAGTTCAGGTTGATGATGCGTTCATCGAGCATGTTATCTATTACCTCAGTTGAAATCTAGTAGATGCTGAACTAAGATATACTCATGTAGAAAAGCTGGCACTTGCGATTGCCCATGCAGTCCAGTGGTTATGGCATTGCATTTTGCTTAGAACAACCACAGTTGTAGCTTACATCAATCCATTTCATTTCGTGCTATCACGATGCCTTATAGGGGGGAAGTATAATAAATGGATTGTGATCCTTCAGGAGTTCGATCTCGATTTTGCTTCGGTGAAATCGTTGGTGTTTGCTGAGCTTATGTCGGACCTCCCAAGACTTGATGAGGATGTCATTCATGAATATTCCTTTGTGGATGAGGACTTATTTCTTATCTCGTCCGAGGACCCTTGGTATGGGGATGTCATTGTGTATCTCCTAACTTTGAAGTTTCCTTCGCATTATTCACGAGACGAGCGATGACGTGTGAAACATCACGCTAAAGACTATACCATCGTCAGTGACACTTTGTATAGCCAAGGAAAGGATTCCATTCTCCGTCGTTGCTTAACTCAGGAAGAAGTGGAGCGAGTGCTTAATGATTGCCATTGAGGGGCATGTGGCGGTCACTTATCCGGGCTTTCTACAGCCCGGTGTATTATGCGAGTTGGTTATTTTTGGCCTTCTATCTTTAAGGACTGTATTAATGCTGTGAAGAGATGTCACCCTTGCCAGGTGTTTTCTCAGAACATACGCTCGCATCCAGCGCCCCTTCACCCGGTTGTCACCATCAGTCCCTTCACTAAGTGGGGGGTGGACTTCATGGATTGCAAACCAGCTTCGGATGGGGGGCATCACCATATTATAGTGGCCGTGGACTATTTTTCCAAATGGGATGAGGCCATGCCTACCGTAAAAGCTGACGGTGCTACTGCAGCCCATTTCGTGTTCAATCAGATTATCACTCGCTTCGGTATTCCGAAAGAGATTGTCACTGACCATGGTAGTCACTTTCAGAACAAGATGATGGAGGATTTGTCTCTCAAGCTTGGGTTTCGTCAAGAACACTCGTCTTCCTACTATCCCCAAGCGAATGGTCAATTTGAAGCAGTTAATAAGTCTTTGAAGACCATTCTCCAACGTACCATCCAACAAAGCAAGACCAACTGGCACATCATGTTATATCCTGTTTTGTGGGCATATCGAACTGCAGTCAAGACTGCCACCGAATTCTCACCGTTCCAGCTAGTTCACGTTGTGGAATCACTTTTACCGATTGAATGCAAAATCTCTTTGCTTAAACTGGCCATAGAGCTCCTCCTTGATACGACAGATATTGAGCAATGTTTAATCCACCTTGAGCAACTTGACGAGCAACGTCGAGATGCCGCTGTGGCCATAGATGCCAAAAAACGTTGTGTCAAGGTTTAGTACGATAGGTCTATCCATCCTCGGCTGTATGTTGAAGGTGACTTGGTCCTCTTATATGACCAAGCTAAAGAACCCCTGGGGGAAGGAAAGTTCAATCCCATGTGGCACGGTCCTTACATCATGAGGCGCGTCCTGGAAAAAGGAGCCTATGAATTAGAAGACTATGAGGGGATTGTCTTGAAGGAGCCTAGAAATGGGCTCTATCTCAAGCGGTATTACGCTTGAACCTCTGGTTCAGGATGATACTTTTGTATACTATTGTATAGTTGCTTTTGTACATAGTTTAGCTTTCTTTTGGTTTTTCAGGTCTGTTGATTAGCTTCCATTCGATTGACAGATGTCAGCTGAGTTTCCTACATTCTTAGGGTTCGCGGATGGTGCTAGCCGTCATACGCAACAGCTTACTTCTGCTGCCTGGGTTATTTTCTCACCTGACCACCTAGTTGTGTCCTCAAGAGGTGCTTGTCTTGGTCCTACATCTAACAATGTGGCTGAGTATAGTGCCGTCATTGAGCTACTTCGGGATGCTATTTCCCATGGTGTCTAGTCTTTAGAAGTCTGCCTGGATTCACAATTAGTTGTGTCTCAACTGAATGGGTAGTACCGTGTGCGAGATCCTACGCTACTACGGAAATTCCTAAGGGTAAGACTCTTGGAACGACATTTTGTTTCAATTACATACATACATGTTCCGAGAAGTGTTAATCATATATCTGATGCATACGCTAAATATGTATTAGATTGGCATTTCTCACATTCACCATAAAGCACACAAATGAAAGAGACATTCATACATTTGTACATACACACATATAGTAGAACCGGAGAACCAAATTTTTTTTATAAATATGTCCAAAAATGGTAGTGTCATACAAAACTGGAGCCTGTAGCCCTCAAAAATATACATATAGATACAAAAATGAGATCCTGGGATATCTACTCCCTACGAGGATGCCTAGCTGTCACCCCAACAGGATGTGTCTCATAGAAATAGTGAACTGCATTGGCTACCCGCTGCAGTAACCACACCCAGTCACCAGGAACCCCCACTACTTGGCGCTGCATGGCCTCAGGTAGTCACGCCACCTCTATCTGTGGAACCCTGGAAACCATCTGTGATAGGTTGCATCGTAAGGTCTGTAGAGTGCGCCCTGCTACAACATCACCTGCCTCATCACCCCTGCCCAGGCGACCATGTATCGGGAAGCCATCGGGTCTCACTGGGCCCTTATGTGCGAGTAAACAATCAAACATTAGCATATGATACTACCACCAAAAATATTTTTGCATTCACATCTATAATCAAAAATACATAAAAATTTAATATACACAAAAACCTAAAAAGAGTACTCACTAATGTCTCCGAACGCTGCATCTGGTGGGAGTGGCATGTCCTGATCCTGGCAGAAATCTATCCCTATATAGGGGTAGTCCTCTATGGAAATGACTTGTCGGTCCCACCAGCGAAAGAACTCCTTGGTATATGGTGATGTCAGACGGCCACCACCCTGTCGTGTCAAGATCTCATCCCACCGGGTCAGGGCTGGATCGCAGAGACTATGAGGAGGGACATCCACCCTCGGACTAAGCCTCGGGACTCTCTCAAAGAAGAAGCTGCATAGGATACTTCCATACCCAAAGTTTTTGGCCTTCCCTTCTTTTCATTCTGTCAGTTGGGTCTTCATAAACCCCAGTAGTGTGGTACACCAATCGAATACTATAGGCTGCATGCGTTGTGATGCATAGAACATCACTGGCCTGGATGCTTGGTGCAGAGCTTTAGAACCCGATATTCGCACTAAGGTAGCCACAATGATCTTCATGCTCAGATCTACTATGGCATTGATGGGAAACTGACTTCCCACTGCTCGTGTGTCTGCGGGACAATACCGCGCTATGTAATCAAGGACGGTGACCCCACCACCCACAGTACGAGATCGAATATTGGCCACCTCACCTCAATGGGACAAACCGATAATGAAGTAGATGTCTTCCACTTCTAGTGTGAATATTTTCCCATTGAGACTGAAGTTATGTGCATCAACATCCCAATAATCGATCAAGCAGCGGAGTAGTAGGCTTTGGCCCCTCAAACCCCCTATACTCCAGAATTTGTGCAACCCACATGCATGCAATGCTTGTTGTGCTTGCACATTGTTGCGCATGGAATCATCTACTAGGTCATGCTCCCTCTCCCTCCACTCTAGAACCATCTTGGAGTGATAAAAAATAAGGATTTTGGTCAAATTCTTTTGCAAAATCAACTACACGGCCATACCCGCGAGCTAATTTGTATATAGGTGTGGGTACCCGCGGTCAGCCTATTCATTGACTGTGCGTATCGTGCCCTACCCGCGACCCGCATAGCTATAGCCCGCAGGTAGCGCCGAATCCATTTAGGGCTTGGCCAAACTAAAAATCCCACCGTTGAAAACTAAAATGAAAGCAATGAAATTAAAGGTATGGATGAGACTACCAACTTGCTCTGGACGGTTCGATGAACGGACACTTGTAGCTCCCAGAATCGGCAGTTGAACTTCAAGGTGAAAACTAACCCCAAAGCTCCAAATGGGTGAATAGCAAAAATGAATTGTAAATTGTAAATTTTTATTACTATTTATAATTTTCAGGACCCACTTGTCTATAGTTTTTATTGTTTGATGCCGTTATAGACTAATATAATGTCATGGAGTAGAATTTTTAATCAGATTTCTTCGACGAAAATTGTTTTGGACCATTTCACGCCTACGGCAGGTACGTTTCACACTTGGCATATAGGTTAGATGTCATTTCCACATGCATTATGCATTTGACCTTTTGACCACTTTCATAAACCCTAAGTGCGACCCCGCTTCGTAACCGACACGGAACCTTCACACTGCTATAGAAGTGTCGTTATGTGGCGGTAGGGCTTTTTCCAAACATGGGCACCCTAGTTAGAACCCCTTTGTGCATTCTGGTGCCCATGCCGTTGTTTGTCCTTAGGATTGGGAGTCCTTTGTAGTTATGCCATGACATTGCAATAAAGACTCATACTCTACTTTGTCTTATGTTGTCCATCTCCCTTAAGGACTCCCCTCAGTTATATCATGTTGTGATTGCATTGCATCATCCTGCTTGCCACTTGAGCCTTGTGTCGGCTCCTGCTTACTCAGTTGTTAGCCTGGTGCCTGAGCACTTTTCCTTATCAAGCGCTGCAGAGCTTATATTTTCCCTTCACAATTTGATGACCTTTTGACCCTGAGGGAACATTCCCCCGAGTGTCCACATCCTGCATGCACTTCCTTGCATTGATCATAGGTATGTTCCACTGCTTGGGACTAGTCTGCTCGCTATTTGACACTCGTTCCCTTACTTGTTGTACTATAAGCAATTTTATTCTTTTTCAAGCTTACCCCAAATATGAAAAAGACCCAAAAAATCAAATATTCCAAAAAGCCAGATGGGATTATGGTTACTACTTTTTGTTGGCAGTTGTTGTGTCGCCTTTGAACAGAGCATTCATTCCACTCCATACACTATGAGTCGGGACTATAGTTGGACCTTAGGAGTTGTACTTGTTTCTCAATTTCTCCACCGATTGGTTAAGCTTCTAGCCATTATGGAGCTCTTTTGTAATGCCCCCTGCATTGCACAGTTTATGTCAAGTCTATGCTTCCTACGTCTATCCATATGCTCATGCTCTTGTTCAAAGGAAGTCCTAGGCCACTCCTCATATCTCTTGACTATTGCATGTCAACCATCCTTATTAAGTCAGTCCGTTTCACTTGAGTTCTTCCAAATCTTTCAGCATAGCTGGTACCTCGTGCTGGTTGATGGGGGATGCATTAATGCCCTCCTTCCAACAAGTCTCATTCCGTCGACTTCAACCCATTTATTCCGGGACTTGAGGCTTAGAGTTCGGTTGAGTACCTTGAGGATTGCAGTCATTAGTGGCAGGTTCTCTCGCCATCGACAGTTTTGGGAATACATCAATGTCCCCTGATCGATGGATTCATCCTAGTGTTTGACTTCAACTCATTTATTCACACTCTGATGCTTGTGCAATGTGCCTTGATTCCCATTTTCATTATTGGTGGGTCATCTCGCATCTGTTAATGGTATACATCATTGACCGGTAATCAGATGATGTCACATCAGGTTCGACCCCAACTCCTTTATTCACTTGATGGGACTTGCACCGTCGAAGACTTGTGTAGAAGACCCCATGCGATAGTGGCATTCAGTATGCTACCTATGACTTTGAATTTACATCTGAGATATCACCTCTCATATATCAGCAATTTGTACCTCCAGTTTGCACCAGTTGTTTCCTTTTCAGCAGGAGACCATATCTTATTGTAAAGGGATCATGGCTATGATCACTTATGACATATATCCATTATTTACTGCCTATTCATGGCCATTGTATCAGATTGTTGTACTATACCGACATGTATTCAGAGATACTATTGTACTATGACGAGTGAGCTACTCTTTCCACTTCTGTTTCCATCACTCCACTTCTTAGTTTTATAATGTATTTTGTCCATCGTAGCATCAGTCTCTAACCTCACACATTAGGGGGCATCTGTTACAACGTAATTTTCCACCTTGTGAGCATCAACATTCTTTGGCCTGTAGGATCCATTTCACTGACTCAGATCCACTTTATATCCTTCAGACATACTATTTCCTTTTTCCTTCTTACCTACTTGCTGCATCATTATAGCAGGCGTACCCACGAGTTGCATCACTATAGCCTACGGGTAGCATGTAAAATGGTAAAAATCACTAGTTAATTACTTTTTACTCCCAAAAAGCGGCTATTGGGTGACCTTTGACCCTCCATCTGCCCAAGTAACGCCTCAATGTGTCCTTTCTCTTACCTTTGGGAGGACTATATATTGAGCACATATGGCTTATGGACGGGAGGAGAAAGAAGAGCAAGAGAACTCTAGTGGATTTTTGCCCTATCTTGAGTCTACACTCATTGATCCTTGTAGTTGTGAACCCCTTATGTTCACCTTCCAAACTCCTATATATTTTGAGTTTTCCATTCATGGAGGATTGAAGTGGTGGAGACACAAGTGGATTAATCCATATCGTGGTTCAGATTGGTTGCTGGCAAGAGGTCGTATCACATTGTACTTCTTCTTGTTTATTAATAGAAATACTCATATTCTCGTCAATTAATGTTGTGAATGTTGTTTAATCTACATTGGGTTGTATTTACTTATAATGTCATGGACCATTGCTATTGATGATGTTAATGTCATTTATATATTATATGTACTTGTTGTATATTGGCTGTCAAGACTAATTTGCATATTCAAGTGCACGGATTGAAAGCTCCAACGGGGATCTACATCAAACATTTGGATCGAGGTTGGTTACATTCTCTATTATCTTAGCATTGTCATTTATAATAGCATAGTTCTGAGAATTGAGTTAATTTCTGGTAGTCAGCTGTCTGTAGTGGTCCCCCAAGCCATAGTGAGTTTTCTCCAATACATACGTTTCTTAAATATAAGTACTCTCATGTATTTGAATCTGAACCTTTTTATTTGATTCATGTAATGTTTATGCTTGTATTTGCATATTAGATGTGTGTGGATAGACTGTAATTCCGTTGTGCATGTTTAATTACACTTATGCACACATTACATTGGTTGAAAATCGTATTATGCATTTGGGGTGAAATTTTAGAGCCCGGGTTTGGCCAACGTCCCCTCTCGATGGTCGGATTGGGTGAGGGGTATGTTACACAAAAACAAAACAAAACAAAAACATATTAAAAAACATTCTCCCTTTTAATTCAATCTGTGAATTTTTTTAAATGACCCGCTACAAAAATGTGAGTCCAATCTTTTCAAGTTTCCCACCAGATTATTGGATGGCTCAATTATTTTTTCCTGGTCCAAAGTTACCAGGTTGCTGCTACAAAAACGTGAGTCCAATTTTTTTAAGTTACCTGCCAAATTATTGGATGGCTCGATTATTTTTTCCTATCCCGAAGTTACCAGGTAGATTAGTGAATGGATTTCCAATGCCACTCTTGTCATAAATGCTCCATACCCATCTTAACTACTTCTGAATTAAAAATAATATTAATTGTTTGTTTTACTCATGGGAAAGTGGTGGTTATTTAATGCAATTTCGATTTTTAGGTGAATAACCTACGTTAAACTCATCACTTTTAGAAATTTCCACTAGCTAACTCATGTTAAACCTAGCTGGTTTTGAAAAGCAGCTGGTTAAGTCACAGTTTTACCTTGGAATGGTCTGGATTTTAAATGTTTCCGACTATCGGTTTGTTGACTCTCCCACCTACTTTATAATAAAAAATAATATTTCCAAAACAACCTCACCAACTCTAGCCAATCAAAAAACCATATTTTTGGCATCTTTTATATTCTTTAATTCTAGTCAATAAAAAAAACATCTTTTAAAGCATCTGTTTAGCAATTTTAATCAATTAGGATACATGCTAGAGTTGGATAAAATGCTATGATGTTAATGTCCCTATATCTATGTAACATGTAAACAACATATAGTTGTAATACCTGGACATGCATACATACCCCTTTGTCATGTGTTCTTGATGATTTGGATAACATGTTCAGTAACCTTTGTGATAGAGTTGATGACCACTAGTGGGCTATGTGTTGGATGGATGCTTTAAGAGTGGACCATGTTGGTTGTGGACTTGTAACGTACCTAGAAACCATAATATCAATTTTTCATGCTTGATACCCTAATACAATCTTAAGCCAGATACAAAACTATTCTAAAAATTCGTTTGTAAATACACCAACAACAGTAACTAACAACAATAACTATATCCATTATTAAAATTATATCTTAAGCCATTTATTTAAACCATTCATATGTTCTCATGATCCAATATATATATATATATTATTTCTTCTCATAATCCATTCATGTATAAATTAACCCATTATACATATATGTTAACCCATTTATTATAATATGCATAGTAACCTTCTTGTCTCTTCTCATATATTATGTAAATTCTAACATTTAACTTAATGTTTATCAATTAATAATAACCACAAGTTATTAATTCTAACACATAATTAAAATATGCAAATCAACACACGGCACTTCTTTCAAATTCATAGAACGAGTAACCATTACAAGATATAAGCAATATTCGAGCACTTATATATATACTTTAAACCATTATATGTATATACGTATAGTAACCTATTTGTCTCTTCTCATCTATTATGTAAATTCTAATATTTAATTTTATGTTTATCAATTAATAATAACCACAAGCTATTTGATAGTAATTCTAACACATAATTAAAGTTTGCAAATCGCCACACATGGCACTTCTTTCAAATTTCTTGAACGAGTAACCATTACAAGACATGAGCAATATTCGAGCAGTAACAACTCATCGAAATGATGACTTTTTAAGTGACATGAACTATTACCACCAATATTATAAATTAATGTTTTGAGAGTATTTTTCAAATAAAATACTTTAATCAAAATAATTCAAAATTCTTGGAAGTATTACACGACTCTAGGATATGTGGTAGGTTTAAAAATTGAAAGTTTTGGCACTTTCAAGGTTAATTTATCAAACTGCTGAATGAATCATATACTTGAATCATATACTTAAAGGACATCCTATTAGACGAAGGGTTGTAGCAGTTAGGTACTCTGCATTTCAATGGATAGTTGTTTTTTTATATGGTGTTTGATGATTTGGTGATGTCTACATTATTCAGATACTAGATTGGACTATATATAGACTTTGTTGATCTTGAGATTCTTAAATTCATGATTCAGAAATTGATGTGTTTTATGGAGATGAGAGTTTAGTAATCATTAAGGAGGAGTGCTAGAACAAGTAACTCTGGTTTGTCTCATAAATTAATGTGTGGTTCATGATCATATGAAAAAGTAGTGGTTTGCTAATTGCACTGAGAGGCGCTCTACAGCCCAATATGAGGGAGATCTTGTAACATGTGTGGAGCGTGTTTGTCGAGTTTATCGAGTGTTTGTCGAGTAACAAAATAATACAAAGTAAACAAAAAAGAATAATACAAAGTAAAAAGTAATAAATATTATGTCGGCCATAAACAAAAAAGAATAATACAAAGTAAAAAGTAAATATGAGACTTAAACTAGAGACTTTAGAGCTTAGGATTATGTGATAAATATTATGTCGATCATAAACAAAAAAAAATAATACAAAGTAAAAAGTAAATATGAGACTTAAACTAGAGACTTTTTCTTTTACTTTTAATACAAAGTAAAAAGTAAATATGAGATTTTAGAGTGTTTGACCAGTAACAAAATAATACAAAGTAAACAAAAAAGAATAATACAAAGTAAAAAGTAATAAATATTATGTCGGCCATAAACAAAAAAGAATAATACAAAGTAAAAAGTAAATATGAGACTTAATCTAGAGACTTTAGAGCTTAGGATTATGTGGCTCAAGTATTGCACTCAAGGAGCTATTCAAGGAGAGAGATTTGATCCCTCTCAGCACTTGATAGAGCCTAGGATTTGGATCTATGCTGGTATATTGGGCATTGTAATGTAGAGTTTGTCTTTACATAAGCAATTTGATTACAAGTTTTAAGAGGTTGATAAATCTAAATGTAAAGTTTGTCTTTAATTAAGCAATTTGATTACAAGTTTTAAGAGGTTAATGAATCTAGTTCAATATGAAAGATTATCTCCCACTAGTTAACTTATATTTTGTTGAATAATTAAGATATTTCTCAATTGTATGCTAAGTATCTTAAAACATAACCATGTAACATTCTTAAATGTTGAATAGACCACTCAAACATAAAAATATAAAAACACCCTTGGCATAAGAGAAAAGCACTTAGATCTACCATACGATACAATAGAACCAACCCGCTTAATCCCTTCTCACCAATCCATCGATTTCAGCCGACTTTTTGCCCGACAGGAAGGCGGAGTAAATCGGAAGCGAAGAATTCGTGTATGCAAAACTGGTCCATTTTTCTTAAATAAAAAAATGATATGTTAGATGTCATTTTCACACTCTCCTCCGTATCATGACCACCGATATATATTCCAATGTAGTTGGCAAAAAGGTCATAAAAGAAGTTGGACTTTTCTTTTTACTTTTGAAAGATAAACCTATTAAGTCCAAAATAGTTAAAAGTATCATACGGATAATTTTGATATTTTTCATTTAATTATAAAACAAAGGATTTAGTGATTTAAAAAAGATCAGCCCACAAATTTTCAACACAATAATTATTTCAAAACAAATAGAACACCATTTAAATATAAAAGATGATCACTCCAAATTCCCAAACATCAATTCCACTCACTCATGTTCCACTATGTTACGTTTCATGTTTCCTACATCAATTTTCTAACTTTACAAATGAAATCCCCTTCTTAAGTTTCATGTTTAAAATAAAATAATGATTTTTATTTTTTAATTAATTTAATATTTATATTAATTTAAGATATTTATATTAGTGTTAAAACACTCACGATTGCGTCGAGTCTAGGTTAGGAAGCAGACTGCACAACGACTGGCCAACATGTTCCATCCTAGGGCTCCCGTCGTCATGGAGATTGGAGGAGGATCGGATCCTCCTCCCCTTCCTCCCGAGATTTATGAGTTCAAGAAACTATTTGCAGCATGTGGGAAGAGACCAGCAAACTCGATCTAGCCAAAATTTGTGAAAAAAATGGCAAGTATTCCATCTGTTGCTCTTACAGCTGAAAGGCCATGTAAGACTGCCCTAAACTTATCGGAAAGAGGCCTTCTCACACAGTTTACAAGCTTATTGCCTTCTCCAAAATCCATAGAAGCATGGGTGCAGAAGAACTGGAGACCTCTCATCATTAAAGAAATCAAAAGTCACCTGGTAGGGAAGGGCTACTTCCTGTTCGTTTTTTATAGCAAAGAAGACCGAGATCTCATTTTCCGGAATGGACCGTATTTTATGGGCCCTCAAGGGTTATACTTGAATAAATGGACACTGGATTTTGATCCCACACAAGATGTACCTTCAGCAGTCCCAGTCTAGGTTCGGTTGCCACACCTTCCTATGCACTGCTGGAACCCGGAGTCATTAGAGACCATAGGAAACACGTTGGGAAGATATATAGATAGGGCTGAAAGAAGGGATCAATACACCTGTGCTCGAATATGCATAGAAGTGGATCTCAAAATAGGGCTTCCATAAGCGATTAAATTAACAGTTGCAAACTGGTCTCACATCCAGGAACTAGATTACGAACAACTCCCCTTCAAATGTAGACATTTTCGTGGATATGGGCATTTTGCCAGGCACTGTAAAAAAAAGACAGAGGAAGATGCAGGAAAACCTAAAGGAGAGCAATGGAAGCAGATTCAGAAAAATTCTACAGCAAAACCATCCAACAAGGAAAAAGGGATAGAAACCCCTGCTGGAACTGCATTGCTCAAAATCGGGCAGTCTCAAATTGATAAAGTTGTGGCCCAAGCTAAGGGAGAATCTCCACAAAACCCCTTTGAATTCCTAAGTGTACCAGAGGAACAGCTGGATCCAACAGATAAGGAAGGTGTAGAACAACTAGTACAAACTACAGTAGAGGAGGAAAGAAAATTTTTGGAAACTTCTAACCCAACCCAAACAACCTCTCTGAAAGAAACTTATTCCCGGATTTCATACACGTATATGATAATAATAAAAAAACCAGAAGTGAACACGTCTTCAGAAGAAAAATCCTTTGAGAGATCTTCAAAAAGGGCAGAAAGGAAATCTAATAAGGAAGCACGAGAAGAGGAAGCTGAAAAGAAAAAGATGCAAGGAAGTCAAGGTACCTTTGAGATGTATTATGGCAGAAATACCAGGGCTAGACCCCTGAAAGGAGGCCCACCCCCCTCTTCCACTGGTAAATAATGGTACTGGTCTCTTGGAATTGCAGAGGACTAGGGAACCCTTCGAAATCTGAGGCAGTCAAGGGTCTTCTTAAAATAGAATCGCCAGATATCCTCATGCTCCAAGAGACTAAAATAGATGAGGAAACTCTCCTCTCATTAAGAAAATCTAAATGGAAAAGAGTGCTAGAAAGGCAGTAAGTGCAAGAGGTACCTCAGGAGGACTTGCAACTCCGTGGTCGGAAGAGAAATTCATCATAGAAAGCTCTTTTACAACTCAAAATTGGATTTTCACTGAGCTTCATCACATCCAGAACAAATTATCTATTGCCTTATTTAATCTATATGTCCCTGTTTACTATTCTGAAGAAAAAAAAAGGATTGTTGGAACACTCTTGCAGACTTCCTGAAGATTTACACCCCTTTGAATATTATCATAGCTGGAGATCTCAATATTGTATTAGGTGCTAAGGAAAAAAAGGAGGCAACATTGGAAGAGATCCTACACTACCTCTGGTTGAATATATGATCCAACTTTGGGATCTGGTCGATATTAAGCCCAAAAAGGGGCAGTTCACTTGGACAAACAACCGAATTGGATCTTCGCACATTGTAACTCCCTTGGATCGTTTTCTAATATAGAGTCCTCTTCTCCTTGAAAAGAAAATAATCTCTTCAAAAATTCTTCCCAAGTTAGCCTCGGATCATAAGCCAATACTACTCCAGATGGAAGATGAGGAAGATATTGGCCCAATCCCCTTTCGATTTAGCTCCCTCTGGATTGAATGGAAAGGTTTTCTAGAAATAGTATCCAAGACTTGGGCTACTCCAGTCATAGGATCCCCTAGCTACGTTTGGGAACAAAATTTAAAAGCCACCAAACATGCTTTAAAGAACTGGGCTAAAAAGGCTTCCAAGGCCCCTTCTTTCCAAAGAAAGGAAGCGATTCAGGAGATGGCTTCCTTCCAATTGGAGCTAGAAGAAAAAGACAACTCTCTCTCAGATATGGAGAAGGAGAAAAAATTTCAATTAGCCACCTACCGTTCCTTTCGTCAAGAGGAAGAATACTGGAGACTAAAATCTCGCATCCTTTGGTTACAGGTGGGTGATCATAACACCTTCTTTTTCCATCAGCAAGCCAAAGCCAGACTATCCCGCAACCATCTTTCAGAGGTCTCTTCAGCTGAAGGGAAAATTATTAAAGGATTCGATAAAATTAAGGAAGCAACAGAAGTTCACTTCCGGGCTTTGTACACGGAGGACAGCTACCCAAATGAGGAGGCAGCGTCTGAATTTCTCTCTCACATCCCTGAAAGGTAAGCACTGATGACAACCTTACTCTTACGAAACCTTTCTCAGAACAAGAAATTGTAAATGTGATTTGGTCTATGGATCCTGATAAGGCATTGGGCCCAGATGGCTTCACAATTCATTTCTACAGAACATGCTGGACAGTTCTCAAATCTCATCTCTCTAGAATGATTAGGGCCTTTCATCAAAAATCCAAAGTCGAAGGTTGCACTAACTCTACCTTCCTAGACCTAATTCCTAAAGAAGTTAATCCTGGCTCCTTTGCTAGATTCAGACCTATATTGCTTTGCAACACCTCTTATAAAAAAATTTCCAAACATATAGCAAATAGGATCAAACCATTGCTCGGCAAGCTGGTCTCTCCTACACAAGGAGGCTTCATTAAAGGAAGACAAATATTGGATAATGTGATTTTAGTACAGGAATCAATCCACTCAAGAAATATTTGAAAAGAAAAAGGAATGATCATAAAACTGGACATGGAAAACGTCTTTGATCGGGTTAAACTCTCTTATTTATACAAAGTCCTCCACTCCTTTGAGTTTAGAAATGAATTCATAAATATGATCAAAGCTTGTACTGATAAGCCTTGGATTGCTCCCTTAATTAACAAAAGACCAACAAATTTCTTTCAAGTCACAAGACGGATTCTCCAAGGGTGTCCTCTCTCTCCATTTCTGTTGATGTATATGTAACTTCGGAATGTATTTCACATATATGTATATTGTATTCCTATAGAGATGTTATTATTCCTCTATACGGAAGTGTTTGTATTCCTATAGAGATGTTATTATTCCTCTATATGGAAGTGTCGTCATTTATATTGTAAGTGTCGTAACTTATACTTGATGGGTTAGTAGACCACCTTGTTGGGGTTGGCCCTGTATAAGTCATGTGGGTCGAAGGGTTATTAGACCAGCCTATTGGGGGTTGTCCATGTGGGTCAAAGAGTTATTAGACCACCCTATTGGGTGTCGGCCCAGTCATCATTATGTTAAGTGGTTAAGTTGAGGTCGACCTAGTTGAGTAAAGGTCAAGTCAAGTTAGTGTATAAATAGAGAGTGTGTCTCTCTCATTTTACACATTCTATTCTCACACACACTCTTTGGAGAGTGGCGCACTTGTGGAGGAGGAGAAGCTGTTGCTAGGAGAAGACTATCTCTTGTACTTTGGTTGTATCATTGCTCTATCTATCTCTGAGGAAGTTATTGAGGTTTTTCACCTTTATGGTTTTCCCCAAGTAAACTCTGTGTCTCTTGTGTGCTTGCATTATTGTGTCCATGATTGATATGCTGTAGATATGATGTACATGTTGTTATCTCAGTTAAGATCCTAGATCAGATTGAAGTAAATTAT
Source organism: Larix kaempferi (assembly GCA_027924585.1). Taxonomy (NCBI): domain Eukaryota; kingdom Viridiplantae; phylum Streptophyta; class Pinopsida; order Pinales; family Pinaceae; genus Larix; species Larix kaempferi. The sequence continues at coordinate 4,453,676 of BSBM01000131.1, forward strand.
GAAAAATTAACATGGTATCAGAGCTAGCCTGGAAGAAGCCATGATATGGCATGTATGACACTTGTTGCACTTACGATGCTAGGGCTTGATATAGAAAAAAACAAGGTATCGTAGCACTTTCGCTATAAATCCATTTTGGAAAAGTTTTCAGATCTGAAACTTTTACAGGTCAAAGATCAGATCCCCATGTACCTTGTGTCCAAAGTAAAACCTCTAATTCGTTGTACTTTGTGATTTATGATCTGTACAATATAGGGTTTCTGCCTCTTCGAGATCTGAGTCAAAAACAGGTGACCTTGGAAAAAAGGACATAACTTGGGCTAGGAAGCTCCAAATGAAATTTAGTAAAAAGTGACAAGTATTACACAAAATGTACTATCTCAGAAAATGTTTTCAAAGGCCGAAGTTGAACCAGTGACACGTGGAATTCCGTACAAGTTCGCTCTCCTATATTATCCCATAAACAGGTCACGTTGCGACACTTGGTATAACTCTCTCTTAGAGAATCCAATTGAGGTCATACCTATCGTGATGGAAAGATAATAGCTCGGGATATCTCAAGAAAACTTTTCAGAGGCCGAAGTTGAACCAGTGACACATGGCACGTCGTACAAGTTTGCTCTCCTGTATTATCCCATAAACAGTTCACGTTGCGACACTTGGCATAACTCTCTCTCAGAGAATCCACTTGAGGTCAGACCTATCGGGATGGAAAGATAACAGGTCGGGCTATCTCAGGAAAATGTTTTAGACCCTGTGGATTGAAAAGTTCATAGTTACACAAGAAACAATCAGGTACATATTTCTGTCAAAACAGAATTATTTTTTAGCACCTTCATTCATGGCTTCCTGAATTTAGGGCTTCGGAGAAAGTTGGAATTTTTGTAATCGGAGACCACAGCTGGATGCTACTCATCAAAATCAAAATTTAGAGACCAATATCAGATTTTTTGGTTGGGAAGAAGGTCGGGCTTGATCAAACCCTAGTTCAGGACTTTGATCGGAAAGATGGAAAATTAGGGCTTCTGCAAAAATTGAAATTTTGGAAACCTATGACCACGGCTGGAAGCTCCTCAGAAAAATCGAAGCTTAGATATTTGAATCAAATCTTTTGGTTGGGTGAAGCTCCAGGAAACTCAAACCCTAATTCAGGGTCCTCCCTAGTGAATCCGGAAATCTAAAAGGCAATTTTGAGGGGTGAAACTTTGCAATTTTCAAATTCTGAATATACCAGCTTGATCAGCTCATCAAGGTGCATATTTCTATCCTTTTGGAAGTTTGAAATTCAAAGTTTGAATTTTTGGGGTTTCTCTGACAAACCCTAATCCATCTCCAGGTCCAGTTCTTGCAAATCAAGTGGATTGGGTTAATCCTAGAAGAAGATGGATTGGTCACCTGCATAAGTGAAGAAGTTCCTATTTCAGAGGGAGATGAGGCTAAGGCCTTACATAAGAAGATTACAAGCATTATCGACAGGTATGACTTATCCAGGTATGTTTCAAGATTTGTTCATGATTAAGTTTATGGTATATTTGTCTTCATATCATTACAGTACAATCTTGATTAATTACTAGACTTGTCGTATCACCTTAATAGAAGATATTCATTGATTAAGGTTTTGACACTTATGATTGTACTAATGCATTGTGATGTTGTATGAGGTTCATGTTGTTCGCTAACATAAAAGGTACACCAAGAAAGTCAAATCATGTTCTACTTCAAGAACATATGATCATGGTGGCATGAAGACAAAGATTCATTCATTGTCATGGATCACATAGAATATCTACTTTCAAGGTATGTATAACTTGGTTCTACAATGGTTAACTTATGAGACATGCAGGTTACTAGCACAAGTCACTGAAGAGAACCAGAAGACATTATGCTGGTATGCTAGACATAACTAGCTAGCATGCTAATCCAAGTATGTTTTTCCTATATCAATCTAGAATCCTACTTTGTGTTAGGATCTTATACTGTTGTGTTGTTGATAATGATTATTCATGAAGTCATAGATTTGAATAGTCATGGTTGTATGCATATTATGTTTCTTACCATAATTGATGATATGACTAACCAGAAGAATCATGAAGGTATAGGTTTGAGTAATCATGGGTTTAGGCATATTATGTTTCTTACTTTAATTTATGATATGACTAACCATAAGAGTCCTATATAAACCTTGAATACTAATGCATATTATATCTGTTTGAAATGATCATGACTATACATGCTTAAGATTATTATGTTTTGATAGTATTAAGAATATACTAATGAATGTATGAGATTACAAGGATAACACAATCATGATACTAATAAGCATGCATAGGGACCTAGGATGAATATAGGCTCAAGGACAGGTAATCTAGGAAGCAAAGATCAAGAGGGAGCTCACTCCAGTAGTTTCTGCAAGGATGCAAATATCCAAAGGGAGTTGACCATCTTTCTGCATTCCACAACAAAAAGGTGTAGAAGAAGCTACTTCAGCAGCTCCTGCAAGGAAGCAAAGACTCAGAGGGAGTCCACCCAACAAACAAACAAAGATAAGTATTTTAATTACCATTTCTTACATATTTGTTTGTTTAAATAAAATTGTTCAATGATGTATATGCTTATGTCCCTAGACTTAGGATATGTATTGTGCATATTAGAATGATTGCATTAATGAATAGTATACTACTAATATGCATTTGATGGGTAAGTGGCCTATGGCACTGTACAACATTCCATTGCTACTTATCTAGAATGAAACCTCTTTGCTGACATGTTGGGTGTTGTGCACACTCTTAACAATGTTCTGGTAGAGATTGGAAGGTATCTAGAAAGTTACAGAATATGGATAAATGTTGTATTGAAGCATTGGCTAAAATAATTGCATGACTGTATGTCATATTTCTTTATGTGTAAGAATTTGTTCTGAAAACTATGAGATGTTTTCTAATCATGCAATTTAACTTGTTGTGTAGGAAAGATCGTATACCATCACCTACAAAAGAAGGACTACAACATTTGTTCAAGCAACAAAGTTATCTATTGAAAATATTGAAGATATTCAAGTTCCCAGGATCTGGGAAGAATGCCATGATCGAGGAGTACCAATCGATCATGAAGATGTTTGGGATACAGTCCCAAGACCTAAAGGGGAGTCTGTAGTGACTCCCAAGAGGATCTACAAGATCAAGCATGCTGGAGGTGGTAGCATAGAGAATTTTGCTCCTGTAGCCAGATACACTTCCATTAGATTCGTACTTGCTCTGGAATGCAGTGATGAAATGGAAGATACACCAGATGGATTTCAAGACAACCTTCTTGAATGGTGTAGTTGAAGAAGAAGTGTATGTGGAGCAGCCACTTGGTTCTAAGACACATGACAGGGAGTCATATACGTGTAGAACTTGGTATGGTAGGATAGATAGCTTTCTATCCAGTTTGGGCTTTACCAAGAATAAAGCGGATTCGAACCTTTACTACAAGGTTGAGGAAGGAAATCCATGGATACTACTATGTGGATGACCTTTTTATTACAGGTGAAGATAGATTGATTGCCGACACGCAGCGGAAGCTTGTTGTTGAGTTCGAGATGAAGAACTTGGGGATGATGCACTATTTGTTTTTGGCATGGAGGTGTGGCAGAGTGCAGATGGAATATTCCTTGGACAAGGGAAGTATGCAGTAGAGATCCTGAAGAGGTTCGGGATGATGGAATGCAAGGCTATGGCCATGGCATCGAACCTGAAGCTTTTATGTGATGCTCCTTCTGATCCGGTTGATGTCACGATGTATCATCAGATGATTGGCTCCTTGATGTACTTGACGAACACTAGACCATATATTTGCTTTGCGGTGAACACATTGAGCCAGTTCCTGACGGATCCCAGAGGTGTTCACCTGGTTGCTGTAAAGCATATTCTGAGGTACCTGAAGGGTACGGTTGATTATGGGCTCAAGTATGATGCGAATCAAAAGTTTAACCTACAGGGTTATGTTGATTCAGATTGGGCAGGCAGTGTTGCAGATAGGGATCAGGTGTGATCTCTTGGTTTAGCAGGAAGTAGTCCTGCGTAGCACTAAGTACAGTCGAAGCAGAGTATGTTGCGACGGATGAGCAAGTTGCAGATGCATTGACCAAGCCATTGGCCAGAGTGCAGTTTGAGTACTTCCGAGAGAGGCTTGGTGCACTTTAGATCGAGGTTCCTTCCAAAGGGAAGTGATGAGTTTGGAAGATGCAGATGCACATGAGATTTTCTGACATGGTTGATGTGTTCTCCCTTGGTCATGATGTAATTGCTGAGCCATTTTTCACATGGTGGTAGATGTGTTCTCCCATGGTGAAAAAATAAGGGCTGGAGCCTTCCCCGGATGGTGGTAGATGTGTTCTCCCATGTCGGTGGTGTAAGTGCTGGATGATGTGCATCTGGGTTGTGCTTCGTGGACGATGAGATGATCTGAAGAGGACAATGCTATGATGACCAGGAGGATCATGGATGATGAGCATCAGGACGATGCTCCAGTTACTACTCTGTATATGTATATGCATCATGTTGGATGCTTGTTATTATCAGTTATATCATTTATATATATATGCATCATGTTGGATGCTGGATATGATCAGTTGAATCATTTATGTATGTATGCATCATGTTGGATGCTGGATATGATCAGTTGGATCATTTGTATGTATTTTGTATATGCATTATGTTGGATGCTTGGACCATGTATCTGTATATGTATCAGGTAGATACTGAGATCATGTATGTTGATATGTATCAGGTGGATACATTGTGTGGATCAAGTATCTATGTATGTATCAGGTGGATACATTATATGATCAGGTAGATCATATATGATGATATGTATCTGGTAGATACTTGGTATGCATCAGGTGGATGCATTGTATGATCAAGATGATCGTGGATGATGAGCTTCTCCAGATCACATGCACCAGGACGATGCAGTGATGATGATCAGGATGATCATGTGTACATCAGGATGATGTATGGTGAGTATCAGGACGATACTTTGTGCCCGTGGATCAGGTTGTGCAGATGAGCATGTCTGGGAGATCCTATAGGTCGGATGATCCAGATTTTATGAGCAGAACGAAATGAATACAGATTATTATCAGATGCTTAACACAAAATAATAGAGATACAGTAAAACTGGTTTTCTATTCAATAAGGAAATAAGCTAGAACTGTAAAATGCAGCGAAAAACAAGCTTGCTGGAATGGTGGCGGCTTATCTCTAAGAAGAGATGTGACGGATGCGCTCATTTCGCAAGAAGATGGTTACAATGAGGCTCTCAAGGCCTTTTACAATAAATAGGAATGTCAAAAACCCTAGACATCCAAAAACCTAACCCTAGGAGATGAAGCGCTAAAAGTCATGTGGGCCCCATTTGGGTAAGTTAGTACATCAACTTCTCGGGGTCGTAACTTTTGCATACGATCTTCGTTTGGGGCACTCGGTAGCCCGTTGGAAAGGTCTATCCGATATTTACAACTTTCAACTGGGGCTAACCATTTGGTCCCCCAAATTGCCAAAAAAGGTCGTTTAGGGCCTCAAAATGGCCCCGAAAGTTCAAGACCCAAAAAACTGCTAAAAATAGTACAATACCAAAATTGCCATAAAACTGTTTTGAACCAGTTGGAAAGGTGGGTGGCCACCAATATCCACCTAAATCATCGGAGTTGTGTACCCGTAACAGCCTAGGATGCTCTTTCGAGACATTTCTCTGGGAGGACATGTAATTTGTGCCCTGGGAAATCTTCAGGTCGGAGTTGTGTACCCGTAATATCCTGAGATGCTCTTGCGAGGTTTTGTCCTATGGCATGTAATTTGCTCTTGGGAGATCTGGATAGGATGAAAAAGGCCTCAGATGCTTCAGCCAGGTTTTGCCATGACCACATGTAATTTGCTACTGGGAGATCTGGACAGGATGAAAAAGGCCTCAGATGCTTCAGCCAGGTTTTGTGGTGGACCACATGTAATGTGCACCTGGGAGATCCGACAGGTAGAGCTATGTGCTCGTAACAACCTGGGATGCTTCAGCCAGGTTTTGTGGTGAGATCACATGTAATAGGATCCTAGGAGATCCGACAGGTAGATTTGTGTGCTCGTAACAGCCTGGGATGCTTCATCCAGGTTTTGTGAAGGGGCACATGTAATGTGCTCCTAGGAGATCCGATAGGTAGAGCTGTGTGCTTGTAATAGCCTAGGATGTTGCAGCCAGGTTTTTTGACGCACATAATAAGTCTTGAGGATTCCACAGTATGGCCAGTGATGATGAAGACCTGTAGGTGGTGGGCCTACATCCAGTATGAAAAAGGACTGGCTCTGTAGAACTTCCTATGACGAGTAGATTCAAAGATTGATTGAGATAGCAACAGCAGTGACGATGACGATGACTCGATGACGATTATCCAGTGACGATGATCCAGAGAAGAAGACTTGTGCTAGAAGACCTGTGTCGAGAAATACCTTCCTAGTTAAGAGGGAGTGTTGATGTATATGTAACTTCCGAACGTATTTCACATATATGTATATTGTATTCCTATAGAGATGTTATTATTCCTCTATACGGAAGTGTTTGTATTCATATAGAGATGCTATTATTCCTCTATATGGAAGTGTCGTCATTTATATTGTAAGTGTCGTAACTTATACTTGATGGGTTATTAGACCACCTTGTTGGGGTCGGCCCTGTATAAGTCATGTGGGTCGAAGGGTTATTAGACCACCCTATTGCGGGTCAGCCATGTGGGTCAAAGGGTTATTAGACCACCATATTGGGTGTCGGCCCAGTCAGCATTATGTTAAGTGGTTAAGTTGAGGCCGACCTAGTTAAGTAAAGGTCAAGTCAAGTTAGTGTATAAATAGAGAGTGTGTCTCTCTCATTTTACACATTCTATTCTCACACACACTCTTTGGAGAGTGGCACACTTGTGGAGGAGGAGAAGCTGTTGCTAGGAAAAGACTATCTCTTGTACTTTGGTTGTATCATTGCTCTATCTATCTCTGAGGAAGTTATTGGGGTTTTTCACCTTTATGGTTTTCCCCGAGTAAACTCTGTGTCTCTTGTGTGCTTTCATTATTGTGTCCATGATTGATATGCTGTAGATATGTTGTACATAGTGTTCTCTCAGTTAAGATCCTAGATCAGATTGAAGTAAATTCTGAAAATTTAACAATTTCTCTACATTCTGATGGCAGATTCACTAAGTAGGAAGTTGACAGCTGAGAGAGAAGCAGGGGCAATCCCAGGAATAAGATTGGCCAAAGGAATCCCTTCCTTAAACCATTCTCTTTTTGTTGATGATTCACTTTTTCTGGGAGGAGCCTCCTTAAAAATTGTCCGTTTTTTCAAAGAGATAATACATAATTACTACCATATTTATGGGGCTCTAGTCAACAACAGGAAAAGCACAATCTACGGCTAGAACACAGAGCAAAATACAATCCTTTGAATCTTCGATCTATTGGGTTTTGCGGGCTATGCATCCTGGGAGAAAATAAATTATCTTGGGTTTCCTTTAACCTTGGGAAAGGCCAAGGCCTCTCTCTGGATAGAGGTTATTAGCAAGATCAAAGCAAAAATAATATCCTGGGGAGGACATTATCTCGCCTACGCAAGGAAGCTGGTCTTGATTAAATATGTGCTCTCCTCTCTCTCCATCTATCAATCTTCAATTTTATTGACTCCTAAGTCGATCATGGAGAAAAACTCTCTACTAATCAAAAAATTCCTCTGGAGAGGAGGGAAAGGGAACCAAAATAAATTCCATTTAGCCAGATGGGATATAGTGAAAAGACTAATGATAGAAGGTGGACTCCATATCAGAGATCCAGGCTTAGAAAACTTGGCCCTGGGTGGAAAAATATTATGCAACTTATATTCTAACCGTGCTCATCCGGTTAGTAAACTTATGTGGAAAAAGTATCTCCACGGAGGCTCATTGACAAATCTACAAGCAAACAACATTCCCAAAGGCACTACATTATGGAACATATGTCGAGCAGGAGTAGAGCATTTTCAGAAACTTCTGTATCGAATCCCAGGAAATGGTTCAAAAATCCAACTCTGGTCAGATAGAATTCTCGATCGGCCCACTCTAGGAAACTCAATTTCTCTTGCAAATATCAGGGAATGGCTCTCCCGAAGAGGTATTCGCTATCTAACAAATATTTCTCTATGGGATGAATAATGGAATCGGTTGGCTTGGTCCTTTCCTGAGCTCCCCGATCGATTCTCTACTCAAAAGCAGGCTCTCCTTGCAAACCTTTCAGGCCTAGCTCCTCTGCATCTCCGAGAAAAAGACAAGTAGGGCTGGGGAAAAACAAGAGCATACATAGCAACAAATGGCTTCAAAGCACTCCAAGCTAGTCAGAATTCGATCCACAATCCCTCACTTTGGAAGCAGGTTTAGAACTCTTTTGGACTCCCTAAAGTCAACTTTTTCGTTTGGCTGTTAATGCATAGGAAAATACCGACAAGGGAAAATTTAGAGAAACGTGTCATTGCAGGACCTCATAGATTCCCTCTTTGCTGCAATGCGACAGAAACAATTGACCACATGTTTCTGGACTACCCTTTTTCTCTCTCTATTTGGTCTTATTCTCTTCAAGATCTTAACATTCCCTTCCCTACTCAAATCTTGATTGTGCCTCTCTTCACCTCCTGGAAAAGCCGCTATCCTTCTAAATTTTCTTTCAAACCTCTCTGGAAAAATATCTGGTTGACTCTCCCCAAATTCATTTGTTAGAAAATTTGGCTGGCAAGGAACAACAAAATATTTAACCACAAGGAACTAACTTCGATGCAAGTAGCTGCTAAAGAAAAAGTCTTGCTCCTAGAGACAATAGGAATCCAAGCAATAGCTCTTAACACATCACTCAATTCTGAAGAGAAAAGATGGTTGGGATCCTTAACGATTCACAAGAGGTAAACTACTCATCGGCGACTAGCCCTCCCCCCATCCTGGCTCATAAGAATCCTGGATTTGGAGTTTCAAAGTTAGTGGAGAAGTCAAGATAAAGAAACAGTCTTCTTTGACGGAGCTTCCAAAGGGAACCTTGGAGTGGTTGGATCCGGTGAGGTGACCTATTCCCCTGGAGGAATTCATGAAACATGCTTTAGTTGGGGACTAGGGCATGGAACCAACAATCAAGGAGAATCTCTAGCCCTTCTAAAAGGTTGTTAGTTGGATCTGGATGAGGGATTCATGAGAATTCAAATCTTTGGTGACTCGCAAATCCTGATAAATATTCTGAACTCAGAGAAATAGTTTGGCAATGTTAATTTGAATATGGTTTGGGAAAGGATACGTAACACCTTACAAGGCTTCTCAATGTTTCAAGCTTATCACATTTTGCGTGGCTCAAATAAAACATTGGACAGAATGGAAAACAAGGGTTTCTTCTTGCCTCAAATTTCTCTCAGATTGAATGGGGAAATCACCTCTCCACACCTCATTCCTTAATCCGAAGGAACCGCATTTTCCCTTGAAACAGTCTGGAAGGCAGTGAATAAGGGATGGGGATTTCAAATGGAGGCTTGGTAGGAATTCAAACGATGACTGGGGATCTCAAATCGAAGGCTTGGGGATTTGCAAAGATGGTTGTTGGAGAGGCTTGAAAAGGCAAAAGAATTGACACTTGAAGGAATGGGGAAAACGTCAGCCTTCTTAGCAGCTCTGACACTATGGCGAATGAGCAGAAATACCAACACCATTATCACCTCAAGCAAAGTTGTAAAATTTTATCTGATCAAGAGAATTAACATTATCAAGCTCTGTAGGCACTTCTTTAGTCTGTTGCAAGCATCTAAATCCTATTGCGGGCATTCCTCAAGCCTGGTGCGGGCACTCCTAAAGCAAGTGTAGGCAGAGATTTCCAGCATGTACAACACAAGGCATAAATTACCAACGGGAATTCCTTAGGCCGGTTGCGGGCATCACTTAAGCCTGGTGTGGGATTTCTTTAAGCATAATGCGGGCAGAGACTTCCGATTGATTCCAGCAAGTCCAGCAAAGGGAATCCTTAAGCCGTTGTGGGAAGCTGAATCCTGATGCTAGCTCTATAAGAATCCTTAAGCATGTTGCGAGCAGAGATCCCCGAGAGATGGTCTAGAGATTCAACTTATTCAACAAAAGGATTTATTCTCCAACAGGCACTCCTTAAGCATGTTGCGGGCATCTTAAGCCTGTTGCGGGATTCCTTAAGCCTGATGCGAGCTTCCTTAAGCCTGATGCGGGTAGTGATTCAACATGGTTCAGCGATCCAGTATGTCAAGAAAAAGGCATCTTTTTCCAGCCATACACTGGAATTGTTCATCACAACTTACTCACCACGTCTCATGACTTGTTCATCATCAACTACAAATGGAAATTATTCTTTCACAGCATGCCAAGCATGTCTGTAATTTCATAATTAAAGATGGATTTAAGTTCTGTAGTGAGCCGGTTTGGCCTAGCCAAGGCTCCCCATTCTTTTTTTCTTTTTTTTAATACAAATATTTGTTTTAGTTAAAAAAAAATTAATATTTGTTTTTTTATTATTATTGGAGTAGTCTATTTATTTTACGTTTTGGACTTTACAGTTGGTTTTGGTAAAATCCAAATTTGGAAGTGTTTAAATTGTGTTTTTTGAATTCATAAATAGATTCAACAACCTCGAACACCCCCATGGCACCCAGATTATGCAATTTCCATAGCTATAATATGTGATTCTAAGAAATTTTAAAGATTTCCAACCGAACTCACAAAATAAGACCGAAAATATGCTCCAAAAAAATTGAAAACATAGAATATTTAGACTACACATTTATTATTAGTATATTTTAATTTTACAAAAATTTATAAATTATTATTTTTTAAATAAAATATTGATAATTATTTTTAAAATTAAAACTAAATAATATATAAAATTAAAAATAAATACTTTTAAATTAAATAAAACAAAATACCCTATAAATAAAAACATAATATCTCTCATTCAAGATTGATGGATGTTTTATAGATACATATATTATCGGTGTATTCGACTTGAAACTAATTTTAAGCAATGGGAAAGGTTTTAATTAATAATGTCCAGATTTTTAATCTAAATTTTAAATAATGTTTTTAAAAATAAAAAATAATAATAATATATAAAATCAATAAAGACATTTTAATATAAATATAAAATAAAATAAAAATACATTACTTCTCATTCAAGATAAATAGATGCTTTATATAAACATATCATTGGTGGATTCGACTTGTAATTAGCAATGTCCATTCCATAGATTATTAATCTATATTTCTTAATTAAAAATAAAAATAAAACAAAATACATTAAAAAATAAAACCACTCTACTTCTCATTCAAGATGGATGGATATTTTATATAGACACATATCAGTGATGGATTAGACTTGGAATTAATTTAAGCAATGATAATTTTTAGATTTTTAATCTAAGTTTTTAAATAAAAAATTAATATTGTTTTTAAAAATAAAAAATAATAATTCATAAAATGCAAATATAAATAAAAAAGTAAAATAAAAAAATACATTAAAATGAAAATACTATTATATAATTTATTTAATTATTATATAGGTGTTTAATAAGAGTATTATGTTATTTACAAAAATTAAATCTAAAAAGAGAAAGTAACAACCATTCCTTCTATTCACCCAAATTATATTTAATAAACTTAAAATCAATTTATATTAAATTTATAATGTAATTTTTTTATTATACAAATAAAATATTATTTATATATGATAATATATTTACCATTAACTTTAAAAAATAGAAAATAAATAAACCTATTTAAATCCATTATAAAGTTATTAATAAAGTCTAATATAATATGGATTTCTCACTAATTTCAAATAAAATATTATTTATATATGATAATATATTTACCATTAACTTTAAAAATAAATAAACCTATTTATATACATTACAAAGTTATTAATAAAGTGTAATATAATATGGCTTTCTCACTAATTTCAAGGTAAAAAAAAAATTACGTGCAAAATCACCTCTCACATACATCAAACATTTTTTTATTTAAACTTCTCTTTCCAAATGTTTTGTGAAAATATATATAGAGAGAGAGAGAGTGGAACATAGCTTGGGAAACCTTCAAGTACTTCCCCTCATTTCGAAGATGGTACTCAAGGTAAACCATCGGCCCTCATTACAGGGCCTAACCCGGTGGGGACATCAAGTGAGGTCTTTCATAGACACCCGGGGATTTGACCCCAAGACCTTCTGCTTGCGAACACAACATTCAACCACTTAAGCTAACCCACCGGGCTATATATATATATATATATATATATATATATATATATATATATATATATATATATATAATTAATTAATTTTAAAACTTTCCTCTCATTAATAAATTTTAAAATTATATATATTGAAGAGAGGGACTTTTGGGATGGATACATAAAAGGCCTACAAGATAGCTATATTAGACTAGTGGATCACCCTGATAAATTGATTTGGATTAGGAATGTTGTTGGGTAAGTATCCTCCTAGTTTAAGATATATAATCATTAGAGAAGAAGAAGATCACCAGGGTCTAGAGTGGTGGGCACATGTGATATGGAAAATTCAATGCTCATTAAAGAACAAGCTATTGATGTGGTTAGCCTTGGGTAGGAAAGTTTAGTTTGGGACAATTTGATTAGCAAATTTGGTAATGACCCAAGTACATGCTTTCTTTGTGCAAGGAAGTTGGGGAAAGCATCAATCATATCTTTATCTCATGTCCATATATGATCAGTATGTGGAATTATGCATCCCAGGTAATAGGCGTCCAATCTTATTGGAATGGTGATGCTCTCCATGGGGATTTTCAAGCATGGATTAATAATGCAATTTTTTCTACTTATAATGCCCTCCCACTACTCATGATTTGGGGGGCCTGGTTGGTCCGAAACAAGATTATTTTAAAGACATATCTATTCCCCCTTATGTTTTTGTAGCTAAAAGTATGGTTATTCTAGAGGACTTCCCACAAACAACTGGGCCTAAAATACAAAGGAAGATTACGGTGGTCGAAAAATATAAATGTTGGTGTTAATTTGATGGAGCTTCTCAAGGAAAACTTAGTGCAGGAGGAGTTGGTGGGATTATATATCTGTCAGAAACTCACTAGTAAAATTTTTCAGCGGGCTTAGGGTTATCTACCAACAACAGGGTAGAGTTGATGGCAGTGAAACTAGTATTGTTGTTGGAAAATTCTATTGGTGCTCTACAATTGTTGTAAATCTTTGAGGATTCCCAGTTGGTCATAGATTGGTTGAAATTAAAAAGACCTCCTAAGAATATCCTTCTTAAACCTTTGTAAGAGGAGATCATCAGAATCGCGGGGCTTTTCCAGGATATCTCATATCAACACATTTTCAGGGAGAGGAATGTTCTGGAGGATCAATTATCTAAGACAAGGCTACAAGTAGGTGATGGCTTGTGGCATGTTTGGGAGGTGAACAATGTCACTATCAATGAACACGACCCAAGACCACATCCAAGATAACTTACATGTATTCATGGTCTTGTCTCCCCCATAGTTTTGACCTTTTCACAGTTTTTTATTGTAAGGTTTCGTTTTGTTTTGTTTCGAACACACAACCAATGAACACAGGCTCAATTCGAGTGCTAATATGATCTATGTACCTTTCTTGATAGACAATTTTTACTTTATCCAATTTGAAGCTAATATATTTACAACATTATTAAACACTTCAAATTATATACATGTGTGTGAGTGACTCGTTGTGAAGTATGACTTAAAATTGTTTTTGACTCGACTAGGAGCTCACATCTTCGTCGGGGAAAAAAAAAAAAAAAAACTATCCAAACAAGTAGGCATCTAACAAAAGTGAAAGGCTGCCTTCTTATATACCACCAAGTAACATTTGTTGATAGAAGCTAGTGATGACTTGCCAATTAATTCATTTATAATTTAACTTTTAATATATGGGTATATGATTATTACAACACCTCCCTCTACGACCAAATTTGATTTATAGAACCTTAAAAATGTAAGAAGATACTCTTTTATTTGTGTTTGAAGAACTTTGAGAAACATTTCTAAATCAGCCATTTGTGATAAATTAAAAAGTTAGGAATGAACATATATTTTTAAATTGCTATTTAATATAAATGTACAACATTCTAGAAAAATGATTTTCACTTAAATTTATTGTTTTAAGAAGGATTGGCACACGCCTGAAGGCGAAGGTGCCTCAAGAACATGGGGCATGGGGTCAAACCCTGGTGAGAACGGCCATAGCCGACTGCCCCAAACACCCACCTACAGCAGGGACCCCATTTTCACTTTAAACTTTTTTTTTCACAAGAATGGTTGAGAGCTTTTAAATATAAAAAGAGAGTTAAAACATAGTTACATAGTGATGGAGCAGGTCTGCTCTCCGACAGGAAGGAGCTAAGCAATCTATGCATTCATCTTTTACCGGTCTGCAGCTAACATAACACAGTTCTAACCTATTACAACTATAAAGTCAAATAAATTTCCCTAGGAGCTTTACGCAAAAACAGTACATTGAAGTTTCATTTTTATGCTGTCATCTCCTGCATGATACAAAAAACCCAAAATAGCTACAAAGATGTTTCTTAAAACCATATTGAAATTTTTCCACTTCAACCTAAACCGTGTCAAAAGAGGTGCCCAAAAAATTGAGAAGTCGCCCAAGCTACAAGCTAATGGTGATGACGGAGCTCCGGTTCTGCTCCTCCTTCATTGTCGCGTTCTTTCAGCAGCTCCTGCTTCAGTTCTCTAATATCAACCCGTATTCCATCAATATTTCCCTCAATAACTCTGGATTTGCAGTGAACCACTCTAATTTGGGCATCCAAATTGACTGAGCAAGGGAATCCGTTGTCCAAGAATTCAGCTAGACTATCCACCTTCGAATTGAGTTTGCAAGCCTCGTTGTTTGTTGCTTGAGCGATAGTGAACATATGTTGCATTGCCTTCTTGATTTCATAGTTTTCACCTCTCAATATGCAAACTTGGGTTTCCAGCTCATGCATATATTCTACGACATTCTTAAGCTTTCTATCTGCTTCTTGTGCTTAACCTGAACCGCCTCCATCTACCATGACAGGAAATGAGTCTGAATATGCAGATTGTGCTAAAAAGAAAACGAGCTACCCTAACTCCCAGAAAAAGTGGGGTGTTCCTTCCTAAAATCAGTAATCACATGGATTCTAGCGCAAGGGATGCTTTTCCTGCAAAGAAGACAATTAGTAGGTGCTCCAGAATCGGCCATTTTCTCAAACGCTGAAGGCATACAATGCTACCCTCCTTCCCACCACCTCACATTTAAACTCTGCTCGCCCCTCGTCCCTGCTACAATTAAGACGTGCATGCTGACCATGTGGAGGCCATGTGCTTCTGGCGTGCAATCTTCCCTCCCCCCAAGGCGCAATTTTGGGTCGAAAACATTAGGATAAGCTCCTTCTTCTAGCGAGATTAATAGATGGAACAATGGAGTATGTTCCTTACTCCAGCCAACATTTGAATGCTTCTTATTAGTTGAAGACATGGTAATACATGGAGATTCCTAGGGGATCCAGACCTTATGAGTCAGCTTCTGATTACTAACCAGAACACCGCGATCCTGCATTACACCACAATTTGCCGTAATGTCCGCCTTCTAATTGTTGACTTGTAACATCCCGAAAATCTCACAAAAATTTAAAATTTTTAAAATAGCAATAAATACTGAAATTGCTTACGCGGAAATAAAACAATTGCTAAGACTCTTAACTAAAAATAGTTTTAATGATAGAGACACATCATACTTCTTTAAACAAATACAACATTAGTTTTGTTTCTGTTAGTTGTATTTAATTTTTCTTGCAATACACTCCTCTAGACATAATACTGACAGTTTGCTTTTGGCTGATTATGAAGGGGGTCCTACGAGGTACCCTGAGGTTTACTTAGCTATGTTAGCTAAATCATTTGAACCTGTTTACTTGTGCAGAAACGCAGGCAAGAACATTACAACAATTCAAGTGTTAAGAGTAATTATGTTTTTCAATTAGCCGACAATGTATTGTGAAAACTCTAAGTACTTTCTTGTATGAAAGTTATTAAAGGTATGGACCTTTGTCCTACTTCTCGTTTACGTGCTAGTTTACAAGCTTATCAGTGCTATTAGAATATTGTTGTCATTTCGCCATTATGCAACGAATGGTAATAACATGTACACTTATTATGTGAATAATTCGACTTGTATGTTGTTTTTACATTATGAAAACTTGAACCCAAAGTTATTTCAATGCGTGGATTTAACTCAAAATTATCAAAATAACTATGGTAGCTCCTATAATTATCCATTTATAAAATGCATATAGAACTATACTAATATAGCAATGTCTATTATAATATTACCATCATATTATGATAATACTAATGTGAAATTACTACACTATGGGATTTAGACCTTTCTATTTTAATATCTAAACATTGTATGTGTTATAGGACCTTGTAAAATAGAGATAGCAATATGAACCAATGTTACGATGTGTATAATATGGAATCCTAACTATACACTAAGTATTGAATAACTTTTATGAATGTGATCTATATAGATATGAAGTCATTTAGTAAACTATGCACCCATAATAACTTTGCATTCTACAATTAAAACCTTTGGAATGTATTACATAAACAAGTGTCGACTTTATACATGGAATATGAAAAGAATTAATATGTTGCAAGCCCTAACTGGTACTCAGATGTGATAAAGAACAGGCATTGAATGTTTAGAGTGTTGGCAGGTTTTTGTAACAAGTTTAGCATTAATATCACCTTCCTACAGTGTTAAGTGGACTTCCAAGTGTCTGCCATCGCGGCTATAGTGCACGTGATAGTGATTCCGAATGTTACCATTGTGTCAAGTTGTACATTACTTTGATACTTGGTTGACAAGGCTGGCATCGTGGTAGATGTGATATTAAATAAGAATTAATGCAATGGTTTCCTATTTCTCGACGTGCCTGGTTGGAAACACCTCCATCGTTGATCTCACTTGTTCTTGGGCTTTGGAATGAAACCCTAGTATTTTGTTGTATGTATTGTTGAAGTGTTTCTTTGGCCTTTATTTCGCACAATAGTGGTAGAATGGAGAGGCCGACCGCCTGCTACAATGTAGGGTTTGGAAGTTAGGGTTCGGAGGACTCCTTCCTCGAGTTTGATCCTAGGACCTGTGGGAAAACTTGTTAGTTCCAGTTCTAAGTCTTTTTTTAGATCCGAACCACAAATGCAGACTTCGATGTTGTTTAAGTAGAAGTTATTCAGAGTTTTCTGCTAGTCTTTTGGAGTATAGTTTTGAACCAGGTATCAGTTCTTTTGTATGAAGGTGACGGTGATTCTTAGAGTCTAAAACTCTTCTTCGTTGCGTTGGTTAGATAATTCTTACTGTGTTTTCTATTGGCGTCTTGGTCCTTGGTGCTACATTACTCAGGTATTGATTGAACTATAATTATTTGCGCTACTTGATATAATTATTTGTATTTCTAGGAAAACTAGGTTTAACTTCTGAAAGATTTGAATGAAGATAATACTTTCGTCAAAGGGATAAGGACTCGAGGCTCGGCGGAAGAAATGTTGCTCAAACACCGGTAAGCCTCGATGGTTCTTAACCCTCGTAGGTTCTCCTGGAACACTATGGCCTGTGCTAAATGTTTGACGAGAGTCAGTACTAGTTCCTGGCAAGGTTTATGGCCAGTGTTTGTAATTTTTTTCTTTTTGAGAGCTAAAGATAAGTATTTCGGGGTTAGAATCCTCGGTTGTCTTGATACTATGCTCTACAGCGTTTCATTGTACCTCTTATTGAAAGAGTAAACGTGTTACAGATGTATTTGTCACAGGGATGAACCCTCGGTCGAATTTAATGGAAGATATAGTGTTTTAATAATAGTTTTGTGCTAAGAATTAAATCGTTTTCTGCGAAAGATAAAAGGTCTCGTACCACACTGTTTAATCCATTGTAGAAAAGTAAAATGAGGTTGATTTTGTATTGAACATAACTTAATATGGTTTTGAATGTTTTCTATATTTATATAAACAGAAAGTTGGGCTAGGAAATAATGTATTGAAAATTTTTGGCCGAGAGTCGTGGACTAGTTTCCTTCATAGTCGTGCGAACCTGAGTTTGTGTTGTTTTTAAAATTGAAGTTCAAAAAGGTGAAGAGACTCGGTTTTGGTAATGGACCACCATTAGATAATATTGCAATTGATATAAAACTCTCATCTGCATTTGTCTTGTAAAGATAATTATCGTAAAGGTGATAATTGAACATTAGAATATGTTTGGTTTTGAAATTTAGATGTACTAATTTGACGTTTTCATTTTTAAGTGTTGGACCCTTAAGAGGCTGTGTGATAATCTTAGGGTTTCGAATGATCGAACCTATAAATGTCTGCAAACTCTATTATTGTTGAAATTAGTCTTATAGAATGATAAGACTCTGGAAAATAAAATTGATAATAATTCTATTCTGCAAAAGTTGAAATGTATCAGATTGTTTTAAATAATGGAAAAATGTTAAGTTTAAACCATGGACGTTTGATGAAAGAAATTAAATGAAAAATATAATACTATACTGTTTAAAATAGGAAAGTAAAAGAATGCATAACATTTTCTCCTGAACAAAAATAAACGATTTAAGATACAAGAAAAACCCTAGGTTGTGTGTAGAGATGACATGTTACTTAATTTCTATATAACAGAGGCTACTATAATGCCTGCATTATGATATGTTGAGTATAAATTCTGAATCTAAGAATATTGTTTGTATTACAGAATATAACTAATAAGGAAAGTTAAAGATATACAACAACATTATTCTATTCATTCATCTGACAATCTGTCTATCAAATCATCTATCTTAAATTTTTCCTTCTATATACTAGAGTACTATGCAGAAGACAGCATGGGAAAAATACAGAGAAGATATTTAGTCAATCATCTCACTTACTCAACCAACATTATACAAAATCATACTTAGGTTAGAAAATGAAACAATTACTTCTATATGTTATTAACTGTAATTGCTACATCTACAAATGAAGAAAATCATATAACTGAAAATAAACAGGACAGAACAGTAGAACCTGGTGAATGTAGATGAAACAAACAACCAAAGTAGCCTGTTCCACCCAACCTATTCCTGAAGACGGCCAAATTACTTGCCTTAGGACCGTCGAGCTTGTTCACTGAACCACTAGGAAGAAGAACCTATAAAAGCTTTAGGTCATCCACTTGCAGCAGCAATTTGGATCATTCAGCCCTATAGACTTAGCAGTCAAAGAGACCTGCACCAACACCTCTAGTTCCCTTCTCATAATATTTTTAGTAGCCTCACAATGCACTTCCACTTAGCCTCCCTATTCGAATCTCCCAGTGATCACTTGATACACTTGAGGAATTATTTTTGCAGAAAATAATGTAGAGCTCCCTGCCCAATTCGAATTGCCTTATCTAGGTTGCATAAGCCTTTTAGTGGTTAACCTGGTCATTAATGAGCTAACATCTCTCTTCCACCCACCTGGGGGATAATGCCACAAATTTAGGGTTAGTTGTCCCATAACCAACAGCTAGTGGTGGAGTGCAAATGCTGACACCTGCCCCATGCCTTCTAGCAACTTCCATTCCTCCTAGTGGATCAGTGAACACTCATTTAACAGTTCCCTTAGGTGTTTGTCTCCTGTTTTAATTTATTAAATAATAATAATATGTCATTACAATCATCCTTGACCAAATTTGGTCATAATTACAAAACTTTGTAATTATAATTTTAACATAATGTTTTTGCAATATATAGTCTCAAAATTTGGGTAGGTGACATACACCCCCCCTTAAGTCTCAACATCGTCCTAGATGTTGTTCATTCACTCTCTGTGTTTTTGAAACAGAGCTGGGTATGCTACCCGCATACTACTCTCCAACTCCCAGGTTGCCTCTTCTAGGCTAAGGTGCTGCCATTGCACCTTTACCTACCTAATGGTGTGATTTTGGAATAGAGTTTCCCTCCTTTCAAGGATACAGTCCGGTTCCACCTGAAAATCATCGTCTTGTTCCACCTGTACATCATTCCAATTTATAACATGAGTAGCATCATGTACATATTTCCTTAAAACTGAAATATGAAAAACGTTATGTATTTTTAGATTTGGTGGCAAAGCTAGTTGGTATGCCACGGATCCAACCCTTGACAAAATTTTGAAAGGGCCACAATACCTGGGTGCCAGCTTGGCACAGCTTCCTAGTTTTAATGAACTCTTCTTTGGTCTTACCTTAATGAAAACATGCTCACCAACCTGGAACTCTTTATGAGTCCTTTTAAGATCTGCTTGACTTTTTGGCCTATCTTGGGCAGCTTTAAGATTTCTGTGTACCTATTGCACGGTTAGTTCTATTTCCTTCAACAATTCAAGTCCTAAAATAACTCTATTAACTGGATCATTCCAAGAAACTGGTGTATTAAATTTCCTACCATAAAGAATTTCAAAAGGGCTAAGTCTGGTTGATGCATGATAATGGTTGTTATATGCAAATTCTGCTAAATGCAAATAGTCCTCCCATTTATCAGGTTGGTCCTTAACATACATCCTTAGCATGTCTTCCAATATCTGATTCACTCTTTCTGTCTGTCCATCTGTTTGTGGATGAAATGTTGTGCTGAAGTTTAAGGTTGTATTCAACCCTTTAAACAAAGATCTCCAAAAGTTTACAGTAAACTTAGAATCACGGTCTGAAACTATCACTTTTGGTATTCCATGCAATCGAAAAATCTGTTTCATGAAAATTTCTGCAATGTTTGGAGCCTTATGAGTAGTTTTTACTGGTATAAAATGTGTTGCCTTGCTGAGTTTATCCACTACCACCATGATGGAATCATTTTGTTTATGATTCTTGGGTAGTCCAGTAATTAAATATATGCTTATGATCTCCCATTTCCAACTAGGTATAGGTAATGGTTGTAACAATCTAGCTGGATGTTGATGTTCAACTTTTACTTTTTGACAGTCAAAACATTTAGCTATATATTCGGTTACTTCATCCTTCATCCTGGGCCAATAATACTCTTTCCGTAACATAGTGATGGTTTTCTGATAACCTGGATGACCAAAATAATGACTTGTGTGCATCTCATCTAAAATCAGAATTTTTATCTTTGGTACATTGGGCACATATAATATGTTCTTGTACAACAGCAATCCATTTTTTTTTAACCTGTAGTCTGCCATAGAATTTTTAGAATTACTTTCTGTTTTCCTTTCATGTAAATTTATGTACTCTTCATCAATTTTAATCCCTTCAAAAATCTGATTTTCTAAATATGTTGTATATGTACTGATGGCTGAAATAAAATTTAACTTTGCATTACGACTTAAAGCATCAACAACCTTGTTCTCTTTACCCTTTATATGTTGAATTTCAAAATCATATTCACTTAGAAAGGTTAGCCATCTAACCTGTCTAGCATTCAAATTCGTCTGATCTAGTAAATACTTCAGCCCCATGTTATCTGTCATCAAAGTAAATTTTTTGCCAATAAGATGGTGACGCCACATTTTTAAGGCGTGTATTACTGCTAAAAATTCCAGATCATACGTAGAGTAATTTTTCTCATGTATTTTCATCTTTCTAGACTCATATGCAACAGCATGTCCTTCTTATGTTAGGACTCCACTGAGTCCGTCATTACATGCGTCGGTGCATACTATGAAATCTTTAATAGGATCTGCAATTCTCAGAATAGGTGTTGTAGTTAGTAATTCCTTCAACTTCTTAAAACTGTCTGCACACTTTTGATCCCATACAAACTTCTTCCCCTTATTCTGTAAAGAGGTTATGGGGTTTGCAATCTTTGAAAAACCTTCTATGAATTTTCTATAATATCCTGTAATCCCCATAAATGACTGTACATCCGACACATCCCTAGGAACCGACCATTCATTAATGGATTTTATCTTGTCGGGATCAACCGAGATTCCTTCCTTAGAGATTATGTGACCTAAATACCGAATCTTATCCTTGTGAAAGTCACACTTACTAAACTTAGCATATAACTGATGATCTCTCAGAACTTGTAAAATAATACGCAGATGTTCGTCATGTTCTTCCTTACTTTTAGAATATACCAGAATGTCATCTATGAACACAATGACGAATTTATCCAAATATTTGTGCAAAATATTGTTTATTAAGCACATAAAAACTACCGGGGCATTAGTCAACCCAAATGGCATGACCACGAACTCATAATGTCCATAGCGAGTTCTAAAGTTTGTTTTAAAAATATCCTCATCCTTCACCCAAACTTGATGATATCCTGATCTTAAATCAATCTTTGAAAATATCGTTGCTCCACGCAGTTGATCAAATAGATCGTTTATGCGGGGCAACAGATATCGATTCTTGATTGTCATTTTGTTTAGTTGGCGATAATCTATGCAAAGCCTCAAGGTGCCATCCTTCTTCTTAACAAAAATTACAGGTGCTCCCCAAGGAGACACGCTAGGTCTTGTATATTTTTTATCAATCAGTTCCTTCAACTGTGATTTCAACTCATTTAATTCCAGTATATTCATCTTATATGGAGCTTTGGAGTTCTGCACTGTACCCAGTATCAGCTCAATGGTAAAATCTAGATCTCTCTTCGGGGGTAACCCTGGAATCTCTTATGGAAAAACATCCTGGAATTATTTTAGGACAGGTATATCTTCTAGCTTTAGTTTGTCCTCTTTAGTAATTAACTCCTCATGTACTACATTCACTGCAAACATCTTACATCATTTTCTAACTGCTCTTTTCACCTGCATAGCTGAAATCTGTCTAAGTGTCCTTCTTGGAATACCCTTTACTTCTACTGTTTCTCCTTCATCATTTAGATAGGTAAAAATTTTCTCATAACAATTCAAAATAACATGATGTGCTTCTAACCAGTCCATCCCAATTAAAATGTCATAGGATCCTAAAGGTAAAACATTTAACTTGGCTTGTGTCTTTAACTGATTCATAGATAAAACACAACTTTCAACAAAATCAGACATTTTTCTTTTTGTTCCTATTGCTAGTCTAACTGACCAGGATTTATTAAATTTTTCTATTTTCAAATTAAAATTTTCTACAATATCAGGAGATATATAACTCAGGCTAGCGCCTAGATCAATCAAAATAGAAACAGAGTGGTTTTGTAGCATATCTTCAATCTCTACCATAGAGACTTGATGCTCCGCTTGCCTGTTGTCTAGGGCTGCATTAATTCTGGGCATCTCTCTTGTCAAGTCTCCCATAGTAGGTTCAACTTGTATGGAGTGAATATTATTGGTTGTCCGCTTCCTTTTGGGGCATTCTGAAGCATAATGAGGACCTTGACACTCAAAACATTTTACAGGTGTCCTCTGGTCATTAGTTCTGGTACCATTGGGTGTATTTCTAGGAGCTGTAAAATTCTGCTGCTGATTATTTCTGGGACTGTTTCCTTGGAAATTTTGATTTGGAATTTTTTTCTTTTGAAAGCCAGAATTTCCATTGAACCTGAAATTCTTCTTTTTCAACTCAAATTTGTTGGGTTTATGATTTTTCCCGTTAGATATCCCTTCTCTTTTCCAATTTGTATCATAGCAGAAAGTTGCTTTCCTCATGGCTTCTTCTAAGGTCTTTGGACTGTGATACTCTATTATGTATTTGATATTGAAAGGTAGACAACTCAGATACCTCTGAATCTTGGCTTCTCCTCCACAAGGTATGGCACATACCTTAGCAAATTCAGAAATTTGTTGTTCAGCTCTTTAATGTTCATGGTTCCCAGTCTTAAATCATAAAATTCCTTGGACTTTTCTTCGTAATATTGTTCAGATAGGAATTTCTTCTTGAAGTACCTCTTAAAAGTACTCCAATTCACATCCTTGTCCTTGTTAGGATATTCTTATACTCCATCCTAGTCCTTCTAGCATTTCTGTCATTTTCAGTCATAGTCATGCATACAAAATTAGGGTTTGCATGCATCCTAGTCATCAGTACCAGCACCTAGCCCTCAGCAAACTAGCCCCCGGAGCTTCCTTCAGATCATTTTTATCTCTCCTAGAGCTTAGTGTGCCCTCCTTTCACCTACTGCATGAGAATGGCGCCTTTCTTCACCTACCAGTCCAGTTTAGTTCAGTTATCTTTAGTTCTTTCCTTGATTTAAGGATTAACTAACTCCTAACTGACCTTATCACTCCGATGGACCTCCAGTGTGACTAGATAGCCTATTCTGACTCCAGTTAGCTCCATCTGTGCCCTCCACTAAGCTTCCTTCACTACATTAGTGCTTCCATGTGCCAATTACACCAACCACACTCAATTAGACTCAGTTTGACTCTCGGTTGACCATTACTTGTGCATTGATGACTTCACTGATGAGAAGGTGGACTCCTAGTTATGCATTCATGACTCTCCACTGATTATGGATTTGTGCATGAAGGCTAATTCGAATTACACCTAGTAAATTCGAATCCTCATCCTCGGCATTGTATATTTACCAGTTTACTATTCAGATTAATGTAACATGTGTAATTATTCTGCCTCTATCAGAGCTCCTTTGGATCTATGTTCTATTGCTTCTCTCTTCTTCTATTATTCCTAAATTCTTTCATTGCGAGGTTTACATCATCTCTTTGGATCTTATGTGGGCATTTTCACAGTCCTTGATGCCCTTCACTCTTTTGATGTTCTGCCACCAAATGTCTGCTTTCCTGGTCAAGTTGTATATGGCCATCTTTGCTTTCAATGATTCTAAGTAATCATAAATTTGAAAATATTTCTTCATGCCAGATAGCCATGCTTCAACTGTCTCTCCTTTCTCAGTTTCACAATTGAATATTGCGGGTTTGATCTTCTTGAATTCCCCAAAAATCTTCTCATACTGTTTATGGATTTTTATTTTTGGTTTGTAATCCCCTTCGCTGCTATCACTTGAATAATTACGTTTCTTTTTACGTATCTCATTTGCAGCTCCTAATGATGTTGAACTGTTATCATCATTTTTCACTTTCTTATCCTTGTTCCCATGAGGTAAGTCTTCAATCTTGGAGGTATTTTCAACCCTTCTATCATATTCATCCGTTGGACACTGATCGAACAGTACTTGGTTCAATTCTTCTTGTGCCTTCAGAATTCTCTCATTATCTTGTTTAACAGGTCTTATTTCTGCCTTCAACTCCTGAAAGGCACGTAACAATTCTGATGAATTGTCATTCAATTCACCATGGATTTCTTCTTCATAATGTTGTCCAGTGCTATGACTGTTTGGTCGAAATCTGTCCTCCATGTGTTCAGCTGATCCTTCCATACCAGTAATTTAGAAAACAATTTTATGTATACAAAATAATTTAATTAGTAAAGATTTTTGCTATCATAACATTTTTATGTTGCGTGTTCTTTGGACCTTTTCGGGCCGAGAATTCGAACATGACCTCTGATACCACATGTAACATCCTGAAAATCTCACAAAAATTTAAAATTTTTAAAATAGCAATAAATATTGAAATTGCTAATGCGGAAATAAAATAATTGCTAAACCTTTTAACTAAAAACAGTCTTAATGATAGCGACACATCATACTTCTTTAAACAAATACAACATTAGTTTTGTTTGTGTTAGCTGTATTTAATTTTTCTTGCGATACACTCCTCTAGACATAATACTGACAGTTTGCTTTTGGATGATGACGAAGGGGGTCCTACGAGGCACCCTGAGGTTTACCTAGCTATGTTAGCTAAAGCATTTGAACCTATTTCCTTGTGCAGAAACGCAGGTAAGAACATTACGACAATTCAAGTGTTAAGAGTAATTATGTTTTTCTATTAGTCGACAATGTATTGTGAAAACTCTAAGTACTTTCTTGTATGAAAGTTATTAAAGGTATGGATCTTTGTCCTACTTCTCGTTTACGTGCTAGTTTACAAGCTTATCAGTGCTATTAGAATCCTGTCGTCATTTCGGCATTATGCAAGGAATGGTAATAACATGCATTACACTTATTATGTGAATAACTCAACTTATATGTTGTTTCTAGATTATGAAAACTTCAACCCAAAGTTATTTCAATGCGTGGATTTAACTCAAAATTATCAAAATAACTATGGTAGATCCTATATTTCTCCATTTATAAAATGCATATAGAACTATACTAATATAACAATGTCTATTATAATATTACCATCATATTATGATAATACTAATGTGAAATTACTACACTGTGGGATTTAGACCTTTCTATTTTAATATCTAAACATTGGATATGTTATAGGACCTTGTAAAATAGAGATGGAAATATGAACCAACGTTACGATGTGTATAATATGGAATCCTAACTATACACTAAGTATTGAATAAATTTTATGAATGCAATCTATATAGATATGAATTCATTTAGTAACTATGCACCCATAATAACTTTGCATTCTATGATTAAAACCTTTGGAATGTATTACATAAACAAGTGTCGACTTTATACATGGAATATGCAAAGAATTAATATGTTGCAAGCCCTAACTGGTATTGAGATGTGATAAAGAACAGGCATTGAATGTTTAGCATGTTGGAAGGTTTTTGTAACAAGTCTAGCATTAATATCAGTTGCCTACAGTGTTGAGTGGATTTCCAAGTGGGTGCCATCGTGGCTGTAGTGCACGTGATAGTGATTCCGAATGCTACCATTGTGCCGAGTTGTACATTACTTTGATACTTGGTTGACAGGGTTGGCATCATGGTAGATGTGATATTAAATAAGAATTAATGCAGTGGTTACTCATTTCTCGACGTGCCTGGTTGGCAACACCTCCATCGTTGACCTCACTTGTTCTTGGGCTTTGGAATGAAACCCTAGTCTTTCGTTGTATGTATCGTTGAAGTGTTTCTTTGGCCTTTATTTAGCATGGTAGTGGTAGAATGGAGAGGCCAACAACCTGCTACAATGTAGGGTTTGGAAGTTAGGGTTTGGAGGACTCCTTCCTTGAGTTCAATCCTAGGACCTGTGGGAAAACTTGTTAATTCCAGTTCTAAGTCTTCTTGTAGAGCCAAACCACAAATGCAGACTTCGATGTTGTTTAAGTAGAAGTTATTCAGAGTTTTCTGTTGGTCTTTTGGAGTATAGTTTTGAACCAGATATCAGTTCTTTTGTATGAAGGCGACAGTGGTTCTTGGAATTTGAAACTCTTCTTCATTGCATTGGTTAGATAATTCTTACTGTGTTTGCTATTGGCGTCTCGGTCATGGGTGCTACATTAATCAGGTATTGATTGAACTATAATTATTTGCGCTACTTGATATAATTATTTGTATTTCTAGGAAAACTAGGTTTAACTTCTGAAAGATTTGAATGCAGATAATACTTTCATCAAAGGGATACGGGCTAGAGGCTCAGCAAAAGAAATTTTGCTCAATCATCAGTAAGCCTCAGTGGTTCTTAACCCTCATAGGTTCTCCTGGCACACTATGGTAAATGCTAAATGTTTGACGAGAGTCGGTACTGGTTCCTGGCAATGTTTCTGGCCAGTGTTTGTAATTTTTGTCTTTTTGAGAGCTAAAGATAAGTATTCCGGGGTTAGAATCCTCGGCTTGTCTTGATACTATGCTCTGCAACATTTTGTTGTACCTCTTGTTGAAAGAGTAAACTTGCTGCAGATGTATTTGTCACAGGGATGAACCCTCGGTCGAATTTAATGGAAGATACAGTGTTTTAATAATAGTTTTGTGCTAAGAATTAAATCATTTTCTGCGAAAGATAAAAGGTCCTGTACCACACTGTTTAATCCATTGTTGAAAAGTAAAATGAGGTTGAGTTTGTATTGAACATAACGTAATATAGTTTTGAATGTTTTCTATATTTATATAAACTGAAAGTTGGGCTAGGAAATAATGTATTGAAAAATTTTGGCCGATAGTCGTGGACTAGTTTCCTTCACAGTCGTGCGAACCTGATTTTGTGTTGTTTTTAAAATTGAAGTTCAGAAAGGTGAAGAGACTCGGTTTTGGTAATGGACCACCATTAGATAATATTGCAGTTGATATAAAACTCCCATGTGCATTTGTCTTGTAAAGATAATTATCGTAAAGGTGATAATTGAACAGTAGAATATGTTTGGTTTTGAAATTTAGATGTACTGATTTGACGTTTTCGTTTTTAAGCGTTGGACCCTGTCACGTCCCCATTTTGACCCCCTTCACATTAATTCGTAAATGATGTAAATATTGTAATTCGATCATGGTGAGGAGCTCAAGGCCAAGGCCCCACCATTGATTTAGCGTTTTATGTATCGGCAAGTGAAGAAATAGATGCCTATGGTTTTTGTGTTAGATAGGCACAATGTAAATAAGACATCATGTAAATACGAATTTTAATGAAATACCCACAACTAGCTATGCAATGCAACAAAGAGATGGGGGCATGATTCTACAAGGAATAGGGAGGGAAATTATTCAAACCCTTGATCCAATGGTGTTAATCCATGTGTCAATAAGGAAACCCATGAACTCTCAACTACCCATTTTGGGTTATGGACCCAATCATTTAATTCTTCCATAAATTGGTTGAGGCAGTTAATGCCTTGGGAATGAAGGAGTATGGCAGCCAATTTCGTGCATGGGCAAGCCATCAACTGGGAAAATCGTGTTTTTGCTTGTTGGGCAAGAAAACACCCTCGAAATGGGGCCCAAATCCATTCTGAACAGTCAGTCTCTACTCACTCATGCAGTTGGAGTTAGCTAGGTCTTTCCCTACACGTTTTTCATCCAAATCCTGCATCTTTCCATGCCAAGGAGTTCGTTTTTGCATATACAATAGCTTGGGAGAGAAGGGCCACGATTTGGGGACTGTATGGAGGTCGTTTTTGCCACAGAATGTCCAAGGACGTTTTTCTAAAAATGGATTTGGCTTCCCAGGGTTGTTCCCCATCTTCCAGTTTTGTTTTTGTATTTTCCCGTGTTTTTCTAAGTGAGTTGAAACCCCATATCATGCATCCCATTGTGGAAAATGTTTTCCTCATGCCCAGCAATTGTGGTTGCTGTTAAGTGCATCCCATTTTGGATTTGAACCTGTGAGCAAGAAACTTGGACTGGTAGTGGACAGAATTGGCTTGATAAACCTAGTGGAGGGAGTAACCTCTCAAAAAGATCAAGAGGGCTTTGGCTACTTTTCTATGCACACCCTGAGAGCACTAGAAAGGAAGGTATGGCTTGAGGGACTGTGTGGCAGTGAAGAGAATACTCCCTTGTGCTGGGTGTGTAGGCATTGTGAGTGCCAAGCTGAATAGATCTGGGAGGGGTATCCTTAGCTCTGTGGTTGAGCACACTAGCTTAGCAATTCTTCCTTTCCATTTCCTAGCAGCCTGATAAACCCAATTGTAGATTGGCTTGGCTCATCTTGGTGAATGCTTGGCTATGTGTGAGTCTATTGTTCCCTGGTTCCTTGTAGAGATCATGCCCAGCTCGGGGGTGGCAGTTGTATCAATAGGTTGATAAGCACAACTGGCCTATGGTTGGGTGGAACATTGCAGTTGCATAGCCAGTTGCTTGGGACTACTTTGTTTTAAGATAAGTACTCTCATTTGCTATTTCTGCAATGTCTATACTTAATGGCTATCATGACATGCTAAGTGTATGCTAGATAGTAACATGACTTTAATTCTGCTATGATTAATTACAATATGCCTATGACATGAACAGCTTGAATGTCTTGAATGCATGATGGATGTGTGATAGATTTCTAACCCTACTGTGTGTTAATTCTGCACATGTTTTACTTCTGCTGTGTTACCTTAGATTTCCACATTTGCATGCCTATCTTTTATGTTATGTGGACATTTTTAATTAGTGATTATAGGGCTAATTGCCTAGTTTTAGTATCACGATCCCCTCCATTGCATCGGTATGATGGGTGGGGGACGTGACAGAATGGTATCAGAGCTACTGGTTGCAGCATTGGGCCTCTATGGGCCAAACCCAATTACAGGCATCTCTGACAGAAAGAAAGTTTTCAAAATTTTCCTAAGAGTTTTTGAAAATTCATTTAAGTCTGTTTCGGAAAGAATTCCCGAATGTCTTCCGAAACTGCGGAAGCATTCGGCGAATTGCTCCGAAACTGTGGAAGCATTCCACGAGTTTTTCCGCAACGCGGAGGAGTTCGGGAAGTTGCCCCGAAACTGCGGAAGGAATTCCCTTCCGAAATTTGCGGAAGGAATTCTCTACCGAAATTGCGGAAGAGTTCCGCGAATTGCCCCACAACACGGAAAAATTCGGCGAACTGCTCCGAAAGCATAAAAAAAATTTAAGTGTTCGGCGTCAAAAAAAAGTTTTCGGAAGGAATTCTCTTCCAAAATTTGCGGAAGAGTTCCGCGAATCGCCCCGAAATTTCGAAAGGATTCCGCGAATCGTTCCTCAACGCGGAAGAGTTCGGCGAGTCATTCCGAAACTACGGAAGACTTCGGCGAATCGTTCCGCAACTGCGGAAGACTTCGGCGAATCGTTCCGCAATTTCGGAAGACTTCGGCAAATCGTTCCGCAATTTCGTAAGCATTTCGCAAGTCATTCCGCAAAACCGCCCGAAACCCCGGAAGCATTCCGCGCAACGGCGGAAGCATTCCGCAAAAGGATCCGAAACAGTGGAAGCCTTCGTCGAATGGCTCCGCAATTGCGGGAGCATTCGCCGAATGGCTCCGCAATTGCGGGAGCATTCGCCGAATGGATCCACAATTGCAGGAGCGTTTAGCGAACCGCCCCTCAACGGCGGCATAATTCCTAAAAAAAATAAAAAATAAAAAACGAGGGCTGCCCTCGACCCGCCTTGCCAAGGGGGAAAGCCCCCTTGACCCCCTTTTGTTTTCCCCCCTCATATGTCAATGATTATGAGAAAATCCTATGATTTGACAAATTGTCAATATAACATTATTTCCACGTGCATGAAGGTAAATTATGAATTTCCGAGAATATAATGCAACTAGCAATTGTGTTGATGAACACATTTTACAAAATCACAGTTACATCAGAGCAGCACTCTAGATAGTACAGTTGAAAAGTTTTGAATCTTGGTTGGGCCAAGAAAATCAACATCATAGATGATGCACAGGATCCCTATGAGCCTGAAACAGATGCCATGGGGGAGAACATACAGGTTGAGAATGCTGAAACAGAATCTAATGGGAGAAGAAATCAAGAGACCCCTCCAGATGTTGCAGCCACCATGAGAAGCCTAAGGGTGGAATTGCAAAGCTATAGGGAAGATAATGAAAGGATGATTAAAGCTCAGGAAGAACAAAATCAGCTGAATGCAGCCATGCTGCAGAGTTTAACAGACATCCAAAGGCAAATAAACTCTGGGCATCAGATATCAAATCCAGAAAGGGGTGGGAGTAGCTCTAGAAGAAATTCCCGTAAGAGGGCCAGTAGCCCAAGAAGAGTTTCTACAGACAGGACATATACTCCAGAAATATCTTCTAATGAATCATCTGACTCTGAAGAATCCATTGAGGGTTCAAGCTCTTCATCTCACATGAGTAAGAGGAAGAAGCACTACAAGAACAATTCACATGGGGAATTTAAGAAGGCAAAACCTCCTACATTTGACGGAGAGGTAAAATCTCGTCAAAAAGCTGAAGCTTGGTTCTTGGGATGAGAAAATATTTCCAAGTCCAAGACTACTCGGGAAATATGAAGGCAAGGGTTGCCATCTTCAACTTGAATGGAAGAGCATCTATATGGTGGGAACACATCAAGCAAGTGAAGAAGATCAACGCAAGGAAGATTGTGTGGAAGCAATTCAAGAAATACTTCAAGCAGAAGTACCTCTCTGACAGGTACTATGATGATAAGATCAAAGAATTCCATGAGCTGAGATTGGGACAATCGACCATGGAAGAATATGCAAACAAGTTCTTGGAGCTGCTGAGGTATGTCAGGTATATTCGAGATGATAAGGTGAAAATTCAGTGTTTCCTAAGTGGACTGCCCCAGTCATATAAAGATAGAATTGAGTTTGATGAACCTCGAACTCTAGAGGAGGCCATAAGAAAGGCCAAGTATTGCTTTGATCAAAACAAAAGCAAACCAGAATTCCATAAGGCATGGAAGGATAAGAAAAACGAAAATTTTGATCAAAGGAAGAAGGGGTTCAAGCCTCCTCAATTCAGGAATCAGCAAAGGCAGCCATCACAGGTTGTGACTAAGCCAACTAGGATGATAGGAGACAAACCAAGAGATCCAAAGGAGCCGAGAGAACCACTTCAATGTTGGGGCTGTGGAGGAGACCACATGCTTAGGAACTGTCCACATCGGAATGGGAATGAAAACCAAGTCCACAACATCCAAAGAGCTGAAACTGTGGGTCAAGTGGCGAGAACAATCCCTAGAATCTATGCAGCACTAGATGACCGCCAAGCAGATCATCAGTCAACTGTGGTCGAAGTTGAAGGTAAGATTGCTAGGCAATCTATTTCTATTTTGATTGATCCTGGATCTACTCACAGTTATATCACTCCTAGAATTGTTAAGATTTGTGCTTTCAAGAAATTAAAGCATTGTAAATCATGGTTAGTTCAACTAGCCACTCGAACCAGGAGAAAAGTTAGTGAAATAATAGAGAAATGTCCATTAGAGATGGATGGGCTATTCACTTATGTAGATCTAAATATTTTTCCACTTGGTTCCTATGATATTCTCATTGGAATGGATTGGTTAGAAGCACACAGGGTTAAACTTGACTGCTACAATACGACACTTGAATGCATGGACGAAGAAGGAAACCCGAGGGTTGTAAAAGGCATTCCAAAGGTGACTTCTGTTAGACAGATTTCAGCCATGTAGCTGAAGAAGTTCTGTAGGAAGGGATGTCAATTGTATGCAGCCCACATTTTAGAGGCAGCAGAGAATGAAACTCTTAAATTGGAGGACTATCAGGTATTGCAAGAATTCAAGGATGTTTTTCCCGACGAGATTCCAGGACTCCCTCCAAAGAGAGACATTGACTTTACAATTGAACTTGTGCCAGGAGCGGCACCAGTGTCTAAGACACCCTACAGGATGAGTACACCGGAATTGCTAGAATCAAAAATGCAACTACAAGAGTTGCTGGAAAAGAAATATATTAGGCCAAGTGTGTCCCCGTGGGGAGCACCTGTTCTATTTGTGAAAAAGAAAGATGGAACACTCAGGTTATGTATTGACTACAGGCAGTTGAACAAAGTCACGGTGAAGAACAAATACCCATTGCCCCGAATTGATGACCTTTTTTATCAAATGAGAGGAGCAAAGGTATTTTCAAAGATTGACTTGAGGTCTGGTTACCATCAAGTAAGAATCAAAGAAGAAGATATTCATAAGGCATCCTTTAGAACAAGGTATGGACACTATGAGTTTGTAGTGGTACCATTCGGTCTCACAAATGCACCAGCTACATTCATGTGTCTCATGAATAATGTTTTTAGCAAGTATTTGGACAAGTTTGTTCTTGTATTCCTAGATGACATTCTCATCTATTCTAAGAATGAAGAAGAGCATGAAGAACATTTGAGAATGACAATGCAATTACTAAGGGAGAATAAACTGTATGCAAAGTTGAGCAAATGTGACTTTAATAAAGATAGAATTCATTATTTGGGTCACATCATCTCCGACGAAGGAATATCTGTAGACCCTGAGAAGATTGAAGCCATTATGAATTGGTCAACTCCAAGGAATATGATTGATGTAAGATCTTTTATGGGCCTTGCTGGTTACTACAGGAGGTTTATCGAAGGATTCTCCAAGGTTGCAAACCCGATCACTTCTTTGCAAAAGAAGGGGGTAAAGTTTGAATGGTCACCAAGATGTGAGGAAAGTTTTCAACGGTTGAAGAATATTCTTACAAGTGCACCAATTTTGAAGATTGCAGACCCGGAAAAAGACTTTGTGGTGTGTACCGATGCATGCAATCAAGGACTTGGAGGAGTTCTTATGCAAGACAACCACGTGATATGCTATGAGTCAAGAAAGTTGAAGGAACATGAGAAGAACTACGCTACTCATGATATAGAACTCGCAGCCATAGTACATGCTTTAAAGATGTGGAGGCATTACTTAATGGGAAGAAAATTTGAGTTAAGGACAGACCATTGTGGTCTGAAATACTTGTTTGATCAGCCAACTTTAAATGCTAGGCAAGCTAGATGGTTGAAATTTTTGTGTGAATTTGATTTTGAAATCAAACACATAAAAGGGAAAGAAAACAAGGTGGCTGATACACTCAGCAGGAAGATACATGAAATGCATGTGGCAGCACTTAGTACTTTCCAACCAGGTTTGAGGCAGCAGATTGTTAACCATATGGTTGAAGATGCAGTGTATGAGCAGATAAAGGACAAATTGCAGCAGCAAAACCTTGAAAAGAAGTATGAAGACTATCATTTGGAATGAGACATAATTCTTACTTATAAGAATAGAGTCTATATTCCAAATGCGGCAGATTTAAGGAGGACCGTTATGGATGAAATCCATAAGGCTCCCTACTCTGGTCACCCAGGATATCAGAAAACAATTGCTACAGCAAGAAAATATTATTTCTGCCTAGGCATGAAGAAGGATGTCGCTGAATACATCTCTAAGTGTATGAAATGTTAGCAGGTGAAGGTTGAACACCAACACCCCGCAGGTTTATTGCATCCAATTCCAATTCCAGAATGGAAATGGGAAATAATCTCCATGGATTTTATTACAGGATTGCCAATGACTATGAGACAACATGAGTCCATCATGGTTGTGGTGGACAAGTTAACAAAGGCAGCACATTTCATACCAGTTAAGTCCACACATAAAGCCGATGCCATTGCAAATATTTTCATGAAGGAAATTTTCAGATTACATGGGTTGCCTAAGGCAATAATTTCTGACAGGGATACCAAGTTCAGTTCCAATTTTTGGAAAGGTCTCTTTGCAGATTTGGGTACACAGTTGAACTTTAGCACCGCGTACCATCCTCAAACAGACGGGCAAACAGAAAGAGTAAATCAGGTGCTTGAAGACATGCTTCGCATGTATGTAATGGACAAGCCATCCAAGTGGGAGGATTATCTACACCTGGTAGAGTTTGCATATAATAATGGGCAGCAAGAATCATTGGGAATGAGTCCATATGAGGCTTTGTACGGCAGAAGGTGTAGGACACCAGTGACTTGGGACAATCCAGTGAACCGAATTGTACTTGGGCCAGAATTGCTTAAGGAAATGGAACAAGAGGTTGCAAGGATCTGGTAAAATTTAAAAGTAGCCCAGGATAGACACAAAAGCTATGCAGATAAACACAGAATGCATAGGGAATTCAATGTTGGGGATCATTTGTATCTTAGAGTGAAATCAAGGAAGAGTTCCTTGAAGCTTGGGAGTTGTGCCACGCTATCACCTAGATATTGTGGGCCATTTGAAGTGCTTGAAAGAATAGGGTCAGTTGCATATAGACTTGCATTGCCTGCTAGCACTAAAGCTCATAATGTTTTTCATGTCTCTTTGCTTAAGAAATATGTACATGATCCTAACCATGTGATTAATTGGGATGTGATCCAGGTGGAACCTGAGGGAGAATTCCAAACCGATCCATTGCGCATCCTAGACAAGAAGGTGACATTGCTCCGGAACTGAGCCATCGGACAGGTAAAGGTGTAATGGAAGCACTACGGTCCCGATGAGGCTACATGGGAGCTGGAGGATGCCATGAGAGTGGCATATCCATTTTTGTTCAGTTTTGATGAGCACTGAGAATAGTGCTAATGTAAGGGGAGGGGTATGTCACGTCCCCATTTTGACCCCCTTCACATTAATTCGTAAATGATGTAAATATTGTAATTCGATCATGGTGAGGAGCTCAAGGCCAAGGCCCCACCATTGATTTAGCGTTTTATGTATCGGCAAGTGAAGAAATAGATGCCTATGGTTTTTGTGCTAGATAGGCACAATGTAAATAAGACATCATGTAAATACGAATTTTAATGAAATACCCACAACTAGCTATGCAATGCAACAAAGAGATGGGAGCATGATTCTACAAGGAATAGGGAGGAAAATTATTCAGACCCTTGAGCCAATGGTGTTAATCCATGTGTCAATAAGGAAACCCATGAACTCTCAACTACCCATTTTGGGTTATGGACCCAATCATTTAATTCTTCCATAAATTGGTTGAGGCAGTTAATGCCTTGGGAATGAAGGAGTATGGCAGCCAATTTCGTGCATGGGAAAGCCATCAACTGGGAAAATCGTGTTTTTGCTTGTTGGGCAAGAAAACACCCTCGAAATGGGGCCCAAAGCCATTCTGAACAGTCAGTCTCTACTCACTCATGCAGTTGGAGTTAGCTGGGTCTTTCCCTACACGTTTTTCATCCAAATCCTGCATCTTTCCATGCCGGGGAGTTCGTTTTTGCATATACAATAGCTTGGGAGAGAAGGGCCACGATTTGGGGACTGTATGGAGGTCGTTTTTGCCCCAGAATGTCCAAGGACGTTTTTCTAAAAACGGATTTGGCTTCCCAGGGTTGTTCCCCATCTTCCAGTTTCGTTTTTGTGTTTTCCCACGTTTTTCTAAGTGAGTTGAAACCCCATCTCATGCATCCCACTGTGGAAAACGTTTTCCTCATGCCCAGCAATTGTGGTTGTTGTTAAGTGCATCCCATTTTGGATTTGAACTTGTGAGCAAGAAACTTGGACTGGTAGTGGACAGAATTGGCTTGATAAACCTAGTGGAGGGAGTAACCTCTCAAAAAGATCAAGAGGGCTTTGGCTACTTTTCTATGCACACCCTGAGAGCACTAGAAAGGAAGGTATGGATTGAGGGACTGTGTGGCAGTGAAGAGAATACTCCCTTGTGCTGGGTGTGTAGGAATTGTGAGTGCCAAGCTGAATAGATCTGGGAGGGGTATCCTTAGCTCTGTGGTTGAGCACACTAGCTTAGAAATTCTTCCTTTCCATTTCCTAGCAGCCTGATAAACCCAATTGTAGATTGGCTTGGCTCATCTTGGTGAATGCTTGGCTATGTGTGAGTCTGTTGTTCCCTGGTTCCTTGTAGAGATCATGCCCATCTCGGGGGTGGCAGTTGTATCAAGAGGTTGATAAGCACAACTGGCCTATGGTTGGGTGGAACGTTGCAGTTGCATAGCCAGTTGCTTGGGACTACTTTGTTTTAAGATAAGTACTCTCATTTGCTATTTCTGCAATGTCTATACTTAATGGCTATCATGACATGCTAAGTGTATGCTAGATAGTAACATGACTTTAATTCTGCTATGATTAATTACAATATGCCTATGACATGAACAACTTGAATGTTTTGAATGCATGATGGACGTGTGATAGATTTCTAACCCTGCTGTGTGTTCATTCTGCACATGTTTTACTTCTGCTGTGTTACCTTAGATTTCCACATTTGCATGCTTGTCTTTTATGTTATGTGGACATTTTTAATTAGTGATTATAGGGCTAATTGCCCAGTTTTAGTATCACGATCCCCTCCATTGCACCGGTATGATGGGTGGGGGACGTGACAGACCCTTAATAGGATGTATGATAATCTTAGGGTTTTGAATGATCGAACCTATAAATGTCTGCAAACTCTATTATTGTTGAAATTAGTCTTATAGAATGATAAGACTCTGGAAAATAAAATTGAGAATAATTCTATTCTGCAAAAGTTGAAATGTATCAGATTGTTTTAAATAATGGAAAAATGTTAAGTTTAAACCATGGATGTTTGATGAAAGAAATGAAATGAAAAATATAATACTATACTGTTTAAAATAGGAAAGTAAAAGAATGCATAACATTTTCTCCTGAACAAAAATAAACGATTTAAGATACAAGAAAAACCCTAGGTTGTTGCAGAGATGACATGTTACTTAATTTCTATATTGCAGAGGCTACTATAATGCCTACATTATGATATGTTGAGTATAAATTATGAATCTAAGAATATTGTTTGTATTACAGAATATACTAATAAGGAAAGTTAAAGATATACAACAACATTATTCTATTCATTCATCTGACAATCTGTCTATCAAATCATCTATCTTAAATTTTTCCTTCTCTATACTAGAGTACTATGCAGAGGACAGCATGGAAAAAATACAGAGAAGATATTTAGTCAATCATCTCACTTACTCAACCAACATTATACAAAATCATACTTAGGTCAGAAAATGAAACAATTACTTATGTATGCTATTAACTGTAATTGTTACATCTACAAATGCAAAAAATCATATAACTGAAAATAAACAGGACAGAACAGTAGAACCTGGTGAATGTAGAAGAAACAAACAGCCCAAGGGGCCTGTTCCACCCAACCTATTCCTAAAGACAGCCAAATTACTTGCCTTGGGACCCCTGAGCTTGTTCACTGAACCACTAGGAAGAAGAACCTGTAAAAGCTTTAGGTCATGCACTTGCAGCAGCAATTTGGATCATTCAGCCCTATAGACTTAGCAGTCAAAGAGACCTACACCAGCACCTCTAGTTCCCTTCTCAAAATATTGTCAGCAGCCTCACAATGCACTTCCACTTAACCTCCCTATTTGAATCTCTCAGTGATCACCTGATACACTTGAGGAATTATTTCTGCAGAAAATAATGTAGAGCTCCCTGCCCAATTTGAATTGCCTTATCTAGGCTGCCTAGGCCTTTTATTGGTTAACCTGGTCATTAATGAGCTAACAGCTCTCTTCCACCCACCTGGGGGATAATGCCACAAATTTAGGGGCAGTTGTCCCATAACCAACAGCTAGTGGTGGAGTGCAAATACTGACACCCGTCCCATGCCTTCTAACAGCTTCCATTCCTCCTAGTGGGTTAGTGAACACTTATTTAACAGTTCCCTTGAGTGTTTGTCTCCTGTTTTAATTTATTAAATAATAATAATATGTCATTACAATCATCCTTGACCAGATTTGGTCATAATTACAAAACTTTGTAATTATAATTTTAACATAATGTTTTTGCAATAAATAGTCTCAAAATTTGGGTAGGTGACATGACTCTCAAGATGTGAAGAAAGTTTATGGTGGTGAATTCATTAACTAGGCACTTTAGGATATGATGGATTTTAGAAGCAGGGATCTTGCGATTTGTGATCAAATTCCGAGCATCTCTAATAACCAACATTGAGTCCCCGAAGACTATTAGGTCTGTGAAGCCCTCGTCCCTTGCAATCTCCAAGCATTTTATTAAAGATAACCATTATGTGCTATTATTTGTCCTTCTTCCGAGTCCCCAAGCATAGTCTTTCTTTTTATTTCCTTCCAAGTCATACAAGACTCCACCCGCACCTGCCAACCCTACATTTTCACTTTAAACTTCACCATCACAAAGATCACAAATTTTTGTTAACCCTAAAATTTCTTGTTATTTTAAAAATGTTGATAACTATTACTAAAAATTCAATGATATAATCTTTAATATATTACTAAAAATTCAATGATATAATCTTTGATCAATATTTTCAATGTCTACATTTCATTTTTTACTACACCTCAAATATCATGTTGCACACACTTTGTAGAATCTCAACGACTTAAATTACTCTATTACATTTTAACATTTAATTAGATCTATTTTATCTTTCCTTATAATTCTATACATTATATAAGAAGAAAAAACTATAATTTCCTATACATTATAAGAAAGAAAACTAAATATTACATTTTAACATTTAATTAGATCTATTTTATCTTTCCTTGTAATTCTATACATTATATAAGAAAAAAAACTATAATTTCCTATACATTATAAGAAAGAAAACTAAATAAGATGAAAATATTCATAAAATACACCAATAAGAAGTAAAAACGAAACTGGAAGACTATAAAACAATAAATTAGTCTAGTCCTGAAGTAAACCAATAACAAGAAAATAATATGCACGAGAAGTTGTTACAACATAGACTTTATAATAATAATAAAATTCATTATTTTTATTTATTTTAATTATTAAGATGTTACCTAATCACATTAAAATAAAATTTAAGCTACTTGCACATAATGGCATTTAAAAGATGTTTAATATACTTGCACCCAATCACTTTAAAAAAATGTTTATGCCACTTGCACCGAAAGACATTCAATGATATATAATCTCGCAAACAGGCACCTACTCGCGGACGGAAAGACATAAGAAATACCGACACGTGTGTATATTAAAAATAAAATAAATAAATAAATAATCAACATTTTGTGTCCTAGCCATGGTTGGGAAAGACCGACAATCTTAATAAATTAAAACTAGCATATCTTCAAAGTCGGGGAAATGAAACATCGAGAAGAACTTCAATATGTTGTAAAATGAGAGAAAGTTAGGTGTATATAGACAATATATTTTTATGTGTTTGTAGCTATGATTCTAGTTAGCATATGATGGTAGGTCTTTGATTTGGAAGCATATTTTGGCTATGTATTTCAAGATAGCGTAATGTGAGAGCACTGGTTGGCAATCCACATATCATCGTCATGTTTGAAGTATGATCGGATTGTGGATGTTTATACGAGCATCATTGCGTATTGGGTGATATGTTTTTTTACCCTTTTCATACCTGATGATTCATGTTGTACCTTCCAAGGGAATTTATATCTGCATTCAAGTGTATTCCCTTTACTACATAGACAACATGTCCCCTTCTTCTGTCTAACCAAATCTACATAGTTGACTCACCGACGAGGGGTACACATGCCTAACAAAGTCTTGCAGCCATATGCCCATTTACATTGTGGTTAAACCCAACTCTCATACAATTTCCTAGATTATAATGTGTTGATCACTTCTTCTTCGTCGTCTACTTCCATGTGCGTGTTTCGCTTACCACGTGCCTCTTTCCTTAATGCATTTCCTACTTCTCTTTGCAAACACGAGCTTCATCTCCCTTCTCACAAAGTAACAAGTCGTCTCCATCCATTCCCATTAAATTATAAAATCATAATAGATCATGCATCACATGCTTATGCTCCAAAGCAAACTCAATATATTGAGGTCTAAACCATATCGGATTAAATTAACCATAAGGAACCCCAACACATAGATACAATCTTAGATCTACACATGATCCACTTAACTTAAATAAAAACGTTTCATAAAAACGTTTCCTCATGTGGATCGATTTACATAATTATTATTCTTCACTAAACTTCTCAAGCAACTACCTTCATGTGAAATGATTGATATACGTTGATGATCATCATTTTCCACTTTTTTAAAATATAATGATTTCCATAAACACATATCAACCATTTATAAAAATGTCAATTAAAGTCATATAAGAAAATTTATGTTTTATAATTTAAAAAATATTTTAAATTTTTATAATATTTAAATTAACATATAATAAGAAAGAGTTTCAATTCATTTTAATTTAAATAAGTTGGATTCAAATTTGTTAATATATGTGGTTAAGACAATGGAGTGAAACAACTTTTGACGAGTCTCTCTAAACTATATGTAACAACTACTACCAATAAGGGAAATCCATTATGTAACAACTACTACCAATAAGGGAAATCCATTATGACATATAAAATAAAGATAGATAATGAAGGGAAGAGAATGATAGAAAATTCTAACCTCATAAATGATTGTATACCTTCTATGCCATATTTAGACTCATGACTTAGCCATTAAAGGGATTTTTTTAAGTGTTTTAAATTGAGTTTTACTATTAAATTTTTCTATCTTATCTTTAAAACTAAAATCAAACACAATGCTAGAAATAGTAGCCTACCCTACATATACTAAGAATTTTACAAAAGGAATACTATAAAAAAGCTTTTATTACACAGGGTGCAACTTCTACACTGTTGTTTTCTCTCTTTTCCTCTTTCTATTATAATTGATATAATTTATAGACACTGAAAATTATATTTTCTACATATACACAATTTTCTCTCATTTCACAACCTATCAAAGTTCTCTTTGACGTTACATTTCTATCCGCAGCTTATCAATGCATGCCCCTTGTCCCCGTCGTCTAATTCGATCATTGATGTAGTTGAAGAAAACCAGTCTCGTTTTGGAGAAGATAAACAGGTTGATTGAAGTATATATTGGATCACATGGAATAATATATTCCATTATATCCAAGGAAAAAAAATATATTCCATTATATATTGGATTAATATGATTAAATGGCATACATATGCAAGATATATTGAATTTAAAGCAATATTGTTGGTGCATAATGCTTATCTTAAACAATTTTCAAGAAACAAATTCAAAAAAGATGCACATTCAATCATCCTTTATATCTGAATGTGTTTGATGACGGTCAACTAAATCAGGTTGAACAAAAACATAATCCACACATAATGTTGAAACTATGTCCAATATATTGGCAAACTGCAAAAGTCTACACTCTATGAATCCCAGAATTACTAAACGTTGTTGGTACCGCTTTGAGTAATACCACATTAGACAATACATGCATACAAAATTTCACTTATGTGTACCCTTGGATATATCAAGTCCCCTGAGAAACTTAAACACTCTAGAATATTACTCTATAGTACCTTGACAGTCTAATAGTATGGTTAAGGGAACGATTGATCATCCTAAGTTATTCTTCTAAGAGATTGGGCCAAGTAATATTGTTGGACCTTGCAAGTATATGAAAGGGCTATAGAACCTAATAGTCCCTTGTCTTCAAGGCCCTGGAAATATTATCATCTGTGACCAAAAGTGAAAACCCTCCATCTTTGCAATTGAAAGGAATTTGGTAATTTGGTAATCCTAGTGAATCTATGACAGGTATAGTAGTTGATGAAATTGAAAGGAAAACTCTCTTGCAAGTACTAATTTAAGCAATAAATAGTTAATAGTTTAAATAATTTAAAAACTATAACTAAAGTTGAGGTAATATTCAACTAATCAATTTGTTATCAAGAGATTAAACGATTAATATTGTTATGGATTTGAGTGCCGATTGTTCATGTAAATTTGGGGCATTAATACTTTTACTTATATGTTTCACTTTTCTCTAAGATTTAGCCTAAATTGAATAAATTGTGTGCGCATGTAAATACAAGTTTTTACATTACACAATAAATATTATTAACTAATAGAAGGTAATAACATTTGAAACAATTAACTAAAAAGGTTAACCAGTTCTAAGTCATTTTATTTTTTAAGTTAAAAATCTATTTGAAATTTACAAATAGAATTATGAATATTCAAATGCTTATATAAGTTTGTACATTAAATAGTACAGATCCTTTTTAAAATATTATTGACTAAAAGATAATCACATTTAAAACAATTAACTAAATAGTACAGATCCTTTTAAAATATTATTGACTAAAAGATAATCACATTTGAAACAATTAACTAAGAGGGTCAAGGAGTCCCCAAGTCATTCTTTTAAATAAAAAAGTTAAAAATTCCTTTGAAATTGAATAGAATTACAATTTATATAAGTTTTTACATTACACAGTATATATCACTTTTA
Organism: Larix kaempferi; assembly: GCA_027924585.1. Classification (NCBI taxonomy): domain Eukaryota; kingdom Viridiplantae; phylum Streptophyta; class Pinopsida; order Pinales; family Pinaceae; genus Larix; species Larix kaempferi. Next base: position 4,497,200 of record BSBM01000131.1, read on the forward strand.
AAATATTATTGACTAATAAAAGGTAATACAATTAACTAAGAAGTCCAAGCAGTCCAAAGTCATTTTTTTAAAGTTAAAAATTCATTTGAAATTTACACATAGAATTACAAATATTCAAACACAAGTCATTTCTTTCTTTTTAAAGTTAAAATTCATTTGAAATTTACACATAGAATTACAAATATTCAAACAAGTCATTTCTTTCTTTTTAAAGTTAAAAATTCATTTGAAATTTACACATAGAATTACAAATATTCAAACGCTTATATAGAACCTCTAGCCTATATAGAAAAATACACAATCCATCAAATATCCGCACAAGGATTTCTAAATGAGATCTTGCAAAATTACGCAACCGACCATACCCTCCCAACGAACAATGGTAGGGTAATGATTTCTCTTTCGATTAACTATTGTTGTTGCTTCATACATATGGCTTTAGTAGGGCCCTGGTTTCGCTGATATCATAAGAAGTATTGGGAGCTTACTAACTTCAAGTGCGTAATTCCTAGTTGTCGCATAAATTAATGTATTTATATAAGAAAGTAATGGTATGTTATTTAATTAGTCATTGTAATGTAAAGTTTGTTTTTGAATGAAAAGTTTTACGAGATTATTAGATTTAATTGGATATAACAACATTTTGTTAGTGTATTAAGAAAGTGTGTCTATTTTGAGTCACAACTTGATGTATTTATATATTATTGTTTAATGTTGAATAGTTCACTTAAATATTATTTTGATGTGTGAAAAAACTATGTTTATTTATCCATTCCTCTACATGATATCATATAGAGATCGGACTTGACTCCATAGGGGGAGGGCCCAAGTTAATGAAAGCGTATGATGTATTTATATATTATTGTTTAATGTTGAATAGTTCACTTAAATATTATTTTGATGTGTGAAAAAACTATGTTTATTTATCCATTCCTCTACATGATATCATATAGAGATCGGACTTGACTCCATAGGGGGAGGGCCCAAGTTAATGAAAGCGTATGAGATGTATTTTTCCATTCCTCTACATGATATCATAAAGAGATCGGACTTTGACTCCATAGGGGGAGGGCCCAAGTTAATGAAAGCGTATGAGATGTCATTATAGGAGTAGTTTAGTGTAGATAAGAGATAGGGATTGTACATGGACATAAAAAGTGGGTTTTGAGCATGTTCTTAGTTTGTTTTGATGTAATCATAAGGATTTTTCGATAAACATGGATGCAGCTAAAGCTTGAGCAAGGCTATCTGATAAAGATGTACAAAATTTTGACATAAATCATTAGAATTTGATATAAGTTTTTCAATCAAATTGGCTAATCAACATTAAAATTTTATTTTAAGTCGCCGCCGATTGATAAATTTCGATTCTAGGCAGGGGTTAAAATTGATGCCCTTTTTTGAATTTTTACCCGTAAAATACAGGTTGACGTGGAATAAACACGTCAGCTGTGAAGTTTAAATAATTTCGGGGATCGTCAATGTGACAGGCACATTTAAAATTTCTCGTATTTAATTTTTATTGTTTTTATTATATTTATTGTGACTAGTGCTACTCGGTTGGATTTCCATTAATGCAGATATTTAAATTTTATTCTGACTGGGGTTAGCTAGTTGTATTTCCATTAATGCAGGTGGAACGGATGATAAAAAGAATTGGCTGGGGATTTTGGTGAATGAACATTAATGGGGTTGGGTGCAGCGGAGTGGAGCACGAGGTTGGAGGTGGCGCTACAAATTGTTCACCAATCTAGGTTGACATTTGTTTGAATGGAGCATTCTGGTTAAGATATAAGCGGCTCTGACATTACATAATCGAATCACGCTAGGTCTGTGCTAGGCTCCTTTCCCTCTTTGCACACTAGAGAGATCAAGCCGTGGCAACACATCCGGCTTTCGATTAGAACCTTCCATGTTGGCTCCGCCATCTAGCTCCTCGTCCACTGGAAGAGGCCCGGTCTAAGCCCGGTTTCTTTCGTTTTTAGGACTCGACTTGATACAATTCTCCTCTTCCAACTTATTTCAGCCCGTAGCAGCTCCAGAAAAGCTTATTCAATCATATTCTCTGATATTTGAACAGCCAATCTCAAGCCTTGGGCATTCATCTGCAGAAAAACCGTTTTCATTTTCTTCAGCATTCCCAAAGAAAAACGCTTCATTCTTGTACATTGACGAGCTCAAGCCAACAAACATGGATTCATGGCTCTGGCAAAAAGGATCGTTCTGAATCTCGAGACTTGTGGAGCTCTGCTCGCAGGTCTAAAGCCTTAGGAGAGTGGAAGCCCTGGCAACCTACCTACCCTTTGGTATGCCTGCTATCTCTGTAATATTTGTATTAAATGTCAATATACATGTTATTCTCTTATTTGTATTAAATGTCAATATACTTGTTATTCTCTTGCTTAGATGAGTGCGAATTTTAAGGTCTGGTTTTTGTTTTTTCTGGTTCCTTCATATAGTTAAAACTTTAATAGTAAAGTTACACTGGGTTTTGAATTTTGTCCTTATCCATTTTTTAATGAATGTTATAAATTCTGGACATTTTGTTTATAGTTGGGAAGGCCATGGAAATCTATGGTTATCATTGTTGTACATGTTTACAACATAAAGAATAACAATTGAATGCCAAAGAAAATAGGGGAACTTGTGGACTGTGGTATACACTGAAGAAACCAGAAATGGTTTTTGATTTTTTATAACCATTCACTTGGCGTTGTTCTGGAAATCTATGGTTATCATTGTTATACATGTTTACAACATAAAGAATAACAATTGAATGCCAAAAAAATAGGGGAACTTGTGGACCATGGTATACACTCTGAAGAAACCAGAGATGGTTTTTGAATTTTCATAATCATTCACTTGAAGTTGTTCTGAATAATACTTATATTTAAAACAGTTTTTTTGGTTTTTCAAAACAGTGTTTTTGGTTTTTCAAAATTTAATTTATATTGTCAAATATTAATTTTGGTTTACAATCAATTTTTTTTATTGGTATTAAGAATAAATATTTTGTTTTTTCAAAATTTATTTATTGTTGTATTATTATGTTGTCAAATACTAATTTTAGTTCACAATCAATTTAGTATTTTGGTTACAATCAATTTTTTTTATTATTAGTAAAAATAAATGTTAAACATCATATGAAGGCCAATTTTGTAAAAATAACCGTCATAAGTTTTTTCACTGATGGGTAAGGGCACCCGTCAAATTTAACCCTTGATTATAGGCATATGACAAATTTCGGATTTGACAATCAATTATAAGTATTGTACACAGTTGATGTGCACCAAAAAGGAGATTGAGCTACCATTACATCATCAAAATTGGGCCCTAAGCGTGCTCCAAAGATCTCCATGTGCGAAGCCTAAGAGTGGATTGTTGTGAGAGCTTTTATCATCACATCAATTGATGTGATGACAAGCCAAACAAAAATGTTGATTTATACAAATGCTTAGTACAAGAGTCATAAGAATTCTATTGCTTCTTACAATGTAGTCATCTACTTTATTGCGTGGGCCTCTAAGGGGAGCCTATCACCATTTTAAATATATGTTGGGCAACGTGTTGCAGAGTTAAATCAAATGCCTTTCCTGTGGAGAAGATGTCGATTGAGGTGCTGTGAAATAGAGCTAGTGACTCATGCGTTGCAAGAGAAAGGAAGTCTACAAAGACGAAAAAGAGGTGATTGTCATTGGAGAAAGTGACAAGCTTTTGAAAAGCCCAATGTATGAATTAGCTTCAAAATTGGTGAAGCTTTTGGTGTTGGAACGTGGCTTAGAGTTAAAAGGCAGCATTAAGCTTCTCCAAAAGTGCAGCTAGTCTGGTGTGGAGACACATGACGAGCACAATGAGAATGGATAATTCACAATATTAAAATGCAGCCTTACGTTAAGGTAAATGCAATTTTCTGTGTTGTTTATGTTGTTCTTCAAAGAATGTTATCTTTAATATTTTGTTGAGATTTACAAACAACTTGTCTTTTAGCATAGTTGTCAAATTCCAACTAAAACCATTATTTGGAATCTTTTGGTGTTGACAAATATTGCATGTTACATGATAACAACCAACCATATTATGGGTATTTTGATTTGGGTGAATTGTAAACAGATGATCACATGATATGAAGATACTAAAGGCAAGAAAGTCTTATCCAATTTTGAATATTGGGATCATAGTTAGATTATTAAATTTAGTGTTGTTTGTACCTTGGTGTAGAATCGATGGATTTGTAAAATGTCTTTTGGATTCAATGATGTTAAGATATTTATTGAGATTAGCTAATTCAATAGGGAAGTGTAGTGGTTTTATTAAAATTAGTTATTTTAATTATAGATAAATTTGAAAATACAAGATAAATATTGAACAATGATGTTGAAAATATATAGGTCGAAAATGTAGATGAAAAGCGCAAGTATGTGAATCAGTGCTGACGAACAAGAAGGTATATGGGTTTGGTCCTATATATTATTATCTCTTGTTGATATTTTGTATCCATGTATGGCAACTTTGCCATATGAAAGTCATTCCCCAATGTATTTGGTAAGGTGTGTTGTCGCTGAAAGCAAAATTTAGCTATGCATTTTGTTACTTCTAAATATTCTTTGATAGAACAATATTTGAACAATGTTGTGCCATTAGTCATCATTTGCATATGCATAGAGCGTAGGATTGACTTAGATACATCCCATATCTATTAAAGTATTTTCCTAAATAACTCGCAAGCATCATTTTCAAGTACCTAGGTGTCTTGATAAGATGGAAATGTGTCCATAGGATAGTCAATTGTTTAGTGTTTACAATCAAGTTGATGTTAGGCCCTAGACCACAATAGGTTCCTAGCAATCTATGCAGTACCAGTGTTCATCTGAAAGGTACGATTGGTTCACAACGAGTACGTTGTTTAAGATGACAATTCTAAAAGTGAATAGAGGAGTATGTACATCTTCATTTAGAGATGAAAGCGAGTTGCTTAGGTGATAACTATTGGTTGGTTATTGTGGCAATTAAAGACACAATAAAGTTGCATTTTTCTCACTAGAGATGCCAAGGGATGATGGTAGACTTAATTATGAGTTGGAATGATAGGATTACAATAGGGTGGATGTGATATTTTCTAAATGCAAGTGTGCAATGGATAGTTTTCCTTGTATTTTACCTCATGTTTTTACTTGGGAGAAGTCGAGCATTATCATAAAAGATTCTCCCTGGTCTCTCCATGAGACATAGTATATAAATGGTAATGTCCCTATATATATGTAACGTGTAAAGGGCATATAGTCGTAATACCTAGATAGGCATGCATACCCCTTTGTCGTTTGTTCTTGATGATTTAGATAACTTGTTCGATAACCTTTGTGATGGAGTTGATAAACACTAGTGGACTATGTGTCGGATGGATGCTTTAGGAGTGGACCATGTTGGTTGTGGACTCTAGGATGTCTAGTAGGCCTAAAAATTGAAAGATTTTATACATTCAAGGGGAATTTATCAAGATGTTGAATGAACTATATACCTGGAGGACATCCTACGAGACCAAGGGTTGTAGCAATTAGATATTCTACATTCCAATGGATGGTTGTTCCTTTATATGGTGTTTGATTATTTGGTGATGTCTACATTATTCAGGTACTAGATCGGACCATATATAGACTTGGTTGATCTTGAGATTCTTAAACTCATGTTTGAGAATTTGATGTATTTGATGAAGATGAGAGTTTAGTAATCGTTAAGGGGGGTTGCTAGAACAAGTAACTCTTGCTTGTGTCATTAATTAATGTGTGGTTCATGATCATATGTGAAGGTAGTGGTTTGCTAATGTATTGGTCATTATAATGTATTGTTTGTCTTTACTTAAATAGTTTAATTATAAGTTTTAAGAGATTGTTAAATCTAGTAGGATATAAGAAATTCTCTCCAACTAATTGACTTATATTTTGTCGTGTGATCAAATACTAAGATAATATATATCCAAACATAACTATGTAACATTCTTTATTGTTGAATAAACCACTCAAACATAACTTTGATATGGAAGAAATCGATTTCAGCCAACTCTTTGCTGAGCCTTCTATCGGAAAACTTGGAGGAAGCGAAATAAATCAGCTGCTAAGAATTCGTATATGAAAGACCTGCCCATTTTTCAAAAATCAAAAGAGGAAAATATGATATACTAAATTTCATTTTCACACTCTCCTTGGTATCATGACCACCGATATTTTCCACTGTATTTGGCAAAAGGGTGATAAAAACAGTGATAAAAGCATATGGATTTTTTTAACTTTTGAAAGATAAAATCTATTGAGTCTAAGTTAAGTATGATACAGAAAACTTTGATATTTTTCATTTAATTATAAAACAGAGGATTTAGTGATTTAAAAAAGATCGGCCCACATATTATCCGACCACACAAGTGATTTCATTCAACACAATAATCCTTTCGAAACAAATAGAAAATCCATTTAAATATAAATGATGATTACTCCGAATTCCCAAATATCAATTACATATCAATAGTTGAGACACAGACCAATTTTTCCACTGTTAACCGTGTCTTGTTTCCTACATCGATTTTCTAACATTACAAATGAAATCCCATTGTTAAATTTCTTGTTTAAAATAAACCAGTGATATTTTAATTTTTAATTATTATAATATTTATATATATATAATTCTAGAGGTTTGAAGATTTAGGACTATCTTGAAGATGTCACCGAATAATGTTAGCTTCTTTCTTTTGGATCACTAGAGGATTTGTCATGCCCATTTTTCGTAGTTTTAGGAAGGACATAGGGTTTCATCGCAATTTTTTCGTATGATAATCTTTGGGATGACTAGCGTACAGGGGGAGCATAGCCCCTCCGCCACTGCCAAATACAAAGAAATGTCAAGGGGCTTCCAAATCAACCGCAAATACAGCTAGAATCAGAGGAGAGGGTTCACTATGCTTTGTTTCAAAAGAAGAAAATATCTTATTTTAAATATTTTTAATTTGTTTCTTTTCTTTTTATAACAATAAATATTTATTTAATTTTTTTTATTTATTTTCTATATATATTTTATAAAAGAAGGTATTAAATAGATACATTTAGAACATTTTCTTTTCTCTTCCCTTTATAAAAGAAAATATTGTATTTATTTAAAAAAAAAACTTTTTATTTTCATTCTTTTTTTTCTTTGAAATAATTAATATATATATATTTCCATTAATTATAAAAAGAAAAGAACATTGACTTTTCCAATTTTCAATTTCCTTCCTTAACCATAAACGCATAATCATAATCATAATAATAATAATAATAAATTACTGAATAATTTATTATTAAATTTTTTAGAATTTCCACATGTATATTATTTAATTATGCATGCATGAATAATTTTATTTTTCTATTTTTTTTGTCTAAGTACCTCTTTGGCGGGCCCTTCCGACATTTTCATTTCCTTCTTTTTATGGGGAGTATTGCGTAGCAATCAGGAATCTTTACCTCAACCTTCCTAAATCATTTTCATCATTTCCATTTCACACAATAATTTTCAAAGCAAAAAAAAACCACGATCTAAGTTTTATAAACCGAGTCACCTCAAACCAGTGCCCTCAATAGTCAAATCAGTCATAAGTCTCATATAGTCTAATCAATCATAAGTCTCAAAATAGTCTCATCAATCATAGGTGCTAAGGTGGGCATTACAGTTTCAAAACAACCATCGACTCAAGGGCTTCCCAACCATGGCTTTTGCATCCCAAAATCTGTCAATATCCTTGCTCTAATAGTGAATTCTACGAAAATAAAAGGGAAGATACAACATATGGCAGACCATGCTCTAATTGGAAATTTTATCAGCATCTGGCCATTCGAGAAAGCCTTAATATGGTGGATTAACACCACCTGGAAGACGAAGGGTCACTTCGATCTTCTGTTAGGCTCAAAGGGTTTCTTCATAGTGGTTTTCTTTAATGTTGAAGACCAAGAGAGGATCTTTGATGGTGGACCTTATTTTTACTATTCGGCGGGCCTCTACCTCAGAGTATGGAGGGATTATTTCAATCCAAATAAGGAAGATTTATCCATCGCCCCTGTATGCATTCGGTTGTACTCGTTTCCTATCGAATACTAGGATCCTGAGATATTAAACGCTATAGGAAATGCTCTTGGACAATTTGTGAATATCTCAGACCTTGTCAAACAAGGAAGGTATGTATCTTATGCATGAATCTGTGTCTAAATGAATATTTCAAAAGATCTCTCGGAGGGGATAAACCTTATACTGGAAGACTCGGAGTGGTTTCAAACCCTCGACTATGAGCATATCCTCTGATGCCGTCGTTTCCATGCGCATGGACATATGTATAGGGACTTCCCTCTTACTCTGTTATCGGAGAAAACCTCTAACAAATCCAAGGATGCAACAAATACGGAAGGGTTTGTAAAGGTTTCTAACAGAAAGAGGACAGGCAAAAAGCATATTAGTCCAGACTTAAACAAGAAAGAGAACACTTCTAATAGTTTTGCGGTTTTGGAACAACTAAACCCTGACTCAATGACTCCCTTTGTGGATCAGCAGATTCAACCTAATGTATTGGAGCCTTCAGTCCCCGATTCAGGAGACACCAATAAGACCTATACACAACCTGAAAATCCACCAAAAGGGAAAAAGATGGAAGAGGATGGAGATGAAATGGAAATGGGGGATTTGGATCTGGATGGTATTGAAGAAGCCTGTAGGAAGAAGGATGTCCATTCTATTCCATCCAAACAACTCCAACTTCTAAAAGAGGTTATCCTTAAAGTCAAACCTACTCCAGGGCTTGGCATTGGACCCTTAAAGCTTAAAGAAACCAAACGTAAACTTAAGGAGGGAGGAACGAAGAGGGCCAAAAAGACTAACCGGGAATGGATTGGAGAAGTTGGGGCTCAGCTTGTGGATTCAAGACAGTACCCCATGATTTAGGAGGCCTTACTCACTGCGAGATATCTTTCCTAATGAATATTCTATCCTGGAATATTCGGGGGTCCAATGGCCCTCAAAATATTGAAATCTATGAAAAGGAAGATCTTAATGGAGAACCCGTCTATAGTCTTTTTATAAGAAACTAAATGTTCTAAGAAACAACTGAAAGTTAAGGTTAGGAATTTTTGGAGGGACAGTCAGATTATGGTGCTTGACGCAGTTGGACAAGCAGGTGGCCTCGTGATCCTTTGGGACCCCAGACATATCCATGTAGACAATTTTGTTTCAACGAATTTTAGTATGTCGGTTGAGTTCCACATCCTGGGAACTATCGCTCAAGGAATCACTATGAATGTTGATGGTCCTAGCATCCATCCACATAAGAAACACTTCCTCACTACTTTGAATAGACTGCGGGAGGATTTTGTAGGGAAACAGTGGATTATTGGAGGTGATTTCAACATGATCCGCAATCTCACAAAGAAAAAAGGAGGCAGGAGATTTCTAACTCAAGAGAGTAATTTGTTTGATGAATTTATTGAGTCTAGTCACCTGGTAGATATAGGTATGGGTAGTGGTGACCTTACTTGGAACAATAGAAGGGGAGGGGAAAATCAAGTAGCAGCCTAACTTGACAGGTTCCTAATCTCTGAGTGCATTATGTTGTTTGGAGGGGCTCTGGTTTCACAGTCACTCCCAGCAGGGTGCTCAGACCACTGGACGATTAATCTAGTATGGAGCAACATAGGGATCAAGGCGAAAAGGTCGTTTTGTTTTGATAAGTTTTGGATAACGCATCCTGAATTTCAAGCCCAAATGGAGACCTAGTGGCAGTCATTGATTTCCCCCTAGGGTACAAGGATGTATCAATTCCAACAGAAATTGAAATTTCTCAAAGTAAAACTGAAAACTTGGAATAAAGAAGTCTTTGGTAATGTTTTTCACGAAAAATCCAAGTGAGAGAAACAAATGGAAGAAATCCAAAAAAACATTATGACAGAGGGCCTTATAGAGGATCTCCGTCACAGAGAAAAGTTTGTTTCAGAGCAACTCAACGAACGGGAAAAGCAAGGGGAAATCCTCTGGAAACAAAATTCGCGCAACCATTGGTTGAAGTATGGGGACAGGAATACCAAATTCTTTCACTGATCAACCATTCAACATAGGAATCATAACCGTATAATCAATCTGAGAACTCAAGATGACAGGTTTTGGATACGCCATTGAACAAGAATTGACCTCCCACTTTAAATCTATGCTTACTGAACCAAATACTGACAGGGTTGAGGCTATCATGGAAATACAAAGGTTCATCCCCAGGATGGTCACAACATAGCAAAACGAGATGTTGATAAGGTAGGTAGCTATGCAGGAAGTGGAGGAAGCAATAAACCAAATGGAAGATAGAAAATCCCTAGGTCCTGATGGCTTCACTACAAAAAAAATTCACCATTTTTGGGATCTGATTAAGCATGAAGTCTGGGAAGTTGTGGAGGAATCCAGGAGAATGCAGGGAGTTCTACTGGCTCTTAACTCCACCTTTCTAACTCTGGTGCCTAAAACTGCAATGGCTGACAGCCCAGGTATGTTCATACCTATAGCTCTATGCAATATTATCTATAAAATTATAACTAAAGTTCTAGATAACAGTCTTAAACCACTTCTTCCTTCACTGATCTCTCCAGAACAATCGGGGTTCGTGGCAGGGAGACAAATTTTGGATGGGATCATGTTAGCCCAAGAAGTTTTACACTCCCTCAAAGTGACTAAAAAGGTAGGAATGATGTTGAAACTCGGTCTTTCAAAAGCTTATGATAAGCTCAATTGGGAATTTATGAAGGAGATAATGACCTCCTTTGGTTTTGGAGATAGTTGGGTTCAATGGATAGGAAATCTGACTTCGCCGGCGTTCTTCTCCATTCTTATTAACGGAAACACTTCGGTTGATTTTATACCATCGCGGGGTATCAGACAGGGAAATCCCCTATCCCCTTTCATTTTTGTTTTGATGACTGAAGGTCTAGGTCATCTTGTCTCCCATATGGTGAACCAACAAACCCTCAAAGGCCTTTGTTTTCAACCTTACGAAAAACCTTTGACTCATCAACAATTCGTGGATGACACACTCCTCATGGGTCATTCATCGGTGCAAGACGCTAGGCAGCTGAAGAAAGGCTTAAACATATTCCTCAAAGCTTCTGGGCTTACCATTAATGTCTTATTTTTCAACACCCCTCCTATCACTCAAAGAAATATCCTTCGTATTTTGGGCTTCCAACGGAACTCCCTTCCATTCAAATAGCTTGGAGCCCCCCTAGCAGTCTCTGTTTTAAAAAAGGTTTCATGGGAAGAGCTTCTAAACAAAATGAAGGAGAAAATGTCGGGTTGGGCCTTACGAAATCTAAATTTCCCTGGCATACTGGTTCTGGTGAAGTTTGTCTTACAGGAAATGCTGTTGTATTTGTTCTCAGTTTTTGCAGCTCCAAAATCAGTGATAAAAGAAATTCGCAGTATCCAAAGATCCTTCATATGGGGTAGCACAGCGAATCATCGTAAACGGCCCCTAGTGGACTGGGAGACTCTCTGTCAGCAAAACAAAGATGGGGTCTAGGCTTGCGTGATTTTGAAAGAATCAACAAAGTCTGTTGGGAAAAAGTATGGTGGAGATGGATCACCCATACTGATGAACCTTGGGCAAGTTTCTGGAGCAGTAAATACACTCTGGAAGTACCACATCAAAACCTGATCAGAATTGATGGACCAGAAGTGGGATCCCATATTTGGAAGATGGCGTGAGCTGGGAGGACTTTAATACAAGAGCACAACTTCCTTTTAAACCATATCTCCTGCGGTGCTCCATACATTCGCTCCATATTACTGTAACTTTTGTTTCCTTCTGTGTGCTCTTTGTTTCTCATCTCTGAGCAGGCATTGGGAGGAAGGGAAAGAGGACCATGTATCAAAGAGGCCGACCGGCGAGGGTGGGTCTGGAAGAACGGGGGGGTCCTACTCGTGATCAATGGTGAGCGGCAGCCATGGCCATTTTCTTTCGCAGGATGGTGCCGCAGGAAACCCAGAAAGAAATCGAAGAAATTGAGCATAATTTATGGTTGCGAGTGGGAGAGGAAGATCCCTCACCAAAGGTGGCAGCAATGTTAGACTGGATCCAAGATCCCGGGAACACTAGAGGTAGAATGTCTTTGTATAACCGCGTGCTGGTTATGTATTGGGTCACAAGGACTATGGTAGCAAGAGCCATGGGGGGCACGACTGATTTCCTATCCCATTCTCAAATATTCAAAGACCATGATGAGGACTCCAGGTTTATGCACATGAAACTGGATGCGATTGTTGAACATCTCGGCGTCTCCCACCTGTCGAGTCTATAAACAAAGGCCCCTGGTGGAGGGACAACTTCCATAAGGGCGGTCAAAGCTCATATGCCAACGACGAACTTGGAGCAAAAGGTTTCTAAACAATATGATGAAAATCTACTCTCTGGTTAACACTGGGCTTTCGAATGTTATCTGGTGGTTTGTTGTCTTTTCCATTGCTAGTATAATATGTCAGTCTTATTTTCAAAACTATGCCCATATATCGGGTCGACTAGTTACTTTTGTTCTGTTCGTTATTAGTATTTTGGATTGGTGGCCCAATGTTATGTATTTCAGAATGGACTCCCAGGAATGGGATCTTCATAGTCTGATAAGGTCATTTTCTGTGTTGGACTATTTGGTTGTCTACTCTATATCAATCTTAGGGGTTGACAGCAGTTATGAGAATTTTGCCATATGGAGAATACTTGATCAGGTATTTGTTTCTGATATGTACTGCAAGAAGGTGTATGATGTAAAATTTTTGCCCATATATAATATATAAAGTTCTCCTTTTTTGCCTAAAATATATATATAATTCAAGATATTATTAATATTTACTTTTATCTTTTAATAATTGTGAAATTTAGTTTCATAAAAACTTATAAATTGATTTTTTTTAAATAAAAATTAAAAATTATTTAAAAATATATATAAAATATAAAATATAAAATACAAATATTTTTTTATGTAAATAAAAACAAAATAGACTATAAAATAAAAACTCACTACTTCTCATTTAATGGATATTTTATATAGACAAATCTCATTGGTGGATTCCACTTGAATATAATTTTAGGCAATGATAAAGGTTTACTAATGTCCATTCTATAGATTTTTAATTCAAAAATTTAAACAAAATTTTGATAATTTAAAATATATATATATAAATGATATTTTTAAATATAAATAATAATAAAACATTGAAACAAACACCACTATAAAATAAAAACACATTATCTCTCAATTGACTTTTATATAAACGTATCATTGGTGGATTCAATTTGAAATTAAATTATAAGGAATAACAAAGGAAGGCTTTAATTAGCGATATCCATTATAGATTCTTAATCTAAGTTTTTAAATAAAATATTATAATTGTTTTTAAGATAAAATGTAATATATAAAAATATTTAAAAAATAATAATATAAATAAAAAATAAAACAATATACACTAAAACACACTACTTCTCTCATTCAAGATGGATGGATGATTTATACAAACACGCATCATTTCATTCAAGATGGATAGATTATTTATATAAGCACACATCATGAGTAGTGTGTTTATATCCATCTTGAATTAACCCATCGCTTGTCTTATTTTCCTGCAATTTAAGAAGATATCAAAATATACGTGTTATGAAGTAATTCAAAAAATATTTTTGAAGCAAATTTTAAAACTTTTTTTTCCAGAAGAAAAAGAGTCTCTTGCTATTCATTTATGAATCAAAAAAACTACACAGTGGAGCATGTCCATATGACAAATTCTCTTCATCTGAGTTACATTCATCCATCACTTGTTAGAATCATATCAACTCTCTAAAAACTCAATGAATTTTACTTAGATATCCGAATCAAAACCATAGATACCATATGCCTTTGTTTTAAAACAAAAAACCACATAAGTTTTACAAGTCCCAACACTAAAAACAACAAACCATCAAAAAACTGCGTATTTATATACTAATATATATAACCGAATAAACATAGAAAAGGAAAACCAAAAAAAAGGGGATGAAGAATCAGTATAAGAATGTTTCCTTTTCCTCCACGAGTTGATTCTTCTGAAAGTGGCAGATCGGAGCCTTTCCTTCACTCAGTAGAAGACCCTTTTTAGATAAAGTATCTGCCCTTTTGTTGAAGACCCTACTAACATGGCTAAATCTCAATGTAGTAAAGGAATTTTGAAGTGTCAAAATCCTTTTTTTCCAATAAGATAAGGCTGGAACTTGTAGCCGATGTTTACCAAAAGCCCAATTGATAATAGCAGTTGAGTCTCCCATAATATCCACCCTATGAATCCCAAAGGAGTTGGCCAATGTTAAAATACCCTATAAAGCAAGTAGCTCGGATCTAGAGTTATTTCCAACACCACAGCCAAAAAACATCTCCACATGATGATCCTGGTTCAGGATCAAGAAGCAACCTACATCACAATACTCCTACTGCGCAGCACCGTCAAACATACCAACTGGATTATCGTAACATATAACAGGATAAACCAGAACTATGCTCAATACAGGAGGCGATTTTATCTAATCATCCAGCATAAAAGATTTAACAAAATGGCAAAACTATTGAATGTGTAAGATTTATCCTCAAATAATACTGAATTCCTCAATCTCCAAATACCCCATATAAAGCACAAAGGGAAAGAAATATGATACCGATGTCTGTGGTGCCAATCTTTTAAACAAAGAGCCAAAGTGTCCCCCTACCAACTCCTAGATAATCTAAAATAATAGGCAATCTCATCCCAAAGCTGCTGAGTAACTGAACATTTTGTGAACAAATGATCACAGGATTCTTATGCACTAAAGCATAAAAAGCAAACAGACGGCCCAATACCTCCATGTATTATGAATCAAACACCAGTAATAATCCTATTATTGAAAGCCAATCACAGAAAAAGTTTGATTTTACCAAGTATATCCCACTGCCAAAGAGGAGTGTGCCACCATTTAGAATGTGGAACCCTAGAATCCTCAGCAATAGCCATATATGTTGATTCAGCAGTAGCCGAACCATCACCGCCACTAAAGTCCCAAATAAGTGAATCCAACCCATCAGTCAAATAAAGCCAGCATGATTCAACCCAGTAATATAAAAATCCCAAGATGTAATTCCCAAGCCGACAGCCAATAGTTCACCATCTTGTTTTCATCGTATTCTTTTTTAACCTTATTTAAGAAATGAATCCCCTTGCCATTTATAATCTGAATTGTCTCCATGGATAGGGTACATGATAAAGAATTCCCAAGAATCCTATCCAGTCCCACCCTACCTGATAGCCATTGCCCACCAACCAAGATAACCTACATAGTATAACAGGAGAAACAACCACCAACCCAGACCATACAACAGAGCAATTACCTCTTTTCTTCACACCAACGCGGATCCATCCAATCACCAAATCAAGGTATATGTATTTTGTCACGGATAATCTTCCCCAAAGCCCCTCATCCATAACACCCCGCCAAAGGCTTTTTGCATGTAATGCCCTGTAGACCCAAAACAAATTGTGTATACCCCAACCCAAAGGACTTTGGAGTTGAAATACAATCCCAAGATGCTAAGTGGCAACCGCGGTAGAAAAGTATGCCCTTTCAAAGAAAATTAAAAAATAATTCACTCTGGAGCAAATTTTAAAACTTACTAAGAGCTCACATCTTCCTTGAAAAGGAAAAGAAAAATCACTCGTTATCTACTTCTTAATTACTTCTTTTAAACTTTAAGTTGTTTTGTTCACTCGTCTACTTCTTAATTACTTCTTTTAAACTTTAAGTTGTTTTGTATATGCTGTTTTGACTCTAGTTTGAAGCAAGTTTAGATAGCCTATAGTCTCTCAGCTCATTTATATATTAGTCCTAACGATGCTCTGAATAAGAAGTATTCCTAGGTAGTCTACACTACCGAATTTTTAAACAGTTATTAAAAATTAAAATTCAATAACATAAATTTTGGTAATTTTTTCAATATCAAAATTTCATTTTTTTTATTGCAAAATATTTACATTTCCAAAATATCTACAATCTCAACAATTTATATCTACATTTCCAAATTTCATTTTTTACCATAAATATATCAAATATCATGTTGTATACACACTTTGAAAAATCTCAACAATTTATATTTCTATGATATCAAATATCATGTTGTACACACACTTGGAAAAATCTCAACAATTTATATCTCTCTTATATCAAATATCATGTTGTACGCACACTTTGAAAAATCTCAACAATTGAGAACATGTTTAAATTACTATTTTACATTCCATATTATCTATCTTTCCTTATAATTTTCTTTTTTTTAATTGTGTACATTATGAAAATACACTAAATTATTGGAAAAAAATATTAAACCAAGAATAGATATTCATAAAATACACTTATCAGAAGTAAGAATAAATAACTAAAATGAAAAACTATAAAACAAGAAGAAAATAGTCCTAAAGTAAAACCAATAACAAGAAAATATTAGGAGTCCGCTAAAAACAAAAATATTTAAAACCAATAACAAGAAAATATTAGGAGTCCGCTAAAAACAAAAATATTAATATAAAGCACCCATAACAAGAAAATAACAAATTTAAGGTGGTTAAAACATTGTAAGAAGTTAGAAGCGTTATACTCGTTATTTTTATTATTAAGATGTTACCTAATGACATTAAAATAAGATTTAAGCTACTTGCACCTAACCACATTTAAAAGATGTGGAAGCTACTTGCACCCAATCACTTTAAAAAAATGTACATGCCACTTGCACGGAAAGACATTCAATAAAATATTATCTCGCAAACAGCCACATACTCTCGAAGACATGAGAAAGGAGCAGTATAAGGGCAAGTGTTCAAATTACAATTTCGGTGATTTTGATCGTTTTAAAATCAGGCATTTAATTTAAGATAGGTTAACAGAATTGCTAAACTTACAAAATTGAGTCCTTTTAAAATCAGGCATTTAATTTAAAATAAACCAACACAATTGCTAAAATTACAAAAAATAGACCAACACAATTGTTAAAATTACAAAAAATAGACCAACACAATTATTAAAATTACAAAATTGCAGAATTGGAATTTTTAACTGATTTTTTGTTAAAATATCCCTAGAAAACAGGGGAGTTTAAGTTGTCTTTTATCCTACTCCTTGAGAAACACCAACATCGTATGTATATATAAAATAGAATAAAAGGAAATACCGACATCATGTGTATATATAAAATAAAATAAATAAACAAAGAGGGGCGTTTTAATTGTCTTTTATCTTACTATATGAGAAATACCGACATCGTGTGTATATATAAAATAAAATAAATAAACAATCAACTTTCTGTATCCCATCCATGGTCGGGAAAGACCGACCACCGTAATAAATTAAATAAAAATTAATAATTAAACACGCTTCTTTATCCCATCCATGGTCGGGAAAGACCGACCACCGTAATAAATTAAATAATAATTAATAATTAAACATACTCTTCTTTAGGATGAATTTAAGGTGACATTATCAAAATCAAACTATGGAGATTTTGATTTCACGCTATCAAAAGAGTGCCGTATTCTCACAACTTTTAAAAACATTTGTGATATAATCATATACCCTTCTATTAAATATATGTTTTAAAAGTCATGGTGTATATTTAAAAAACAAAACTAATGCTAGTTTATTTATATAAATGCTGATTTTAAAAATACAAATACAGAGAAAAACAACTACACCTACAAGCTTCAGCCTGTGCAGAAAAATTCAAGATCCGTCAAAATGATCTGCACAAGGATTTTGAAACGAAGTTGTGCAAAACGACGCAACTGAAGTTTCCCTCTGAACGAACAACGGCAGCTTAAGGATTTCTGTATCAACTCCCCTGCTGCTGCTTCGTAGAGATGGCTTAATTAGGCGCCCGGTTTGGCTGATACCATGCAATTAAATCTTATGCATTGCGACAGAGTGAACGAGATCTCCACTGAGCCGTTTCATTCATATGTACAAATGTAGAATCTACTACATCGCTTAGTCCAAGACATCTTGGAAGAATACAAGACCAGGTTCTTCGCTTGAAAAAATATGGAAGAAACCTTGGCATCGCAGAAGAGGGCTTGAAGATCTACTATGTGACCTCAGCACCCGGGAAGACTACGACACAATAGATACAGCCCGCTTAATCCAAACCTAGCAGGCGTCTCAGATCCCTTGTTGCAAATCTATCGATTTCGGCCGACTCTTCGCCGGATTTCTTAGTCGAAAACTTGGGGAAAGGCAAACAACTCGGAGAAGGAGAATTCGTATACGCGGGACCAGCCCATTTTTCCGAAATCTGAACAGGAAAATTGTGTTTCTTGATGCCGTTACCTCTCTCGCTGTTGAGTCCCGGCAACTTTGGCGCACTCGGCGGAGACGCTGCTTTGGATTCCTTCGACGAAGCGGACCTCGATGTCGGGGTTCGATTCTTGGTAACACTTGTCCGATCTGGCCCCAGGGTTTCTGTCGAGCTTAGAACTGAAGACCCCGTCTTCTTGATTTCCAGCTGACTTGGCTCATTAGTATTAGGCTTTAATGCCTGTCCTCGCTTCAGAATAGTAACTTGTCCCATTAATACAATATTTTTGGCCGGCTCTTTGTCTATGTCCAGCTTGGGCTCTTTCCTCAAACCCTGTTCATCACCATGGCCGGATTTGCAGTTACTGCTTTTAACAATTCTGTTGACCGCGCCCCTCTTTACAACCTCAAGCTGAAAAGATTCTTCCTGGGGTTTGGGCTTCAAGGGCCGTTTCTTCTCAGGGTTTCCCCCCTTGATCTTAGGCTTCTGAGCAGAAGAACCATGTCTGTGACCATTTTTCTTCTTGGACTGCACATGTTCGGGGGATTTCTTCCCGTACTGGTGGACTTGCGCGTGCTGATACATCATACCCATGAAATGGTCACTCCGATAACCCTGATAATGAGCCAGATAATCCCGCGCAGGTAGAACTTCGGCACCCATATCTAACCAGGTTCTCCAAACCAAACTGAAACCTCTGAAATATTTACAGAAGGCGGCTTTAAAGCATGACAAGATTAGAGCATGACGAGAAGAGGAAGAAGCTTTAAAGCATGACAAATATTCCTAGAGCAAGAGGAAGCTTTAAAGCATGACAAACGCCGGTGGCCAAAAACGTGTGCTCGAAAATACTCGGAATTCCTAACCGTCCCGACGATCTTTCGATGAAAACCCTTGGAAGTATCCCGGTAACTCGTTACTCCACCCACGTTTTATAGATATTTTTTTACATTGGAGAAAAACCGACATAAAGCACCGTCACGTCGGCCGCGTTACTTAATTATTATTAATTTTTTATGGAATTTTTTAATAATGGTTTTTTAAATTTGGACGGAGCATTATTGATAAGTGTCACGGATGTTAAGTTAAAGAAAAGGTAGTATGACGGAAGACGGCGCCACGTGTCCAGGGTGGGCTCTTCATTAAAGTGGCGTGAAGCTTCGTACGTGCAAGGCTTTTCATCCTGTCCCTGTTATGATGGTTAAAGTGGAAAGACATGGCTGGTTTTGCTCAGAAACCGTCAAACCGCCCAGCTTTATGTCAAATCAAGTCTAAGCAAAACTTTATTGTTGTACTCCATTCACTTTTTCTTCTTTACGGTGGTTTCCTGTGCAAAGCGCGTGTTTTTTTCGAAGAAAAAACTGTTATTTATATGCTCTCTGTGTAGTTGATTTTGATATAGGATTGTTCTTCCTCCACCCAAAATATAAAGTAAGGGAATGATTTACAAAGTCTGTTTTTTAAATCATATAGTTAAAAAGTGCTTTGTGCTTTTAGTACAATTCGGAGTGTGTTTCCATATTGCATTTTAGTAAATGTAAATTTGGATTTTTTTTATTAGAATTTGCATTTTGGATTTTTTTTTTTGGAATTTGAAATGAAAGAGTATTTTGCATTCAAAATGTACTTTATATTATATGATTATAGAGAATTGTGCATGTATGGTTTTCAGGGATGGAAAACAATCAAGCACTTAAAATTTCAGAATTTGATAATTGTAACTTAAAAATTTATGTCAAGTTTTTCCGAAGTTATACTGGAAAATTCAAATTTTTAACAAAATTATATTGGAATTTTAACTATGGAACTTTGATCTTATAGTTTTAACTCATTTTAAGAAGATCTAGATTATAGAAATTTAAAAAAAAATTGAGTGGATCACCGTAGAACTTTACCTACCCACAAAAAATGCACTCATTGGAATGAAGTTGTCCATTGGAAATATCTAGTTTGTCCACTTTGCAACTCACTCCTTACTTGACGGCAAAAAAAATTACACTCATTGGAAAGATTGAAATTGTCCATTTTTTAACGATGTAGTCTAAATATTCTACATTTTCACCATTTTATGAGTATATTTTTTGTCATCACATATATTAGCTATGAAAATCATATAATCTTAATACCATGAAATATATTTGAAGGTGCTGAATTTATTATAAACACTTGTAAATTTAGATTTTACCAAAAAAAATACATAATTCCAACAAAAATCCACTTAAAAACTCAAAACATAAAATAAATAAACTACTCCTTTTTTAATTCACTCTATAAAAAATCTCTTATTAAAAATACACCTAACCTAAACTAAACTTAATTTCCCACTTTCAACTAACTACCCAATTTCTTACCAAAATTAATGATTTACATATCCAAAATAACACACGGAAACTTATTGATAGAAAAAGAAGCCAAGTGTTTGGTAGTGTGCGTAATTCAAATAAAATGTATAAAAATTTGACGCGTCACAATTGATGTGTTATAAAATATGAAAAAATATAAACAGCATAAAGTCATCTTTAACTCAAAATCTTTAATGTGACGAGAGTTTTACATTTAAGGTTTAAAACTCCTTTTCTAAATTTAAGGTTAAAAATATCTCATAGTCATAAGTTCCACATTCATATGCAGTTATTTTTTTACAGAAGTTAAAAAACTTCTTGTTATTAAAGGGATGAATCAAAGAAGTTATAATAATACCGCGAAAGTTTACTGGTAAATCAGTCAATACATATGATCAGACCTTAACATGGATCAAGCTATAATAGGCAAAAATACAATAGTTCAATAAGTTCGAATGACGAATGGACAATTCTGAAACTAAAACCATTAAAGAGGAAAGATGATATCCAAAATTTCCCCAGCCAACAAAAGAAGTTCAATAAAGTCTCAGCCGAGAGTCTTCGATGAGAGTACTGTCTTGGAAACCACGAATATGTGCCCACCCCTCATACAGACTGAGTCCAGCTTTAGAAAGAGAATCAACTTTCTCATTGTAATTCCGAGTGATATGAGAAAAATGAACAGCCTCAAATCCCCCTATCAGATTCCGAATATGTTTTTGCCAATGTATAAGTAGTGGAATCTGCAGTCGGTGTTTGCCTTTGAGCCAATTGATAATGACAGAGGAGTCCCCAGTAAGGTGAATTGTCGAAAGCTCCTTACTCTTGGCAGTCACCAGCGCTCCCCAACAGGCGAGAAGTTCAGCCCGAGTATTTGTACCAACACCACATCCCAAACTTAACTCAAAATGCAAACCATGATCAGACAATAAGTATGCTCCAACACCACATTTTCCACCCTATTCCGCTCCATCAAAATAGACCACTGGTGTGTGAGCGTGGAATAAAGGAGGCCGAATATTCACCACCTGGGTCTTTGTTATATCCATTGTAGCACCCGTAGTGAAACTAGTAATATATCTGACAACTCCCACCATAGAAAAAATGGTGTCCCCAAGAAGGATGGAGCACCGATACCTCCACAGTCTCCAAATAAAAACTGACGGGAATGAAATAACCTTGCGCTGATGCTGATGCCAGTAATGAAGATTTTCCTCCAGAGTGCCAATAACCCACTGTCCCATAAGCTGATATTGATATGAAATGACATCCCACAAATGTATTGTCACCGAGCACTGTGCAAACAGATGGTCCACTGTCTCAGAAGCTACGTTCATATGCAACTAACTACCTAACTTTTGACCAAAATCAAATTAATTTTAATCATTTTCATATCCAAAATAGCATACAAAAGAAGCAAGTGTAAGGTAGTATGTGTAATGCCAATAAAATGTATGAAAATTTTACATACGAATACAGTAAACATAGCATTATTATTAAACTAATTAAATATTCATATAAAATGTGTAAACAAGATAAACCTATGATAAAAGTGTTGTATCAACTGTTCTCAAAACTATGCAAGAGTTGAACCCTCGTCCTAAAGCTCGAAGGTCTTTTTATTACAAAAATGCGTAATCAAAACTAAATACTAAAATTAAATTAAGTCTAAACTCAATCAGAACTAAGCCTTCATTCTTGGAACGCTGGATATAACTAGCAGTTCGATTAGGATCTCGAAATGTCTTGGTGAATAGTGTAACTGCCCCTTCTATCAGTTGTACATCCCTTCATTAATCTCTGAGACTACTAGTATTAGTGAACTCTGGTAGCAATCATGCAACAGTGGTTCACAAATCGGTCTTCAAAATAGGGAAAATGTTGGAGCTTGACTTTAGCTTCTGACGTGATTCTCTGCAATCCACATTCACATCCTAATACCATGCATTAAATTACTCTTTTAACCAAACTAAAGTAAATTGATCAAAAGAAAGATAAACACTTCTATCATCATCATTCTACTCATAAATACATAATCAACCTTGAAATATTCAACCAAACTCTTGAAATTATACTTCTTAGATTATATAATTAGGTTTTGGATATGTCTTTTTCCTATCAAAACTGGGACTCATCATCCTCCCCAATTGAAGGGATTGCACACCCCTGTGCAATTGATCACTATGGCATTATGGAATCCCCCTTTTAATGTTTGCTTCCCTTCCATCGTAGGTAACAATTCTTGGAAACTCCCCCTGTTTATAATACCCCAAAATATGTTCCACTTGCTCCCATTTTGCTCTTTCTACTTCTTCATCAATCTCTTCAATGTTCTTGAAAGGGAGTATGAGAGGTGGATTTAACTTAAGACTAATCCATTCAAGGCATTTTCTTGTTAGAGTTTGCTTATACAATTGAGCCTTAAAGAGGGCAATTTTCATACCATTTGGGGAGTGAGGTTCCTTCTTCCCCTGTTCAAGGGACAACCTATTCCATCTGTCTGCATTCTCTTCGATGGCATCAGTTTGTATCCCCCTTAGAATATGATCACAACAGGATATAACTTGATGTTGCTTTTATTGCAAAATAGGAATGAGGTCCTGGTCAATAGTTAGGGTTTGATGACTCTGAATGATAACATCAAGATGGGGAGTCTTGGTTTTGATCCACAAACTAGTCGTTCATTCCTCTGAATGGTACAAATCTACATCCTGAGCTCTGTCAACCTCGCTGGTCAACCAAGAACACAAACCCCTTAGCTATACATCCCCTACATAAGGGTTTGGGGACCACTTGTAGGGCCAAGGAAGAATGAGGTTATACACATATAACTCACTCAATAAGTCTTTTTCTTCCTTGGTACTATCCTGGCAGGGTTCAATAAAATATTTTAGAGTTATGATGCGGTATGGAATCTGTTTCTTAAGCCGATATAGCTAGTATCTACACCATCTTCCCCTTAAAAATACTACATAAACTTTTGATGGGGGTCGACAACCGATGATTTTTTCAAAGACTTGAGTACTCTTGCTCAGGATACCTTCCAAATCCTCTACCTTCTGACCCTTATCTTCTATGTCCCCCTTATATAATTCTACTTCTTGTTGAAGTTCTGTGCTCCTCTGTTCTAATTTCTTTTGAATATTTGTATACTGAGTTTTCAGAAATTGTATCTTCTCCCTCAACAGAGATACTTCATTGGTTAGTGCTTTGTTGTCACCTCAGAGAGTGTCCATTGAAGACTGCGTCATTGCTTTCAATTGTGTCAATTCATCCTTAACTAATGTTAGTTCCCTCATTGTATTCTGGAGTTGGATTCTCTTTGTTACTGCCTCCTCTTCCCTTGGTGACTACACCATTTCTTCTATGGCATCTATCTCAATTGGGATGGTCTCTTCAGAATTATCATTATAACTCGTTTCCTTCCTAGCTTTGCTATGTTGCTCCCTTGAATCAAAAGCATATGCTCTTAATTCCCTCTTAGTATACTCATATTCAAAGGCAGAATAAGCCTTTGATTTATTGGAAGTAGGAGACTCATGCTTCTTCATCCCCGCCAAGGTGCTTATGACAACGTCGTCATCGTCTTCTTACTCTAGTTGGATATTTCTCTTCCTTTTTTCTTTTGTAGTGGATGAATACATTTCTTTCTTTTTGCTCTATTGAGTTGAGTGGGGATCCATGACTGAATTTCGGGGTATCTTTTTATTTGTCTCTGAGGCAGACATAGGTACCAATCCTGGGGTTATCATTAAGTGAACATCCTCTACTGAAATCTTGATGAACGCCTCCTAGGATAATTGAGGAATCTATTGTTGCAGTTTTGTCTTAATAATCAATTTAATGAAACAATGGTGGGTAAGGCATCAATCTTTCCCTGCCTCACCCTCTTAGACATCTCCCACAAAGAACACAACGAGAAGTAAGGGACACTGATATTTTCTTATGGATTGAGGTGGGACCTATACCTTAACAGAGCTAACTGTCTAAAGTGAAACACATGAATTTGACTAAGGTGGCCAGTGCAAGTAATATACTTAAGGACCTGAGCTACTATCTCCTTCCAGGGACTAGGCATAGTTTCCCTTTTCACTCCATTCATATATTCCTCATACATCTCCTTCTCCTTGAATAATTCTTTCCTCGCAAGATTCGTCGGCTCCTTCTCATCTTTAGTCCATGGCTGTCTCGGAGGGATTCTAGTGTATCTTACCATTTGGTCTTCATCGAGGTAAATCCTTAAACCCTTTACCCTAGTAACAAACTCATTATATTTTAATTGCTTCATATTCCTAGCAAATTCAAAGGTGGTTCCAGGTCCTATCCATCCATCTGATCAAAATAAGTCATCCACCTAACATTTTGGAATATCTCCAGCATTTATGGATTCCTCTGTATCTCAAATGTGTTTTATGGCTCGCTTTGTTTGAACCCAATCGTCATATTTTCTATCCCTACTAACCGTGGTTTTCACAGAATATCAGATTGATGTACAAACTTATAGCTCTAGGTAGAGAAAAAATTTGAAAGAGAATTTTTTCTTTCTTGAATTTATCCAAGAATTGATACAAACCCTTAGTTGTTACTTTCATTGTGGTGCAGCTTAACCTCCTTCTTTCTTTGCTCTACAACCCATGCCAATGGCTTCCAAATATTTAACTTGATTCAAAAGTTTTGAACTTGTCAACCTTCCTTTCTTAACAGTCTTCCCTTCTCATACCATAATGATTTTCGCACATGCTCCTCTTCTAATTATTTGTCTGGAGGGTGGTGGCCTTCCTTGAAATGACACGCCCTTGTAATTTGACCATATTTTTGTAGATTTGAACTGATGTTGCTCATACCCTTTTATGGAAATCATTATTCCGTTGGTCATTCTAATATCATGCCTCGTGATGACACAATTTTCCCTCTCGGAACTGTAGTTTGATGACCTCAGCAGAATTATGTTTTTGTTTGGTGTGTATTTGGAGACTGACTAGATATTCAAGAGATAGATATGACTAAGACAGAAACACATACCTTATTTTGTTGAGTCAGAGTAATTTTGTCCTTTTTTATTTGATATGCGTGTGGATTTGGAGGTAGTGTTCGTGCTGTAGGTTGTAGGCGTCCTTGTTGTATGGTCTTGGTTAGTGGACAATAGTTTTCAGGGTTTGCTTGTTTGATTGCTTTTTCTTCTTTAGGGATGGTGGATCACTTGATGAACTTGAAAGGCTCGCTTCATATATTTGGCAGGCTCACTTGATAAAATTGGCAGGCTCGCTTGATAAATTTAGCAGGCTTGCTTGATAAACTTGGCAGGCTCGCTTGATAAATTTAGCAGGCTTGCTTGATAAACTTGGCAGGCTCGCTTGATAAATTTAGCATATATTTTTTTCTTCTCCTTTTTTTTTCTTTTTTTTTTTTTCTTTCATATATTTTTTCTTTTTTCTTCTCTTTTTCCTTTTTTTTTCTCGCTCTTTTTTTTAATATATATCTATGTTGTTTCAACTAGTTTTGAGAATGTTTGTGTTCTCAATTACTATGAGGTATGCCTTTTATAGTCTCTCGGTGAACTCATGCTTGGATAGCGGCCTCTTGTATAGCTTAAGTCGATGACCATTTACTAATAGTGGGGTATATGCTTCATCAATCGTTTTTATTTTGATTGATCCATTGTTGTAGCATGTGTCGATTTGGTATGGCCCTAACTATCTTGCCATCAATTTCCCCTTGAATTTTTGGAACCTTGATTCATGTAATAATGCCCAATCTCCCTCTAAAAACTTTTTATTCTTGATATGCTTGTCATGCCATTGTTTTCTTTGTTATTGTATTACCTCAGTATGGAAGAGGGCTTGTTTCCTGAACTCATCCAATGCATTGAAATGTTGAATCTTGTCTTGTTGAGCTGCCGAGAGATCTGAATCGAGTGTGGTAGCTATTTGAAGCGTTTTTTATCTCAAATTCAATAGGCAACATCACCTTTTTGCCATAGACTGGTTCATATGGTGTAAATCTTGTAGTGGTATTCTGAGTTGTATTATAGGCCCAGGGAACCTCATTTAACCTATCTTCCCAATCCCTTCTGTGTAGTTGGACTGTTTTTGTGAGTATTCTTTCAAGCTCCTTATTTGTGACCTCTACCTACCCATTTGCTTGTGGGTGGTAGGATGAGGATTGTCTGTGCTTAACTTTATTCCCACTGAGGAGTTTTTCAATGAGGTTAGATGTGAACTGCGTCCCTTGATCAAAGGCTAGCTCCCTAGGAACCCCAAATCTTGTGAAGACTTGTTATGTAAAGAACTTGGCCACACTTTTCTCATTTGCTTTAGTCAATTCCTTAACCTCATCCCGTTTTGTAAGATAATCGGTGCATACTAGGATGTAATTTTTATGATTGCATGGTGGGTTTGTTGGCCCTACAAATTCAAATCCCCACTTGTCAAAAGGCTCTAATGAGATTTGCAGTTGTAGGGGCATTTCATCCCTTTTTGTAAGTTTCCCCATTCGCTGGCAGACATCACATCTTGACACAGATTCTTGGGTTTCTTTATGTAGTTTAGGCCAATAATATCCAGTTTGTAATATCTTATAGGTTGTTCTTTTGGTTGCATAGTGACCTTGTCATGTCCCAAATTTTGCATTGGGTCACAATGGCCTAATCACATTGGCCCTATTCATTAGAGTTTGTCAAATTGATGCTAAAGGTCAAATAATTGCCAAGGAGGAAAATTACTAGTTTCCTAGGTTTGGAGTGGAAGCATTGGGATTTGGAATAAGGAGGATAATAAATGATGTTTAGACATTAGAAGGGTTCAAGTATTTAATAAATAGAGTGAATAAAGAAATTCAAGAGAAATCCTAGGTGACAAATGGTTTTGGAGACATATGGAGGATGTGGGACCCACACTAGCTTGATTTTTCATAATACATGGTATCTCTCTTTTGCAAATTCGAATTAATGGGAATGTGAACACTCTTGGGCGAGTTGGTAAGTCATAACACATTTCATTGAGAATCTTAGGTCGAATTGGGAAGGATTGGTAACCTCTATGGAAGATAAAGAGTCAAAGTGGAAGTTTGTGGACACTTGGGCTAGATTCCCTAGCCCCTATGACACCAATGATAGCATCTATGACAACTATGACAAATTTTAGACCTGACCTCTGACATCTGACCACTATGACATGTCAGCCCCAAAAATAGGCTCAAGGAAGGCGAATTTGGGAGTTGGAGAAGCCAAAGAGACTCAAAATCGAATTTGGGAGAAGATGGAAGGTTGGAACTAGGAGACAAGTGGCAAATGTGGAATATTTCCTAAATGGAAATCTATTGAATCTATTGAGAGGATTTCGACCCTTAGAAATATAATGTTGGTTATAAAATGTATAAATGAAGTATGAGAATAGCTTTTGATCATTTGTAGAATTTGCAATTGCATTTGTGAAGAGGGAGAGCTAGTGGATGACTAGTTTCTTGCCTTGGCCAATTTCGAGGGTGAAAGTTTCCCATCCAAGTTGGTAATGGGAAAGGACATTAAGACCTTTCATTTGGAGCTTTAATGGAGTCTTTATTTGCAGGTGTAAGATACAGGGCAGCTCATGGTTTCTTCTATTGCAGCTCACCCCTTCAACCATTTCCAGTTTTGATGGCATATTCTTGATCCTTGAGGGATGACGTTTTTGGTGAGCTATTGTACTCTTTGGGGGAGATTTTAATGCCCCATTTCTTTTGTAATATGAATAAAATACTTTGTTCTTCATCTCCAGAAAGTTTCAGGTCGAAATTCCAAGTATAAATGTATAAATCTCAATTTTAATGAAAGAACAGTGCCATTTCCCCACTACCTTGTTGTGAATCAATGTAATGCTGATGATTTCGAATGAATGGATTATTCTCTGATATATTTGTGATCAATATACTTCCATGGATGTCTTCTACAAGTTACATGTACTGTACTTGAGAATTTGAAGCATTTTTACTCAATTTAGTTGTATTGGGAGGTGAAATAGTGCCATTTCCCCAAGGGTCGAATTGGGGATTTTTGCAGTTGAATGGGAGAGGGTGAGAACAGTTGTAATAATCCATTAATGGTGCATATGAGACTTTAATAACATACTTAACACATTACATACCTCTGTTCATAAATTTGAGTGGGTTTGGAGGCATTTGGGAAGCCATTTTCAGTACTTACCCCATGGGGATTTGAACCCTAAATTACTAGTAAAATTGCATAGTTGGTCCAGAATCTTAAGAGAGTTTGCAGAGGTATTTTGGTGGCCATATGTCATCCATAAACATCATATTCAAGTTCTAATATCATTCATACACCTTCCTTGAAGATTTGAAGGCATTTTGAGTCAATTTGAGACCTAGAGACCAATACTAGTCAAAGGGAAATCACTAGTAAAGTTACCTACATTGATCAGAATTGAAAGTGGATTTGCAGAAGTATTTTAAAGGTCAAAAGGCATCCCTGAAACACATATTTATGTTCTAATATCATTCATATACATTCTCAGAAGATTTGGGATCATTTGGGGCAAATTTGGGACCTAGAGATCCAAACTAGTCAAAGGTCAAACTAGGGAAAAAAGTGAAAAATTGCCATTTTAATAAAATTCCTAAGAAGGGACATTACAGACCTCCACATGGTTCATTGTTGCAAGCATGTAGTATATCATGTACCTCATCTTCCCTAATGCACCTTCTTAGAATTTTATCTGGTCCTTTCTTGAATAGAAATCCTTGGATCCAAGTATAAATTGCACTTATTCTGATGATTTTACATCTTTATTTGTAATCAACGTGTTGTGGAAGCATCCCAGATACAAGGAAATTAGTTATATCCGCATACCAGGGGATTTGGTTTGAGATGGAAAGGAGATGCTCATATGGAAAAGCATCGTCAACTAACTCGTTGTCTGCAACATGTGTTAGTCTTGACAAAAATTCTACAAGAACGTTATGCTTACCTGGTTTATCTAATATTGTAATATCGAATTCTTGTAAAAGTAGTAACCATCTAATGATTCTGGCACTAGTATTGGGTTTATTCATCAGGTACCTTATAGCTGAGTGATCAGTGTGAACATATACTAGGTAGCTTGTGATGTAGTGCCGAAACTTATTAATGGAGTGGACAAAAACTAAGAACTCATTTTCTGTCACTGTGTAATTGAGCTCAACCCCAGATAAATTTTGTTGATATAATAAATTGTGTAGGGGTGCGTGTTTTCCAATTGACCCACTACTGCTCCAATTTCTTTGTAAGAGGCATCCATGATCCGAGTGAATGTGAAATGATATGTTCTAGTTTTCCCATCGAAGTACAGGGGTTGTGATTGTCTTTTCTTTAAGCTGCTCAAATGTTATCATACAATTCTTTGGCCACTCAAATTCTGTATCTTTGGTTAACAGTGCAAACATGGGAGCTACTGCCTTGCCAAAGCCTTTTATAAATATTTTGTAGTAGCCTGTTTGACCAAGGAAGCTTCTAACATCTCTCTGTTTTACAATTGGGGGTATATTTTTTATAACTTCAACCTTTGATTGGTCCACTTGGATACTTTGGGAAGATATGTGGTGTCCTAGTACTATACCTTCACTCATCATCATTTCACATTTTTCATTGCTCAAACATAAGCTCATCTCTGTGCATTTCTTTAGGACAGCGTCTAGATTGTCCAATTCCTACTGAAAAGCTTCTCTATATAGTGTAAAATAATCCATGTAGATATCCATGCTGTCATTGACAAAGTCTACAAATATACTGAGAATAGCTCATTGAAATGTTGTTGGGACGTTGCATAGACAAAATGGGAGGATTCTGTAAGCGAACGTTCCCTAAGGACATGCAAATGTGGCTTTATCTTGGTCTTCCGGATGGATTTGTATTTGGTTGTATCCACTGAATCCATCCAAAAAGGAGAAAAATTTCTTGCTAGCTAGAGTGTCCAGAACTTGATCAATGAATGGTAGGGGGAAATGGTCCTTCTTCGTGGCCTTATAAATTTCTCTATAGTCCACACATATTCTCCATTTGCCTCCTTTTTTTTCGGAACTATCACCAAGGGTGATACCCACTCGCTATCTGATATTGGGTAGATGAAGCCAACATCCAGTAGTTTATGTAACTCTTGCTTGACATGTCCTTTAATGTTGGATTCATCCTTCTCTATGGCTTCCTTATTGGAACAACATCTTATTTTATGTAGATGTGGTGTTTTCAAATATCTGGGTGTATGCCTTTCATGTCAGTGTAACTACAGGAAAAGGATGCACTATGATCTGTGAGGACTTTGATCAACTTTTGCTCTTGATCTGCTTCCATATTATTGTCGATCTTCATATTTTTCCCAGGCAATATTTCCACAACTTTGATTGTGGTTGGTTTCTGTTCTACAAAAAATACTCTTTTCCACATCACCTTTGGATTCTTTGGGGCACTTATCATCTCTTCTTCCTCACTTTTTGCAAAGATCTCTTTAAGTATATCAGTGTTAGGATAGATGTTTTGCAAAAAGTTAGATAAGATTTTATCTTCATCCTCATTTCTTAATGCTAGAGCAGTGTTTATACTAAGTACAAGGAAATTTTTTGATCATAATTGTTATCATCGTCTATACACAGAGGGTCTTCTATATCGATAGACGGTTTCGAAGAGGGCTAAATGGTGATTCTCTTTTTGTATTGTCCATTAGTGATGGTCATATCCCCTGTTCTACAGGCAATGTATGCATCTATTGTCACTAACCATGGCCGAACCAGGATGAGAGGATATCCTCTTAATTTGGCTTTTAAATGCAAGACTACAAAGTCCTCAGGATATTCCCAAGAGTCAATCGTGATAATGAAATCCTTCGGTACTCCTTTTGGTTGCATAGTGGAGGTGTATGCTAATTGCAAAATTGTGGGTGTTTTCCTAAGGGAAGCATTAAGGTTTAGATCCATCATAGTGTATAGGGTCATCACATTGATTGTTGCCCCTAGATCTATTAGGGTGTTTTGGATCAGATTCCCCTTTATATGGACATTAACCAAAGGGCTCCCAGGATCTAAATACTTGGGGTTGACAATATTTCCAAACATTAAATCTACAAGTTTCCCTTTGACATTAATTGTAGGTGGATCTTTTTTCTTTCTGCCAAGTTTCTTAATACAAGTGTCTTTAATGAATTTATTATATATGGGTACTTCCTTAATGGCCTAGAGAAGTGGAATTTGTATGTTTAAGTGTTTTAGCTCATTGATGATGGCATTATCTAGGTGAATTTCAATTTTAGTTTTCAACCTCTCAAGAAATGGGGGGTTTTGCTCTATATGTTGAGTCAGGTCCTCGTCATGATTCTCTTCATCCTCTTGACTCTTATCATTGTCTTTTTCTTTTTGCGGGTCTTGGCATTCTGGAGATGTATTTTTCCCCTGTGGTTGATTAACTACTATAGAGGATGGAAGGTTTTGAAATACCTTTCTCAAATGTAGATTCACCTCATCCAAGTCCACTATGTCAACTACATAGGTTGGGAAATGGAGTATTTCACTATTATAAACTGGTTTATTGTTGTTGGGATTCAGTGCAGGTTATGTTGGTAACTGAGGTTGCCTAGGTGTTTGTTGTGGTGGAGGCATCAAGGATTGTCGAGGCCTCCAATTGGATGAAGGAGGATATGGATTTATGGGTGGTACTTGATAATTACAATGATATTGTTGAGTTTGATGGCAATGTGGATATGGCTGAGGATAAGGAGGAGCATAAGGGTTTTGAGCATTATATTTAGATCTATTAGGGTGTTTTGGATTAGAGTCCCATTTATATGGACATTAACCATAGGGATCCCTAGATCGAAATACTTGGGTTTGACAATATTTCCAAGCATTAAATCTGCAAGTTTCCCTATGGCATTTATTGTAGGTGTATCTTTTTTCTTTCTGCCAAGTTTCTTAATACAAGTGTCTTTAATGAATTTATTATAGATAGGTACTTCCTTAATGTTACGGAGAAAACTTCCTATGGCTTGGGGTAGACCACAACAGACAGCTGACTACCAGAAAATGACTCAATTCCCAATGTAATGCTATATAAATGACAATGCTAAGATAATGGAGAAAAGACCAACCTTCAACCGGATGTTTGATGTAGATACCCATTGATCTTTCAACTTCTACACTTGAACCTTCAAATTAGTCTCAACAACAAGTACAAGCAAGTGCATATAATATGTGAAAGACATTAGCATGATCCATGATATCATAAGTAAATATAACCTAATGTAATTTAACAATATTCATGACATCAATTGGACAAGAAAATGAGTATTTCCATTAATGAATAACAAGAAGTACAATATACGACCTCTTGTCGGCAACCAATCTGAACCAAGAACTGGGTCTCTCCACTTGTGCCTCCACCACTTCAATCCTCCATGTAATGGCAAACTCAAACTAGGATAGGAGTTTGGTAGGTGAACATAAGGAGTTCACAACAACAAGGATCAATGAGTGTAGACTCAAGTCACGGAAAAAGTCCACTAGAGTTATCTTGCTCTCTCTTTTTCCTCCCTTCAATATGCCATAAGAGCTCAATATATAACCTTCCAAAGGTAAGTGAAAGGACACATCGAGGCGTTTCGGGGAAAATGGAGGGCCAAAGGTCACCCTCAGACCGCTTTTTGGGAGTAAAAAGTAATTTTCTAATGATTTTTACCATTTTACTTGGCACCTGCAGGCTATAGTGGAACAGCTCGCGTGTACGCGGGATAAAGTGGAACAACTAGCGTACATGAAGAAAAATAGGGAAAAAGTGTTTCTGAAGGACATAAAGTGAATCTGAGTCAGTGAAAATGGATCCTGAAGGCCAAAGAGTGTTGATGCTCACAAGGTGAAAATTACGTTGTAACACTTAATGGCTTGGAGAAGTGGAATTTGTATGTTTAAGTGTTTTAGCTCATTAATGATGGCATTATCTGGGTGAATTTCAATTTTATTTTTCAACCTCTCAAGA
This sequence comes from Larix kaempferi, assembly GCA_027924585.1. Taxonomy (NCBI): domain Eukaryota; kingdom Viridiplantae; phylum Streptophyta; class Pinopsida; order Pinales; family Pinaceae; genus Larix; species Larix kaempferi. Next base: position 4,530,898 of record BSBM01000131.1, read on the forward strand.
AATGGGGGGTTTTTCTCTATATGTTGAGTCTGGTCCTCGTCATGCTTCTCTTCATCCTCCAGACTCCTATCATTCTCTTTTTACTTTTGCAAGTCTTAGTCCATTGGAGATGTATTTTTCCCCTATGACTGATTAGCTACTATAAAGGATGGAGGGTTTTGAACTACCTTTCTCAAATGCAGATTCACCTCATGCAAGTCCATTATGTCCACTACATAGGTTGGGAAATGGAGTATTTCACTGTTATAAACTGGTTTATTGTTGTTGGTATTCAGTGCAAGTTATGCTGGTAACTGAGGCTACCTAGGTGGTTGTTGTAGTGGAGGCATCAAGGCTTGTTGAGGCCTCCAATTGGATGAGGGAGGATATGGATTTATGGGTGGTACTTGATAATTACCATGACATTGCTGAGTTTGATGGTAATGTGGACATGGCTGAGGATAAGGAGGAGCATAAGGGTTTGAGCATTATGCCATTGGTGTTTTGATAATGGTGGTGGCCATGTTTCCTGCCCCATTTGGGTCCAATTAGGGGCTGGTTGATATTGATTCCCATCAAGTTGGTTATGTGGCTGGAACAACTTTCGAAAGTTAGGCTACCACCGGTTTACATAATATAACTACTCCATTGGATCCCTTGTTTCTTGCACTTACAAGGATGCCTTGTATTAAGGTAGGAGTGGACATTTAGATGTTGGGTGATGTTTGACACACAGACCACAAACTTATACAACGTTCAATGGGCGCTAATTTCTCTCATTACGCTGTGAATTTACCTTGATTCAGCCTTCCCTTGGGTTTCTTGGTGACCTTGGCCTTGGTTTTGGGGTCGGGGACATCACATTATGATTTTCGAATCACTAGCCACCTACAGAAAATCAATATTCTTAAGTCTAGCAAAAAAAAACCAACAACCATAGATCCATAAGTTCGCTTCTCGTATTAGTTCCAACACTGCAATTCAAACTGAATTTGTATAGACTGGTATTATCCAATCACAGAACCGCCCCAGCCCCTCCACAACTAGCATTTTCTTGTGAGATTTCATCAAAGTATCCTCTGCAACAATCCAAAGTGAAATTAGGGGGAATTAACCTTCTCAAAGAAGACGACTGACAAGGGATATTATCTATATGATATTGTTTAAAAGCTTCCATTTCCCTACTACCCACCAAAACAGTCGAGCAACTTTTTCCATAAAAAATCAATCGGTTCATGGCTTTCCATATATCCCATCAAATAAAATCGGGTAGCTCTTCCCAGTCCTCATTATTATTAATCCATGATTAGAAACAAGATGAAAGAGGAGCCAAAGACCAGTCCTAGGAGCGATTGTAGACACATTTTACAAAGCGCCAAACCTTACAGGTAAAATCACAAAAAACCAACAAATGATCCACTGAATTCTTCGCACATCCACACAAAATAAAAATATTAAGACCTACACTACCCAACTTTTAATAATTGTCCCAAGTAAGTATGCGATTTCCTAAGGCCAACCAAATATATAGTTTGATTTTTAATGAGACTGACTACTTCTAAACACCTATGTACCACCAAAAATCCTCCACCACCACACCTTTTATTAAGACATCATACACAAGTTTAGCACTAATCACACCATTCTTCACATTCCTTTTTTATACTTAACGAATGTTATAGTCATAAGTTTCACATTCATATACCATGCCATGTTATAATGAAATTTGGAGTTTTTTTCCATAATAAAAACCTTTAATCAATTATATAAGGATAGGTTTATGTTATTGCTTATAATATTGAGTAGTGGCCACCACTTTCAAAAAAATGTTAGTCATAAGTTTCACATTCATATACCATGCCATGTTATAATGAAATTTGGAGTTTTTTCTATAATAAAAACCTTTAAGCAACTATATAAGCATAGGTTTACGTTATTGCTTATAACATTGAGTAGCCACGACTTTTAAAAAAATATGTTAGATTAGAGATTATGAAGCTTAATTAAATTATTGAAATATTAAAAAAATGTTAGATTAGATATTATGGAGCTTAATTAAATTATTGAAATATAAAGATGAAAAGCAAATTAACAATATTGATAACTATTATATTTTACATCTTATAAATTTAATTAATATTATCAAAATTATTCTTTCACTATTGTGAATTTATTTATTTTTTAAAGACAAATATGCATGTTTTTATAATGAAATTAATAAAGTCTATTTAACTATTATTTTTAATATTATGAATTTAAAAAATATTTTTCAAGCAGAAAAAACTGTCTTCCTCAACAAATTTCCCCACATATTGTGGATGGTAGGTCGAGCAAAATGTCAGCAAATCATCTAAACCAGAAAATATCTCAACAGAAATGATCATCCAAACCAAAAGATATCTCAACGGAATTAAACCTCAATGAATAGTTTGAGCATTGTAAAAACAAATATACATAATTTTAATAATAATACTAATAAACTGTATTTTATTACTAAAATTTATAAAAAAAATATACTTTACCTATTTTAATTTTGAAATTATAATCTCTTAAAAAACAATATTTTTAATTATTAAAATCATTTTAATAAATTTTTAATTTAAATATTCTTAATATCAACATCACATTTCAAGTGCGTACCAATCTTTTATTAAAACCTACCGTTCCAAACAAAGTGAAATGTGACAAAGATGATGTACCCTATACTTTTATTTTTCCGTGTTTCAGAAACTAGTGATGGGCGAACAACAACATCTTCTCGCGGGGAGAATATCTCGAGGAATATTCATCCTGCCAAAAAATAGAATATACGTACCTAAAGTGGACTATATGCATTTTTGTCAATTTTCAAATATTATCTATGTGGTTTCTCCATGTTTCAAATGTTTTAACTATATTATTATTTTAATTATAATAAGTGGAGTATGTATTTTCATATATTTCACATGATTTACATGTGAATGTTTAGCTGTGGTTTCTCCATGTTTCAAATGTTTTAACTATATTATTTTAATTATAATAAGTGGAGTATGTTTTTTCATATATTTCACATGATTTACATGTGAATGTTTAGCTATTTTATTTTTGGGGTGTAAAATAAAATTAGGTGTTTTTTTCCATAAAATAATTTGTGAAAATTTTAAAAGCTTCATTATAGGCAATACTAAATGGAAGTCTCAAAATAGTGATCATATGTATTTCATTTTTATGTCTATTTCAACCAAGAAAAAATGGTACCACTTTGTAGCCAAGCTTGTACTAAACAAAAGACTCGAGAAAAAATGTTACCATTTTGTAGCCAAGCTTGTACTAAACAAAAGACTCATAATAGGTTTCATATATATTTTATTTGTATGTATATTTTAACGAAGAAAACAACATATCACTACTTTGCAACCAAGCTAGTAACTCCAATTGCATACACTTTTACTCTTCTAAAGCTATGGGGTGTAAAGGGTACGTGACACTTAATGAAATCAACCAGCATATTCTGATGCCGCAATCGAGGTTTATAGATCGACATCATGACAAATACTATGACACTACGTTGCAGTCAGTATCTTCATTAACATTCTTGGGAAATGTTGTAGTTGCTCTTACAAAGATCCATATTAAAGGGAATGGAAGCATTACAATCATGATAACAAAACAATGAAAAATGAGAAGAAAATAAATATGCAGTCTTTCAAGAATGCAAAAGTATTAGTTTTAGGGTTTGAAAGGTTTTGCAACTCGAAATTCTAGGAAAAAAAAACATCTTAGTTCTTAAAATCCATTGATTCCATTCTAGATAATAGTATTTTTAGGTGATTTTCATCTTTCTAGTTGTCCAATGTTATTAGGGTTTCTGGTTGGTTGTTAATGAAGATGTGAGATATTAATGCATCAAATAAAACTATGCCATGTTATAACTGGTTGGTTGTTAATGAAGATGTGAGATATTAGGGCATCAAATACAACTATGCCATGTTATCACTTGTAAGTAGTTTATTTAACTTCCATTGAGTCTTGTTGATTTGACTAATCGAGGTGTCTAATAGTGTAGTATGAACCAAGAATGGAAGATGTATGAAAATATTAATTGTGTTGTATGAATCAAGAATGAAATATGTATGAAAATATTGAGTCTATGGTAAAAAAATCATACCATGCCATGCTTTTGGTTGGCCTCATATGAGCACACATTGAATGAAAGTATTATTTGCAAGGGCATATCCCAATATTGCTTTGACTTCACATGTTGGGATTCTAAAGTGGATTTTATGAAACACATCAAATGGATTAGCCTTGTGTGTTAGGTAGATTAGCCACAAAACCCTCCAATATCCTCAATACTATCACATATTAAACCAAAATTCACCCGTGTACTATTTACATCTAAAAGTTTCAATGGGTTTTATGGGATGCCCATAATGTTCGCAAGTCTCACTACTACAATGTTATATTCCTATGTTAGAGAATTTGTTCCACATTAATACTCTCCTCCCATCCTCTGACTTTAAAGTGGCAACGGAAAACAAATTCTTGGATATGAAAACAAGAGCAAATTACTTCAATACAACTAGTTTTTTTTTTTCAAGTTATGAAAATATGAGGGAGGTTAATTGCAAACTATGAACTTATAGGACAAGAGGAAAAAGTTAAATATATTCTCTAAATGAATTATCTCTAAGCATAGTTCTAAATTGATTTGATTAAAATTGCTAAGCTTTGGTGGAATACATGCCTAAATTTTATTTATGATTGGCTTTTGTCATTTTATTTTGTTGCACATTCATTTATTTTTGTGTGTAAATGTGTCTTTTAATGGTTTGCATGCCAATAACTATTCTTCCATGCTACATAATAAAGGCTTTTACTTGAAATTTATTTTCCTTTGCATCAAAATATAGAAATCAAAGATACAAAATGTTGCTCTATATTGCAGATCCATCACAATACAAAGGTTTTTTTAAGCAAAAGTATGGGAACCTAGAAATAGTAGGACCTATTGAGCATTATATCTATCAATTTTAATGAATTCAACAAAAAGTATAATTGCTAAGTATACAAAGAAACTTTGAACACACACACACACACGCACTAGTTATGACCATTCGATAGAAACAAAAAATTGAGACACATAGATAGCCAATGGGTAGTCGAGTAGAATTCTTGTGGATTACTTAGGTAAAGGTAACTACAGAGAAAGGTAGAATTCATAGTTGATGATGCTTTTTGATATTTCTTTCCACACTTGTTTGGATCAACATTACAAGCAAAGTATCTTACCCTAGGGAGTTTGAACTATGTTAACACATAGTACCATCTTTCCAAAGCTATGACAACCTATAGAAATTGATACCTTGCTATTGATTGTCTTTTTAAATCTTAATTGTCACTTTAGTCTACTACTAAAATAATTTTAGTTGAGGATTCAAGTGGATAAATCCATTTGTAATTTGCACTCCTCACACACTAAGATTGGAAACACTCATTTATATCAATCTTAATAAACTGGAATCAGCAATCTCCTTCCATTCACCACTTCACATATTTCCACCATAACTCAAGAATTAGAGGTTCCATTCTAAAATTGGGGTAATTCCACATATTTCTTGGCAATAATTTATTATTGACTTTAAAGCATCTCCCTTTAGTCATTTTTAGCCAAATACAACCACTTAGTTGTTAACTTATAAGTCTTCCTTACCATTCCCTTCTTGTTATCACCCAAAAATGGAAGGCTTCAAATGATAACTTAAGGCCCACGGGTATAACCATTATATACACTTTCCTCTTTCTTCTAGGTTAATGATTTTATAACCTAAGGAGGGGTTTACCTAAAAAACAGAATTCATAATTTAAAACATGGTGATTTGTAGTGCCTCGTTTTTGTGATAGGCTATAGACCTTGATTATAGACCATATATCTAATGATGACTATTCTTTGACGGCATTCAATTGTGAATGACCCAATTATGCGTGGCCTAGACTTAGACTATGTGATGTTGTATTCTAAGAACATTCGGTTTCAGATGATCCAATTATATGTGTAAGAGTGGTACATGACACTATATATGTGCTACTGATGATGATTCTATATGATTGTGTTATGGCGATGATCATGTTATGATTTCACTTATGATTATGCTATGATGTTGATGTAGATAGACAACTCACATGATTATGATATGAATTGATGTTGATTAAATGTTATATGTTATGATTTTGAGATGGTTAAGATGCCATATGATTTTATCATGATTCGATATGATTAATGCTTAATGCTTATATATATTGATTAATGCTTATATATATATATATATCATGTACTCTAATGAGTTGTCAAGTTTGACATGTAGAGAAGGTACATGTGACGCAATTAGGCGTTGATATGCCATGGACTCAAAATGAGTTGCAAATCAGTGACAGGTATTGACAACTTGGTATATATGTGATTATGTGGAAATATTGGAAAAAGATTGGATGCATGTGATGTGCATGGACTCGGAATGAGTCGGATATATTGACAGGTGATGTCAAGCTATGATTCATGTTTTATTTGAAATGATATTTTATAAGATTTGATGCGCGTGGTGTTTACGTGTAGGTGTTGGATGCGATTTCCAATCGATCCACATCAGGGGATGGGGATGAACCTGATACAAATTAAGTCTATCCAATGTCCACGTGATGAGTTCGTCTAGAGAAAGAGAGGATCCAACTCATTTGATCCGTGTTGCCATGAGGGTCGGCCATAGTACGATCACTCATGAGGTATATTGCTGGGGGGCATGCAATAAGGACTCGACCTTATTCCCCAGGGAACCACTAGTCCCTCAACAAGGTAGGAGGGTTGAGTTAACGACATCTCAACCGTCATACCATATCCCCACCTGAGGGAATATCTCAAGGGCATGCGGGAAGCATGAAGCCTTGATATCCCTGGTCGCGACGAAAATGCGACGGTTATTTAACTAATAATTGGACAAGGGAAACAATAATTAATAAAATATTAACTAAAATGAATTGATCAAGCAAGTAAATAATAATAATAATAATAATGACATAAACACTAAATAATAACAATAATAACAATAATAAGATAAACATTAGAAATAATAATAATAATAATAATGACAACAAGATAAACACTAGAAATGGCAATAATAAAATAAAATAAAATAAAATAAAAAGGGGGCAGGAAAATAAAGCAAGTGGATTGCTATAAAATAAAGGAGGAAGGAGCTTGAGATATCTCTTCCCTTGCAAAATAATTTTGGAGGCAGCTTGGGTTGTGACTCTTGTTTAGGTGATTGTTGGAGGGTGTGGTAGTGGTTCACTATGATATAAATGGGGTTGGTATCCCCCTCAACAGAGAGTATGGTATCATAGTTCATTAGCTAGCAGAGTATTGTCAGCCCCGTCGCAGCTCGGGGGTTCCAGGAGAAGAAGAATACCCTTTGGGTATGGTAGGGTGGAAACCGATGGATCATGTGTGATTGGTAATCTTGAAGACTTATCTTGCAGTGGATACAATGACAACACAACCTTCGGCCTCGTCCTCAACCTTCAAAAACTAGCAATTAGCAGGTATGATACGTCATTGTTTTTGTTTTGATAAGAATTAGAATATCGTAATTTAATTAATTTTAATTTTGAAATTTTGGATTAGTTGGTTATAAGAAAAGGGTATATAGATCTTTTATCGGTTGTATGTTTTTATAATTTTTTTTTACTTGTTTCATAGATTTAATCTCATATCTATTTGTGATTATATGTATACGCATATCTAATTTGGCATCTAGGCCTCGAGAAGGGGCATTACATGATTGAATCTAACATGAATGGTGCCAACTATCTGAGTTAAGGGGTCTAATGAAGACAAAACATGAGTCCAAGTAATTATGAAGAATTCCAATGGGGAATTTTCTTCAGATGAATCCAAAAATAAGGAATATTGATCTTCATATCAGTGTTCGACAAATGAATACTAACCTCAAGGGAAAAATCTCTATACACAATCATGTCTAGCATAGTTAAGTGAAAGGGTAACCTGAGAATTACATTGATTCAAAGCTACAAATCTAGCATCGTTTAATTAGTAGCAAAACTCAATTGAACCTTTGATCCAATGAACCTTTGAAGATTCCATTCACAACTTAAATTCACAAATATTCCATACAACTAGAATTGCAACATTAATTGGATAGAATCAATATGAGAGAGAGAGAGAGAGAGAGAGAGAGAGAGAGAGAGAGAGAGAGAGGATGTTCATTTCATATAATCACATAACACCAAACCAAATAGTGGTTATACTACATGGGGGATAAAATTCCAGGTATCCAAGCATTCACCAAACTTAGAAAAGCATTTAAATAGAAATCATCTCGAAATCAACACTCTGTCTTCTAAGAAAGAATGTGGAAAGAGGGGAGTAACTCTAAATAGAACCACTCCAAGTAGGGCACCCTCCATGTAATACCAATTGTGTCAAGAATATGTGATTGTAACTCTTTCAATTGTTGCACCATTATGACATGTGTGGAGAACCCTTCATGTGCTAAGAATAAGTAAGTCTAACTCGATTGTCTTGGGTTTCACACTAAATTTTTGACAAAGTATATTTACACTTGATATCATTCGATCAATACATTGTATTTAAAATAAAAGAAACTTAAATTTTAAATAAATACTTAGGAAAATCAATAATATCATAAAGACAAAAATTATCAATCATATTATGTATAATTTCATATTAAAAGAGAAGTTGTCATGAATAATGTCCATCCACAAATTTAGCCATTCATTTAGTTGCAAGAACTTTATCTTAGAAACAACATTTTGAATCTCATTTTTTTGGAAAGATAAAACCTAACAACCGGTCATTAAAAGTGGATAGCGCTCAATGATGAATTTTGAAAATATAAAAAACCTAATAAAAAGGCCATTGAATGCAGATAGCAATATGTGATGGCCATCCTTACTATGTTTTGTGACCTTCCACCTTAAAAAGAAAACGAGTCATAGAAAAAAAAAGATATTAACCGTCTTAATATTTTACCAAAGACAATATCCATGAATCATGTTTCATGTGAAGAAATAATTTTTTATTAATAATTGAAAAACTATAAATTAAGACAACGATTTTTTTATATTTAAGAATGATATAAAACCAGCATAGATCTAAATCCTAGGCTTTATCAAGCACCGAGAGGGATCAAATCTCCCTAGGTGCAAACCTCTTTTCTGCACTCAAGGAGATTTACTTTTTACTTTTTATTTTTACATTTTATTAATGACCGACAATAATATGGACAAACATGGACAAACGTTACAAGATCTCCCTCATATTATTACTTTTTATTTTTTATTATTACATTTTATTAATGGCTGACAATAATATGGACAAACATGGACAAACCTTACAAGATCTCCTTCATATTATTACTTTTTACATTTTATTAATATGGACAAACATGGACAAATGTTACAAGATATCCCTCATATTATTACTTTTCACTTTTTATTATTACATTTTATTAATATGGACAAACATGGACAAACGTTACAAGATCTCCCTCATATTATTATTTTTTACTTTTTATTATTACATTTTATTAATATAGACAAACATGGACAAACGTTACAAGATCTCCCTCATACTGGGCTGTAGAGGGCGGCGCAATAATAGTTAAAAATAACCTATTTCATAAAATCATGGTGTGGACAATGAATTATAATAAGAATTATCTAAAATAATATGTTAAAATATTCTTTTTCATAAAGCTATGGTGTGGACCATAGTAGCATAATTCGAGTACGAATACAGATTTGAATACGATTCCATACGGAAAAAATACGTAACGAAAAAGTCTAGTACGAAAAATATATGAGAATAGGTTTCTTATATATTAAAAAAACATATTTTTAAAAATTTAGAAATTTAGAAAATATAGATAATACATGTAACATTTATTTTTAATGTTCATTAAAAACAACTTGAAATATAAATCTTAAAGCAAAAACTAATAATGCATTTACAAACTTAATTATAAAAATATTAGATAATTAAAATAAAAATAAAAATTTATAAAACAATAAAACAAATATCTAATATTACCCTAACTAAAATTTAATCTCTAATATTATAACTAGTTACCAAAATTTATATTAATATTATAAAAAAATCTAATATAAAAACTAATCTAATATTTATAACAAAATTCTAAAACAAAATATATTAACTAAATTCTAAAACAAAATATATATGATAAAGTTTAAAGCTTTAAACTTTTTAAATATAAAACTAACATTAACACTAACCCGACCGTGCAATCATGTAATGAGACCAAATTGCAAATAATACGACCGAATTATGCTACTATGGTGTGGACAATGAAATTATGAGTATAAAATTGTAGAATTGTTTGACCATGGAAATAAAACACAAAATAAAGGTGACTTGTATAACTACAACTTTCAAAGAATCAATGCATGACAATAATTAAAGAAATCTATCATGCCATGCCATAATTGTAAGTTACGAACATAGTATTTTATTATTAGCAATAGCTTTAAATGGTGACCCTTCTAGAAGTTTTAAAAGCTCGAGGGGCATTCGACATGGGTGTCCACTGTCATCGTTGCTCTTCCTTTTGGTAATAGAGTGTCTAATCATAATAATATTATATGCAAAGCAGGTTCAACAGATAAAGAGGATAAAGGTAACGGATATTCATCAATCCACACATCTATTATTCGTAGATGATGTGTTGATTATTTGGAGAGGGTTCTAGTGAAGAATGGGATGCTTACAATGTTATTCTTAAAGTCTTTTGTACAACTTTGGGGATGGAGATGAGCCTTCAAAAATCCAGTTTGTATCATAACAATATTGACGAGAGTGCACTAGGGAAGACTCAAGAGTATTTTCCCCTGCAGGTGGAGTCTTTTGATAATGGTCTCATATGCTTGGGTTACCACCTTAAGTCCAAATTCTACCATAGTAAATACTACCTTTGGCTTCTTCGGAAGGTGGACAATAAAATAAAGTGCTGGTGTTACAAATGGCTATCTTTGGGGGGAAGGGCAATACTGGTAAAATCTGTACTAGAAAGCATTTTGGTTTACTGGATGGATGTCTATGGAAAAAATCCCACTTTCTATATTGGTCAATATTAGGCGGAGGATGATGTACTTCCTATGGGTTGGTCATTCAAAAGGAGGTACATATCACCTGGAAGGCTAGAAAAAAATATGCATGCCAAAAGAGATGGGAGGCTGGGGAATAAAAAAATTTAGGTGGTTCTGTCAAGCCCTAAGCTTGAAATATTTATGGTGAGGTTTGTTTGGCACTGGTCTCTGGAGTGATATATTTAGAGCCAAATATATGAAGAGTTATTCAGTGGAAGTTTCGGTAGGAAAGAAAAAAAATGTAGCTCGAGGTTCTAACAACTAGTTGGGTATTTCAAAGGCTCTACAGTGGCTTGGTGAATCGCTAACATGGCGCATTGGCGATGGATCAAATGTGTATTTGGGAATAGACTCTTTCATCGAAGGGGAAAAACATTATAGCTTGTCTAATAACATGATCTCCTATTTATATGGAAATGGAATAATCGGACTTGCTCAAGTTAAGAACACACAGGCGGTTACAACCGATTCATATTGGCTATCTGCAAAAACGTTTGGACTGCAAGGTGAATTGGACTCAAAATGGGAATCCTACACTGCAGAATTGTGACATCTCGATATTATATTGGGACAACACAAAGATACACTTGTGTGGGGATGGAATAAAAAAACGAGAATGGTCACTATCAAGGAAGCATACGACTCTATTGTTTCAGAATATGTTTCAATGGACACAAAGAGGTGGTATTATAACTTGTGGAAGTGGAAGGCTTTGATGAAGATTAAATGTTTTTCATGGTTATGGTTGGAGAGTCGTATTTTAACATAGGACAATCTTTGCAAGAGGGTTTTTGGGTCCAAATTGCTATGTTTTGTGCAGGTGCGGGGAGGAGAATGTTTGTCATCTTTTCAGACAGTGTTACTATTTCCAGATAGTATGGAAATGCATTCTACATGAACTAGTGGTCTCATTTAGATGAACCAACATCCATAATTCAATTGACAAGTTTGGAGCTCTAACTTTCCACATTGGAAGACCTTTCCTTTTTTTGTTATGTGGGGCATTTGGAAGGCATGGAATGAATATATTTTTGAGAACATTAGGAGGTCACATTTGAAGGCTTCCCGAACTGTTCTTAGATTGTTTAATGATTACTATAAGCCAAGTCCTACTAGCAGAGTTAAAATGGTAAAGGACATGTTTATCACTAAACACATGCCATGTGGTTTTTTTGATGGAGCAACAAATTAGGGTGCCTGCATGGGTGGAATGATATTAAAGTTCTCAATTGATCACTTTTTTTTTGTTGAAATTAGGATGTGGTAGATGCAACAATATGAGAGCCGAATTAATTCCTCTTTGGGGACTTTTAATTTTTGCAGAAATGGAACAGGTCCAAAGCCTCCAAGATTATGGCGATTCAAAGGCCATCATAGATTGGGTGTTGGGGAACTTTGCCTTGCAGGTTTTGCAATTAGAACATTGGTGTTATAGTGTTACAGTACTACTTGAGAGTTTTGAAATGTTTTCGATAAAACATATTTACAAGTAGCACAACATCTAGGCATATAGCTTATCAAAACTTGTTGTAGGATTGCCGGAAGGTGTACTCCATTTCAAGGAATTTAAGGATGGTGATCTTTGTAATGAAGGGGCCAGACAGTTCTATTAAGGATAGAGGTGGAATCTACCTTAACTTGTGATGTTAAAAAGACTTGTATTTGACTTTGAACATGGTCACTCTCAGACTATAGTTGAAATTCATATAGTTAGTTTCAATAGATTAGTCCAGGACATATAGAGTTATGTTGTTAGATTATGTTGAACCTGCAATTTTGCATTTCACATGTACACCTTTCATTCTTACTTTGAATAGCGAGTTGTGTTTTTTTTTCGATGAAAAAAATTATTAGCAATAACTTTGGTGGGTGCAAATGAATGTCTTAAAATACGAGATGAGGATGAAAGCAATAGACTATGCTATATTATCCAAACAAGTATGAGATGTAGATGGGAATGTAACAAAAGTGAACACATACACACTATCTAGAAGGGGAACCACCATGGGAGCGAGTGTAAATATATAAAAAGACACATGACAAGGGTTATCAACAATTATATACATTGTTTAATATTAAACTATCCTAATACTTAGGGTGAATGATCACATAGCATAATTGAAGATTAGAAATCATGTTTCCTTAGAAGCTAATCATTCATGCTTTGTAATCAACAAGGTTAGAAAGTAACCTATGTTTGAAGGTTGTCCAATTATATCCAAGGCATGCTGATCTAGATATGCCTTGTTCCCTACTAGTGAGTTCCTAGACCTAAAAACACATCACAGACATACATTTTCCACACACAATACAAAATAGTAATAATATTTCAACTTCTAATTAACTTATCAGTTTAAATCGATTCTCCAACATCAATGACAAGACAATATTTGGGGAGGGAAAGAAGAGAGATATTCATTTGATGAAATAAAACAACACACACACACACACACACATGATCTTGCTGCTGACACCTCTCATCTGTGTCGTCCAAGTCCCTCCAATCCTAGACCGCTCCAAACAATCTTCAATGATCCATCTCCATATGCATAAGGGAAATTGAATAACAAAGTGGTTTTAGGTCCCTAACCTACTTAGAAGATATAAACTAGAGATTGGAATCTCAGTGGATTTAAATATCAAAACCCAAAGACCAAGATGATTTCTCTAGTGTGACGATACACAATGACTCTCTAGTTGTTTTCTTTTAGCTATGTACTACAATTTATAATTCTTAGAAGGTGATTGAGAAAGTTGGTGGTGGGTTTCAAGGAGTATAGGTATACATATCTCATGGATCTTGTTCATAAATGTGCAAAAAGTCATGCATCTAGATATTTTTAGGTAAACACACCTTGCTAACCAATAAGGAGCATCTAAGATATGCCCTTCCTCAAATAAATGCATGTCTATGTAGCGATATAGGCTAAAATCCCCTTCCTGTAGTTGGAAAATGCTGGAACTCCTAGGTATGAAATTCAAGTAATCATAGATGACTGTGAGGTGTCAATTAATGCTATAACAAAGGCCCTCTAATGTATGAGTTCATAAGGGAATTTTATGGCCAAAATACATTATAAATCACAGAGGAAGTTACTGAGTTAATCCAGGCAAATTCTGGTAAAATTTGGATTGGAAAATTACATGCAAGCAAATACCATAATACCAAACAAATCTCTTCCCCAAGGAGGGCATGCCCATGTTCAGGTGTAACAAAGCATGACCACCAAATCAAGCACACTGCGAATCCATGCAAAATGAAATATCATGGCCATGAAAAAGATATATGGTGGATCCATGTCAAATATAGATCATAGCCATGTGTCACGGGTTCTAATACCTATTATAGTGGTTATGCATAATGAAACTTATAGTTAAACATAATTAAAAAATGACACATAATAGGTTCACATAGTACACAGAAATTACCTTAGAAACCCTTTACCAAGAAAACCAACAAACCAATGAGATTAACCACTCATCTATTAGCAATGGTTTCTCTTACAAACTCATTGACCATGCATATAAGAGTTTTGGTAATTACATTCCTACTTCTTCATACATTTCATCTTTCCATCACATCCTATTTATAGATGCAATACTCTAATTCATGAAAACTAAATTAGTTACAACTAACTGCTTCATTAATGGTGATCCATAACTTCCTAAAACAATTTAGTTATTCAATTACATTCGACTTGACTAAGTCAACTTTTGTCAATCGCATGTTGAGATTACATTTCGAGATCGTGTGTGCTTTTATTCCCATCAACTACCTACACATTCGAATGTACTGTCAACTATATTGAGTTGACCACCTGCAACTCTCATTGACTAGTTAACCAAACTTCAATCGTCTGTCGACTTTAAATTCCATTGACTATTTTCAACTAGTCAACCATCAACTAGGACCACTAATTAACATGCAAAGAATATAACACTCCCAACATTCTCCCACTTGTTTTTTTCTTTGCATAAACACGAGATTCAAAATTTAGTTTCAGTTAACAGGTCCAACAAGCCCATTGATTCTCTACACCAAGTAAACTTCTCTGTACTCACAAAATTTGTTTTATTTCAAGGTGTCTACTTTTTCAACAAGCCTTTCTAGTTATCCACCATGTATCTCATGAAATGGTATTGTACATCAATATGCTTTGTCTTTGAATAGTATGTTGGGTTCTTTTCCAACAATATTGCACTTTGAATCTCACAATGCAACCTAACATCGTGTTGTTTGAACCCAATCTTTGAAAAAAATATTTGCAACCAAACCACCTCTTTGCTTGCATGGGTGGTTTCCATGTATTCAACCTTAGTAGTCGATAGTGCAACAACCAATTACCTACTACTCATCCAACTAATTTCTCCATCGAATAACTTGAAAACGTATCCACTGCTCGACCGTCTATGATATAAATATCCATCCTAGTCGGAGTTGACAAAACCATGTACATTGATTTTCTTGTTGTTTTCAAGTTTCCATTGATATCAGATTGCATAATCTGTCGTTCCACGCATATACTTGAATACTCTCTTGACCGCAGTCCAGTGATCACCAGGTGTTGACATGTACCTGCTCAATACTCCCATTACATGGGAAATATCATGTCGAATACAAACCATAACATACATCAGACTACCTACTCTACTAGCATAGGGAACATGTTCCTGTAATACCCCAATGTGGACCCTTAGAAAATATTGGTCCTAATGTAAATATTGTATACACACGTTGTATGTTTCCCTAGCGTGGAGCTCAAGGCCAAGGCCCCGCTAGTTTATGCTCGAACTTTATTTTAAATTAGACACGCTGATATTTTGTTACCCACGTGCTATTAAGCCATGGGATATTGTAAATTGATGTAAATATTTAACATTGAAATAAAATACCAAAACTGGCTATGGAGGCAACGAATGAGAAGGGGCCACGTGTATCCACTAGGGAGTGGTGAGGGGGCTAAGGGACTAAACCCTAGGCTGCCATTTGTCATTATGAGAACCCATTGACTTCCCTAGGTGACATTAATGCCTGTTGTAAGAAGGTGGTTGAGATTTCAGCCCATGGCTTCAATGGAGCATGGGCAGCCCTAAAATTCGTATGGGTGGGCATGGGCTCTGTTTGCTTGGGCAAGAATTCACTCAACCTCAAGAGAGGTTGCTTCATTCTCACCCCATTCCATTGTGAAACTACCTAGCATCATTCTGCACCCAAAAACGAGGGCTAGCAGTGAGAAAACCAAAAAAATCGCGACCTTGAGAGAACCCAGATTTTGAAAGACCAAAAACGCCCAGATTTAGTAGGGGACATGGAAATCCAATGGGGGATCCAATAGAATGAACCTTGGGGCGAATTCTGGAGCACTAACTACCCCGAAATCAATAAGATAACCCGGTTTTTGCAGCCCAGAAGACGAGGGACGGATTTGAGCTACTTGGTGAGCAGGATGGTGAGAAATCAGGTTGGGAATGACTATGCAGAGGTTGGGTGTGCTTGATAAACGCAGTGAAGGTTAGGAACTCAAGGATTAACAGCTGGACCTTTCTATGCCCATCCTGAAGAGCACTGGAGGGAAGAGTTGCCTGAGGGACTGTGTAACAGAGAAGGGGATCTTCCTTGTGTTGGATGTGGTAGGTAATGAGGGTGCCTGACTGTTGAACTCACTTGAGGGGCCTGTAGCTCTGTGGTTGAGCTCACTAGCTTAGCATTACCCTCCTCTATCTTCTTGGATGCTTGACTGAAACCATGGCTATGAGAGCACCCAACTAGTCCTCCTTAGTGGATACACAGCCCAGCTCGGGGGTGACCTCTCAGCTGAAAGAACACAAGCTGGACAGAGGTCTATGGTTGGGAGGAACGTTGCTCTTCCATAGCCAGTCGTTTGGAACGTTACAATTCAAGATGAGTATTCTTGTGATTTAATTTATATACAGTCTGTGTTTTGCAATGCATTCATGTTAATGAAACGAAAGGCATCATGTTTATGCAATATGATAATTAATGACTGTTACATGTATGGTTGAGTTATGTTAATGCTATGCTCTGCAAACAATTTAATTAATGACTGTTGTTTATCTGTTGAAGACATGATGAAACTATGCGCATATGTGATGTTTAATTCCGCTGTGTAGTTATTGAGTTTAAGTCTGCACCCATAAGTTTTTAAATTGCATGCGTTATGAGTCAAAGTATTGGGGCTAAGCCTTTACAAAAGCCCTGTGTGTTGTTAACGTTTCCCTTCCCACATTTGATGATGGAAGGGGACGCTACAGTTTGGTATCAAAGCTGTGTTGCAGCATTGGGCCTCTATGGTCCAAATCTGATAGAGTTTTCTTAAGTCTGTTTTGGAAAATGATTGTTTTAAGTCTGTTTCTGAAATTTTTGTTTTAAGACTGTTTCGGGAAGTCATCCCGAAACTACGGAAAGGTTCCGCGAACCTTCCTGCAATTGCGGAAGAGTTCCGCGAACCTTCCCGCAATTGCGGAAGAATTCAGCGAACCGCTCCGAAACAGCGGAGAAAAATTCTTTTTTGTGAAAAATTTTCTAAGTGTCGGCGTCGAAAGGAATTTTCGGAAGGAATTCTCTTCCGAAATTGCGGAAGGAATTCTCTTCCGAAATTTCGGAAGGATTCCGCGAATCATTCCGAAACGCGGAAGAGTTCGGCGAGTCGTTTCAAAGTTGCGGAAGACTTCGGCGAATCGTTCCGCAACTGCGGAAGACTTCGCCGAATCGTTCCGCAACTGCGGAAGGCTTCCACGAACCTCTCCGAAATTTCGGAAGCATCCGGTGAACCGCCCCGCAACGGAGGCGAGCCGAGAATCACCCCGAAACCGCGGAAGGCTTCGCCGAATGGCTCCGCAACTGCGGAAGCCTTCGCCGAAGGGCTTCGCAACTGCGGGAGCCTTCGCTGAATGGCCCCGCAATTGCGGAAGCATTCGGCCAAGCGCCCCGTAATTGCGGAAGGAAAAAAAGAAGAAAAAAAGAAAAAGAAAAAAAAAGAGTAAAGTGCCAAAAACTCAATTTTTGGATAGGGGGAGCACCGGGGCTCAGAATGGGATGATTTCTGTAGGGCTCGGAGGCCATTGACGGGGGCTATGAAAGAACCAGTGAAGACCCCGAGCCCATTACACTCTAATTTGAAAGAAAAAGGGGAATAGTGACTTTTGAAGGATAGAGTCCCGAGGCTTGACAGAAGGTCGGTTTGAGCTGAAATTGATCAGGCGCGGCCATGAAATAGGCACAATGTTAAGTTCCGAATCTTGGAACCAAAATCCAAAGGATGTGGAGTCGGGGTGAGCAAGAAGGCCAAAAAGCACTGTTCCGGGCCACTTTTTCAGGATTTTGAAAAGCTTGTGGGCAGTAAAAGTGACCCTAGTTATGGGAATCAAAAATTTTACTGAACTAGACATTTCATATTCTCATTAAGATGGACAACTTTCGTTAGACGAAGATTTCCCAGAAATGCACCGTTTGGGAGATAGCCATTTTTGGCCCAAAATTTGGAATTTTGGAAAAATGTGAAAAGTGAGAAGTAGTAAAACCCAGAAATTCATAGAAGATGAATGGCGCATCGGAATTGGAATCCATAAATTGATGAGTGTTCCTTGTTATATGGAATAACTTCACCCGATAGATAAGTTTTTGAGATTCCGCATTGATTTTCTTCCACAGGTGGTTGAAGTTGGCCTTCGGGACCAAAATACAACTGTGTAAACTGTGCAGAATCATTGGTAAGAGTTGTCATTTTTGAAACAACGCTGTTTCCACACCCGATGTCGGAATGGATCACGGGGATAGACATTGGAAAGCTTGTCTAGCAAGGAATAATGGTGTATGACCGGAATTTGAATTGGTTCATCAGACATCATAAATTATCAGGGCAGAAAAGTGTCGGTGACTGTTTTGTCAAATTAATGACAATATGGGCAATTTTCAGAATTGCATGAATGGGCAAAAGAATTGAATAAGTAACAGCTATGTGAATTATTCCATGAGTCAATTATGTTAAATATTGATTGTTATATATTCCTAGATGCATTTTTATGAGGTCTAACAAATATTATAATAATGCACAGTGTTTGCAGCTCATAAAGTTTATAATTGTAGCAGAGGTAAGATGGTGACCATAAATGACGCTCAAGATCCTTATGAACATGAAGAAGACGTCCTAGGAGAAAATGTGCATGAAGGGAATGCGGAGACTGAATCCAATGGGAGAAGGGAGCAGGTGACTCCTCAGAATTTGGTTGAAACCATGGTGAGCTTCAATGAAAGATTGATGAAGGCTCAAGAAGAACAACACCAACTCAATGCTGCTATTTTGCAAAGCCTCACTGATATGCAGCATAAGATAAACCTTGGGTCCAACCCAAGCAATATGGGTGAAGAAGGAAGAGATGCAGGGAGTCATTCTAGGGGTTGTTCGAGGAGGAGGACTCCAAGCCCAAGGAAGAGTTCGGTGAGCAGAAAACATAAAACATCTTCATCAAGATCTTCTTCCAGCAGGTCGTGTGACTCCAAATGTTCTAGGAGAAGTCCTAGACATGCACCTAGGGGATTGGACGGAAGAAAGAAGTTTAAGGGCATCCCACAGGGAGAATTCAGGAAGGCAAGACCTCCCACATTTGATGGGGAAGGCAAGACAAGTCAAGAGGCAGAAGCATGGCTTCTGGGAATGAAGAAATACTTCAGAATTCAAGACTACTCAGGAAATGAGAAAGCCAGAATTGCCATTTACAACTTAAATGGCAGAGCTTCCATTTGGTGGGACAATCTATTGCAAGTGAAAGGGATCAATGAAAGAAGGATCAGTTGGGAAAGATTTAAGAGGTACTTCAAGGAGAAATACCTTTCTGCTAGGTATTATGACGGTAAGAGAAAAGAGTTTAATGAACTCAGGTTGGGACAAAAATCTATGGAAGAGCATGTCCACAAATTCTTGGAATTACTGAGGTATGTTGACTATATCAAAGATGAGAGAGTAAAAATCCAATGCTTTCTTGGGGGTCTACCTCAGAGTTTCAGAGATCGTATTGAGTTTGTTAATCCACCAAGTTTGGATAAAGCCATTAGGATGGCAATGCACTGCTATGAGCAAAATAAAGGAAAAACAGAGGCTAACCCAACATGGAAAGGAAAGCCAAGAGGGAAGTTTGATAAGAAGAAGGATGGCTTCAAGCCACCATTCAGAGGTCAGCCTAGAACCTTTCCACAGGGGCAACAAGCAAAGAGTGGATTCAAACCAGCAGTGGCAGCAGACAAAGCATCAAAGGGACCACTTCAGTGTTGGGAATGTGGAGAAAACCACATGTTGAAGGATTGTCCACATCGAAAAAACAATTCTCGAAAGTTGAACAACCTGAAGGGAGTAGCTACGGTGGAGGACATGGCAAGGGCAGCACCTCGGATTTATGCAGCGTTGGATAATCATCAAGCAGACCATCAATCATCAGTGGTGGAAGTCGAAGGTAAGATTGCTACGCAATCTATTTCTGTTTTGATTGATCCAG
Organism: Larix kaempferi; assembly: GCA_027924585.1. NCBI lineage: Eukaryota > Viridiplantae > Streptophyta > Pinopsida > Pinales > Pinaceae > Larix > Larix kaempferi. The sequence goes on from BSBM01000131.1 coordinate 4,551,565, forward strand.
GATCTACTCATAGTTATGTTTCCCCAAAAGTGGTTGAAGGTTGTTCTCTTAGAAAAATAAAGCATAATAATTCTTGGCTAGTGCAACTAGCCACAGGAACCAAGAGAAAAGTAAGTGAGGTAGTGATGGAGTGTCCCATAGAATTGAATGGACTCCACACCTATGCTGAATTGAATGTGTTACCATTAGGATCATATGATGCATTAATTGGCATGGATTGGTTAGAAAAACATAGAGCCAAATTGGACTGTTATGAGAAAGCACTTGAGTGCATTGATGAAAATGGGAGGCCAACATTGGTAAAAGGGATTCCCAAGCAAGTTTCAGTAAGGCAGATTTCAGCCTTGCAGTTGAAAAAGTTTTATAAGAAGGGTTGTCAATTATATGCAGTCCATATGCCAGATTCATTAGAGGACAAAGAGCCAAGGCTAGAAGACTTTAGGATATTGCAAGAGTTCCAAGATGTGTTTCCGGATGAGGTAACAGGGTTGCCACCGACGAGAGATATTGATTTTACCATCGATCTTGTTCCGGGGGTAGCGCCGAATTCCAAAGCTCCTTATAGAATGAGTACGCCGGAGTTGGTGGAATTGAAAATGCAGCTGCAAGAATTAATGGATAAAAGGTATATCAGGTGTTAACACCTAAAAAGTGCTCACTAGCTCATTCCCTTACTCACATGACCCATTTGTCCACTTTTCCACCATATGAGCCTCTGAAACCAACAAAAGGTCACCAAAAGACCTTAGTACACCCCTTTTTCCATTAAAAAAGATTATTTTTCCAAAAAAAAATCATAAAAAACCCTAAAAAAGGGTCCAAATTCCCAAAAATATTAAAAAGGGAATTAAAATATTATTTTTATTCAAAAAAGGAAAAAGGAGGGAAAAGTACCTAAACCATGTAGGTCAATACCATTTGGTTTCCACAAAACCACAAATGGTATTTCCCACCACCAAAACCTATAAAAAGGTGGTAGGGGCTCCTCATTTCACATCCTTCCATTATCTCATCCTTATGCTGCTGAAATCTCCCCTGAGCACTTTTAGCCATTGAAGCAACCTTGGAGAAAGAGACCTATTGGAGTTTGGAGCTACTCATCTTGGGAGTTGCTCAACATCAACCTTCACCATTGAAGGTAATATCGCAAGCACTTGCTTGCCCCCCACTTTTCAATACAAAAATTATTTCTTATGTTTCTTGTTCTTGATTTTTGAAATATTTAAATTATTTGCTTAGATTCTTGCTTAGATCCATGAAAAGTATTGTTTATTTAGTTTATTGTTTTTATTTCTATTGAAACTGCTACTACTAGTTAGTAGGTGCCCATAGCACTAAGCTTGGTTGCAAAACCGAGCCAACAGTTTTTGGCGACTCCGCTTTGGTTTGAACTTTAGATCTCTAGCTTTGCCATTAAATCTTAGTTTTTATGAATTTTTAACCTTTAGATCCATAGATCTACCATCTTAGACAGCAGATCCATTGCTGTTCTGAGATTTGGCCCCATAAACAGCCCGAAATTTTCAATTTTCGGGTTCGTTTCTCGGTTTCCGTGCACGGCTTCCGCCTCGCGGCTTTTTTCCAGACAGTCGCGCGGTCCATCGCGACTTTTCTGCGTTTTTCCGCGCGGTCCATCGCGGCTTTTTGCCAGACAGTCGCGCGGTCCATCGCGACTTTTCTGCGTTTTTCCGCGCGGCCCATCGCGGCTTTTTGCCAGAAACCCGCGCGGTCCATCGCGACTGTGCGACAGAAACCCGCGCGGTCCATCGCGACTTTTGGCCCAAAACCCGCGCGGTCCATCGCGACTTTTGGTCCAAAACCCGCGCGGTCCATGTCATTTTTTGGCCGCGCAGCTCAATTTTCAAACGACCATATCTCCCTCTCCCGAACTCCGTTTGAAACGATTTGTTTTTTCAAATTGGGTGTTTTCGATCAAGGAATCCAAATATGCTATTAGATTTAAGAAATTTTCCATAGAAATTTATCTAATATTGTATTTTAGTGTTATTTATCACTTCAGTTCACCCATTTTGGCTCATTTTTTACAGTATTGATTCTCCATATCTTACAGCCATAGAAAAAATTTTTACTATTTAAAGTGCATATCTAGAAATCTTTTTAAAATTTTTCAAGAAAGTGAAAGAAAGACTCATTATTGCATTTTCATCTAGATTCAAATTTTTTCCTGTTTACTTCTTTAAAATCTTGCCCTTAGCAATTTTTCTCAAAACAAAGAAATCCATTATTTCTTTTAAAAAGAGGTCTATTATTTGCTTTCATAAATCCAAGAAATCCTTTATTTTTTGAGTTATTTTTTGAAAAGCATTTAAATTCCTTTTTAGTGAAAAAGTCATAAATATTTGCTTTTTATTTTCGAAAAATCCTTTATTTTTTGAAAATTTCTTGTAAAAGCATTTAATTTTTTCAAGTTCAGTTTACAACACCTCACGTGCACTCACACGATCACTTAATTGAACTAAGACTTAAAAAATACCCTAATTTGAACACATTCTTAACCCCACTTGGGGAACACTAAAAGAATTCTTGTAGCTAGGTAGTATTGGGGGGATAGGTGTTCCAATAACACCCCTCAGTTCTTACATCTGAGACATAGAAGTTGTCCAATTGGGGAGCTAAAATCTCTTAGTACTTTTTGGCGCGGTCACAACCGGTTTGTGGGAAGGCCTCTCCCTTAGGAGGGTTGAAGTCGCGAGGATGGTTCCGGAAGCCTGAGTGGGATACCGAAACCCATTCAGTAACCGAAGGGCTACCATTCGCAGTTCTCGGGATATCCCTGTATTGGGATATTGCGATCAAAGGACCAAACGGCAGATTTACCTTTTCTCGACGCGTCATGAACGGAGTATCCTAGTAGCCTGTCTTTTTAGGATTGATTACCCGGTGTCCCTCCCGGTAGGGGGATATCTAGCCGTTGTCTCTACATTCATATTGTCTGACTTGGATTTCATCACCTTGCAGGGGATATCGTCTGTTTGAGTCACAATACTTTTAGATTAGGTGTTTGCATGATCTTTACCACCTATTGAGTCTAGTTACACCTATTTTTTCTAGGAGCCGCTTGCATGTTGGTATTCTGACCGGTTGTTGCATTCCTCCACTTATTGTAGCACAGCTGCTGGGATAAGTGCATTTTTGAGGATTGATTTTTTGGCCTGTGAGCCTTCTTTTTTCACTCCCCTTTTTATGCACCCTTGGTTGCATTAGGGTTTTGAGTCTTTTACATATATATCACCACCTGATACCTAAAACAATCTTTAAAAAAAAAAAAAAAAAAAAAAAAAAAACATATTCTCACCATTGAGAATTCTAGACGTTCTCGTCGTCTACAGGGTGAACTCCCAGAGTTTAGTCCACTTGGCTCTCCACGTCACGGAGGCAGAGCATTATCCCTTGATTCGACACATCGTCGATCATCTAGACGGTCATCCGATTCTGACATACCCCACTTCACCTTTGATTTAGAGGTAGAATCCGAAAACCCCACAGAGTTACCACCAACCACAATTATGTCTGGAACACCAGTTGATCCACTATATACATTAACCATCGGTCAGACATCCGCAGACCCTTCTGCGGGAGTACCATCAACGGCAACAGCCACCCCCTTGGGTATGCCCAATATGGGTAACACTCCACATTCAGGAATGCCTAGCACAGGACCACCACCTGTCATGGGCATGCCCAACACGGGGGTCATACCCCCTTCGGTTTCCACAAACCCTATCCCAGGAATCCCTAGTGCGATTCCTAACCCAAGTGTAACCCATGTTGCACTCGGTAGTGCTATACCAGGAATCCCTACTGCGATTCCTAACCCAAGTGTAACCCAAGTTGCACTTGGGAGCGCTAACCCATATCAGGCCACACCTTTTGGAGGGCACATACACTCCATACCTAGCATACCTATAGGCGCTACTGGACCCCTACACCATACCACAATGGCTAGGCAGGTCCCGGTTCCGGTCACCACATCCGCTAGTCTACCATACATGGCAAGTCTCAACCTGCCAGATTTAGCTAGGCTCACAAATGACCCCATCAGGCATGATCCTGCTTGGCCCCATATGCCCACTAAGCTTCCCTCTGACATCCCTAAGTTTGAGGGAAAGGCCGGAGAAGACCCCCAAAACCACATCATGTCCTTCCATTTATGGTGTTCCTCCAACTCCATAGTGGACGACTCTGTCCGACTCCGTTTATTACAGCGCACCTTCACTGGCTCTGCAGCCAAATGGTATATCGAGCAACCCCATGGGACGCATTCCACATTTACCTCCCTTGCCTCGACCTTCCTGCAGTTCTTTCAGCTACCAGTCCGCTATGATGTGGGCGTCGAGATCCTACTGTCTTGCAGACAAAACACGGCCACGCATATCACGGACCATATTCATGATTGGCGGCGGCGCCGAAGCCTATGCAAGATCAAATTAGACGACCGAATCTTTCTAGACTGGTTCCTTAAATCCCTCCTTCCTCTCATTGCGAAGGATGTAGCATCTGAAAGACCCCAGTCTGAGGAGGAGGCCATCCTTAAGGCCCAACAGTTTGATCTTATCTATGCCCAATCAGGTTACCTATACACCATCATACCTGACGCACCACGAGGTGACTCCGCACGCGGTGACACACCGGGGGCATCACATGCCGCTGATGGCATTATTGGCCAAATCACACCGCAAGCCAAACCTTTCAGTATGGTGAGCACCATGCCCGCCCCAGACCTTTCTAGGGCTACATCCAGTTCCGGAGCGACAACTTCTTATGCTCCAACAAACCAGACCCATCATGTTCATGGACCCTCTTGTCCACAACATTGTTATGGCCAAGCGCCATCAGCATATGTACCTCCTACATACTATGCTCAACCTACGGTACAGACCCCCATGCAGTTCCCACAACAGCCCATGCATTACCCACAACCGGTTGCACTAGCTAACCTCACACCTCCACCAGCTCAGGGGTACCAACAACCCCAACAGGCAACTGGACCACCTCCACCTCGACCTGCATACTATCTACCGCAACCTGCTCCCGCACCTGCGGCTCCCCAAAATCCCCCCAATGCTCAAGGGCACGTGTACGCACAACAACATCAGCCCCAATACCAAAACAACCAGCGCAACCAAGGTGCGCAACAGAACCGTGGTAGAGGTCATAACCATGGTAATAACCAACAACATCAGCAAGGTCCTCCACCTCCCAATCCTCCGCAAAATAACAATGCTGCTCCTCCCAACCGCAATCCGGATCGGAATCCTAAGCAGCCTAGAAATAATAACCTCAGAACAAACCACCCTTGTTCTATTTGCGGGGTCTATGGTCATTACACGCATTCTTGCCCACATTTGGAGCGAGCTCGGCAACTCTGGACCAACGATGCCCATCGTCAAGGGCAAGCGGTTCCTCAGCCACCACCCAACCCTCCACCACCTCAACATCAACCTTTGGTGCTGCAAAACCCCTTTCCAAACCAGGGTGTAGTGAACACTCAGCCGTTAGCCCCCCCTCAGGGAAACGTGCCACCACAGCAGATCACTTATGCAGCCCCTGATCAACCCATGTTCGATTCAGGTACTCACCATTTGTTAATGATGTCGACTGCCGATGCTAACCTCCAAACTCGTTGGAACCAATATGGCTCCACCTCTGAATCCCCTCCCACCGACAAGAACACTAACGTTAATCCCACAGATCAAACGTTACGTATACCTCCGGCTTCACTTGATGGCGCTTCCAAAGCACCTCGCTTCCCACTTTGTCGCATCAACAGTAATCCCAATGCTCGCGCTGCGTCGAATTACAACATCCTAGACGACTTAGCCCAGTCTCCTGCAGCCATGTCTGCTTTAGAAGTTTTGCAAAACTGTCCTTCGCAGCGCAAAACTTTGCTCTCTGCCATTGGCGCCATTGACCCCAATGATTCACAGTTGATCGCATTCGATTCAGACGAGTCTGAACCCCGCCTGCCTTCCTCTTTAGCATTCCAAGTTTCCGTTTCTGTTCGGAATCTTGTCATCCATCGGTGCATTATCGATGAAGGTGCCTCCACATGCGTCATGTCCACATTTGTTTGGAAGAAGTTGGGATCCCCTACTCTCCAGCAGTCCACCACTGCATTACGAGCTTATGACGGCTGTTCGGCTCAACCCCTAGGTCTGTTAGCCAATGTCCCTGTCCAGCTGGCGGGTAAAACCGTGCTCATTGACATTGAGGTCATCAATGCCCCAATAGACTATAACCTTTTACTTGGTCGCAACTACATGTACGCCATGAAAGCGGTTGCCTCATCCGTTTTTCGTACCATGATGTTCCCCCATGAGGGACGCGTGGTCAAGGTCGACCAGCTCACCTATTACGATCCCAAGGCCCCTACCACACCTGAAAATGGTCTCACCATGGTTGAACAACCTGTTTGTGGTGCAACTACCTCATTCATTTCCTCAGTAGGACCCAGACTTTACTCCGAGGCGTCGATAACCTCTACATTCCAGGCCATTCCACCACCGTCACCGGAGACCCAGGTCGCTAACCTCTGCACTCTTTCACAAACACCCGGTAATCAACCCTCCTTGTTACCCAAACCACCATTGGTCCCTAGTCACATCGGTGTTACACCTATCCACACAATCCCCTTTCTATTTCCTCCTTCGGGTGTAGTAAGCGCCCCGTTTATGGCTACCCTTAGTCTCCCCGGGTTAACATTAGGATTACCCGTGTGGTATATTACGCCTCCCGTTCCTCCACCGACACCAAATGTCATCCTACAACCGGTGCAACCCATTGTTACTTCTACCCAACCACCTCCCGGTATCACGACTCCTTCGTCGTCGACGAATCCCCCTCCATTCGTCAGGCCCACTGGGGGCAGAGGCCCACAACCATACACTACGGTTCCCCCACCCAAGGCAGTTAAACCTCCCCCCATATTTCGTGCTCCTCCAAAATGCTCGCTGTGTGATGAGTTAGGCCATCCAACCCATCAGTGCCCACAGTTACCTGCATTGCAGGAACACATGCAAATGTTGGACGACGACCCCAACATCCCGGTGGTCAAACTAGATCCAAACCCTATGCCTCGTGATAAATCACTGCGTACCAACCACCCATGTGCGATATGCGGTATTTATGGCCACTACTCGCATAACTGTCCTGACATCCCAGACTACAGAGCAGCTCTCTACGAGATGAACAATTTGGACCTAGAGACGGCACCCTCTACTATCGAGGAGATCTACCCTCCCGCATCATCCTCATCCGGAGAGATTAACACCATCTATATGATCTCTTCGACTACCACTACCTCATCACTCGATTTGACCACTCAAAGGTCCCGCAATGATGAAGAGGTTCTCGAGACTCCTACTACCTTTGATTATCCCGGGGAAGACATGCACCATCGTCCATACTTCCTCCTGGAAGAGACTTCATCCACCACCGCTACCCAATCCGCGGTTGAGTCCAAGGATTTCCTTCCTACTAAAATCGACTGGTTAACGGATCCCATGGCCGATATTTCTCCCGTCATCCACATTGACATCTCTGACCCACTTGGTGCCCTTCATACCATCACATTAGGAACCTCCCACAGTGAGCATGAGATCGGAGAATACCAACAACTGTTCCAAGAATTCACTGATGTCTTTACTTGGTCAGATACCGAAATGCCTGGCCTTGACCCCGCCATTTATATGATCTCCACTGGATACCCCTCTGTCCGGTCGGCCCCTTCCATTGATCCCTTTGACACACAGGTTGAACCCTTTCAAATCAACCAGGAAACCACATGTCCACAACATGGGGGCATGCCCAAAACCTTGCCTACTCATCATCACCGTGATCCTCGTCGGAGATACTGGGGGCATCCACCCCACAAAGGGAATCCCCCATCATCATATCATCACTTCAGTATGCCACCACGACCCACAGCCTCATGGTATAACACCCCGCCAGCAGTTGCTCAATGCCCTATTGATCTCTCTATGAGACAACATCTGCACCACATTGACACCTCTGAGTTAGGGGGCATAATAGATTACCTCGACCCCGGGATAGGGGGCATGATCAATCATTTTGAACCTTCCCCATCATCTCTATCTCAACACCTCAATGAGCCCATCGTTCAAACCAACACATATGTGATCCACAATCACAAACCCCATGCACATAGCATGGGGGCAGGTCATTAACCCTGCTCACTTTTTCATATTCGTGATCTCAACCATTTTTTAGGTCATGTGTCACTTGTATATTTCAGTTGATTTGATACACCTAGTATTTTTCCCCCACGGGTCATCATTTCTCCCCACCACTGCATCCTTCGCTTGGTGGGATCACCTTTATTTGTAGCCATTTTTTAACCTAGTTCTTTCCTTTAACCATTCCGGAGTCCTTATGACCTCCGTTTTTTGCACCATTTGCACTGCCGGATTCATATTTCCGTGCCCGTGATGATGCTTGAGATCATTTCTCGCTCTCACCTTTATATTTTTCGGGCATCTTTTCCACGCCCCCCTCGTCACCTTGGTTAGCGTGCCACATCGGCCGTTCTCCTTTTTCGACAATCCTTATGTCACCGGATCCAGTTTTCCGCACAGATGACGGTGCTTGAAACCTTTTCTCGCCCTCATCAATCCATTTTTTGTTCGGTATAATTTTATCCCTTTTTCGGGTCGAGCAACCCCTTTTACGAAAAAGGCACTTAGGGAGTTTCCATTAAGCTCTTTTCTGACTTCTAAAACAATGAAAAGATTGCCGAGCAATCTTGCTTCCTTTCATGCTCGATAAACGTATCTGAAAGGGCGTCTACCTGGTATAAGTTTACCCTTTTTCCGGACCTTGTAGACTAATTACGAAAAAGGTATACTCTAGTCACATCGGCTAGAAGAGTTCTCCATCCGCATCATTTTATGCTTTTTCGGGCCTTGGAGACTAAACTTACGAAAAAGAAACACCAATAGAGTCCACTTACCGTTTTCAGACTCTCTAAACATGAAAGCAACCATGAGCATGCGCCGTCCTGGGCTCACAAAATCCATAGGACCGTACCATTTCAGAGCATACTTTTATCCCTTCTTGGAGCTCATTAAAACCACGAAGAAGGAATCAATGGTGCCTCTTGGCGCTACAACACATCACGTCTACTCACATAGCAGCTTCCCCATTTTGGTCGCCTTTGTTCAGAGTATTCTGCAGTATGTCACCTTGACAATTCCTCGACGGCACCTATCAGCTCGTCCTCCCCCCCCAGAGTAAGTACATACCCTTCAGTCCCTAAAAGATGATCCCCACACCTACAAGTCAGTCCCCTACGCTGCCAGGTCAACCATGTCATCATGCTCTGAACAAAGGAAGTTTGAGTCTACCCATTTTTTGACCCAGTTATTTCCCATCCCCACAACTATGTCAGTCCTACCAGCAGTACTACATCACTTCAGTTCTACACCTCGAGCTCCTATTAAGGAAACATCATTGCCTTGTTAGTTGCTGGTCTCCCTCTGTCGACGACAACCACATTGATTCCAGAGGATAGGCCTAGAGGTCCCTGTGTCTTGGACTCATTACCATTTATAATGAGTGCCTACGGATCATTTCGAGAGGAATCCTCAGTGCCTCTCCAAATGGTTGTTTCTCACATGCTCGACTTCAACACCTTGATCGCATCGTTGAGACTCGCACAGGGTATTGGTCCGTTCAGTTATTAGTCGAAGACCCCGGATACCACCTGACTCCTCCACATTTGAGAGTCTACCTATGGATACAACCAGTTACATTTTTTCTATAGATATCCGGGTTGCGTATGGCGACAGTATTCAGATGTACCCCAGTTTTATACTCCCTCGAGTATACAGATACAAATACTTCCCAAAGATGGCTCACAGTCATTGAGTCCATACGGATGTTGGACACCTGCAGTTTCAGCAGTTCAACAGTTATTCCAGTGTATCAGTTATTGAGATCAGCCATGATCATGAGTATATCCCACAATAATGTCCCCTCTGGACCATTATGATGTACCAGTATATTTCTTTACGTATTAGATCCCCCTTCTTGGGACTAATTGTTTTGTATATGTCTTGATACGAGCATGGGAATGCCCGCCTCGTCCTTTATCAGAGATTATACCTCATTCATATTGAGGCCATGTAATATTTTTGTTTTTGCAGCTTCCAAGGACCGTGGCTCCCGTCTCCAACCGGTCTCTTCTCTCCACTAAAACCCCAGAAAAAGACAAATGAACTATGATGTCTATCGGCCATACGATGAGCTCCTGCCCTCACACATCAGGGGGCAATCTGTTAACACCTAAAAAGTGCTCACTAGCTCATTCCCTTACTCACATGACCCATTTGTCCACTTTTCCACCATATGAGCCTCTGAAACCAACAAAAGGTCACCAAAAGACCTTAGTACACCCCTTTTTCCATTAAAAAAGATTATTTTTCCAAAAAAAAATCATAAAAAACCCTCAAAAAGGGTCCAAATTCCCAAAAATATTAAAAAGGGAATTAAAATATTATTTTTATTCAAAAAAGGAAAAAGGAGGGAAAAGTACCTAAACCATGTAGGTCAATACCATTTGGTTTCCACAAAACCACAAATGGTATTTCCCACCACCAAAACCTATAAAAAGGTGGTAGGGGCTCCTCATTTCACATCCTTCCATTATCTCATCCTTATGCTGCTGAAATCTCCCCTGAGCACTTTTAGCCATTGAAGCAACCTTGGAGAAAGAGACCTATTGGAGTTTGGAGCTACTCATCTTGGGAGTTGCTCAACATCAACCTTCACCATTGAAGGTAATATCGCAAGCACTTGCTTGCCCCCCACTTTTCAATACAAAAATTATTTCTTATGTTTCTTGTTCTTGATTTTTGAAATATTTAAATTATTTGCTTAGATTCTTGCTTAGATCCATGAAAAGTATTGTTTATTTAGTTTATTGTTTTTATTTCTATTGAAACTGCTACTACTAGTTAGTAGGTGCCCATAGCACTAAGCTTGGTTGCAAAACCGAGCCAACATCAGGCCTAGTGTGTCCCCTTGGGGAGCATTGGTGTTATTCGTCAAGTAGAAAGATGGGACTTTAAGGCTGTGTATTGATTATAGGCAGCTCAATAAAGTGACAGTTAAGAACAAGTATCCATTACCAAGAATTGATGACTTGTTTGATCAAATGAAGGAAGCCAAATTATTTTCAAAGATTGACTTGAGGTCTGGCTACCATCAAGTGAGGATTAGAGAAGAAGACATTCACAAGACGGCTTTCAGAACTAGATATGGTCATTATGAGTTCACTGTGGTTCCATTTGGTCTTACCAACGCACCTGCCACATTCATGTGTCTCATGAATAGTGTATTCAGCAAATATTTGGACAAGTTTGTGATTGTGTTTTTAGATGACATTCTTGTCTATTCAAGAAATGAAGAAGAACACGAGGAACATCTAAGAATGGTGTTGCAAGTTCTTAGAGAACATCAGCTGTATGCCAAGTTAAGCAAGTGTGAATTCTATCAAAAGAGGATTCAATATTTGGGTCACGTCATTTCAGAAGAAGGAATTGCAGTAGATCCGGAGAAGATTAATTCCATCATGGATTGGCCAACTCCAAGAAATGTTTTAGATGTTAGATCTTTTATGGGCCTTGCTGGTTACTACAGAAGGTTTATTGAAGGATTCTCCAGGATAGCTCATCCGATCACTTCATTGCAAAGGAAGAACATCAAATTTGTATGGTCTGAAAAATGTGAGAAAAGTTTTCAGAAATTAAAGGAGTTACTTACTAGCGCTTCTGTTTTGAAGATAGCCGATCCAAGGAAGGATTTTGTAGTATGCACAGATGCTTGCATTGAAGGACTGGGTGGGGTTCTCATGCAAGAAGGAATTGTGATTTGCTATGAATCCAGGAAATTAAAAGAGCATGAAAAGAATTATGCCACACATGATTTAGAATTAGCAGCCATAGTGCATGCTCTTAAGATGTGGAGGCATTACTTGATGGGGAGAAGATTCGAGCTTAGAACATACCACATGAGCCTGAAGTATTTGTTTGAGCAGCCAAACTTGAATGCTAGGCAAGCTAGATGGATGGAATTTCTTTGTGAATTTGATTTTGAAATTAAACATGTAAAAGGGAAGGAGAATAAGGTTGTAGATGCTCTTAGCAGAAAATTTCATGTTTCAGCAGTAAGTATGTGCAAATCAGATTTGAAGATAAGAGTTCTTGAAGCCCAAAACAGTGACGAAACTTGCCTTCAAATTAAAGAGAAGTTACAACATGGTAATGTGGATGAAAAGTGTACAGGATATCAGCTGGGTGCAGACAGCATCCTCATCTACAAAGATAGGTTGTACATTCCAAATCATGCAGATTTGAAGAAACTAGTGATGGATGAAATACACCAAGTGCCGTACTTTGGACACCCAGGGTATCAAAAGACTATAACAGTGGCAAGAAAGCAATACTTTTGGAATGGCATGAAGAAGGACATAGCTGAGTACATTGCTAGGTGTCAGAAGTGCCAACAAGTCAAGGCAGAACACCAACATCCAGCAGGGTTATTTCAGCCCTTACCCATTCCGGAATGGAAATGGGAAGTGATCTCCATGGATTTTATAACAGGTCTGCCCATGACAGTGAAGAAGCATGATTCAATCATGGTTGTGGTGGATAAGCTATCAAAGGTAGCTCACTTTATTCCAGTGAAATCCACTCACAAGGCTAGTGACATTGCGAACATCTTCATGAGAGAGATATTCAGATTGCATGGATTGCCTAAGGCAATAATTTCCGATCGTGATACAAAGTTCACCTCCAATTTCTGGAAGGGATTATTTCAGGAATTGGGAACTAAATTGAATTTCAGTATAGCTTACCATCCGCAAACGGATGGCCAAACCGAGAGGGTGAATCAGGTCCTTGAAGACATGCTGAGAATGTATGTGATGGACAAACCATCCAAGTGGGAAGATTATTTACACTTGGTTGAATTTGCGTACAATAATGGACACCATGCATCCTTGGGAATGAGTCCATTTGAAGCATTGTATGGCAGGGGATGCAGGACGCCAGTGAATTGGGATGGCCCAGTGAACAGGGTGGTGCTTGGACCACAGATGATCAAGGAAATGGAACAGGAAATTGTTAAGATCAGGCAGAATTTAAAGGTAGCTCAGGACAGGCAAAAGAGTTATGTAGATTTGAAAAGAGTACATAAGGAATTTCATATTGGGGATCATGTTTATTTGAGAGTGAAACCAAGGAAGAGTTCCCTCAAGTTGGGGAGTTGTGCCAAGTTGTCACCAAGATATTGTGGTCCATTTGAAGTCCTTGATAGGATAGGGCCAGTTGCATATAGAATTGCATTGCCTGCTAGCATAAGAGCTCATAATGTTTTCCATGTATCTTTGCTTAAGAAGTATGTACATGATCCTAATCATATGATTGATTGGAATGTGATACAGGTGGAACCCGAGGGAGAGTTCCAAGTAGAACCTATGCGCATCCTCGACAAAAAAGTCACAGTGCTCCGGAACAGAGCCATCGGGAAGGTAAAGGTCCAATGGGAGCACCTTAGTCCCGACGAGGCTACATGGGAGCTGGAGGATGCCATGAGGGAGGCATTCCCATTTTTGTTCAGTTTTGAGAACACCGAGGATGGTGTTGTTATAAGGGGGAGGGGAATGTAATACCCCAATTTGGACCCTTAGGAAATATTGGTCCTAATGTAAATATTGTATACACACGTTGTATGTTTCCCTAGCGTGGAGCTCAAGGCCAAGGCCCCGCTAGTTTATGCTCGAACTTTATTTTAAATTAGACACGCTGATATTTTGTTACCCACGTGCTATTAGCCATGGGATATTGTAAATTGATGTAAATATTTAACATTGAAATAAAATACCAAAACTGGCTATGGAGGCAACGAATGAGAAGGGGCCACGTGTATCCACTAGGGAGTGGTGAGGGGGCTAAGGGACTAAACCCTAGGCTGCCATTTGTCATTATGAGAACCCATTGACTTCCCTAGGTGACATTAATGCCTGTTGTAAGAAGGTGGTTGAGATTTCATCCCATGGCTTCAATGGAGCATGGGCAGCCCTGAAATTCGTATGGGTGGACATGGGCTCTGTTTGCTTGGGAAAGAAGTCACTCAACCTCAAGGGAGGTTGCTTCATTCTCACCCCATTCCATTGTGAAACTACCTAGCATCATTCTGCACCCAAAAACGAGGGCCAGCAGTGAGAAAACCAAAAAAATCGTGACCTTGAGAGAACCCAGATTTTGAAAGACCAAAAACGCCCAGATTTAGTAGGGGACAGGGAAATCCAATGGGGGATCCAATAGAATGAACCTTGGGGTGAATTCTGGAGCACTAACTACCCCGAAATCAATAGGATAACCCGGTTTTTGCAGCCCAGAAGACGAGGGACGGATTTGAGCTACTTGGTGAGCAAGATGGTGAGAAATCAGGTTGGGAATGACTATGCAGAGGTTGGGTGTGCTTGATAAACCTAGTGAAGGTTAGGAACTCAAGGATTAACAACTGGACCTTTCTATGCCCATCCTGAAGAGCACTGGAGGGAAGAGTTGCCTGAGGGACTGTGTAACAGAGAAGGGGATCTTCCTTGTGTTGGATGTGGTAGGTAATGTGGGTGCCTGACTATTGAACTCACTTGAGGGGCCTGTAGCTCTGTGGTTGAGCTCACTAGCTTAGCATTACCCTCCTCTATCTTCTTGGATGCTTGACTGAAACCATGGCTATGAGAGCACCTAACTAGTCCTCCTTAGTGGATACACAGCCCAGCTCGGGGGTGACCTCTCACCTAAAAGAACACAAGCTGGACAGAGGTCTATGGTTGGGAGGAACGTTGCTCTTCCATAGCCAGTCGTTTGGAACGTTACAATTCAAGATGAGTATTCTTGTGATTTAATTTATATACAGTCTGTGTTTTGCAATGCATTCATGTTAATGAAACGAAAGGCATCATGTTTATGCAATATGATAATTAATGACTGTTACATGTATGGTTGAGTTATGTTAATGCTATGCTCTGCAAACAATTTAATTAATGACTGTTGTTTATCTATTGAATACATGATGAAACTATGTGCATATGTGATGTTTAATTTCGCTGTGTAGTTATTGAGTTTAAGTCTGCACCCATAAGTTTTTAAATTGCATGCGTTATGAGTCAAAGTATTGGGGCTAAGCCTTTACGAAAGCCCTGTGTGTTGTTAACGTTTCCCTTCCCACATTTGATGATGGAAGGGGACGCTACAGTTTGGTATCAAAGCTGTGTTGCAGCATTGGGCCTCTATGGTCCAAATCTGATAGAGTTTTCTTAAGTCTGTTTTGGAAAATGATTGTTTTAAGTCTGTTTCTGGAATTTTTGTTTTAAGACTGTTTCGGGAAGTCATCCCGAAACTGCAGAAAGGTTCCGCGAACCTTCCCACAATTGCGGAAGAGTTCCGCGAACCTTCCCGCAATTGTGGAAGAGTTCAGCGAACCTTCCCGCAATTGCGGAAGAATTCAGCGAACCGCTCCGAAACAACGGAGAAAAATTCTTTTTGTGAAAAATTTTCTAAGTGTCAGCGTCGAAAGGAATTTTCGGAAGGAATTCTCTTCCGAAATTGCGGAAGGAATTCTCTTCCAAAATTGTGGAAGGAATTCTATTCCGAAATTTCGGAAGGATTCCGCGAATCATTCCGAAACGCGGAAGAGTTCGGCGAGTCGTTCCGAAGTTGCGGAAGACTTCGGCGAATCGTTCCGCAACTGCGAAAGACTTCGCCGAATTGTTCCGCAACTGCGGAAGACTTCGGTGAATCGTTCCGCAATTGCGGAAGGCTTCCACGAACCTCTTCGAAATTTCGGAAGCGTCCGGCGAACCGCCCCGCAAAGGAGGCGAGCCGAGAATGGCTCCGCAACTGCGGAAGCCTTCGCCGAAGGGCTCTGCAACTGCGGGAGCCTTCGCTGAATGGCCCCGCAATTGCGGAAGCATTCGGCCAAGCGCCCCGCAATTGCGGAAGGCTTCGGCCAAGCGCCCCGCAATTGCGGAAGGAAAAAAAAAAGAAAAAAAGAAAAAAAGAAAAAAAGAAAAAAACAGTAAAGTGCCAAAAACTCAATTTTTGGATAGGGGGAGCACTGGGGCTCAGAATGGGATGATTTATGTAGGGCTCGGAGGCCATTGACGGGGGCTATGAAAGAACCAGTGAAGACCCCGAGCCCATTACACTCCAATTTGACAGAAAAAGGGTAATAGTGACTTTTGAAGGATAGAGTCCCGAGGCTTGGCAGAAGGTCGGTTTGAGCTGAAATTGATCAGGCGCGGCCATGAAACAGGCACAATGTTAAGTTCTGAATCTTGGAACCAAACTCCAAAGGATGTGGAGTCGGGGTGAGCAAGAAGGCCAAAAAGCACTATTCCGGGCCACTTTTTCAGGATTTTGAAAAGCTTGAGCCAAACATGGAATATACAACACCCCTAAAAGGGTTCCTCTCCTTCCATCCTTTAGTATTAGTTGAACTTTACCTTGTCCAACAATCTTGGTCAATGAATCATCTCCCATAAGAACATCACCACTGTCGAATTTCTCATATTCATAGAACCACTCTATGTGTGGTGTCAAATGACACGATGTAATAGAGTTGATCAACCAAGTGTCATGATATGACTGTGTACTTGTCAAAGCCAAATACACATCCCCTTTTTCTTCTTGGGAGATCATACATTCAGTCGACTATGCTTCCTCATATCCTTTGCTCTTCTCGTCTCATGTCGAATTGTAGTCTCTTTTATAATCTCTAGCTTTACTGCATTGTTATCATTTTCTCATTGACTGAATTGGATATCTACACCTAGCCTTAGATCTACCCTTCAAATTTGACTTTCTACTAGAGGATTTACCTTCACCTCTATCGAGTGGCCAACCTCTCACCATCAATGCATTGTGGGTCGATCCTTCCATGTTCTTTCATCTCATTTCCTCTAACAACTGTGATGCAACCATATCATCAATATTCAATGTGGTATTGTTGATTCCAATAGCCAGGACCATGCTATCCCATGGGCCTAGAAAAGAACACAACATACTGACACATGTCTCCTTCTCAGTGATTTTAATCTCCACGGACTACAATTGACTAACCAAAGTGTTGAACGCATTCAGGTTCTCTGTAACTGAGTTTCTCTCATTCATCCTCAAAATATATAGTTTCTTCCGAATAAACAACTTGTTAACCAAGTATTTCAACTGGTACAAGTTCCCCAACTTATCCCACAGTTTCTTTGCAATGTCTTCTTTTGAGACACTCAACAATACATAATTTTCTAAGCAATGTCGAATTGTACTCCTTTTCTGTGGATCTTTTGCCAATATTCCTTTAGCATACCTATCGGAGTTGTTCTAGGGTCGGAAACAACCCATTGCTCTCAATCTATGAGGAGATCGTCCATTTTAAGCTTCCAAAGCTCAAAATTATATCCATTAAACGTTTCAATTTTTGTTCTTGAATTGTCAACCATTTTCAACTATGAATTAGTGTTCAAGAACTCCCACTGAAACTAGGTATACTCCATATTCAAGACCAAGTCAAACCCTCAGCAACAAAGGCGTCCCCTTGAAACCAAATATGGATCTAATACCAATTGTTGGGTTATAATACCTATTACAATGATTATGCATAATGATTCTTATAGTTAAACAAAATTAAACGATGACACACAACATATTTACACAGTACACAAAAATTACCCTGGAAACCCTTTACTAGGAAAACAAGCAAACCAATGAGATTAACCGTTCATCTATTAGCAATGGTTTCTCTTACAAACTCATCAACCATACATACATGAGTTTTGTTAATTAAATTCCTACTAGTTCTTCATACATTTTATCTTTCCATCACATCCTATTTATAGATGTGATACTCTAATTCATGACAACTGAATTAGTTACAACTAATTGCTTCATTAATGGCAATCCATAAATTCCTAACAACTTTCAGTTATTCAGTTATAGTCGACTTGAATGAGTCAAGTTTAGTTGGATATCCTGTGTGGTTTTATTCTTTTTGAATTCCTGTGCATTCGACTATACTGAGTCAACCACCCACGACTCTTGTCGACTAGTAGACCAGAATTCAACCATCTATCGAATTTAACTTCCATCAACTATGTTCAACTAGTCGACCATCGAATGATACCGTTGATTAACATGCAAAGAACATAACACTCCTAACACCACGAACAAATACAATGTGGATCTATGTATCAATATAGTAAGAGAATAATTGATAGTCCAATAACAAAAAAATCCTCCAATCAAGTACAAATGTCTTAGTTGGGTGGTATGGTCTTGCACAACTTAGGTGGAATTCAACACATGAATGCTACCATAGGACCAAGGTTTTCAAGTCCAACCAGTCAAAATGTACAAATATACCATGTGAATGAATAAATTGGTTTCAAACATGGAAGAAACCATTTGATTATTGGTCATTAATGAATACAGTTAAAACAAATGTGGGAAAACACACTAATAATGATGATGGATGTCAATGTACAACAATGCAATCCAATCAAATGTGAATAGTTGAACTAATGTGGAACACTAATTATAATCTAGCAAGTAGGGGACATTGATGTATTCCCATTGTCAATAGTGAGGGAACCTGCCACTAAATACCACAATCCCCAAGGTACCGAGAATGGATCTAAATCTCAATCCCATAATAGATGAGTTGACGTTGATGGGACAATATTTGTCAGAAGGAGAGCATTAGGGCATCCCCCATCAACTGACACAAGTATACACTAGACATGATATAACTAAGAACAACTTGTTAGTAGGGATGGATAACATGTAAAGTCGAGGAATCCTAGGAATGATTGAAACAAGATACAGACAACCCTTGAACATAAGCATGACCCACTGGTGATTTGGGCAGCATGAGACAATAAAAAAACAATGTTATAAACTTGCAATGCATGAGGAATTGACATATTATACATAATGATTGGAAGAGTAACCAATTGGAGGAGTAAAAAATCAAAGATCATGGTTCATATTCTAACACAATACTAAAGCTCAACTTGTTGAGAAGACTCAAAACTTGGTGCTTTGTTCAAGGGCATCAAAAAATTGATACCACATAGATGAAAATTAAAGATCTTAATCCCCCCCTCCCCCCACCCTTTATTTTTTTTGCCTTTTTCATATTAAGAAAACATGGAAAATAATAAAAAAATATCATGATATAGTGGAAGAGAAGAGTATCACAAGGCATGAAACTGTGTTCCAAGCGCATGGAACAAACCTATGCAAAACAAAAACAAAAATGGCGTTGGGAAATAGGTGGAAAATCATCATCCATCTCTTCTAGGCACAATGCTTCAAAATTCAGAGGCAAGAAATGAAAAGGAAAGCATCTAAAAAGAATGCATGGGAGATAAGTGACAATGGTAAAACTAGAACACACTAGGTTCTAAATCACAAGCTATGGTATGCAATGCAAATCAAACAATGAATAATGGGAGGCCTATAATGGATGGCTAGAAAGAAAGGCATGAGGTTTCTTTTGAAATTCATGGTACAACTAAAAAGGCTTCCAAACCTATGAGAAAAACTCAACATGGGTACCAAAATAAAACCCAAAGGCTTTTATTTTAATGGGAAACTAAAACCCAAAGTCCATTCTTCCATTGTATACATAATCCTTTATCTCTCAATAAAATTATCAATCACTGGAGTTATTCCCTACAATGGTATCAAAGCACCATAACTCCAAGTCTATCCTCCTTGGATATTTTTAACTCCTGCCTCCTCAGTCTAGCACATTCCACCTTCACTCTACTGCTCCTAGACCTGCTTGGTTTCCCTTCTCCTCATATTGGCATCTGCATTTCCATATTTGGTGCATTATCTCTTATGTCATATCCCCATACCTTATCATTTCAAAGCTCGACAATAAATCCCCAAATCGGTCCCTCTACTGCATTGAATACCCCTAATTTTCCCATCACCTCGACTGGAACCCTAATATGCCCACAAATTTCTAATCCCAAATTTAGACAGAGAATGTGTGAAGATAGCACTGTGTGGAAACTTTTGTGGAGATATGTTTGGGCTCTCTACTTGTGCGTTTCATAGCACTGAATGATCTCAATTATACTTCCAAACATCAAGTCACGAAGACTTAGCATATCCAAAAAATGGGAAACCATTGCAAGATGCTTGAGAGTTTTAATATTGATCTTAACAAACTAGGCATCTAGGAGATCACGAGTTTGGAATCCCATCATTGTATTGGAAATAATATTGTATATATATCTAGAAATTGCATATGGTCCTTTCAACCTTATGAGATATCCCAGTAATCAAACATTGATAAAAAAACTCCTAAATACATTTTATGTATTTCCATGATATGCATTTCCATTCCTTTCAGTCCATGATACACTTTTCCATTCCCTTCAGGACTCGATGTAAGCACGAGTCATTATCTCAAAAGTTGGTAGTTTCTTTCTCTAAAAAACAGACCCCCCCAAAAAATTTCGATATGCGCGAGATGTGGGGAAGTGGGTGACTCAAGCTTAGTAAGTTTCTTATCCCTCACTCTCTTGTAGCTTACTTGACGAATTTTGTACCCATTTGTTGCTTCTAACTTGATCTATGTCACAATGTTTCCCTTGTGAAAACCTACCATAGTCACATGCACAAACTTATCATTGGGCTTGAAGTATGAAATAATCCCCAATTTTGTGCCCATTACTCGAACCTCTAGTCCGTATGAGACCATTGAAATGACTCCTTTGCAGCCTATTAATGAATATGGTTCCTTGTAATGTTGTATGGGATGGATATTTGTAGAACACAAATCTGCAATTCAAGGACTTCCTAAGGGAAATCCAATCTTGAAGCCTAGTTGAAATAAAGGAATGGATGTCTGAGATGAAGATGAGGTGCCCATGTGGAATTTTGTAATGGTAAGTGAAGGAACGGTGGCGAAAAACGAGGGGACCATCATTCAACGGACCAAAGAAGAAGGTGGATTGTAAGAGGATGATAGGAGAATGAATCTACATGCACAATAGGGAATGCTGGCATACATAGTCTCAGATATTTTGTCCAACAAAGAGATTTTATGGAGGTACCCTCTTCATATTACTGCATGGAAGTCTCAAAGGTAAATGCAGAAAAGGAACTCATCCTCCACTTGGAGGAGGGAACAAACACTCTACCTACACATTGACTGTGTGCTATTTCTTTAAAGACTATGTATTGAAGACATTAAAGGCTACATTTTTGAAGATACTGACAACATATTGAATACTGTTGAAATTCTCTGCATATACCTACCAATGCATCTTTGCAATTATATTATTCTTTTACCATTTCATGTTTGGTGCAAGTTGCAAACCTTTATATTCATTTATAGTAAGTAGGATGTAAGAGGATTTTCACTTGTCACTTGAAATTTTATGGTGAAAATTCAATGTACCACATAGATTATAAGATTACTGTATTTCAAAGATTGCCACCATCATTATTTTAATTGTTATATCACAAAGAAAGTGTCGTATTGTAAGATATTTGTAGAGACTTAGACCTAAACCTTCTCATAGTGTTGATTTGTTTGTAAACCATGTTGTATTACAAAATTTATTGTAGTTTACTTGAAGATACATTCTCAGAGATAACGAGGAAGAAATAATTTCAGAGGCAAGGGGGTAGAAACAATCACAACAAGAGACATGAATTTCACTGTGGTTGTTACGATAAGAATGTTCATGATGCAGATCATTGTTGGGCTCCATGGGAGGTGATTAAACATAAACGTAACTGAAAGAAAGAAGACAAAGGTAAGACTCATGAGATTGGTAAAGCCCCTCAATCTGATCACTTTATTGTTGCTCATTGTAATGTTGGAATAAATGAAGTCACATTGAATACTTCATTTGCATCCTAGAGAGATACATGGCTGCTCGACATTAGTGAAACCCCCCACATGACATTTAGGATATTTTTTTTGAAGAATTGGAAGAAAATGTGGATGATGTAGTGTATTTTGAAGATAATTCAAGCCTCGATCTCAAGGGAATTGGCTCCATTAGGATCAAACTGCATGGATTCCTTGAATTTTGGTTGCTTAATGTTCTCTATCTTCCATAGTTGCAGATAAACTTTCAATCCTTGGTGCACATCGATAAAAAGGCCATTCCATCCACATGTTTGATGGGATAGTTGATATAAGGAGATCCTTTTACAGGTCGTGATCGGATATGAAGATGAGAAGTTATTGAAGTTGAAAGGAACATCTGCAAGAGCTTAGAATTTTGCTTGCCTCTCTCAGCATGAAGAAGGTACACTGAATCCCAGTCTTTTATGGCATGCTATATATGGAGACATCAACTATAATAGTATTCAAT
Source organism: Larix kaempferi (assembly GCA_027924585.1). Lineage (NCBI taxonomy): Eukaryota > Viridiplantae > Streptophyta > Pinopsida > Pinales > Pinaceae > Larix > Larix kaempferi. The sequence goes on from BSBM01000131.1 coordinate 4,574,015, forward strand.
TGTTAAAAAAGAATGGTGTTTCTAGTTTTTCCACCATTCCAAAGAATCTAAAACAGTGTAATGATTGCATTTTTGGCAAGCATAGTAAGCAACATTTTAAACAAGATGTAATTTTAACCCTAATTAAAAATGAGAGTGATTCTGGGAGGACCATTTTTTTGATTCTGGGATCGATTTACAGTTTTGATTGCAATGGAATCGGTGGTGTTCAACCGAGGTTTCAAAAAATTTGTAATTTTAGTTCCCCCTCAAAAAAGAATGATATCGGTAGCACCACTTTTTGATTCGGGAGTTGTTTTTGGTGTTTTTTACGCAAAAATATGAATTTTTATGGCTACAGTTCTCGTTTTGAGTATAAATTTGTTTTCAAGTTGTATAAAGTGTTCAACAGACCAAATATTTCATTTTTTATTGGGATCCTTTCCAGGTTTACGCAAAAACCTTGTGAAGGACATTGGTCTACTTCCAAAAGAGTTCTAAAATATTTGAAGGGGACTCATGATTTTTGGACTCAAGTATTATAATGTGGTGTTGTAGGCACAACAGATCCCATTTTTACAGATAAAAATGGCAGCCCCACTATAATTTTTGAAGGTAACTTGGAATTTCTTTATCTATTTTTGGGGTGTTTTTTATTGTTGTCCTTATCCTTTCTTTTTCCCATGCTTTGGATTTAATAGAGTTTGCTAAAAGACCTCTCTTTTGTGCATTTTGATAAATTGCAAAAAACTCAATTTTTCTTGAAATTATGTTGTTTCCGCATCCCTCGATCCGCAATCCGCAATGCGGGTTGCGGATGTTGAAAATTTTCGGATAATAAATTTCTACTTTCCGCAACCCTCAATCCGCAAATTCAGATTGTGGATGTTAGAAATATTTTTCAATAAAATTGGATTGCGCTTCCACAATCTGCAACCCGCAAATTGTGGATGCGGAAAGCGGAAAGCACTTAGATTGATCATGATCAATTTTTCCATTCCGCATTCCGCAACCCATAAATTGTGGATTGCGGAATGCGGAAAGCATTTAGTTAATCAAAATAAAATTTACATTTCCACAACCCACAACCTGCATTGCGGATTGCGGAAACATAAATCATAATAAACAAATTCAAGTTGTTGTTCCGCAACCCGCAACCTGCATTCCAGATTGCGGAAATATTGATTTCCCTTGTATTTTTCACCGCTCTGTTTTTCCGTTTCCGATTGCGGATTGTTGAAACATTGAAACACTTAAAGTTCAAACTTGCACTTCCGCAACTTGCATTGCGGATTGCGGATTGCGGAAACTTAACAATCAAAATTTGCAAAAAAATCCACTACCGCATTTTCTTTTCCGCTTTTCATTTCTTAATCTTAGCCGTTGAGTTCTTTTGAGTTTTATGATCTGGATTCATTCCACTATAGCTTAAATATTTTTAATTTCCGCGACTTTTTTTTCACCATTTTCAAATTTGCAAATTTAACTTGGGAAAATATTTTTTTGCAGATTTCTTACCAGATTTACCGATTTGCATCCTTCTTCAGCTCACATTGGTTTCTCGGTACTTTTTCTACTATGTTATGATAATTCAAGGTTTAAATCATTTATATTGATCATTTTTCTTATTTATCATACTTTTCAAAGTTTTCCCAAACATGCCGAGAATCACCCGTTTGAAAACTGCCTTGAAGGAACTCAAGAACAAAGACCCAAACAGTGGCATCCTCTCCGATACAAATGGCAGGGTGTCTAAGACTCTTCACCTGGATTGGGCCCACATTTATTCCATTTTTGATAATGACGACCTTTCTGAAATCCATCAAAACCAATCCTTTTATATGAACATTAGCAAGTCTCAATTGCATGCCATTGCCGCTAGACCGACCCTCATTCCCTATACGGATGCCATCAAATGGATAATTGATCACTCCCACCCACTAGACCGCTCTTTCAATGATAAGGCTGGGTCTCAATTAACCTCCTTCCGTCCTGAAGTGTTCATTGGAGCTTATGCCCTAAGGCAGCCTAACTAGCTGTTAAATAAGAAATTCCTGGACTCTTCCAAAACCCAATTCAATTTCGATGAAATGATTAATCATGGATGAATAAACCTGCAAGCTTCACGCCAAAGGCTGACAAATCCTACCCCATCTCCTAGTTTAAAGAGTCGTTCGCTCTGTTCGCAACCATGCTCTGTAGGTTATAGGGATTACCAGATTGCTCAGTATTCAAGGCTGAATGGGAACCCCTTGCTTACCATGTCCTCACTACAGGAGATTCCTTTAATTGGGCTCAGATTCTATCAGTGGAACTCAAAATGGAAATTGAGAAATATCAGAAGACCCCGACTTCCAGAAAACCTACATTCTTCTATTCAACTTATGTCATGGACATCTTTTGTTCGGCTTTTCAGTTTCCTTCCATGGGATGGGACTGGACTTTGTCTGGACCTCCTGTGCATATTTACTACTCAGCATTGTGGGAAGGCAATTTCATACCTCTTATCTATGATATCTTTGACCATTTTGTTGGCTCAATTCATTTAATGATCTTCAAGGAGAATGATCCCACCTTCTCTGAACATGCCAAGGCATTGGTATCTACTATGGGTGACTGGTATGTAGGGGAATACTTCTCTTATGTCAGGATTTGGGGAAGCAATACAACCCATTTGCTTCCCAGAATTGTACCAGACAGGCTACTCCTAGAGGAAATATCTTTCCAGACGCTTGTAGATGGTGTGTTTCCCAAACTCACAGGAGCTAAAAGAAGAGGTTGGCCTAAGTTCCCACTTCATCTTGGGCCTTTAATTGTCCAGAATTCAACTCATGCTGGATTAATTGGAAAAAAATTTGCAACCCTGAAGCTTGGGAAAGCTCCCAAGAGAATGCATGATCCCAAGTCATTCTTGGTAAATCATTTTGCACAGGAGCACATGAAAAGTGAATATGCTCACCAGATTGAACTAGATAATTCTATCTACCAGGGTGTTGACTCATTTTCTGAAGTCATGAACAAAAATTCTTCCTCAGAAGAACAAAGCTTCATTTTTAAGTATCAACAAGAACTCAAGACTATGGTCTTGCAGTACAGAAAATTTGAGTTGTCACTTGATGATAAGGTTCAGAAAGACAGGGCAGAAAAAGAAGCTGAGAAAGAAAGTGCTCCATTTATGCTAACCTACCACACTGATGATAAGGGTAAGACTCATGTTGGTGGCACGCCACAACCCAAACCTTTGGAGAATCTCAATGCTTTGATACAGTCAGCTACTGAGATGAAAAGGGAACTGGCAGTGCTAAACTCGATGGTGGAAACTCAGATTGTTGCTGCAACCACTCTAGCGAAGAAGCAAAATATTGAAGGTCCTATGCCCAAGGTGACTATGCTCCATATAGAAGACAATGATGAGGAAGATGAAACTCTTCCCTCTAAATTTTCATGTCCCATTGTCTTTCCTATCACTATGCCTGAGGTTATTTCAGTCACCCCAGTCTTTTTTGACTCCTTGGCGGACATAAATGTTGATGCCTATGTTCCTAATTTTCACTTTCAAGAGGTTACCGTTGCAATAGCTGCAACATCTCCTATATCATTAGATATTCCAATGATTTCACCTTCCATCTAGTTGTCTGATATCATAACTCTTGTACTCACATCAAGTGAACCGCTGGTAATCCCTGTGGTGACTTCACAAGAGCCAATTGTGATCCCAATTTGTGTCACACTTACACAGGATGTTGAAACCCAAGTTCCCACCACACCCTTAGAAACAGCTGTGATCCCAATTCTTGTTTCACTCCCAGAAGTTGTTGCTCTTACTTATGCTCCCCCCTATTTACCATCAACCTCCGACATTATATATTCTTCCATCTTCACTACTCAAATCACAATGCCCATTCCAACTTCTGTTGAATCCCAAACTGTACCTCTGGTAGCTACATATGATGTCTTTACTTTCATAGTGGACATAGTGGTAGATTTTGGATAAGATGTTGTGGTTTCCTTGGGTGAATATTTCTACAGTAATTCAGAGAAAACAATAGTGAAAAGAGGAACTAAAAGACAAAGGGAAGGGATTGTTATGCAGGTCCCTGTTCCCAACCAAGTCATTTGGAAGAAAACATCCATTGATGTACATCAGGAAGCACTTGAAACTACTGCAACAATGGGAGCCTTTGCAGGGGCGAATTATGACTCTGTCACTTCAATGAACAAAGAAATTGAGCCAAAGTAGTAGGAATTGCAAAAGCTCAGGCAAGAGCAGACTAAAATGAACGAGCAACATCAATCTCAACTTCAAGAGTTGAAATATCAACATGGTAATCAGTTGAAGGACTTGCAGGCACAAAATGCAGCTCTTCAGCAATAGTTACAGGAAGCTCAACTTCTAAATACAGTTTATGCTGCAAATATTATGGAGCTAGAGAAGCAATTAAAGGATTCAGTGGACATGGAAGCTACCTCCTCTCTCTCTAGATTTTCTAAAGAATAATTCAAGGAGCTAGCTCTTAAAATAAATGAAGACCATAAGAACCTCCTGGTTGAACTATTTGATTGCTTGAATGAAATTCAGGAGACATACAATGTTTTTGAGAATCATTCTGATGTCCTTGAATAGCATAATGAGAGAAGGGAAGAAGCCACCAGGGCTATTGAATATGTGGTAGATTGGCATAAATACATTAAAGATAAATCCGAGGATATCCCTGTTCTGGACACCATCAAGTAGAGAAGAATCAAAATATCTTTGGAAGCATGAGGACATGCTTGTGAATCGGTCAAGGCTACAATCCAGGAAGAGAAAGCAATCCGTGGTAGAAGGTGGTAAGCAACTGATAACTTAATGATCATGCTAGAATTTCCAACCTAGGATCTTATTGAAAAAGCTTTCCCACCTAAGCTTACGATTGAGCAGGTTGGTGAGAGATTTTCTACATCTAAAGAGCGAATTCAACAACTGGAGTACATTCAGATTTCATAGGTTAAATAATTAATTAAGGAACCCATCAGTTTAGGGATAAAGACCAACATTTTTCTGTGTGCATGGCATAAAGTGAAGAAAAGCGAGATTGAGTCTTTCACTTGTAAGACCTAGTTGGCACTCGAACTGGCCAAATATCAGGATGTGGAAGATTTGTTAGATGTATGGGGCAAATGGCGAATTTCCCTTGGCAATTCTTAGATTAGAAATATTTTGTAATCCTTGTCTCTATGGGAAATCTGTCCTTTATAATTTCATGTAATTATTATTTAAGGGGATCATATCTCATAAGTAAGGGGAGGAGAAAATCACCAAAGGGGAACTGGAGATGCTCTATTTCCTTGAGCCATTGTAATTTTTTGCAGACTTGATGAAATTCAATTAGTTTCTCTTGGTCATCTCTTTTGTATAATTTGTCAAATTTCTTTGATAGGTTCAGATTTCTCACTTCGATTATTGAATGAACTTTGTTTTATGTTGCAAATTTTATGAATGCATCGATCTGTAGGTTGGATTTATCTTAACATATGATTCAGGTGTTATTACTTGTTAAGTGAATTTATTTGTTTAACTCATTTTATCTATTTTTGCAGCTGATAAACAATCATACATTTATATTGATGCTAATTTTTCAATTAGCATATCATAATAGAACAGTCCTATATATTTGGAGGAGAGAACCTGAACCAGGCGGCTAGGGTTCCTACCCTAGCCACCTCCACCACCCATCTTCTTGCATATGCTTCTCTTTTTTCTTGTGGTTTTGGTTTCCTACGGTTCGACAACGGAGTGCTCTAGAGGTGATGATCTCCTGGATGCGGTGTTTCGCCTGCCTCGGAAAGCTCCTGCTTTGGCAGCAACGAATTCTCAGAGGCGGTTCCTCTTAGTGACGGCAACGGTTTCCTCCCTTCGTCGACGTCTGTGGGGATCTTGTCCGAGCTCTGGCAATGTTGGCGGCTGTGGTTTTCTTCCCTTGGGGATTTGGCTCTAGTAGTGCCGGTGGCTGCCTCATGGCCCCTCATCGGCGACAAGTTTTGTGGCTGCTCGGTTTTGGTAGCGTTGGCTTTCTGAAGGGCGGCGTCCTTTCTTCCGGAGGTGGCTTCTCGGGGCTTGCTTCAGGGACTCTCGGCTGTTGCTTAGGCGGTCTGTTCCAGGATCGACGCAGGGTCTGTCTTTTGCTTCCTCATTGGGGGTTGTATGCGGGCTGTTTTGGCCAGCTTGGGAGGTCTTCGGAGTCTGCTGCTCTGTCCATAGACATGGATCTCCTGCTTCCTTTGATGAGGGTTTCGGCATTGGCGAATCTTCATCTTCTGTTGCAGGCTTGCTGCAAAGGTTCTGAGCTGTTGCTGGTCACAGGCAGAGCTGTTTTTGTTGAGGTTACTGTTGCTTAGGGTTCGTGAAGGCTAGTGGGTGCTTTCGGTGGAGGCGTCTGAGTCTTTTTGGCACCTGGGAATCTCGACGTGCTATGGCGGTCTACTCCTTGCTTTATATTGGGATCTTGGCTGGCTACGTTTTCATCTGGGGTTTGTTGGGTGCTGCTGCTTCCCCTGATGAGGGTTTGGCTTTGACGGATCCTTTCTTTCGGTGAAGGCTTAGACACTGCAGTTTTGCTGAGGATCCTGATGCCTAGGGTTCTTGGAGGCTGATGTGTGTGGGGCACCCATTCTCTGGAGTTTGTGGTTATCCATCTTGAAGGAAGTTTTCTGTTTTCTGTTATTTCTGCATCTTCTTTTTTTCTGGGCAATGAGGGTTTGTTCCCGAGCTCTTTTTCTGTTTCCACCTATATGTGACAATGTATGGAGCAGTTTACGCTCTCCATATATCTGCAGAATGTAATTTTGTATCTTCTGATAATAAAATTATGAATTTTTCCGAGGAAAAAAAGAACAGTCCTATATATGTTTTAATTCCTTGGGTAAAATTATTCAATTTTTATTGTCTGGTTTTGTCTTAAGATGATAAGTACAGATCCAATTCATATGTTTATTAATTGGTAATATACTTGTCAAATAATATATATTTGATTGTGCTGCAGACTCAAATCATATTTTTTAATTCAGATATAACTTAATTAGATATTTCCTAAGCTAACGCTACTTACCCCTTAGACATAGAACACCTTTCAATCTTCCCTGATAGGAAGACAGATCCATTAGGATCCATTCACATAAGTGCCGGCGGAGGCCTAATATCCGTAGGATTCAGTCACACCAAACAATTTGGGGATAGAACCTCTCTTGTCTAGGGTTGTTTGAAGCCTTTCAGATTGGGATGTCACCTTCTATTGATTGCCTTGGAAAATATTCCATCATCACATCCGGGGCTTCAACAAATGGCGCTAGAAGGAGGGACATGACCATTCATTCCTAAACAAAACACTAGTAGACCTCCTCCAACAAGGATACCGGTTGTTACAAGGAGCCAAAATCAAGCATCCACATCTACGAAGCAACCAATTCAAGATCCAACTCTAATCCCTGCTACACCTGTAACAGGACAAGAAACTGCAAGGCCTGAAATTATTTTTCTATCACCCACTAGGGGGCCTCTAACCCTTGAGAAATTAAGGAAAAGTACTCATGATAGCATTGCATGGGTTGAGCAGAGAATTGAAGTCAACCGGAACCTGAGACAGATACTATCCCAACAACGTCAAGCCAACAATGCATGGAATTATACTGATAACCAAAATTCAAATACTCAGAACGTAGATAATCAAAACACAACTTGACAAGAACTATTTCCTGACATCCAAATTGAATCATTATTTGAAGAAACAATTTGGGGATAGAACCACTCTTGCGTAGGGTTTTTTGAAGCCTTTCAGATTGGGCTGTCACATTCTGTTGATCGCCTTGGAAAATATTCCAGCATCACATCCGGGGCTTCAACAGGTGGGTGACTTCAAACTATTTGGCTAGTTTATTTAGACTTCGATGGTGACAAAGAGAATGGAGTGTCTACTTCAATCTACCTCATGAATCTTGTATCAACAACTATATCCTATTGATCACACAAATAGTATGTTCCAACATATTCCACTAAAGAGGCATAATATGTGGTTGTGGTAGAAGCAACAATAAAAATTGTGTGGCTTAGGAAAATACTTGAATATTTTCAAGAGAAGCAGGTGAATTCTACTCCTCCACTGATTGAAAACACTTTTGCAATCAAGTTGTCCAATAATATCAGATTCCATGATTGAACCAAGCACATCAAGACGCAGTACCATATGATTCAATATCATGTAGACTTGGCCAAGAGAGTTCATTTGAGACATTGTTCCACAAATGAGAAAATTGCATACATCTTCACCAAAGCACTTGGAAGAGAAAATCTTGAAAGGTTTGCAACAGAAAAACTAGGACACGAAATCCATATTGAATAAGATATATATTATTGAATTGATAAGATAAAAGATGATGTCTTTTACAAGATAGACTTTCCCGTATTTATAATTGTTTAAAGGGTGTCTAATGCAACTCTTCATAAAGAGTTACACCATTTCACTAATTAATTATATTATTATATTATTTTTGTTTGTTGTTGTTATTATTATTATTTATATATATATATATATATATGTTGATGCTTATTTTATTATTATTTTATTCATAACATTGCCTCTCTCTTAGAAAGGCTTTGTCCTCAAAGCCTTATAATGTTGTCGCACCTGTTCCTTATGACGTCGTAGCTGACGAAACATGTCGGTATGAACTTCTAAGTGTAGAACATAACTTTCGATATGTTGACGGATCAATCCAACCAAAATTGATTTGTTGCCGACTGTTGGGATTCTCTATTGATTTGTTGTTAGGTGCTTTGAGCACATTAGTACCATTATCTTTCAACAATTCCCACTTTTTAGGATACTGGTTTATATGGTTGGGGTGTCGATAGGGAGTTATTGTTATTTGTTTTTTTACAAGATTGTCTTCTTTCTGAACTGTGACGAGGACTAAATTTGTATTTGCTTCTTTTTTCTCAACGTAGATTTTTGAGTCCAAGGGCTTTGATGTCCTCTTCTGAGTTTGCTCCAACTTATTGTCTAACGAGTCTTTTTTTTTTTTAAGATTTCGAGTCATTTCTTCTTGCGCTTTCTTATCATCTTTAAGCTTCTGAATTTGATCCATTAGATCTTGTTTGTGCTTCTTGAGGTGACCATTTTCGTCAATGTTTTCTAATAGTTTCTTCTGAAGATCTCGATTCTCCTCTTCTAGCTTTTGATTCTGATGTGCTTTATCCTTCGTTTTTTTTATTTGAAGAAGCAATTTCTGATTATGATCTCTTAAATGAGAGATCTCTTCTTCTTTATCTGCGACAATTTTGTTGAATTCTGACTGCATCTTTTGATCTGAATTTTGATTACCCTGTGAAATCATCTTTGATATATCTTTGAAGTCTTTAGACGTTGGAGCTTCTAAATCTGACTTTATTGTAATATCTTGAAATGTGATTCTCTTTTGCTTATAGGAAAAAGTAAGAAATTTCTTTTCAACATTTAAAATGAAGGTCCCCAATGTTTTAATCCAAGGTAACCCCAAAACTATGTCACCACTAGAACTCCATAAGGAACTAACAGTGAATTGAGATATGACCATATAATCTCCAACATTCAATTCTAATCCACTTATTTCAAATTGCTTCCTGTCCCAAAAGTCGAGCCTTTCACTTATATTTGATTCAGGAATCATTAAATGCTTAGCAAATTCAACACTAATATAATTATTTCTTTCACAAGGGGCAATAGAAATGGTGACATCCTTCCCTGCAAGTGTCCCTTTAACTCTAAATAGTATTGAGACAGTCATCCATGAGGTGTTAAGAAACCTTCCCTTGTTTTCAACATTAAAACCCATCTTCTTGAGTTTTCTTTGAAATTTATTCAATATCTCCTTTTTTATAATAAACAATATTCAATATGATTCTTCTTCTAATATTATTTTCCCCTTAATATATGTAAAATGGTGTAGATTGGGTGGTTGGGAGGAGTGGTTGTTACCTTCCCCACCTAGGTTCAAATCTCACTTTTGGTTTGTTGTTAGGGAATAAAACCAAACCCACTTCTCACAAAACCATGTGCACCTTAAAACCATGTGCGGTTTTACTTCTTACTTTTCCTTTTTACTTCTACTCACTTCTAAACTTTACTTTTACTTTTTTCTTTTTTTTCTTTTTTTCTTCTTCTCACTTTTTTTTATTTTTTATTTCTATATTCTATTTTCTTCTTTTTTTACTTGTCTTTCTTTTATTTTATTTTACTTTTGCCTTTTTCTTTCTTTTTTTTCTTTTTTTCTTTTTTACTTCTTTGGGCCACGGGCCTGGTTTTGGACAAGGTCCTAGATTGGTGGCTACAAGCGGCTCTGATACCAAATGCAACAGAAAAACTAGGACACGAAATCCATATTGAATAAGATATATATTATTGAATTGATAAGATAAAAGATGATGTCTTTTACAAGATAGACTTTCCCGTATTTATAATTGTTTAAAGGGTGTCTAATGCAACTCTTCATAAAGAGTTACACCATTTTACTAATTAATTATATTATTATATTATTCTTGTTTGTTGTTTTTTTTCTTTTTTTTTTTCCTTGGAAAATGTCCGTAATTTTATTTCAAAAAGATGATTAAAATTACATATTGCACATGTAGTAGAATCAACAAGGATCCCTACATTTTCACATATTTCTGTCCCATATAAACAGACAAGACATAACTACATCTAAAAGCCGCAAACCAGTGGCTCAAAAATGTACATATATTCAGGCCAGCCATGATTGGCGAAGCCCTAATCAGATCAGCCAAACGTTGGCACGAAAACAAAAACCCACTCATATTGTGCTGAAAAGAAAACACCCTGGTGTGAATAGGGCCACCGGTTCTGAAACGAAAACCCCATCAATGCTCGCCGCAAAGGACGAACCTGTGCATTGTGGGAGAGATGATTCAAACCCGCGTCAGGTTCAACGGGCACAGGCAGACAGGGTTCGGCGACCACAGCAAAAGCGGTGGAGTTGCTCAGGCTACGATCGCATTTCCGGCCGCTAGGAGGAACCGCCACGGCCAATGTGCACCACCGTCTTGCCACGCCCGCCATTGCCACCGCTCCACAAGAATCTTGACAGAGGGCCGCCAGTTAAGATCTGCCGCCGTCGATAGCAGCCCAATCGATGCCACAAACAGCAGGTAGAGGGTTAGAACAGATCGCCGCCGCCATCGAATGGAGCCACAGCTGAACCACCCCAATCGAGCCACCATTCACACGAACCCTGAGACAGAACCCCCGTCGGCCACCAAGAAAGCAAGACGTCTACAGCAACCCTCAACAGAAGAAACAGCAGATCCAAGTTTGTGGACAAGCAGCAAACTCTGGATCTCCCAAACCGGCGAAATCAGCCAGCAACTACTGATGAAGAATACAGCCAGACACCCTACGCTCCAGAGCCTGCGATGCCTACTCCGTCTATCAGGATCCTGCAAGGAAAACACATCTGCAGGGAAAGGAGGGGCGGCTGGGCCAAGCCCTGGCCGCCCAAGCTACAGCAAATTCGCTCCAAGAACCCTTTCGCTCCAAGAACCCAAGATCGATCCGATGCTATCCAATTCCATTCTTGTTTGTTGTTATTATATATATATATATATATATATATATATATATATATATATATGTTGATGTTTATTTTATTATTATTTTATTCATAACAAGGTTCAAAAGATTCCTGGACTCACAAACACCCCTTCGAATTAAGGGGGAAAAGTTAGAAACATAATCCTACATGATTATTGTAAAAAAAATGTAAATATTGTAATTATAAATTACTTAGATTTAGTTTCTAGAAGTGAAGAGCCATGTACCATGGGAAATTGAAACCCAAAGGTCACTCTTCGATTGTATAAATAAACTTTTCTCGTTCAATAAAATTATCAATCACTGTATTTATTCCCTACCCGGTATGAAAGATGTTGGTGCAGTGAGAGGTGACTTGAATATGAAATACGATGTGATGAGGGAGGTGTGGTTTATGAGCGTCCATGTTGAAATTAATACAAAATTTGTTAGACTGGTCCAAACCACCTATAGCTAATAAGAATTCCATTAGTTGCACATGGAAACTTTGAAAAACATCTAAGGTAGACATAGCACACTGTGGCTAGGCTAAATCCTCAACCGTACTATAGTTTTGGGCATCCATGACATTTGAATTATATAAAAATCTTCATAAGATACCTTGGGAGGGTGTGACATTGAATCAATAATCAGTTTCTCAGTGTGCAAAGGGTGGAAGTTGCAACATAGGTACTTCTTTATCCTTGTTGGAGTTCAAAGCATCATAATTATGTGCCTAGTATTTAAGATTGATCTCTTATTCACACATGTAAACTTTCACATTTAAGGTATTGAACTTTTGTGAAGGGGCACCTAGATCACCCCCTTGTGGGAGTACCAGGTTATTACGAATCCCAACAATGAGTTGTTGGGATTGTGGAGGGAAATTGGATTCGTAAGCACAACAATTTGATGAGTCTTTCCTTGATGAGCTAGTCATCGATGTGCTTACTCCATCTTGGGGCATTGGTGAGTAAGATGCTCTTCCCGGGAATAACTTGCAGGGGAATTTCACTTATTTTTTCTCTTTACCCCTACAAGCACTGTTATTATTTGTGTTTTTATTTCTAGATCCTTGCTTTTTTTTAACCTTTCCTTTTTCCTCTAGTCTTTTGGTTTCCTTATTGATAAGAGGATTGAATAAAGAGGAAATTGAAGGTAGGCAACGGATTTGTGGCGGTTGCATTATTATGAGTAGTGGTTGTCATATTAACATTGTAAGGAAATTTGTCCCATTTGACTAGCCGTCTGACTCATTGCAACATTCTCTATAGAGATAATCATGTCATCATCATGTGGCCATGGCTTCGTTTTTGTGGGGTCTATTTTGACCCTTGGTACATTCAACAAAATGTTGTAGAGAACCCTAGATTGTGACTAAACCGGGTCTAATTGTTGTGCTCTCACGATGGATTGTTCTTCAATCATGACCCTAGAGAGGACCACATCCTTGGATATATAAGGTAATACTGACTTAACAAACTAGTCAACAAGGAAAGCATCAAGAAAATGAGCCTTAATCATTTGTTGCATCCATCTATATTCATGAACATGATCGAAGATGCGAGTGGTATTGTCTTTCCTAAATGAAGTTAACATTTTTGTCCTAGTTTTGTATCGAACTAGTAACTAAAAGTGTTTTGGGAATGTCTAGATAGGAATACGAAATCACTATAAATAGATATTGGAAGCTCTCTATACCATTTGGTAGTGGTTTTGATCAAGGCGCTCTAGAAAAGTTGCAATCAAACGAAATCATCCATCAACAAGTTCGAAGAACATTACAGATGAAAAGTCATCACATGATTTGATGGTTCTTCTCCAACCTTCCCTTTGAACTTCATAATGTTCGAGGTCAAGTTGGTTGGGATAGGAGGCTAGTGAGCATGATGCCGCAGAGGGTCATTGGTAAGCTTTGTCAAATCAAGACGATTTAATGTAACCAGAAAAAATAGTTGGACCCGAGCAAATGAATTAAACGAGTTCTGAGGTTTCCCATTGTAGGATAATTCATTTGATTTCCCTAAAAAAAAAATTCTACTAAATGGATTTACACTACCTAGAACATATGTTGTGCATTTGAAACCCCGAGTTCTGAGGAAAATCACTACTCATGAAGCTTCTTGTCCCCTCAACCTAGGCATTCCTGGTCAGAAAAAATGGTCATTACAAAGAATCCAACCCCAAGGATGGGTGTGGGCATGGAAATATGGCCACCCCCGAAGGTAAATGGCTTTATAGAACTATCCATTGGTATGCTTGAGTTAATAGAGGTAACATTAATGTTGAAGGTCGGCATTCCAAATGAGAAAGGGTGGCTACTCTGATGTGTAGTCAATGATGAACCGATCCCATTACTAGGAGTAGCCATATGAGTTGGTCCTACAAGTGTTTCCAGAGTAGTGGGACTTAGGTCCTCCGAAAGGGATGATATACATCACACTATTATTCCCCCCTAGAGGGACACAAGTCATGGGAGCAACAGTGCCCCTAAGGATTGATGTATTAATGGTGGTATTGATCTTCCAAAGATTCAAATACGACGCAAGATATCTATATGAGAAGTATCATAAGTTTACCAAAAGAGGACTTTGAGGATCATCCAAAGGAGGATTGAAATGAGCCACATGTGGGCAGGAATATCCTCGATCTTGGGTGGACTGAAATTGTCACTTGGAGGTGGGGAAAAATTCCTTCTAAATCCTAGAAATCCCCCTTGGTTTTTAAATTCTTTACCTTCATCTAGTCTATTTTCACTTTCAATATTATTTATAGTCTCTCAACACACTAAAACGTGCATTGGTATCAATCCTTTGCCTTAGTAAATGTAGCCTTGTATTTTTTGGTGAAAGACCTATGGTCCTTTGAGAACAACAAAGTGGTTGGTCAACCACTTCGAACCGATTAACCTAAGAGACACAACCTAGGAAATCTATGCAAAAAAAGCACCTACTAAAAAGTTCCTAGTGATATGTCAGCAAACATATGTCTCTTCCAAAGATCAATAATGGAGTGTTCCTAATGAGTGAAGAGCCGATGAAGAGAGACGTTCCAGAATTTGGCCTTTGGGATGCTTAGGTCCCAAAACTAACAAACTAAGGAATGTGAAACAATTATGGTAACCCTCACAGAACAATCACCCAAGGTGCAAGTACCCTTGTGGAGATGGGAACTCTCCAAAGTAGTTGAGGCATATGCTATACGTCTACCTTAGGTACTGCGAGCACTTCCCACTTGCAATCAATCAGGTGGGAATACCAGGAAAAGCAACCAAGTTTACCAATTGCAATTAACTGTTGGGTAGAGCAGTCCTGGTCTAGGTGTCTACAAATGGATATGGAATGTAGAATTAAGTCTTAGAGCCGAAACTCTAGAGATAAATGGTGTCACCTCAAGGAATTTCCAATTCACTTAAATCTCACGTACTTGCATAATCCACCAATCAAACAATGAGGGGATAATCTCAAGTACACTTAGCTTGAGATTGTTCTTGACACACGTGTGAGCCATAATTTCCCAACAAATTCCTCTTGCTACTAATGGATTTTGCATTCAATTATTCAATTCCTACTTTTTTTTATACAACCTTGGAGAACTTACCCCCAAACCTACAACCAAGGCCCTAAATCCTAGACTTATTGTGAGTTTTCTATTAAATGAAAAAAAGTCTAATGAATTTTATTATCATCCCTTTAATGGTTGTTGCTTACTCAATTCAAGGAAGTGGATCGAACTTGATGATGTTGTGACTTGATAAGAACACTGAAAAGTAAATATATTGACAATTGAACAAAGTAGTTACGCTAGAAATTTCAAGAGAAACAACGTGTTTTTAATCAATTGGAAAGTAATCCAATGATAGAGGAGATTAATGTCCTATGGTTGATAGTGCATTTTTCTCTTTCATTTTCCAAATATGATTCCAAACTAAAGAAAAATACAAAGAATGCAAAATATTTATCTTCTCTTTTCTCATAAATGAGATGCAAATGCAGTTATGGAACACACAAATATAGATCCTTCACTAAATACAGGCCCTATACCTCCAACAAACCTCAAAAATAGAGGTTGGAGAAGAGAAAGAAGGCAATTAATATCAAACAACAACCTACAAGGCTCAAACACTACTGTCTAGAAGGAAATGAGTGTTGGACACTCTCTTTCTCAAGGAAAGGTGTGTTTAAATGCATGCCTCAGTGAGGAAAGGAGTGTTTAGATGTTTTTGTGGAGATATAAAGGTGTGTCTCACCCCCTGTAACTGGCCAAAATGATGCAAGTTCTGAAAAATGCTTCTTTATGATTGAGCTACAAGAAATCAAGCAAAGAGAAGAGAGTAAATACTCCTTGGTGTCCTATATATGGCTATAAAATCCAAAAAATAAACCCTAATGAGTAAAGCTAAAGGAGTTGTTCCCAGTGGAGTTATTGGTTTTGTTTCATATTAAACTATCATAATAGCTAGGGTGGACTATCACATAGTAGAATCAAAGAGTAAAAATCCTCTTTCCCTAGAAGCTAACCATCCATGCTTTGTAATCAACAAGTTAACAAAGTAACCTACATTAATTTGAAAGTTGTCCAATGAGATCTGTGACTTCTCGATTTAGATCTTCCTTGTCTCCTGCTATATCTGAGTTCATAGACTTGCAAACACATGACAAACATACCTTTCCCACATACAAAAGAAAATATGAATGATATTTCAACTTCTAATTAACTTATTAGACTAAATTAATTCTCTAGTATCAATCACAAGGCAATATTTGGGGAGGGAAAGAATAGAGATGTTCATTTAATGAAATAAAACAAGAAATATATACATGATCTTGCTACTGACACCCCTCATCACTGTCATCCTAGTTCTTCAAATTCTGAACCACTTCAAACAATCTTCAATACTACATCTCCACATGCATAGGGAAAAGGAAAAAAAAGTGGTTTTAGTTCCCTAACCCACATAGAAGATATAAACCAAAGATATGAATCTATATGGATTTGAAGATCAAGACCCAAAGACCAAGATGATTTCTCAAGCATGTGGGTACACAATGACTCTCTCTAGTTGTTTTCCTTTAGCTCTAGTCCTCAATTTATAACCCTCAGAAGGTGATTGAAACATTTGGTGGTGGGTTTCCAAGGTGTACATATCTCATGTATTCTTCTTATAAATGTGTGAAAAGTCATGAATCTAGACATTTCTAGGTAGACGCGCCTTGCTAACTAGGAAGGAGCATCTCAGACCTACCCATCCTCAAGGAAATGTGTGTCTATGTAGCAGTAGAGGCTTAAAATCCCCTCCTATAGCTAGAAAATACTAGAACTACTAGGTATGAAGGCTAACTAAGTATAAATGGCTGTGAGGTGTCAAATAATGCTATAACAAACATAGAGAATTGAGTTCCTGGGGATATAGTATACAATAAATTAGAAGTCAATTGGTCCAATACAAAATCTTTAAAAGGTTTGGAATGAGAATTAGATGAAGAGCTTGTTTGTCCATGGCATAACTTACCTCATAGTGCTTTGTAGTCTCTTTAGAGCATCAATTTTCCAAGTTCCTTTCTCATTAGAATACTCATGATCTAAGCCTTCATCATTTGTAGCATTGTGTTCTTTATCATTTGCAAAATTGTATTATTTATCATTTTCATAGAGAATTTATTCTTACTCCTTGTTGACAACCTTTTGCTATGATTTATTCTCTCCAATTTGTAGAGTATGATTATACTTTTTACGAAGGGATCATATAGAAATTTTTAACAAGATTTGTGAATGGATGAGGAATTCACAGTGACATCAAGTGTTCTAGTGAATACTTTTGAATTCTCCATAAAACATAAATTTCAAGAAAGAAAAACAATTAATAATAATAATAATAATAATAATAATAATAATAATAATAAATGCAATGTCACATTGTACTTCTAAACTAGGAAATTTATTTTGAATGCAAGAAGCTAGGTTTGTTCAAAGAAATCAACACTTTGAATTAAAATGCGAAAGATGAAGGTGATAATGATATTTAAACTAAACAATTAACCTTTTAAAAATGAATATTTATGAAGTCAAAACTATGGAATTAATCTAGTTTATAGACGAAGGTAGAAGCATTTATTTGCAATTAACTTTCATATATTTTTGAATCTACATATTTCACAATTTGCAAATTTGATCCACTATTACGTGCCTTTGTGCAAAGCCACTCCATATTTCTGCAATATCATGAAAGTTGGCACGCCATGTAGAAACCCCCGAAACCTTTAAGTAACGATTAATTAACTTAAATGTGAAAGTATTTGACAATTTGTAGACATTTAGATCAAAGTTTGATAGAATTTGACTTTATGCTCATTTATTTCAATTTTAATCCCTCAACAATTAGCTACTAAAAATCTACAATAGGAACACTATTGATTCAACATCCTTAGAAAGGAAAGGATGCAATTCTACAATGAAAAACAATTGATAGTAAGGTGACCACACATATAATTGCATAGATGAAAAGAACGTAGATCCAATAATGGAAGAAAGATGCTTTTTGTTGGAGCCTAATCCTTTGGTGTTAGGATTATTGTGCACCATTCACATGCAAAGAAGACCATAAGTCTAGGGAAGACCAAGAGTCACCTGGGAGTCCAAGAGACCACTTGTGAATTTAACCCCAATGTTCATCTCATTTGTATATATGTACATTTAATTAATGCGATTTGACGAGCTTTCACGCCTATCTTTTGTCTTCATTATACTTAACTGCCTATTTTCCCATTTGGGAACCTTATAGTGGTGTTAACACCCAAAAATTGTTCACCTAGATCATCTCGCTAGTCACATAACCCATTTACCACTTTTTCCTATATTTTTGGCCTCCAAAAACGCAAAAATCCCTAAATTGGTAACCAAATGGGAAAAAAATCATTATTTCCCTCTTCAATTAATGAAAATCCTTCAGAAAAGGTCAAAATCCCTAAAAAAAGGGTCAAAATCCCCAAAATGAAAAAGAAAAAGAGGAAAAAGTGAAAATAAAATAAAATAAAGAGGGAAAACTCAAAATACCACTAGCCAAAACTATTGGTTTCCCAATACCATGGGTCAATACTCCACCACTCAAAATCACTATAAATAGGTGATGGAGGCCCCCCATTTCACATCCATGATCAACTCTTCATACCCTTATGCTGCCAAAATTCTTGTTGAACATTAGCCTATCACCTTGAGCTTCCGTTCCCCATTCAGTTGAGTCTTGGCCACCACTTTAGCATTTGGAGAAGAGCACGAAACCCTGGATACCCAGAGCACTATTGTTCGTGCAACTGCAAGGGCCCCCATTTACTCACCTTCTGAGGTAACTCCATTGTAAACCCTTGTTTGCAACTTAATACAAATTATAATTCATGGGTTGCTATTTACTTGTCTTGTTTATTGCAATAGTTAGTTAGATTTAATTTACTTGTATTTTCTGTTATTTACATTTGTCACGTCTCTTCTACGCGATTTTTTTTTTTGAAAAAGATCTCAACCAAACAAGACAATTGCAGAAATTAAGCATGCTAGTTGTCATCAAAACCTACTTAGTAATAAACTGAAAAAGTGTGCATTAAACATCTTTAGTATTCTGTCACTTTTCACATGCGGGCCGACTATGACCACATACTTATGTGTCACTGCGTTGGCCATCAATTAATTAACACCGGAAGTATAGAGACTACCTTATGCATGCTTGCGACAATCAAATATTACATAAGCAACATTAAATCAACATCAATACATAGCTTATTGATGTTCATTATTTTGCTATTAATTATTAACTATGAGTAGTACAGAATTTATGTGGAGACAGCTTTGGACTTCAACGTCGTAAGATAAGCTTGGTTGCTGACATAAATTCCTAAGTGTTAAATACCCCCCTAGCACTAGCACCAACTATGTGTTGTGCTAGATCATGATATTGGTCTACCATAGTTCGTTTGTAATAATTCCATACATGAATTAAAATTGATTATAAATAAACAAATGAATTGCAAACTATGAATATATATATATATATACTTACCATTTCAAAAATATATATATACACCTTTATAAATGGGAGCAGTTGTAACTATAAATATTACCACTTAAATGCAATGTTATTGTTTAAACATTATATATATATATATATTATAATCTAACACATATATATATCCAAATTCCACTTCCCAAAACCAGAAATCTCACATTTGTCTATTTTTAGGGTTTGCCATAACTTCTTCAATTTTCACCCACTCGCTTTCAAATTTTACCACAATGTTCATTTCCTATTTCTGCTTCTTTGTTCCTCTCTGCCAAATTTTCTCATTCTTTCACCCGCTTCTAAAATCCCCATTTTTTGCTTCCCTGTCCATCAAAAAGTGTCCAAAACCTAGTCAAACCCCAATTACCCATTAGAGTTTTTCCCAAATCCAAATTTCCCTTTACTAAAAAAGCTTATGTTTGTGTTTTTCTACCCATTCACAAAAAAAAAACTCATGGTTATGGTTGTCACCCGCGAAGGAGAAAAAACCATGGAGGAAGCACTTGCAGCCATCCAAATCAAACTCCAGGATCTGGATGAAAAGTTTCTTGGCCTCTATCTTGAGCATTCAACCATGAACAACAAACGATAGTACGAGTCTTCATTAGACAATGGGTTCTCTTTTTCCAACAATTTCCGTGGTCCGAAGCTTGATTTTCCTCGCTTCAATGGTACTGAACCGACTAGATAGATCTATCGTGCAGAACAATATTTCAGTCTGCATAATACTTTTGATTTCAACAAAGTTCCACTTGCATCATTTCATTTGGAACAGGAAGGTCTTCAATGGTACCGTTGGTACATCAAGGCTCATGAAGAGCCAAAATGGCCAGATTTTTGCTAGCTCCTTTTGCAACGATTTGGTCCTAGTGCTTTTGATGACTTCACAGGAGCCCTCACTAAACTTTTCCAAATTGGCATTGTGAGAGAATATCAGACAGAATTTGAGAAACTAGCCAATCACACAGAAGGATTGTATGATGAATTTTACACGAGTTGTTTTATCAGTGTTCTTAAGGATGAAATCCGCTCAGAGGTTAAAATGTTATGTCCCAACACAATGATGGAATCCCTGGGGTTGGCTAAGTTGGCAGAAGACAATATTGCATCCCAACAATGCTCCAAATCCACTTCTGTCCCCTTCCGAAATATGGGTTCTCAACGACCTCCCACCCCGCCAGCTCCTTGACCAACTCCTATCAAGCATTTGTCTGAAACAGAGATGCAGGCACGTAGAGAAAAAGGGCTTTGTTATAATTGTGTTGGGAAATTCACTCGGGGACATAGATGTGTTCACCAAAATCTTGATCTCTTGGATATGGATTCTCTGCCTGCCTCTAAAATTGGTGAAGAAGCTCCAGATACAATGGATGATCAGTTCGACATTCGGGAGTTGCCTATTGACCCCCCATATTAGGACGACCAACTAGAGATATCTCTCCATGCTTTATTCGGCGTCACCAGCCCCCAAACAATGCGGGTCAGGGGTTACTTCAAGAAGCTTCCTCTTACAATACTCATTGATTATGGTAGCACTCATAACTTCATTGACCCTCGGATCACCAAATAGGATGATTGTTTTATCCATCCTTGCTCCAACTTTGAATTCATGGTTGCCAATGGGGGCACCTTACCTTGCAAGGGGAAGTGTCACCTTATCTCTCTGGAATACTATAACCTGTGCTCTGACATGTTTTCCTTGTCCCTAGGCGGATGTGATGTGGTTTTTGGCGTTCAATGGTTATGCACACTTGGCCCCATCTTATGGGATTTTGCTGAACTTTGGATGCAGTTTTCAGTCAATGGGAAACAACACAAATTTATGGGCTTACAACAAGGGTCTCTCCTTATCATCAGTTCACATCACCTGGAAAATATCCTTAAGAATAATTCACATGGTGTCATCACTCAACTCCATTCCATTCAGATGCACCCATTAACGGTCTCGCCTACTTCCTTGGATATATATGCAGGTGTCTTTTCTGAACCAGTGGGATTGTCGCCTTCAAGCGACCTTTCCGGTAATAATTTAGCTGCACCTACATCTCAGCAGGAAATGCTGGCTATTTTGCATGCAGTACAGAAGTGGCAGCCATACTTATTAGGGAATTATTTCTGCCTCAAGACTGACCTCCAGAGTTTGGAAAATTTCTTGGAACAACAGGTCTCCTCCCCAGCACACCTGAAATGGGTTATCCAACTCATGGCTTATGCCTATGTGATCACTTACAAGAAGGGTAAGGACAATATGGTGGTAGATGCTCCTTCTCACACATTTGATGACCTAGTTTCTCTTCAAGCTATTTCTCTACTTGTTCCAAATTGGTTGCAATCTATTCAACAGGGCTATCTCTTCTATGAACTCCCTGCTTCTTCATCGGTAGGGCACTCTGGGTTCCTCAAAACGTATGACCGAGAACAATGTAACTTCTTTTGGCAGGGACATTAAATGACAATTCAACAGATGGTGGTTGACTATGATACTTTCCAGGTTAACAAGGGTGAAATGACACTCCTTTCGGGACTGCTCGAACCCTTGCCCATCCCTACACAGATTTGGACAACTATTTCTATGGATTTCCTAGAAGCGCTCCAGTGGTACAATACCACATTTAAAAAGACACCATATGAAACAGTCTATGGATAGGCACCGCCAGTTGTTGTTCCATACACCCTCAGCAGCTCCCCAGTTCAGGCAATTGAATCAGTTCTTTGAAACCGCGATCTGATTCCTCTCATTCTGTAGGACAATCTTCACATGGCAAGAATTCGACTGAAACAACAAGCCGATCAGCACTGTTCTGAGTGCACTTTTCACGCAGCTGATATGGTTCTTCTTCGTCTATAGCCTTCCAAGCAA
Organism: Larix kaempferi; assembly: GCA_027924585.1. Classification (NCBI taxonomy): domain Eukaryota; kingdom Viridiplantae; phylum Streptophyta; class Pinopsida; order Pinales; family Pinaceae; genus Larix; species Larix kaempferi. Next base: position 4,596,501 of record BSBM01000131.1, read on the forward strand.
TCCTCCCTGAAACTCAAAAGGCGTTAGTGGCATGGAATGCAACTTGAGGATGCTCTAAGGGAACCACTCCTTTAGATTTTGCATCAATTTCCACATCTAAAGCTTTGAGGACAAAGCTTTTTTTAAGGGAGAGGGGATGTTAGGAACCCATGTCAACCTTTCTATTTACTTTGTTAGTATATTGTTGTTGGATGCATACGATTTGTAAGTCGTCCCATAGTATTTGTTGATCCATAGTTTGTATTATTGTTGTTGGACACATATGCTTTGTAAGTCGTCCCGTAGTAATTGTTGATCCTTGGTTTGTATTGGCCCATGGTTTGTATTGACACATAGTATTGACCCATGGTATTGGCTCCTAGACTTGGTATATAAGTTGGTGTTGAGACCAATCAAGGTACCGTGAAGTTATTTGTATTGATCTTGCTCAAAGGAGGTTTCCCCCTCGAAGTGGCCTGCGATCAATAAAGCGATTATGAGTTCTGTTATTTCTGCTATCTCATGTGTTTTCATTAATTAATTGTTGCAGGTTCTTCACATTGTTACATTTGTAACTGATTGCATTTCCACTTGCAGTCATGGAGCTGCCTCAACCTGTTGATGTATTTGTAACTTTGGAAGATATTCGTCTATGTATTACACTTGTACTTTTTTATATTCATGATGCAGATGTATTATTCCTCGAATCAAAAGTGTTATCATTTGTATTTTGTAAGTGTCACAAGTGTTGCAAATGTCGCAACTTATATTTGATGGGTTATTAGACCACCGATGTGGGGTCGGCCCTGTATGTGACATGTGGATGGGTTATTAGGATTCCTTAGGAAGTCGGCCCCGTTACGTTTATTGGCAGGTTAAGTTGTGTATAAATAGAGAGTGAGTGTGTCTCATTCTATTCATTCACTCACTCATCCAACTCGCATTAGTTGAGAGAGGAGTGCACACTAGTGGAGGAGGAGTAGCTCCTGGAGACATCTATCTTTTGGGTTTGATCATTGTGATATTGTATTGTGGCTTATTCTATCTCTGAGGAAGTTGCAGGGTTTTTCACCTTCTTGGTTTTCCCCGAGGAAACTCCATGTCTCTTGTGTTTATGATTGTTATGTTGTGCATGTTATTCTCTTAGTAGGATCCTAAGATAATGTTTGAATGAAATTATCGAAAAATTAACATGGTATCAGAGCTGACCTAAGAAGAAGGCACTGTGCAACTACGGAAGCTAGGGATAGTTAATATTTGGGTTTCTCTCCTCATATCATCAAAGGCAGGAGGCTAGGCTGACTCTCCTTGGAAGGGCGCATCTTTCTGTCGAGACATAATTTAATTCTGAGCACTTTCAGTTTTTGGCCCGTCACTACTGCAGGAAATTAGGGTTTCGGAAAAAGTTGGAATTTTTGGAATCCGAGACCATGACTGGATGCCCCTCAATAAAATTGAAGTTTAGAGACCAAGATCGAACTTTTTCGTTGGTCAGAAGGCCGGTCTTCATCAAACCCTAAATTGGGATTTTGATAAAAAATGTGGAAAATTAGGGTTTCTGCAAAAGTTTAAATTTTTGGAATCTGTGACCACGGATGGATGCTACTAAGAAAAATCAAAGTTTAGAGCACAAGATCGAACTTTTTGGTTACGTAGAACCCCGAGCAATATCAAACCCTAGTTTGGGATCTTGTCTAGAAAATCCAGAAGTTTCAAAGGCAATTTTGAGGGGTCAAATTTCGCAGATTTCAAATTTGAAGTATACCAGATTGATCCGCTTAGCAAAGTGCATATTTCCATCCTTTCAGAAGTTTGGAATTCAAAGTTGAATTTTTAGGGTTTCTCTGACAAACCCTAATCCACCTCTAGATCCAGTTTTCAGCAAATCAAGTGGTAAGACCTAAACCTTTTATTTCCATTTGAGTTTCTTATTAATATGTCTCACCACACCAAGCTTGAGGATAAGCTTGAAGGAGCTGACAACTTCCGAGCATGAAAGTATAGGATTGGGTTAATCCTAGAAGAGAATGATTTGGACACCTACATAAAAGAAGAGGTTCCAGTTCTAGAGGGAGATGAAGCTAAGACCTTACACAAGAAGAACCTGGTCAAAGCCAAGAGGATCATTGTGGATTCTATAAAAGACCATATCATACCTCATGTGTCTTCCCTAAAGACACCTAAGGAGATGTTTGACTCCTTGACTAAGTTGTTTGAAGGAAAGAATATAAATCAGAAGATGACTCTGCGGAATTGATTGAAAGGGGTAAAGTTCCAGACTGGAGAGACCATGCAATCCTACTTTACTAAGGTCTCTCAAATCAAAGAACAACTTGAAGCAGTGGATGAAGTAGTGGAGAATGGAGAAATTGTCATGACCACATTGAATGGCCTGCCTAGGTCATGGGACTCCTTCATCCAAGGTATTTGTGCTAGGAAGAAATTGATCTCTTTCAATAGACTATGGGAGGAATGTTCACAAGAGGAAGCTAGGCTTGTGGCCCGAGAAGAAAAGATGGGAAGTGAAGACCAAGCCCTCACAACACACACTAAGGGAAGTAAGTTCAAGAGGGATAAATCTTATAGCAAGAAACACCATCACTTCCATCAAAAGAAGAAAGATCTCTCCCGTGTTCGATGCTTCACTGTGATGAGAAAGGACATTATTCCTCAGAATGTCGTAGGAATAAACAAAGCTTCAACAACAACAACAAGAATAAAAACAAGAAGAGATCTCATGCTCATGTTGCTGAGGATGATGAACCTCCCAGAAAGAAGGCTAGGGCAGAATGTGAAGACTCATCAAGTGACGATGAATATGTCTTAAGCTCTGCTCTCATAGGTACTATTTCCCATGGGTGTGATGATTGGCTTATTGATAGTGGGGATTCCAAACACATGACTAGGTTTAAAGAATCCTTTATAGATCTATCTGAACATGAGCCACCTCATAAGGTGAAACTTGGGGATGACTACCAATATCCTAAAAAAGGAAGTGGTGAAGCCTCCTACAAACTAGACTCTGGGAAGTCTTTAAAGATGCAAGATGTTCTATATGTACCTGGACTCAAGAAGAATCTTCTCTCCATATCATCTTTGGATGCAAAAGGGATGAGAGTTGCAATTGTGGATGGCCAAGTACTTATGTGGCCAAAAGGTAAGACCATAAATGATGCAGTAGTGATTAGAGAGCAAGAGGGAGGATTGTACAAATTGAAGGGACAACCTGAACATGCCATGGTACATGAATCCATGGAGCCAAGTGAACTTTGGCATCGAAGGCTTGCTCATGTGCACTATAGGGCACTACCAATTGCAAGCAAAGCAGTAGAAAGTCTTCCTGAAATCTAGTCAAAGCATGAAGGTGTTTGCAAAGGATATGCAAAAGGAAAGAACACAAAGAAGGAATTTCCAAGTAGTGAAAGCAAAGCAAAAGGAATCTTGGAGATTGTCCACTCCGATGTATGCGGACCAATGTCATCCAGTTCTCTAAGTGGGTATGTGTATTATGTTTCTTTCATTGATGATTTCTCTAGGAAGACTTGGATTTATTTCTTGAAGAACAAAGATGAAGTGTTTTATAAGTTCAAGGAATTCAAAGCCTTGATAGAAAATCAAACTGATAAGAAAATCAAGATCTTTAGATCCGACAATGGTGGAGAATTTACTTCAGGAGACTTCAAGAAGCTATGCAATGGCTCAGGGATTAAGAGGGAGTTTACCACTCCTTACAATCCACAACAGAATGGAGTTACGAAAAGGAAGAACCTCTCATCCATTTTCAGCATTAGTTAAGGTGCACATTATTAGAGACTCTAGTGGAAGCAAAGATTGAGAGGGAGTCCACCCAACAACTAAACAAAGATAAGTATTTGAATTGTCATTTCCTGTATATATGATTACTTAAATGATGTTGTTCAGTCATGTTCATACTCGTGTTCCTATAGTTAGGATGTATGTTATGCATTTTAGAAAATTTGTATCAATGAACAAGATACTACTAACATGCAAGTAATGGGTAAGTGGCCTATGGTACTATACAACATTCCATTACTACTTATCTAGAATGAAACCTCTTTGCTGACATGTTGGGAGTTGTGCACACTCTTAACAGTGTTCTGGTAGAGATGGAAGGCATCTAGAAAGTTAAGGGATATGGATAAATGTTGTATTGAAGCATTGGATAAGATAATTGCATGACTGTATGACATATATTTTTACATGTAAGATTTTGTTTAAAAAACTATGAGAAGTTTCTAATCATGCAATTGAATTTGACTTGTAGGAAAGATTGTGTACAATCACCTACAAAAGAAGGACTACAACATTTGTTCCAACAATGAAGAAAACTATCTATTGAAGATATTAAAGAATCTGAAGCTCCCAGGATCTGGGATGCAGTAATGGAATAATGCCATGGTCGAGGAATACCAGTCGATCATGAAGAATGATGTTTGGGATGTGGTCCCAAGACCAGATGGGAAGTCTGTTGTGACTTCCAAGTGGATCTATAAGATCAAGCATGCTACAGATGGTAGCATAGAGAAATACAAGGCAAGATTTGTAGCCTGTGGCTTCTCCCAGAAAGAGGAGATAGATTATGAAGAGAATTTTGCTCCTGTATCCAGATACACTTCCATCAGGACAGTAATTTCACTGGCTGTAGTGATGAAGTGGAAGATACACCAGATGGATGTCAAGACAACTTTCTTGAAACGGTGTAGTCAAATAGGAAGTGTATGTGGAGCAGCCACTTGGTTTTGAGACACATGACAGGGAGTCATATGTGTGCAGATTGAAGAAAGCCTTGTATGGCTTGAAGCAAGCTCCTAGGACATGGTACGACAGGATAGACAACTTCCTGTCTAGTTTGGGATTTACCAAGAGTAAAGCGGATTCCAACCTTTACTACAAGGTTGAGGAAGGCAATACAGTGATACTCCTATTGTATTTGGATGACCTGTTTGTGACAGGTGAGGATAGATTGATTTTCAACAAGAAGAGAAATCTTGCTGCCGAGTTCGAGCTGATGGAATTGGGAATGATGCATTACTTTCTAGGTATGGAGGTGTGGCAGAGTGCAGATGTAATCTTCCTTGGAAAAGGGAAGTATGTAGTAGAGATCCTGAAGCGGTCCAGGATCATGGACTACAAGGCCATGGCCACACCTATGGAATCAAATCTGAAGCTATTGAGTGATGCTTCATCAGAGTCGGTTGATGTAACGGTGTATCGTCAGATGATTGGGTCCTTGATGTACCTGACGAACATGAGACCAGATATTGTTTTTGCGGTGAACACCTTGAGTCAATTTCTGTCAGATCCTAGACATGTTCACCTTATTACTGTAAAGCATATTCTGAGGTACCTGAAGGGTACAATTGATTATGGGCTCAAGTATGATGCAAATCAAAAGTTTAACCTGGAGGGTTATGTTGATTCTGATTGGGAAGGCAGTGCTGCAGATAGGAAGAGCACTTCGGGGTGCTGCTTCAGTATGGGATCATGTGTGATCTTTTGGTTTAGCAGGAAGCAGTCCTGCATAACACTGAGTACAGCCGATGTAGAGTATGTCACAGCTTGTTCGGCTAGTTGTGAGGTAGTATGGCTTAGGAAACTATTGTTTGAGTTATTTGATCTCCCGTTGGATGCTACCTGTATCTTCTATGACAACCAGAGTTGTGTGAAGTTGTCTGAGAAATCGGTGTTCCATGACAGGTCTAAGCACATTGAGATCAAATATCACTATAGCAGGGATATGGTGCAGAGAGGAACAATGAAGCTCCTGTATGTTGCGACGGATGAGCAGATTGCAGATGTGTTGACCAAACCACTAGCCAGGGTGAAGTTTGAGTGCTTCAGAAAGAGGCTTGGTGTTCTTCAGATAGAAGATACTTCGAGGAAGAAGTGATGTGACACATTTGCAGGAGCCATTCCAAGCATGGTGGTAGGAGGATCCTTCCCATGGCCGTGGATGTAAGCGTTGTGTGATGAGCATTAGGACGATGCTCCAGTTTCTGCTATGATGATGATGAGGATGATCATGTGATGATGATATGCATCAGGATGATGTTGTGTATATGATCAGGGTGATCATGTGATGATGATGTGCATCGGGATGATGTACTATATGATGATGATTAATATGATCATGAGTATCAGGATGATACTCCGTAGACATATTGTACAGGTAGCATGTAAAAGATCCTGAGAGATCCGATAGTCTGTGCTCGGATGCTCTTTTGAGGTTTTGCTATAGGTAGCATAGAAAAGATCCTGGGAGATCTGATAGTTTTTGCTCAGATGCTCTTTCGAGGTTTTGCTATAGGTTGGCCATGGACAGGTTGTGCAGGTAGCATAGAAAAGATCTTGGGAGATCCGATAGTCTGTGCTCGGATGCTCTTTCGAGGTTTTGCTACAAGTAGCATAGAAAAGATCGTGGGAGATCCTATAGTCTGTGCTAGGATGCTATTTCGAGGTTTTGCTACTAGAGGCATGTAATCAGTCCTGGAGATTTGATAGGTTGAGCTATCTGCTCGTAAAAGTCCTAGGATTCTCTTTAGAAGTCTTGCAGGTTGCAAGACACTCTTTTAAGGTTTTGCCTAACCACGTAGAAAAGATCCTGGGAGATCCTATAGTCTGTGCTAGGATGCTCTTTTGAGGTTTTGTGACGGTCACATGTAAAATATCCTTGGAGATCCTATAGTCTATGATAGGATGCTCTTTCAAGGTTTTGTTGATGCACGTAATTAGTCTTGAGGATACCACAGTATGGCCAAAGATGATGAAGACGTACAAGAGGCTAGGCCTACAACTAGCATGAAAAAGGGCTAGCTCTGTAGAACTTCCTATGATGAGAAGAATTATGAGATAGCCCAGTGATTGAGATGTCAATGTATAGCAGTAGTGACGATGATACTCCGTGATCCAGTGACGATGATCCAGCTCCATAATTGAAGACTTGTGCCGATATGTATTGATGACCTGTGTCAAGAGAATACCTTCCTAGTTAAGGGGGAGTGTTGATGTATTTGTAACTTCATAATATATTATTCTATGTATTACACTTGTACTTTATTATATTCATGATGGAGATGTATTATTCCTCTAATCAGAAGTGTCGTCATTTGTATTTGTAAGTGTCGCAGTGTTGCAAGTGTCGCAACTTATATTTGATGGGTTATTAGACCACCGATGTGGGGTCGGCCTTGTATGTGACATGTGGATGGGTTATTAGGATTCCTTAGGAAGTCGGACCTGTTAGGTTTATTGGCAGGTTAAGTTGTGTATAAATAGAGAGTGAGTGTGTCTCATTCTATTCATTCACTCACTCATCCAACTCGCATTAGTTGAGAGAGGAGTGTGCACTAGTGGAGGAGCAGTAGATGCTGGAGACATCTATCTTTTGGGTTTGATCATTGTGATATTGTATTGTGGCTTAGTCTATCTCTGAGGAAGTTGCAATGTTTTTCACCTTCTTGGTTTTCCCCGAGGAAACTCTGTGTCTTTTGTGTTTATGATTGTTATGATGTGCATGTTATTCTCTTAGTAGGATCCTAAGATAATGTTTGAATGAAATTATCGAAAAATTAACACAACCCTGTCCTTGCGTTGGATGAACCAAACGGTAAGTGGTTATGTTGATTTACTCGTCGAGTAATTTCTTTAACCTCGAATGTTTTTACCATTGCCACAGCTAACTGACGTGCTTGGCTTAATGGCACAGGAGCTCGGGGATCGTGGGAGTGCTGGGTCGTTCGGCGCTGTCAACATGGACGAATAATGACTACATGAAATTGTAGGAAACCGGTTATCCCTGGGTCTCCGGGTGAAACTACCCTGCCAATCCCAGATGGGTTACTTACGACCTTGGTTCACTCTATTTGTCGTGTTGCCTTACAACCTTAAGCCAACTTACTGTTGTATGCGACTTTGGAGGCAACGCTGAGGGTTTTTCCAGCGGTTATGCCTGTAAAGCTCATTTGTAAGCTACAACGGTGAACACGACCTCTTGAGGTTCGAACCTGAGCATTTGGCCATACTGGCGACGCCGATTGTGTGCACTGTTGCTTCGACTGACCCATGAAGGGATTCTTGTATGCTTAAAGGAGAGCGAAATCTCTTGGACTGTAAAACTTCATTTGTAAATAATGAATGCAGTTTAATCTGAAGAAGTTCCTACGTTAACTGTTTTGGCACAACAAATGAGTGGTTAAAATGCTTCTTGGCCTCTGTCCCCTTGTTGATATATGAACAACATAATTAATGGATGAATATGGTTGCATTTATTTACAATGGATATCGAAATGCCTCTTTAACTTACATTGTATTTTCAATACGATTTTAGCTTGCACAGTATATCAATAAAATGCTTATAAGGTTGATGCAAACTATAAGTTATAGGGGTCTTATCCTTCGCTTACCGAGGTTGAACCTGTGACCTTCGTGCTAGGGCAGTCATGCCCGCGAATGATGCACATCCAATGAATGCTTAACACGCTCTATCTGACGATAGGGTGTTGAAACAAGGACGCCATGCGAATGGGTCTCACGCCTGTACATTCGACTGTTTTATTTAAAAGGATTTAGCTGGGCACTCAGACCCGATTTCAAAACTTAGTAAAATGTATGTTGAATAGTAATATAAAAGGCCGAGCCCATACTTATATGCATTCGTAATATATATATGAAGCATTAAACATGCAATAGTCTTAGACGCAGTTGCAAAGATGAAAACGCAGCCATCCACGATTAGGGTTAAGTGTTGGTAGTGTTCTCATGCAAAAGGTTAAGTTATAAGCACATAAATACAGTCAGCCCACCCTTAACTAAATTGCATCTAGAATTTAACTCAATAGGAGGGTGTATTCAAAAGAGTTATTAAAAACATACTAAACCAAAAATGGATGTAACTCATTATGCATACAAATATATCAATGACATTCGTTTTCAATGTAACCCTGTCAAACATTTAATTCCACATAAAGTAGACTTAACTCATGAATACGTTGTTTGCTTACTCAATCAAATAGACAGGTTTGCTTTCACATAGTCTCAAGCTTTACCTATAAAATAGAATGAAAGACTTATAAAATTTAAATGGCTTTACATGTAAACCTTAGGGTTTGCATGTCTGCCTTGTTTCAATCCCAAGCATAGAAACATGCATTATGCCATTAATATGAGACCTGCTAAGAAAATGATCTGCAATAACTTTAAATGCCTGTACCATTTGCTTAGGGATAGCATAAATTGTAAAGGTTTAGATCTGCCTCTCTCAGGCTTGTACAACAAAAATCATAAATATACTCAGTCTATATACTGCATAAATAGTATATCATTTTGTCTATAACAACATCATGAAGACTAAAAACATAGTATTAAATCATAATCTGCCCAACAAGATAGGGTCATAACATTCAGCTCATGACCCACATACAGAATCTAACATACTAAAACATTCACGCTCAGATATGTTAGATAAACAATAAATTAGAGTTCTACATAATAAACTCTAGCAGATGTCCATAAAAACTTATACAAATAAAGCATAGACACTTATCTATATTTATGCAGACCAGTGGAACCAAGCACGAACCTCCCAGCCTTTGACCAACAAGTACTCCTTGCTTTCAGGACACCCTCGAGCTGAGTTCATAGTCCCCTAGGTTTAGAGTATAAGTTGTTAAGTTACCCTTAACTGGTTCTCCAAGTTATTTAGCGTATTTCAGGGGCAACAAGAAACCCAACATCCAACTCAGTACTCCTGAGCTCCAGGATGCTCCAGGGCCTTTGAAGCCTCAACCATTAAGAGAATCAATGTAACACAGCCTATTCAGGGTAACACTGTAGTGCTCTTGCAACTTGGGGTAGTTCTCCTACCTGCACACAATTAAGTGGCCAAGCCAATACCCAACTGTATGATTCCTCTTAATCTAGACCATTTTGGTACTCCCAAATCTGTTCTCATCCTGTCTGGACCAGTTTGGTACTCCCAAATCTGTCCTTAATCACCTGTCTCAGGTGTATTCAGGCTCATGAGAATGTGTAACATTTTTCAGAGTGATCATGAATCAGAATGATAATTCTTAGCTGTTTTGAATGAGTTTCACTTTTTATATCTCTTAGTGTGAAATTCTCTCATTTTGTTATTTCTTTTAATTCATTAGTCTCTCAAATATTTTCTTTAGGGTTTTCCATTTCTCTCCAATAATAATTTCTCATTATTATTATAAATGGTATTTACCCTCCAACCCATAGGGGACTGTGACTCCCATCTCTTTAATGTGCTGGTCCACATGGTCACTTAGAAATCAATTTATTAGATTTCTTAAGTCAACTAAGCAAACTGAAATAATACTTAGCAAAATATAATAGGGGTTCAAAGTCCAAAATTGGGGTATTACATTCCCCCTCCCCTTAAGTTTTCATCATCCTCGGTGTTAAACAATTTTGCAAAAACAGGAAATAACATAAAGCAAATTTCAGTTTGTGTCATGTACTTCTTTAAACAGGAAAGGGTATGCTTCCCGCATTTCCCTTTCCATTTTCCAGATAGCCTCTTAAGGCTTATAGTGCTCCCATTGCAGTTTTACCTAAACGATGGTTCGATTCCGAAGTACCAACTCTTTCCGATCCAGTATGCAAATATGATCCGTCTGGAAGTCTCCTTATGATTCCACCTGAATCACATGCCAATTCACAACATGCTTAGGATCATATACATATTTCTTCAACAATGAAGCATGAAACACATCATGCACTTTGAAATTTGTTGGTAAATCTAATTGATAAGCAACAGGTCCTACTCTAGCAAGTATTTGGAAAGGGCCACAAAATCTTGGTGCAAGTTTGGAAACCTTGCCCAAGCTCAAAGAACTTTTCTTTGACTTCACCCTTAGGAATACATGATCCCCAACTTCAAATTCCTTGTGCTCTCTATGCAGATCATCATAGATTTTCTGCCTGACTTGGGGGTAGTTTTTAAGTTTGTTTTCACTTTCTGCATTATGTTTTCTAGTTCAACTAACATTTCATGACCCATCACAATTCGATTTACCGGATCATCCCAAGTCATGGGGGTTTTGCATTTTCTGCCATACAAAACTTTGAAGGGACTCATTCCTGCTGAAGTTTGGTACCCATTGTTGTAGGCAAATTCTGCCAAGTGTAGGTAGCTTTCCCACTATTTCGGATTGTCCATAACATACAAACGAAGCATGTCCTCTAGGACTTGATTCGCCCTTTCGGTCTGTCCATCTGTTTGAGGGTGGTAGGAAGTACTAAAACTCAATTTAGTCCCCAAACCTGTAAATAGATCCTTCCAGAAATGTGAAGTGAACTTCGTATCCCTATCGGATACAATCACCTTGGGAATTCCATGAAGTCGAAACACTTCTTTCATGAACACTTCTGCAATGTTTATTGCTTTGAAGGTGGACTTGAATGGTATGAAGTGAGCTGCCTTAGTCAATTTTTCCACTACAACCATGATGGCATCATGTTGCTTATTATTATTGGGAAACCCAGTGATGAAGTCCATAGAAATGGTCTCCCATTTCCATTCTGGTATGGGTATGGGCTGCAACAAACTAACCGGGTGTTGATGTTCCACTTTCACCCGCTGACAGTCCATACACTTCGCGATGTATTCAACGATTTCAGATTTCAGTCTAGGTCAGTAATGTTGTTTTTTAACAACTGTTATCATTTTCTGATAACCTAGATGACCAGAATATGGTCTTTTGTGAAATTCATCCATAATTAATTGTTTCAAATCTGCCTGATATGGTATTTAAAGGCTGTTTTTGAACAACAACAGTCCATCCTTGGATATGCTGTAATTTGTTGCTTGCTGATCTGAATTTTTTGCAAGACACTTTTTCCTTAAATTCAGGTATTTTTGGTCTTTTTCAGCTGCTGTATGGATCTGCGATATTAAATCAGAGTGAAAACTGTTAACTGAAGCCATAGTTAGCAGGTGCATACGCCTACTAAGTGCGTAAGCTATTTGATTTTCTTTTCCTTTGATATGCTGAATTTCAAAGTCAAACTCACTCAAGAAGGCCAGCCACCTTGCTTGCCTTCCATTCAGGTTTGGCTGGTCAAAAAGATATTTCAGCCTAATGTGGTTAGTTTTAAGTAAAAAACTTTTTCCCAAAAGGTAGTGTCGCCACATTCTTAAAGCATGAATGATGGAAGCCAATTCTAAATCATGCGCCGCATAATTTACTTCATGTGTCTTCAGGTTTCTAGATTCGTAACCGATCACCAAACCAGCTTGCATTAACAAGCCTCCCAAACCTTCCTTGCATGCATCCGTGCATACCACAAAGTCACCATATGGATCATCCACTTTTAGAATAGGAGCGGATGTGAGCAACTGTTTCAGCTTGGTGAAACTTGCTTCACACTTGGCTGTCCAAAGAAACTTGAATTCTTTTCTCTGCAAAGAAGTAATGGGATGGGCTACTTTAGAAAACCCTTCAATGAATTTCTGGTAGTACCTGGCTAACCCCATGAAAGAGCGAGCATCGCTCACATTTTGAGGGGTACCAGCTCATTATGGCCTTGATCTTGTCGGGATCCACTGCAATTCCTTGTGTTGAAATAATGTGACCCAAGTATTGTATTTGGTCCTCGTAAAAGTCACACTTGGATAACTTTGAATTAAGATGGTTTTCTCGTAGAACTTGTAGCACCAACCTTAGGTGTTCCTCATGCTTCTTTTCGTTCTTCGAATAGACGAGTATGTCGTCAATAAACACTACCACAAATTTATCCAAGTACTTGCTGAAAACATTATTCATTAAGCACATAAACGTGGATGGTGCATTCATCAAACTGAATGGCATCACCGCGAATTCATAGTGTCCATACCGAGTACGGAAGGATTTTTTATGCACATCTTCTTCTTTAATTCTGATTTGATGGTAGCCCGACCTTAAATCAATTTTCGAGAAGACAGTTGCACCCCCAACCTGATCGAACAGATCATCAATCTGTGGCAAGGGATATCGATTTTTGATGGTTACCTTGTTCAACTTTATGTAGTCTTTGCATAGTCTGAAAGTGCCATTTTATTACGTACAAAGATCACCGGTGCTCTCCACTCGGACACACTCGGACGGATGTAACCTTTTTCCAACAGCTCCTGCAATTATGATTTCAGCTCAATCAATTCAGGAGTACTCATCTGATAGGGTTCTTTCGAATTTGGTACGGTTCCCGGGATTAGATCTATGGTAAAATCTGGTTCTCTTTTAGGAGGTAACTCAGGAATATCCTTGGGAAATACATCCACAAATCTAGCCAAAACAAGATGTTTGGTGAAATCTAGAATTTCATCTTTCTGATTTTCTGTGATGTGGACAGCATACAATTTGCACCCTTTTCGTGCATTTCTTTTTAACTGAAGAGCAGAAATTTCCCTTAATTTCATTGCTCTTAATATTCCTTGAATCGTTTTTGGCTGCCCGACATCATTCATAAAAGTGACAGATTTTTGATAGCAGTCTATGACAGCCCTATGTTTTTCCATCCAATCGATACCGATAAGCAAATCGTACGAGCCCAACGGCAAAACATTTAAATCTGCACTGTCGTAAGATTCATTCAACTTTAGCTAACACTGGTTCACTACTTCAGAAACCTTTCTTTTCGTTCCCGTAGCCATTTGAACCAGCCAAGGCTGCATGTATTTGTTTTTACTAAGTTTGCATGACTCACAAATTTTTGGGTCTACATAACTTTTGCATGCGCCAGAATCAATCAAGATAGACACAAGTGTCCCGGAAATCATACCTTCAACTTCGATTATAGAAGCTTGATGTTTTGCTTGACAGTTGTTCAAGGCCGCATAGATTTTCAGAGTCCTTTCTATGTCTTGGACTGTGGAAGCCTCTTGAAGGTTTTGTATTGATCTGTTTTGGTCCTTCTGCATGTTTTCATATTTTGCTTTCTTTTTGTCGTTCCACCATTTTGACACTTCAGTTCAGTTTTGTCCTTGTTCAAAACACAACCTAGCCTTTCTGAATGCATCCTCCAACGTCTTTGGATCATCAAACTCTATTCGGTCCTTGTATGTATGGAACGTACTTGAGCAGTTCCAGAAATTTGTTGATCAACTCCTCCATGGTTTGCTATCCCAACTTAAGGTCATAAAAGTCTTTTACCTTTTTATCAAAGTACCTTTTAGACAGGTACTTCTATTTGAAGAATGTTGCAAAGGTTTTCCACTTTACCTTTTTCTCGTTGATAGATCTGGTCAACTTGAGATCATCCCACAAAGCCGAGGCCTTTCCTTGCAGATTAAAAACAACAATCCTAGATTTTATAATGATGGAATAATCAAACATGCATAAATATTTTTCCATGTCCCTCAGCCACAGTTCAGCCTCTTCTCCAGTTTTAATTTCTCCATTGAAAGTCGGAGGCTTGATTTTTCTCAATTTTGCATGCAGCTGATTTACTTTTCCAGTTTTCTTTTTCTTCCTAGGAACATATTCTTCAGAATCCTTGCCATGTGACTCTTTGTCACTGACATCCATGTTGTAACTTGTAGAATTCCTAGGAGGTGTAGACTTAAACTTTGAATTTCTTTTGGTAACATATTTTTCTGCATGTTCCTCCGGTGTTGGGAGGTGATTGTTTTCCTTTTCCGTCAGCTTTTGCAGCAGAATGGCATTTATTTCTCACTGTTCTTCAAAGTTTTTAATGTTGTCTTCTTTAATGCTGATCAGTTCCGCCTTCAAACATTTTACTGTTTCCATCATTTCGCTAGAGATTGCAGCTCCTTGTGGAGAATTTTGGTTTCTCCCCTGCCTACTGGCCATCTCTCCTTATTGGCTGGATGTTTCCACAGCCAACCATCCTTCCTGTTCCGCGGAATTTATTTCTGCCATTTACTGTTTCAACCACTGTACTATCTAAGTGTGGTCAACAACTATTTGTTAGACATCATAAACAACAATGTGATTTGAATCATAAATTTTTATAAAACAGTATGCTACAGGAAATTGAGTTATTTAATTCTAAATAACACACAACATTAGTGCAAAAGGGCCTAAGGTCCTAGTGTAGTGACCGTGATCTGATACCAATTTGTCACGTCTCTTCTACATGATTTTTTTTTTGAATAAGATCTCAACCAAACAAGACAATTGCGGAAATTAAACATGCTAGCTGCTGTCACAACCTACTTAGTAATAAACTGTAAAAGTGTGCATTAAACATTTTTAGTATTCTGTCACTTTTCACATGCGGGCCGACTATGACCACATACTTATGTGTCACTGCGTTGGTCATCAAACAATTAACACCAAAAGTATAGAGACTACCTTCTACATGCTTGCGACAATCAGATATTACATAAGCAACATTAAATGCATCAATACATAGCTTATTGATGTTCATTAATTTGCTATTAATTATTAACTATGAATAGTACCGAATTTATGTGGAGACAACTTTGGACTTCAACGTTGTAAGCTAAATTTGGTTGCTGACATAAATTCCTAAGTGTTAAATATACCCCTAGCACTAGCACTAACTATGTGCTGTGCTAGATCATGATATTAGTCTACCATAGTTCCTTTGTAATAATTCCATACAGGAATTAAAATTGATTATAAATAAACAAACGACTGCAAACTATGAATATATTTATATATATATAAATATATACTTATCACTTCAAATGTTGATGTATATGTAACTTCGGAATGTATTTCATATATGTATATTGTACTCCTATAGAGATGGTATTATTCCTCTATACAGAAGTGTTTGTATTCCTATAGAGATGTTATTATTCTTCTATACAAAAGTGTCGTCATTTATATTGTAAGTGTCGTAACTTATACTTGATGGGTTATTAGACCACCTTGTTGGGGTTGTCCCTGTATAAGTCATGTGGGTCGAAGGGTTATTAGACCACCCTATTGGGGGTCGGCCATGTGGGTCAAAGGGTTATTAGATCACCCTATTGGGTGTCGGCCCAGTCAACATTATGTTATGTGGTTAAGTTAAGGCTGACCTAGTAAAGGTTATTAGGCAAGTCAAGTCAAGTATAAATAGAGTGCAGGAGGCACTCTATTTCATCATTCTATTCTCTCTCACACTCTCGGGAGAGCGGCGCACTTATGGAGGAGGAGAAGCTGCTGCTAGGAGATGTCTATCTCTTATTCTTGGGTTGTATCATTGCTCTATCTATCTCTGAGGAAGTTATTGGGGTTTTTCACCTTTATGGTTTTCCCCAAGTAAATTCTGTGTCTCTTGTGTGCTTGCATTATTGTGTTCATGATTGATATGCCGTACATGTTGTTCTCTCAGTTAAGATCCTAGATCAGATTGAAGTAAATTTTGAAAAATTAACATGGTATCAGAGCTAGCCTGAAAGAAGGCATGGTATGGCATTTATGACACTTGTTGCAATTGCGAAGCTAGGGCTTGATATAGCAAAAACTAGTCATTGTAGAACTTTCACTATAAATAAATTTCGGCGAGGTTTCAGGGTCTAAAAATTGTATAGGGAGAAGCTAAGATCCCCATGTACCTTTTTTTCAAAGGAAAACCCCTATTTCATTGTACTTTGTGATTTATGATCTGTACAATATAGGGTTTCTGCCTCTTCCAGATCTCAGTCATAAATAGGTGACCTTGGAAAAAAGGTCATAACTTGGGATAGGAAGCTCCAAATGAAATTTTGTAAAAATTCGCAGGTAGTGCACAGACTTTAATTTCTCAGGTAACTTTTGCAAAGGCCGAAACGGAACCAGTGACACGTGGCACGCCGTACAAGTTTGCTCTCCTGTTTTATCCCATAAATATGTCACGTTGCGACACTTGGCATAAATCTCTCTTAGAGAATCCATTTGAGGTCAGACCTGTGGGGTTGGAAAGATGACAGGTCGGCTGTCACAAGAAAATGTTTCAGACCCTATGGATCGAAAAATTTGGAGTTACACCAGAAACAATCAGGTACATATTTATGTCAAAACATAATTATTTTTGAGCACCTTCATTCATGGCTTCCGAAATTTAGGGTTTCGGAGAAAGTTGGAATTTTTGTAATCGGAGACTACGGCTGAATGATACTCATCAAAATTGAAATTTAGAGACCAAGATCGGAATTTTTGGTTGGGCAGAAGGCTGAGCTTGATCAGACCCTAGTTCAGGACGTTGATCGAAAAAGTGGAAAATTAGGGCTTATGCAAAAATGGAATTTTTTTGAAATCTATGACCACGGCTGGATGCTCCTCAGAAAAATAGAATCTTAGAGCTTTGGATCAAACCTTTTGATTGGTTAGAAGGGTGGGCTTTATCAAACCCTAGTTCGGGGTCATGTCCAGTGAATTCAGAAGTTTCAAAGGCAAATTTGAAGGGTGAAACTTTGCAGTTTTCAAATTGTGAGTATACCAGCTTGATCAGCTCATCAAGGCGCATATTTCTATCCTTTCAGAAGTTTGAAATTCAATGTTTGAATTTTAGGGTTTCTCTAATAAACCCTAATCTAGCTCCAGATCCAGTTCCTACAAATCAAGTAAGTTGGGTTAATCCTAGAAGAGAATGGATTGGTCACTTGCATAAGTGAAGAAGTTCCTGTTTTAGAGGGAGATGAGGCTAAGGCCTTACATAAGAAGATTACAAGCAATCTCGACAGGTATGAATCATCCAGGTATGTTTCGAGATTTGTTCATGATTAAGTTTATGGTATGTTTGTCTTCATGTTATTACGGTTAGTACAATCTTGATTAAATTTAGACTTGTCGTATCACCTTAATAAAATTATGAATGCATGATAGAAGATATTCATTGATTAGGGTGTTGACACTTATGATTGGACTAATGCATTATGGTTTTGTATGAGGTTTATGTTGTCCGCTAACATGAAAGGTACACCAAGAAAGACAAATCATCTCCTAGTTCAAGAACATATGATCATGATGACATGAAGACAAAGATTCATCCATTGTCATGAATCACTTAGAAGATCTATTTGCGAGGTATGTATAACTTGGTTCTATAATGGTTAACCTATGAGATATGCAGGTTACTAGCATAAGTCATTGAAGAGAATAAGAAGACATCATACGGGTATGTTAGACATAACTAGCTAGCATACCAATCCAGGTATGTTTTTCCTATATCAAGTTAGAATCCTACCTTGTGTTAGGATCCCTTATATAAGTATACTTGGTATGATTGGTTATGTTTATTCATAAAGTTAGAAATGTAAGTAATCAAGGGTTTATACATTTTATGTCTCTTATCTTGATTGATGATTTAACTAACCAGAAGAGTCCTATGATCAAATAAGAATATGCATGAGTAAAAGAAGACTTCCCTGAAACCTTGAATACTAATGTTTATTATTTGTGTTTGAAATGATCATGACTATACATGTTTAAGATTATTGTGTTTTTATAGTATTAAGATTATACTAATGAATGTGTGATTATGTATGAGACCTCGAGGATAACACAATGATGATACTAATAAGCATGCATAGTGATGGATATAAGTTCAAGGACATGTAATCCAGGAAGCAAAGATCAAGAGGGAGCACACTCCAGTTGTTCCTGCAAGGAAGCAAAGATCAAGAGGGAGAACACTCCAGTTGTTCCTGCAAGGAAGAAAAGATCAAGAAGGAGCACACTTCAGTAGTTTCTGCAAGGATGCAGATATTCAGAGGGAGTTGACCACTTCTCACAATCCACATCAGAATGAAGTTGTAGAAAAGAAGCAAAGGCTGAGAGGGAGCCAACCCAACAAATAAACAAAGATAAGTATTTGAATTATCATTCCTTGCATATTTTATTGTTTAAATAATATTGTTCAATAATGAATATACTCATGTTCCTAGAATTAGGTTGTGTATTATGCATATTAGAATAGTTGCATTGATGAACAATATACTACTAATATACATGGGTAAGTGGCCTATGGAACTATACAACATTCCATTGCTACTTATCTATAATGAAACCTCTTTGCTGACATGTTGGGAGTTGTGCACACTCTTAACAATGTTCTGGTAGAGATTGGAAGGCCTCTAGAAAGTTATGGGGTATGGATAAATGTTGTATTGAAAGATTGGCTAAGATAATTGCATGACTGTATGACATATTTCTTTATGTGTAAGAATTTGTTTTGAAAACTATGAGATGTTTTCTAATCATGCTATTTAACTTGTTGTATAGGAAAGATCATATACCATCACCTACAAAAGAAGGACTACAACATTTGTTCAGCAACAAAGTTATCTATTGAAAATATTGAAGATATTGAAGTTCCTAGGATCTGGGAGGAATGCCATGATCGAGGAGTACCAGTTGATCATGAAGATGTTTGGGATGCAGTCCCAAGACTTGAAGGGGAGTCTGTAGTGACTTCCAAGAGGATCTACGAGATCAAGCATGCTGTAGGTGGTAGCATAGAGACTTTTGCTCCTGTAGCCAGATACACTTCCATTAGATCCGTACTTGCTCTGGCTGCAGTAATGAAATGGAAGATACATCAGATGGATTTCAAGACAGCTTTCTTGAATGGTGTAGTTGAAGAAGAAGTGTATGTGGAGCAGCCACTTAGTTCTGAGACACATGACAGGGAGTCATATACGTGCAGAACTTGGTATGGTAGGATAGACAGCTTTCTATCCAGTTTGGGATTTACCAAGAGTAAAGCGGATTCCAACCTTTACTTTAAGGTTGAGGAAGGAAATCCAGTGATACTACTTTTGTATGTGGATGATCTGTTTGTAACATGTAATGATAGTTTGATTGTCGACACGCAGCGGAAGCTTGCTTCCAAGTTCGAGATGAAGAACTTATGGATGATGCACTACTTTCTAGGCATGGAGGTGTGGTAGAGTGCAGATGGAATCTTCCTTGGACAAGGGAAGTATGCAGTAGAGATCCTAAAGAGGTTCGGGATGATGGACTGCAAGGACATGGCAACACCTATGGCATCAAACCTGAAGCTTCTGTGTGATGCTTCATTTGAGCCGGTTGATATCACTATGTATCGTCAGATGATTGGGTCTTTGATGTACCTGACGAACACGCGACCAGATATTTGCTTTGCGGTGAACACATTGAGCCTATTCCTGACGAATTCTAGAGGTATTCACCTAGTTGCTGTAAAGCATATTCTGAGGTACCTGAAGGGTACAGTTGATTATGGGCTCACGTATGAAGTGAATCAAATGTTTAACCTGTAGGGTTATGTTGATTCAAATTGGGTAGGCAGTGCTGCAGATAGGAAGAGCATATCTGGATGCTGCTTCAGTATGGGATCAGGTGTGATCTCTTGGTTTAGCAGGAAGCAGTCCTGCGTAGCACTGAGTACAGCCGAGGCAGAGTATGTTGCAGCCTGTTCTGCTAGTTATGAGGCAGTATGGCTACGGAAGCTACTGTTTGAGTTATTTGATCTCCCATTGGATGCTACTGGTATATTCTGCTATAACCAGAGTTTTGTGAAGCTGTCTGAGAACCCAGTGTTTCATGACAGGTCGAAACACATAGAGATCAAATATAACTATATCAGGGATATGGTGCAGAGAGGAGCAGTAAAGCTCATGTATGTTGCGACGGATGAGCAGGTTGCAGATGTGTTAACAAAGCCACTAGCCAGAGTGAAGTTCAAGTACTTTAGAGAGAGGCTTGGTGTCCTTCAGATCGACGACACTTCGAGGAAGAAGTGATGGACACATCTGCTGGAGCCATTCCAAGCATGGTGAGAAGAGGATCCTTCCCATGGCTGTGGATGTAAGCACTGGATGATGAGCATTAGGACGATGCTCTAGTTACTGCTTTGTATATACATCAGTTGGATGCTCTGATCAGTTGGATCATGTATATGTATATGCATCATGTTGGATGCGGGATATGATCAGTTGGATCATGTATTTGTATATGTATATGTATCAGGTGGATACTTGTATGAACAGGTAGATCATGTATTTGTATATGCATCAGGTTGATGCTATGACGATGATCAGGTTGATCATGTGATGATGTACATCAGGATGATGTATGGTGAGTATCGGGTTTATACCCTATGGTTGTAGACAGGTTGTGTAGGTAGCATAGAAAAGACCCTTTAAAAATTGGATAGGTAGAGCGGTGTGCTCGTAACATCCTGGGTTGCTCTATCGAGATCCAGACAGGTAGAGCGGTGTGCTCGTAACATCCTGGGATTCTCTGAGTAGGTTTTGCTATAGGTAGCATAGAAAAGACCCTTTAAAATCCAGACAGGTAGAGCGGTGTGCTCGTAACATCGTGGGATTCTCTATCGAGATCCAGACAGGTAGAGCGGTGTGCTCGTAACATCCTGGGATTCTTTGAGTAGGTTTTGCTACAGTTTCGCATAGAAAAGATCCTTTAAAAACTGGACAAGTAGAGCGGTGTGCTCGTAACATCCTGGGTTGCTCTATCGAGATCCGGACAGGTAGAGCGGTGTGCTTGTAACATCCTGGGATGCTCTGAGTAGGTTTTGCGAAAATTCACATAGAAAAGATCCTTTAAAATCCAGACAAGTAGAGTGGTGTGCTCGTAACAGCTTGGGATGCTCTATCGAGGTCCAGACAGGTAGAGTGGTTTTCTCGTAACATCCTGGGATGCTTTGAGTAGGTTTTGTGAAGGTCAACATGTAAAAGAACCTATAGTCTGCACTAGGTTTTGTTGACGCACGTAATCAGTCCTGGGATCCACAGTATGGCCATTGATGATGAAGACCTGCAGGTGGTGGGCCTACATCTAGTATGAAAAAGGACTGGCTCTGTAGAACTCCCTATGACGAGTAGATTCAGAGATTGATTGAGATAGAGGCAGCAGTGACGATGACGATGTCTCGATGACGATTATCCAGTGACAATGATCCAGAGAAGAAGACTTGTGCTAGAAGACCTGTGTCGAGAAATACCTTCCTTGTTAAGAGGGAGTGTTGATGTATATGTAACTTTGGAATGTATTTCATATATGTATATTGTACTCCTATAGAGATGGTATTATTCCTCTATACGGAAGTGTTTGTATTCCTATAGAGATGTTATTATTCCTCTATACAGAAGTGTCGTCATTTATATTGTAAGTGTCGTAACTTATAATTGATGGGTTATTAGACCACCTTATTGGGGTCGGCCCTGTATAAGTCATGTGGGTCGAAGGGTTATTAGACCACCCTATTGGGGGTCGGCCATGTGGGTCAAAGGGTTATCAGACCACCCTATTGGGTGTCGGCCCAGTCAGCATTATGTTATGTGGTTAAGTTAAGGCCGACCTAGTAAAGGTTATTAGGCAAGTCAAGTCAAGTATAAATAGAGTGCGGGAGGCACTCTATTTCATCATTCTATTCTCTCTCACACTCTCGGGAGAGTGGCGCACTTGTGGAGGAGGAGAAGTTGTTGCTAGGAGATGTCTATCTCTTATGCTTGGGTTGTATCATTTCTCTATCTATCTCTGAGGAAGTTATTGGGGTTTTTCACCTTTATGGTTTTCCCCAAGTAAACTCTGCGTCTCTTGTGTGCTTGCATTATTGTGTTCATGATTGATATACTGTAGATATGCTATACATGTTGTTCTCTCAGTTAAGATCCTAGATCAGATTGAAGTAAATTCTGAAAAATTAACATAAAAATATATATATATACACCTTTATAAATGGGAGCGTTTGTAACTATAAATATTACCACTTAAATGCAATGTTATTGCTTAAACATTATATATACTAAATATGTATATATATGTATATTATAATCTAACACATATATATATCCATACTAAAGCTGAGGCGTATTACAAGGGTTGACCTTAGGTCTAACCTTAGGCTTGATACCCAACCTTAAAGCACCAAGTGCTCACTATCGAGCTCATAGGCGCTCGTCCTCACAACATATATCAATGGTGACATATGAAACAATCCCACTAACGTGGCCTTAGGGCAAGATGGAAGTAATACGACGTACGTAACACCAAGCTGATGTATTGTAATACATTAAGACTTATATTAAAGCGATGGAATACAAGTAAAATAGTGTTACATGAATGTAATTTAGGGTAGTGCATTTAAATGAAAACATACGACGTGTGGATTTTCGCATGGCTAGGTCAACTCCACGTTGGACCTTGGCCCATGCGAATGCTATAACCATGCCACCGTGACCTTGCCACCGGCCCATCGCTTGGCCCTCAGGTGACATGCACGCCTCTCTGCATACGTAATGCAAATGGGGTTTCATCACGCATAAACCAAGACTGGGATGTTGCATGCAATGAAAAGAATGGTGACTGTGTGTGACTTGTTTGCTTGCCATGCTGACTGAGCAAAGCTGTAACCAGTGTTTTAAACCCGTCATCTCATTTGTGGCAGGTGTATCCCGTTGGTGATGATGTGGATAAAAAATGTAGGAAAATAAATGTTGTGGCTCGTGCTCCAGCTAGCCAAGCTGGCCTTCGCACGGGACTGCCAACTTCGAGGATTCCTGCAATAAAGTCCGGCTACTGTAACAATTGAATGGTGAGTAGATCGTGATCATCAGATACGATCCAGATCATCAACTTGGAAAGTGTGATAGCTCGGGCTTTGTTGATCCCGGCTAGAGTTGTTGGCGCCACTCTTTACGAGGTACTGGTTGATTAATGTGCTTCTATCGGGTTCAGTGGTCATCGACCCATCTACCGGTAACACCCGATACACAAAAACCTACTATGTCGTTTGAAGGTTCATTTGATAAGGTCGTCGGGCTCCATTGAGCTCTTCTGCGTTAATCATGGTTTCGCTCCCAAACCAGGGAGGAGGACTTCCAACACTCTTAGCACTTGGGTGGTCATGGGTAGAGAACACGGGGTACACATTGCAAGGTAAGAAATACTCATAATTAACGTAGCTATTGCTGAAAGTTTTCGTTGTGTTGTTAAGCAAGTAAAAGTTGTTACATTTGTAACTGGTTGCATTTCCACTTGTTGTCATGGAACTGCCTCAGTCCAGTCCTTGCATTGGATGAACCAAACGGTAAGCGGTTACGTTGATTTACTCGTCAAGTAATTTCTTTTACCCCGAATGTTTTTACCATTGCCACAGCTAACTGCTGTGCTTGGCTTAATGGCATAGGAGCTATGGGATTGTGGGAGTGTTGGGTCGTTCGGCGCTGTTAACATGGGCGAATAACGACTCCATGAAATGCCAGGCAACCCATCATCCATGGGTCCTGCAGGTGAAACTACCCTACCGGTCCTGGATGGGTTACGTAAGACCCTGGTTCACTCTATTTGTCGCGTTGGATTTCGTCCTTAAGCCAACTTACGGTTGCATGCGACTTTGGAGGCAACGCTGAGGGTTTTTCCAGCGGTTATGCTTGTAAACCTCATTTGTAAGCTACAATGGCGAACATGACCTCTTGAGGTTCGAATTTGAGCGTTTGGCCATATTGGCGACGTTGTTTGTGTGCACTATTGCTTCAGCTGACCCATGAAGGGATTCTTGTATGCTTAAAGGAGAGTGAAATCTCTTGGACTGTAAAACTTCGTTTGTAAATAGTGAATGCATTTTAATCTGAAGAAGTTCCCGCGTTAACTGTTTTGGCACCGTAAATGAATGGTTAAAATGCTTCTCGGCCTCTGTCCCCTAGTTGATATATGAACAACATCATTAATGGATGAATAAGGTTGCATTTATTTACAATGGATATCGAAATGCATCTTTAACTTACACTGTATTTTCAATACGATTTTAGCTTGCACAATATATTAATAAAATGATTATAAGGTTGATGCAAACTATAGGTTATAGGGGTCTTATCCTTCGCTTGCCAAGGTCGAACCTGTGACCTTCGTGCTAGGGAAGTCATGCCCGCGAAGGATGCACATCCATTGAACGCTTAACACGCTCTATCTGACGATAGGGTGCTGAAATAGGGACACCATGCGAATGGGTCTCACTCTTGTAGATTCGATTGGTTTATTTAAAAGGATTTAGCTGGGCACTCGGACCCAATTTCAGAACTTAGTAAAATGTATGTTGAACAGTAATATAAAAGGTCGAGCCCATACTTATATGCATTCGTAATAAATATATGAAGCATTAAACATGCAATAGTCTTAGATACAGTCACAAAGATGAAATCAAAGCCGTCCACGATTAGGGTTAAGTGCCGATAGCGTTCTCATGTAAAAAATTAAGGTATAAGCGCATAAATATTGTTAGCCCACCCTTAACCAAATTGCATCTCAAATTTAACTCAACAGGAGGGTGTGTTCAAAAGAGTTATTGAAAACATACTAAACCAAATATGGATGTAACTCATTATGCATACAAATATATCAATGACATTCGTTTTCAATGTAACCCTGTCAAACATTTAATTCCACATAAAGTAGACTTAAGTCAAGAATACGTTGTTTGCTCATTCAATCAAATAGACAGGTCTGCTTTCAAATAGTCTCAAGCTTCACCTATAAAATAGAATGAAAGACTTATCAAATTTAAATGGCTTGACATGTAAACCCTAGGGTTTACATGTCTGCCTTGTTTCAATCCCAACCATATAAACATGCATTCTGCCATTAATATGAGACCTGCTGAGAAAATGATCTGCAATAACTTTAAATGCCTGTACCATTTGCTTAGGGATAGCATAAACTGTAAAGGTTCAGATCCGCCTCTCTCAGGATTGTACAACTGTAACATCCCCTCCTATCATACCAGCGTGATAGAGAGGATCGTGATGCTAAAATCGGGCATCTAGCCCCATGAAATTTTAAATAAGCATTCACATAATATAAAAGACATATGGAATGTATAACTATAAGAAATATACAGCAGAAATAATATCAATTACACATTCATCATACATTCAAGATATTCATCAAATAAATAATTGCAAGTTAACATAGGAGAATACTTATCTTATAACAAAATAGTCCCAAGCAACTGGCTACGCAACTGCAACGTTCCACCCAACCATAGGCCAGTTGTGCTCATCAATATCTCAACACACTTCCACCCCCGAGCTGGGCATGATCTCTACAAGGAATCAGGGAACAACAGAATCACACATAGCCAAGCATACACCAAGATGAGCCAAGCCAATCTACAATTGGGTTTATCAGGCTGCTAGGAAATGGAAAGGAAGAATTGCTAAGCTAGTGAGCTCAACCACAGAGCTATGGATACCCCTACAAGATCTATTTAGCTTGGCACCCACAATGCCTACACACCCCACTCAAGGAAGTATTCCCTTCACCAATTCACAGTCCCTCAGGCCATACCTTCCAATTCTAGAATGTCCCAGGTGTGCATAGAAGAGTAGCCAGCCCTCTTGATCTTCTTGAGAGGTTACTCCCTTCACTAGGTTTATCAAGCCAATTCTGTCCACTACCATTCCAAAACTCTTGCTCACAGAATCAAACCAAAACATGGATGCACATAACAACAATAGTATAAGTGCTGGGCATGAAGAAACGTTTTTACAGTGAGATGCCCAAAGATGGGGTTTTCATTAGCTTCAGAAAAACGTGGGAAACCCAAAAATGAAACTGGAAGATGGGGAATAACCTTGGGAAGCCAAATCCGTTTTCAGAAAAACGTCCATAGACATTCTGGGGAAAAAACGACCTCCATAACAGTCCCAAATCGTGGTCCTCCTTCCCCAGCCACTGTGTAACACAAAAACGAGCTCCCAGCCATGAAAGAAGGCAGGAAAAATGATAAAAATGTGATGAGGAAAGACCCAGTATTTCATACTGCGTGAGAGAGGAAAGACTGTGTGTTTAGAATGCCCTTGGGCACCATTTCGTGGGTGTTTTCTTGCCCAAGAAGCAAAAATACGAATTCCCAGGTTGATGGCTTGCCCATGCACGAAATTGGCTGCCATACCTCTTCATTCCCAAGGCATTAACTACCTCAACCAATTTCTGGAAGAATTAAATGATCGGGTCCATAACCCAAAATGGGTAGTTGGTGGTTTTGGGTTTTCTCATTGACACATGGATTAACACCATTGGCTCAAGGGTTTGAATAATTTCCCTCCCTATTCCTTGTAGAATCATGCCCCCATCTCTTTGTTGCATTGCATAGCTAGTTGTGGGTATTTCCATTAAAATTCGTATTTACATGATGTCTTATTTACATTGTGCCTATCTAGCACAAGAACCATAGGCATCTATTTCTTTAATTGCCGATACATAAAATGCTAAATCAATGGTGGGGCCTTGGCCTTGAGCTCCTCACCATGATTAAATAACAATATTTACATCATTTACGATTTAATGAAAAAGGGGGTCAAAATGGGGACATTACAACAACAAAAATCATAAATATACTAGTCTATTTACTGCATAAATAGAATATCATTTTGTCTATAACAACATCATGAAGACTGAAAAACATAGTATTAAATCATAATCTGCCCAACAAGATAGGGCGTAACATTTTGCTCATGACCCACATACAAAATATAGCATACTAAAACATTCATGCTCATATCGGTTAGATAAACAATAAATCGGGGTTCTACATAATAAACTCTAGCAGATGTCCATAAAAACTTATACAAATAAAAAATAGACACTTATCTGTATTTCTCCAGACTAGTGGAACCAAGCACAAACCTCCTAGCCTTTGACCAGCAAGTACTCCTTGCTTTCACGTCACCCCCGAGTTGAGTTCACAATCCCCCAGGTTTAGAGTATAGGTTTTTAAGTTACCCTTAACTGGTTCTCCAAGTTATTTAGGGTATTTCAGTGGCAGCAGGCAACCCAACATCCAACTCAGTACTCCTGAGCTCCAGGATGCTCCAGGGCCTTTTAAGCCTCAACCATTAAGAGAATCAATGTAACACATCCTATTCAGGGTAACAATGCAGTGCTCCTGCAGCTTGGGGAGTTCTCCTACCTGCACACAATTAAGTGGCCAATCCAATACCCAGCTGTATGATTCCTCTAAATTTGGACTAGTTTGGTACACCCAAATATGTTCTCATCCAGTCTGGACCAGTTTGGTACTCCCAAATCTGTCCTTAATCACATGTTTCAGGTGTATTCAGGCTCATGAGAATGTGTAACATTTTTCAGAGTGATCATGAATCAGAATGGTAATTCTCATCTATTTTGAATGAGTTTCACTTTTTATATCTCTTAGTGTGAAATTCACTCATTTTGTTATTTCTTTTAATTCATTAGTCTCTCAAATATTTTCTTTAGGGTTTTCCATTTCTCTCCAATAATAATTTCTCATTATTATTATAAATGGTATTTACCCTCCAACCCATAGGGGTCTATGACTCCCATCTATTTAATGTGCTGGTCCACATGGTCACTTAGAAATCAATTTATCATATTTCTTAAGTCAACTAAGTAAAACTGAAATAATACTTAGCAAAATATAATAGGGGTTCAAAGTCCAAAATTGGGGTATTACAACATTCACACATGATCTATTTTGGATCTGCTACTAAGGATTCCATAATCCTTAGTAGGTTCCCTTTTGCATAGGCTGATGTGAAAACACTAGCTACAAGTGGTATCAGATATTTTGTGGGCCTCACGCCCATGCTCTAAATGCTACGCTCCTCTTGGTCTGCTTCCTACTCCTAGCAACCTGTAATATACATTTATTCTCTATCCCTTCCAGATTCTTCCACATTAATTAAAATTAGCTTGAGTACACCTGCTCACCCTAATTCTGCTCAATGCGCCTAGTTTTCTCTGCCTTATTTGCACCATGAACTGAAAGTTTTCGTTGTGTGTGCTTCTCAAGTATTCCTTTTGCTTGCTTGACTGCCATAATTCTCTTCGTTTTCCTCATATGTTTTGATGAAACAAACATCTAGTTGACAACTAGACATCCTTACAACTTGATTGTTCCAACATGATGCATTGGGCAATTCAAAACCCTCTAAAATCCATTA
This sequence comes from Larix kaempferi, assembly GCA_027924585.1. Taxonomy (NCBI): domain Eukaryota; kingdom Viridiplantae; phylum Streptophyta; class Pinopsida; order Pinales; family Pinaceae; genus Larix; species Larix kaempferi. The sequence continues at coordinate 4,625,386 of BSBM01000131.1, forward strand.
TGAAGGATGCACTAAATTCCCCACCATAAAAAGTTGGCATCCATTGCCAAAAAAATAGTAGAAAATATGGTTGAGGGGATGAGAATAAGTTATATAATAACATGAGTTTATTATAACTAGTTTATAATTTATGTATTTTTAAGTGTGGAATGTATTTCTATTTTTCTAAAACAATATGTGGATTTGATATTAGTAAAACAAGTAAAATTGTACTTTGATGGAGCACTAGCCATTTGAAGTTTGTCTTATTGGTTGGCTTCCATGGAAAAGCTTAATGTCCAAGATTATTGCAATTGCACAAGTTTATATATGTTCAGATATTCCTGAAGTCACAAAGAATCACCTCCAATAAAAACCCAACATCTCTATTGGATTGAGTAAATCTTTCACCATGTTCAAGTACAAATCTAGCATGCTTGTTGCAATCACAAGATAGTTTCATTGTTTCTATTTGGGACTCTCTTATTAAATTTCAACAGATTTTTCAAAATTTTCTATAAACCCACTTTCAGAGTCACCATGGATGGTAGGGAGCAATTCACATCTTTGGTCCATCCCTATAATTGGGTTATGTTCGACATTAACATTCTCTAGCTTCTTTAATTCTTGAAATTATTGGCCTACAATGGATCCTTAGATGCCCACCTTCGAAGGAGGCCATTCAAATGCTCTCAGGGGCTAGCAAATCCAATTGTAGATCGTATCCCTACGAAAAATTCAAATAGATGAGTTTATTATAACTAGTTTATAATTTATTTATTTTCAAGTATGGAATGTATTTCTAATTTTCTAAAACAATATGTTTTGTATATTTGATATTAGTAAAACACCTAAAATGGTACTTTCATGGAGCACTAGCCATTTAAAGTTTGTCTTATTGGTTGGCTTCCATGGAAAAGCTTAATGTCCCAAGCTTATTGCAATTGCACAAGTTTATATATATTCAAATATTTCGGAAGTCACGAAGAATCATTATCTCCAATAAAAACCCAACATCTCTATTTGATTGAGTAAAGCTTCAACCATGTTCAAGTACAAATCTAGCGTGCTTGTTGCAATGCCAAGATAGTTTCGTTGTTTCTATTTGTGACTCTCTTCTTAAATTTCAACAGATTTTTAAAATTTTCTATAAACCCACTTTCAGAGTCACCATGGATGGTAGGGAGCAATTATCATCTTTGGTCCATCCCTATAATTTTTTTTTTGTAAGCTAGTTGTGAAACCTTCTATTACTCAGTCAAAAAGTACATAGAGATACAAATGCCAGCCTATGGCATTTTCCACAAAACCTACTGCTCACAGAAAATGCAAGCCTATGGCCTTTCCCACAAAACCTACTGCTCATAGAAAACGAATTTTCTGAGCCAAATTGACAAATACTACTATGAATGAAACATCATCGAATTTAATACGTCAAGCGGGTCCATGAGACGCCCCACGTGGGTCCTTTTTCTTTCTTCGAACATCAATCCAGTCTGCCGAGTTGTATGGTTCCGATGAGACCGGGATCATAATTAACTGCTGTGTCGAAAGGTCTTCTGCGTTCTTCTGAATTCTTAGATCTGCTTCCTTTTCGCTGTCTGAGTGATCGGATTCATGAGGTCGCTTTTGACCTCCCATGCCCAAAGCATAAATCATTGATCTATCATTGAGATATTCACCCTTGGAAGCAATGTTGGGGGCTTCTGTCGTCATGTCAAAATCTAGAGCAGAATGCAGCCAAGTCGAAGCAGGAGGGATGGGGGTGCTTTTGGGGTAGCCAGTCTCCTGCGTAATCGGGGTCTTCTTGATTTTTTCACCTTCGTGCTAGCCTTGTGGTTGTCTGTGAAAGGAAGAGACTGGGGCGGATGGGCAAGCTTCGTTGAGATGCCCTGGTTGTTGACAAGAACGACATCTGAACGTTGTATTCACATAGTCTAAGACTTGCAGATGGGGTTTGGTTCCTCCCCAGTCTACAAATATTTTGTCCGGCAGGCCTCTATGAAGATCTAGTTCCACACAAATCCAGGCAAAGGACCTTAGACCTTTTGGGATTCGATCTGTATCTATCTTGAGAAATCTACCTAACGCATTGTCACGTCCCCATTTTGACCCCCTTTGTAAATGATGTAAATATTGTAACTTAATCATGGTGAGGAGCTCAAGGCCAAGGCCCCACCATTGATTTAGCGTTTGTGTATCGGCAATTAAAATAGATGCCTATGGTGCTTGTGCGAGATGGACACAATGTATATAAGACATCATGCAATTACGAATTTTTAATGAAATACCCACAACTAGCTATGCAATGCAACAAAAGAGATGGGGCATGGTTCTACAAGGAATAGGGAGGGAAATTATTCAAACCCTTGAGCCAATGGTATTAATCCATTTGTCAATGGGGAAACCCATAAACTACCAACTACCCATTGTGTCTCATTCACCCAATCATTTAATTCTTCCAAGAAATTGGTTAAGGCAGTTAATGCCTAGGGAATGAAAGAGTATGGGCAAGCCATTTTCGTGCATGGGCAAGCCATCAACTTGGAAAATCGTGTTTTTGCTTGTGGGGCAAGAAACCACCCACGAAATGGTGCCCAAAGCCATGGGGAATGGGTGAGTCTTCATTCATTCACGTAGGTAGAGAAGGCTGGGAGTTACAGTCACGTTTTTGAGCAAAAACGCAGGGTTCTCCCTGCCCAAAAACCCGTTTTTGGTTTTGGATAGTAGCTGGGAAGGAGGGGGTGCGATTTGGGACTGTAGGGAGTTCATTTTGTCCCCGATTTGCCATGGGCGTTTCTCCTAAAAACGTTTTCTGCTACCTGGGGTTTTCTCCAAACCTCCATTGCTCGTTTTTAACCTTCCCACGTTTTTTCTGAAGTCTAGGGGATCATTTTCCTGCCTGTCACTGTAAAAACGTTTTGTCTTGCCCCATAATGGTGTTCTGCTGTTGTGTGCATCCTCGTTTTGGTTGAACCTGTGAATTGAAGTTTGGAGTGGTAGTGGATAGAAGTGGCTTGATAAACCTAGTGGGGAAGGCAACCTTTCAAGAAGATCAAGAGGGCTTTGGTTACTCTTCTATGCATACCCTGAGAGCACTAGATAGGGAAGGTATGGCTTGAGGGACTGTATAGCAGAGAAAAGAATACTTCCTAGTGCTGGGTGTGTAGGTATTGTGGGTGCCAAGCTAGATAGATCTTGCAAAGGTTATCCCTGACTCTGTGTTGGAGCTCACTAGCTTAGCAATTCTTCCCTCCCATGTCCTAGCGGCCTGATAAACCCAATTGCAGATTGGCTTGGCTCATATTGGTGTATGCTTGGCTATGTGTGAGTCTGTTGTTCCCTGATTCCTTGTAGAGATCATGCCCAGCTCGGGGGGTGGCAGTGGTGCTGAGAGATTGAGGAGCACACTGGCCAACGGTTGGGTGGAACGTTGCAGTTGCATAGCCAGTTGCGTGGGACTACTTTCGTATAAGATAAGTATCCTCTTGTGTTAAATTGCAATTACTTATTTGATGAACATCTTAAATGTATGATGGAGGTGAAATTCTTAATATTCTGCTGTGATTTTCTCAAACCATACAGTTCCATCTATCTCTGTTATATTATGTTCATGCTTATGATTAAATGTTTCATAGGGCTAGACGCCCAGTTTAATATCACATCTGTTATGCATTTGTGTATGTATATATTCTTATTCATTTGAGTTTGAATGCTTGTTTAATGAATGGATATGGGGGCTAGATGCCCGGTTTAACCGTCACGATCCTCTCCATCTAGCGGGTTGGATGGGAGGGGACGTGACACGCATTCCCAACCATGGTTAGGGAGTTCGACGACTAGAGATGTAGAGGGAGGTTTGGTAATCTGACCCAGATGGGCGTGGCCATAGAAGGGGGTGACAAAGGGTCAAACCCCAGGAACCAATGTTCCATAGATAGCCCTGATCCTCCCCAGAACCATGGCCTGCGTTCTATTACACGGTTGCAGTCCTCCTTAGACTTGAACTTTGCTATAAAATACCCTTTAGAACAAAAGAAGATTTCTGGCTTCAATTGCCAGGAGTGTTGTATCCAGTCTTGCAGACTTTCAACGGAGGGCCAAAATCCATTAAATCTGCAGATGATGGCTATAAGTTGGAGATTAGACCCTGTGGCTATGGCATCTACGGTCTCCAGCTTCGCTGTGAGTGTATTCTCCAAGTGTTCTACAATGTAGGCTGAACCTGATAACGCCTTCTAGGTTGAGCTCACTTCTTCGGCTCTAGATCTCTTCATTGCTACTTTGAAGATTGGGTATTTAGGAAGATGTTTTGAAGAAGAGTCTCGTCCGATTCCATAGTCTCTTAGCTGGGCATCCTCTTCCAGGAGCGGTTTTGGAACAAGAGTCTGAAATGATGCTTGGGGATCCCAGTTCTGAGCTGAACATTGAGCAAGAGCTTGGTGATAGGATCTGTTGCATGCATGCATATACATTTTGCTGTTCCAGAGAGCAGTTTCACAAAGAATGGGAAGCTCTCCAACTCTTCTGGCAGTCGATTTTTCTCATGCTGCTCTTGAAAAGCTTGAATCCTTATGATCGATGTATTGATGCTTGAGGGTTTCCAGGTAGGAAAGGCGTCCAACCGATTTCCTTCTAGCATTTGCAACTGGGTTCTCAGGCTAGGATTTAGCTGCTTCGCAACGAAGCATGGGGCCAGAGGGCCCGAATCCTTCTGGCATTTACCTGGTCTTAGCCTTCGCGTAGTCCTGCTACTGAATCGGTCTTCCTATGGCGGCCTGAATCAATGGCCAACGATCCACTGGGGGTCGGGCTCTGCTGAGAGCACAACAACATGGGGTTGGGTGGCGTTCCAGGGTTGGGGCAGCGCAACTCCTCTGCGGCTGGATCGATGGGAGGCGGCCATAGCTAGGGTTTCCCACTGATGTTATCATCGATAGGTCCATCCCTATAATTGGATTATGTTCCACATTAACATTCTCCAGCTACTTTAATTCTTGAAATTATTAGCTTGCAATGGGTCCTCAAACACCCACCTTAGAAGGAGGCCACTCAAAATGATCTCAGGGGTTGGCAAATCCCATTGTAGATCGTATCCTACGACAAATTCAAATAGATAAGTTTATTATAAATAGTTTATAATTTATTTATTTTTAAGTGTGGAGTGTATTTCTAATTTTCTAAAACAATATGTTTTGTGGATGCGATATTAGTAAAACAAGTAAAATGGTACTTTGATGGAGCACTGGTCATTTGAAGTTGTCTTATTGGTTGGCTTCCATGGAAAGGCTTAATGTCCCAAGCTTATTGCAATTGCACAAGTTTATATATTCAGATATTCCTAAAGTCACGAAGAATCTCCTCCAATAAAAACCCAACATCTCTATTGGATTGAGTAAAGCTTTCACCATGTTCAAGTACAAATCTAGCGTGCTTGTTGCAACGACAAGATAGTTTCGTTGTTTCTATTTGTCACTCTCTTCCTAGCAGATTTTTAAAATTTTCTATAAACCAACTTTCAGAGTCACCATGGATGGTAGGGAGCAATTGTAATCTTTGGTCCATCCCTATAATTGGGTTATGTTCCACATTAACATTCTCTAGCTTCTTTAATTCTTGAATTTATTGGCCTACAATGGATCCTCTGATGCCCGCCTTCGAAGGAGGCTACTCAAATGCTCTCACGGGATAGCAAATCCAATTATAGATCGTAGCCCCACGACAAATTCAAATAGATGAGTTTATTATAACTAGTTTATAATTTATTTATTTTTAAGTGTGGAATGTATTTCTAATTTTCTAAAACAATATGTTTTGTGGATTTGATATTAGTAAAACACGTAAATTGGTACTTTCATGGAGCACTGGCCATTTAAAGTTTGTCTTATTGGTTGGCTTCCATGGAAAAGCTTAATGTCCCAAGCTTATTGCAATTGCATAAGTTTATATATATTCAAATATTTATTTTGGAAGTCACAAAGAATCACCTCCAATAAAAACCCAACATCTCTATTGGATTGAGTAAAGCTTTCACCATGTTCAAGTACAAATCTAGCATGCTTGTTGCAATGACAAGATAGTTTCATTATTTCTATTTGTGACTCTCTTCTTAAATTTCAGCAGATTTTTAAGATTTTCTATAAACCCATTTTTAGAGTCACCATGGATGGTAGGGAGCAATTCTCATATTTGGTTCATCCCTATAATTAAATTATGTTTCACATTAACATTCTTTAGTGACTTTAATCCTTGAATTTATTGGCCTGCAATGGATCCTTGGATCCTCAAATGCGTGCCTTAGAAGGAGGTCACTCAAATGCTCTTAGGGGCTAGCAAATCCCATTGTAGATCAATTCCCCATGGCAAATTCAAACATATGCTTCAAATGCCATGAATTAAGACATGAACATAAATTCGCAACAAAGGTTGTTTTGGTACTCGCGTGACATAGGGTCCAGGGATCCAATCTAGCTACCACTATAACCCTAAGTGCAACCACAATGCCCGATTCATAGCGCACAATGCAAGTTGGGGGAATCGAACACATGACCTGCTTGCTATTCACAACCAATTTCACAACTTCCACAAAACCACTTGAGCTTGAGCTACCCCCCACGGGCAATTACTGTTATTTATTAATACCAAGTTTCTATCTTATTTAATTGGATAATAATGTCATTAAAGATTAATACCAACTTTGATAAAAAAAATAATTAACTCGTTTGTTTTAAATTGTTATTTCTCACTTGAAAAGATTTTGTAAATTTTATGATTTTGATAAATATATAAACATAGATATTTTATAATTTTATAATTTTGATGAATATATAAACATAGATATTTTATAATTTTACAATTTTGATGAATATAAACATAGATATTTTATAATTTTTTGATTTTAATTAATATATAATTAGTATAGCTACTTAACTTGAGGCCAAGTACGAGTTATCTATATATTAATTACCAATTATTTTTAATATTCTTCAGGCCATGCATTACCTACCAATTATTTTTTATATTCTATCCTCCAATCTAGAAAAAATATAGAAGTTACTCCACACAATTCTAAAATATAAACACATATCAATGTGAACATATATATTTTATAATATTATGATTTTGATGAATACATAAATATAGATTTATTTTAATTCCCAACTTATATAAAAATAAGATTTTCTTAAATTTCATAATTTTTATGAATTTGACGAATATAAAATTATAAATGTAGAATCATTTTAATTAAAAATTTGTTAAAAAAAAATCTAAATTTTATAATTCTTTTAATTACTTAATTTGTATATAAGTAAACATTTAATTATTGACATATTTTAATTTAAAATGCACATAAATATAATTTTGATTATTATTAAAATAATGCTACTTACATTATATAATTTAATAATGAGATTGTTTTTTTTTAACTTTTTGGAATTTGAGAAAAAAATCAAAATGGGCTTTAAAAAAATACAAAGAGACAATGTCAATTGTATTGTAGTACACGGCACTCAACATATATGGAAAAAAAATGACAAATTTGTACAGCCGTTTAGTCTAAAAAAGATTATAATTATAAATATATTAAGTTCCTAAATCATAGCCAATAATACATCTTAACACTATGCTTACATAGTGTTGTTAATAAAGGCTGTTAGAGGACTATATAGAACCCTGTGAACATCAAGAATTCATCACATACATCCCCAGAAATGGTTTCTATGATAATTGCTCAAATAATGCAACAAACCTACCTACCCTATGTAAAGCATATTTTCTGTATCTGTACCGATTCACCTCCTGCTGCTTCATAGAGAAGGATTAATGAAGGGACTGCTATAACTGATGTCAACTGATGTCAGTCTAATCTATCTTATTCATTATCACAGAGCGGATGAATTTGAGTTTTCCGCTAGTCCATTTGTTCATGACCAACACATCTTGGCACAATAAATCTTGGGAGCTTACGACGCCAGATTCTTCACTTAAAAAATATGGGAAGAACCTTGGAATCGCAGAGAGCGCTTTAAGACCTACCATGTGACCTTAATATTATGGAAAATTAGAGACTAGAATAGAGGCAATCTGCTGAATCCAGCCCCAGCAGGCGCCTCAGATCCCTGGTTGCAAATCTATCGATTTCAGCCGACTCTTCGCCAGATTTCTTAATCGAAAAACTAGGGAGAGGCAAGGAGCTCGGAGATGGAGAATTCACATACGCTGGACCGGCCCATTTCTCTGAATTTGAAAGAGGAAAATTGGGGGTTTTGGTGTCGTTACCTCCCTCGGAGGTCTGGGTTTCGAATCCAGCCGGAGTCGCTGCTTCGATTTCCTTTGATGAAACGGATCTTGATTTCAAGATTCGATCTTTGGGAAGAATTGTCGGATCTGGACGCAGGAATTCGGTCCGGCTTACAAATAACCTGTCCGTTGTCTTGTTAGCAGTTTCCCGCTGACTTGAAAGATTATTGTCAGGCTTTAATGTCTGTCCTCGCTTCAATATCGTAACTTGCCCCATTAATAGAAGATCTTTAGCCGGCTCTTTCTTCAAAGGCTGGTCATCAACATGGCCGGATCTTCTGTCACTGCCTTTATGAATTCTGTAGACGACCTTCTTGCCTACCTCAGGAAACGATTCCTCCTGGGGTTTGGGCTTCAAAGGCCGTTTCTTCTCAGGGTTTTCACCCTTAACCTTGGTCTTCTGAGGAGAAGAACCCTGGCCGTGACCAGATTTCCTCTTAGACTGCGGATGTTGGTGGGATTTCTTCGTATAAATCAAACCCATGAGACGCACATTCGGATTGTTCTGATTATGTGCCAGAAAATCCCGAGCGGGAAGGACAACAGTCCCCATTTCTATCCAGCTTTCTCTAAACTACACAAACGAATTCACAAGATCTGCGGAGGCAAAAGCTTGAAGATCGATACGGGGAAAGAGCAAAAGATATAGGCTTCCTGTCGCAGCGCGTCCCGTCGATCTTCCATGAAAGCTCTTGGAAAGCTTGAGGTGCCTCTTCCCCTTTTATTTAAAAAAAGTTACCTATTATTTTATTATTTAATTTTAAGTGGACCAGATCAAGGCATCAATAGTCGCCGGCGGCGATGACCGAGATCTTAAGTCGTTGAATTGTTATATTTGTAAAAGGAATTTCGCCACTTGCCCATGACCGAGCTGTTAAGTCGTTGAATTATTATTATATTTTGTAATAGTAATTTCGCCACTTGCATTGTTTATTAAGTTTAATTAGATTAATAAGGCATGATAATCTTCTTGAAGAGCAGTTGAGTAAATGAGAAGGGCCAGTGACAGTTACGTGCAGCCACGTGTCTGCGATGCCGTGTTCATGTAGATAACGTGGCGTTTGACTGAGTAGTTGTGCGCGTCTGCTCACCACCCGTATGACGTGGTAGGAGGTTGAAATGAGAATGCTGGGCCAATGGTTTTGATTGAGAAACCGTCTAACACGCAAGGCCATCCTTGTTCTTATCTTGAAAGCTCTTTTTACGCAAAGCCATTTAACTTCTTTGACTTTGACTTGTTACCCAAGTTAACCCCAGTTACCCCACTTTACAGTAATTCACGCGTCATCTACCCTTTCTGCAACTTCTCCGAGGCTAATAAGGATATTTACTAGATTCCGTGTTTTGTTTTACTAGAGTTTATGGGAGATTTTGGTTATTTTTTTAGGTTTCTAAATTTTTTGGAGTTTATAATTTAATCATGGTTGTGATAAGAGATGATATAATAATACTACTTGCTATTTAACGGGTATCAATAAGTATAGGAATGGTTGTTTTTAGGTAAGTGTTTAAATGGTTTATTAAATATGATAAATAAATTCAGGATATATTTTTTTTCAACGGAAAAATTACTTTTCTGCTATTCCGAAGGAATTAAGGAAAGCTTGAAATACAATCATTACAATAGGACTCAACAAGAGCATCATGTCACATACAAGAATTGAACCTCGACAGTGAGGGCAACAATCTTTCCTCCAAACTATCCATGCTACAACCAATGGACAAATAAATTTAGGATGCTTATTTTTAGGTAAGTTAATAAATAAATAAGTTAAATATTTTTTATCCTTTATTTTATAATTTTATTAAAAATTATAATTCCATCTCAATTGTTGAGAATTTTAAACATAAAACTGTCATAAAGTTTCTTTTTTTTAAACCATGGGAACAACAACGTGCCAAAGGTATATCCAACAACCCGCAAGCTAGATATACCATAAACTTGTTGTAATGTACCCACCCTTGGACCCAATGAAAGGAAGGGAACATGTTACCAATCTACAGGGCTTTCCATAAAATTCAGCCCATTCATTAGATGCATACAGTTAAAAACAAATGTGTGCATATGTAAATCAAACAAATATGTACAGCGAAAATAAATTCATCCACACACACATTTTCATATGCACTCAATATATCAATAACAGTCATCAATTAATTAAAACAATGCAGAAGTAAATACACATAAGAGAATATACTCATCTCACTATAATGCGGTCCCAAACAACTAGCTATGTCGCTGCAATGTTCCACCCAACCATAGGCCAGTTGTATTCATCAATCTCTCAACACAAATGCCATCCCCGAGCTGGGCATAATTCTTACAAGGAACAAGGGACATTCAAGCTCACACACAACCAATTAATCATTTCATCTGAGCCAAGCCAGTCCACAGCTGGGTTTATCAGGCTACATTTGAACTTTGGATGCTTGCATTCAAGCTCAAGCCAAAGCAATAGATACCCACAACCCATACCCCAACATACTCTTTTCTCACATAGCAAGCACAACATTGGGCATGGATACACATTTTAAACAATGGGATTTACGAATAAGATGGCCATGGGTTTTCCCAAAAACGTTTCCAACAAAAAACTGATTGTGGGATGGGGTAAACAACCACAGGGAGGAAAACGATTTCTTCCCCAAATATCTCAGCATTCAATAGCCCAAAACGGTCTTTATTGAACCCCAGTTCGATTTGCCCTTCTTCCCCACTGGTATACAACACAAAAACGCCATTCTCTCAGCTGAGGATCAAGGAAACCATAAAAACATGGCTAGAAAACGCCTAGCTAGCTCCCAACTTGTGAGGGAGAGGAACTGGTTGATGGATAATAGCTTGGGGAGCAATTCATGGCTCTTTTCTTACCCAAGAAGCCAAACACGTTTTTCCATGAAGGGTGGCTTGCCCATGCTCGAAATTAGACAGCCATACCTCCCATTCCCCAAGGCATTAACTACCTCAACCAACTCTTGGGAGAAATCAATGATTGGGTACAAAAGTCAACATGGGTAGTTGAGGGTTTGATGGGTTCTCTTATTGACACTTGGTTTGACTTGATTGGCTCAAGGGTTTGAATGTTTTCCCTCCCAATTCCTTGTAAAATCATGCCCCCATCTCTTGTTGCATTGCATAGCTAGTTGTAGGTATTTTATATTAAAACACATATTTACAATTCCCATGGTTCACTAGCACATATGTGGCATAATATCCAATAATTGCCTCTTTGAGGTCGAGTGTTCACTGGTGGGGCCTTGGCCTTGAGCTCCACGTTAGGAATCATACATTATATACATACAATATTTACGTTATAGCCCAAAATATTATAAGGGTGAAACTGGGGACATTACACTTGTGTCTCAGCAGGGGCCGAGACGTCCCGAGACCCTTTAACCCACGGGAGAGCCTCTATCCCAAGGGTCGCCTACCCTTCGAGCCTTGTCACAACAGGCCAATGAGCAACCCTACCCCTTGCCGGTATTGAATTTGTGACCTCCTCGGAGATAACACATGTTCTTAACCATTAGGCCCACTCAGGTGCTCAAAACTGTCATAAAGTTTCACAATAACTATCAAAGTTTTACATAGGGTAAGATAGATTAGAGTTTAAAATATCTCCATACTTTTGATATTTCTATGAATAAAAAAGTACATAGCATTAACCAAGTGAGTTCCCGGTTTCTCTTACAAACTGATGAGTAAACATGTATGTTCATTACAAAAAGGAACTGAAGTGTTTATCCTTCCTCCAATACACCAAAATTTATTGTTCAGACCACACTGCAAAGTGACAAAAATTGTCAAACTTGAGAAAAAAAGTAAGGCCAAGAACCAGATTGAAGAAGTTGTTCATCCACCGATTCTTCCCAAATAAGGTCAGCAGGATCTCCATTGAGCACTTCTTTGGAAAGTGAATCTGCAGTATCATTGTTCTCCCTGAATATGTGTTCAATAGAAAGATTTGAGAAACTGGCCATCAAACTCTTTACTCTTTTGCACTAGTCATAAAGATGGACATTTTTTAGTTGAGCATGATTGTTGGCCCATTTTACAATGACCAATGAGTCACCAAAAAATTCTTATAGAACCCAATAGACAAAACCAGGCCACTTTTAGGATGCCCCAAAGACCAAGAAGCTCAGCTTTAGTATTTGTACCCGGACCACATACAAGACGGATTTTTAATGTAACCTCCTTTCCACAGTTAATATAAAACCCAACTCCACATTTTGAGTTTGATGACGCACCATCAAAGAAACCCATCATTTGATTGATATCACCTAGAGCCAAGTTAAGATGTCTGTTTGGAAGCGCGAAGATCGAATCTTGAAGATGGTGCTAGAAGAGCTATGTTGGGCATGTCCCAAGGGGGTATAGTTTTGATGAATATCGGTTTTTGTACTATGCAGTTCGGGCTATGGGCGTAGAAGGAACAGTTTTGTGGAATGCACAGCTCGGAGTTATGCTCAGTTTTGCGCAGTAATGATGTTGCGTAGGGATAGCGCAACAACTGTTTTTGGTAAAAGCATAAGTAAAGGTCGAATGTGGAAGCGACCTATTTTTGGTAACTGACTCCAGGACTCCCGGCAGTTGAGTAAGGAGCAGAGTGAAGTTAGAGGAAAGCGACCTGTTTAAAAGAGTGGCGGCAAGCAGTTAAGAAGCTAGGCCACTAAGTCGATGACGACAGGCAAGCTAAAGGAGCGGAAAGTGACAGGACACGATGCAGTTGTAACCGTTTGTTGATTACTGTGGCTGTCAGAGGGCGTGAGAGCCATGAGTGGCCCGGTAAGGCGACCAAAGCAAGTGGAGAAAGCTGTCGATGGCGACAGACAGGATGGCGGGTAATCGCATTAGTTTTGGGAACCTTAGGTTGTTTTGGGGCCTACAGATTGTAAAGACATGACCTACGGGCATGATCTATAAGAGGGCACAAGTTTGTAAGGGAAAGGGCTGAATCTTCATTGTATAATTTTGAGCAATACTTGTTGTTTTGCCAGAAGCTATTGTAAATATTTTGCAAGCTGTGTGCACAAAGATCTACTGAGATAGAAGCGAGTATGCAGCTGAGTGCATAGACTGGAACTGTTGTACCCTTACCAAGATAATATAACAACAGTTCCTGTGGACGTAGCTCCCATCCTGGGGGTGAATCACGTTAAATATTGTGTTGTGTGATTGTCTATGTTTTTGCACCTGTTTATTTGCTTACAATGAATGCTTAAACTCTTGCTTATCAGTTGATATGTCATTACTTTTATATATATTCACCACAAGAATGAGATGGGAATAATATGTTAAGTAATGCATATGAGGATGAATGTTGAATGCATAATAGTTCTGAGTTTAACGAATGCACAAATCAGTTAGATAAACACTTACGTAAGGAGAGTTTGCGCCGTGCGACTCCATCGAAGTGCAGCACCGGAAGTGCATTGTCTTTTGTGGTTGGTCATATTGCATAAGTCATAATATAAATCCTCTAAGAAAATTGATGAATGGATAGGAAACTCTAAGTGAAATCACCGAAATTGGTGAAGTCCGCACAGGAAGCATAATTGCCAGTTGTGCTGTCCTGTCGACGACATTCCATCCGATATTGCACAGTCCTTGGAGGCGTGATAGAGCAAGCATTGACTGCGAAGGAAGCTAAGCTTCATGCAGTATTCGGTTCCCAACGTGAGCTTTGCAGCGTGTTGTTCCTTAGATTCGTTTAAGCACTCATCACGTGGTTGTGGAAATCAGATTCCACAACCCCCCCATAACTTCACCTCGGGTGAGACCTCAGTCTGCTCGCAGATTGTTGCCGAAAGGGATAGTGAAAAGGGGTTTTGTTGGTTCCATGAACCGTGAAGAACCTGGGTCTACATTGGAAACCTCAAGACAGTTAAGTAAGCCAACAAGCTACTAGAAGAAATTGAAGAGGTAAGAAATATGTTAACTTCAATAGGTTCATGGAAAACCTTTGATGGAGACAATTATGAAGTATGGTCTTTAAAAATAAGGAATTTGTTAAGGTCACAAGATTTGTGGCATTTTGTAGCTGAAGTGGATCCTAGTGATCTAGAAGCATTTGAGAATTTGACAGAGTACCAAAAAGAAAGAAAACAAGTTGTTGCCTTAAGTCTCTTACAAAATAGTATAGATTATTCCATCTTTCATAACATTGCAAAAGTTTATATTCCAAAAGAGGCATGGGATATATTGAAAGCAAAGTTTAGTGAAGAGGAATCTGATGTAGAAGAAGATGAAACAACATAAGAGGAAGACGAGGAAGATCAAGAACACGAAGATAAGTGTTGATGCCCCGAAAATAGTAGCATCAATAAGCAAGGGATTCTCCCCAGTAAGCAAGCCCAATTAGATCGCTCACCGTTTGGTGTGGGGAATCCGTCCGGTTAACGGTCCGACTACCGTGTAAGATTTAAAGATTTGTTTTCTTTGTACCGGTTGCGGCCTGATCCACTAGTTATGTATTTTATTTTAAAGATGAGATGCAAGTGTCGTAAGATAAATGCAGGTAATTAAGCAAACTAATCTAAAACTGTTTAAGCAAATCTAATCTATCCTTACAAGGAACAAACTGAAAGTATGAGTAATAAACTGAAAGAAACATCCAAAGATCTCACATATAGCTATTTAATCATAAAGATGCATTTCCAACAAAAGGTAAAAGATATCAGAGATAGCTTTGATTGAATTAACACATTTCATTACTCATTTGAGATATACATCTTTGCACAGAAAATTATGAGAACATTCATTACAAAGAAACAATTCCTAACAACAAGGAATGATCTCACAGTAATGTATAAATGATACAAGAATAATCCAGCAGACATTCAACACATCCTTCAGGAAAAAACGCTGTTCCCTAGGCTTCCTTTAGGCAAAATGGAGTTTCTTATATATGCAGCAAATCAATTCACGTACAAGACAAAAATGTCCTTTCACCTGCCAAAAGTCCTTCTACTAATCTCTATTCATCTATATATAGCTTTAAAAAATGCTCCAAGAGCTGCCACATGTCCCCATCCCAAAGAATCTTTTAATTTGTCTTTTAATGTCCCTTTACAAAATTTGAATAAGCCCCAAAACCACTTTTCAAAAGAGACAAAAAGCTAGTTGTCTTTTAATCTTTACAACTGAAAAATAGAAAAGGAAGAAACAAAATCCTTATAATTAGACAGCGCTGAAAAGCCATATCAGCTCCTAGCTGGCGTCTCTGAGGCAGATGGCGCTTCTGTCTTAGTTGGCTTCTCCCTCTCTACAATATAACTGACCCATATGCCTGTGCCTTGCACAACGGTGTTGGCAAGGGCAGGGATCAGGAGCTTTCGGGAAATCACATGCTTGGCTAGCTCTGCTTCGATTTCCTTCAACTCTACTGCTGTTGTCTGGAGAATCTCTTGAAACAGGTGAGCGTGTATGGAGGGTTGCACGATGCACTGGTGAAGATCATCCGCTGTTAACACATCTATCCTCCTCACGTACTCCATCTCTGAATGCAGTTCACCCTTCAACTCGGACATGCGTTGCTCTTTGCTTGGAAAGTCTTCAAGAGTTTGGGACACCGCCACCTTGCATATTCCATGAATTTCCTGGATCCTCTAATAAAAACCGCTGCATCTTTCGATAGTGGCTTGGATTACGGAGTTTAATTTCACACCGCAGTTCTTGTAGAACTCCATGAAGCCTATATCTTCTTTAAACTCGGCTACGGATTTGAGAGGGAGGTCCTTGGGAAACTCTGACTTCCCCTCTCTCCATTCAATATGTTTTCCAATGTCGTTTTTTACTCGTGCATATTTCTTCTTGATCCTAATGGCTTCAGAGTTGATTTCCTTCATCTTAACCACCATAGCCTTCATCTTGCAAATTTCTTCAGTAAGAAGTTCCTGTGACTCATGCATCTACTTGAGTAAGTCACAGGATTGCTCATGAATTTCCTGGATCCTTCTTCCAATTGAATGATCTTGGTTTCAAAATCATTCTTCTCTTCCTCAACTATCATCATCTGTATTGCTAGATTGTCCTTTTCTTCTTCTAGGTGGTGATACTTAACTGACAACTCTCTTTGTTTATCTCCAAGGGCATCATACTTCTTCACCATTAATTCTCTATATGCCTGCTCTTTTACTAGAGTGACATGTAACCTGCGTGCCTTCTTCTTGCCCGAATCCACATCAGCTACCAACTTGTGGACGTTGTCTTCGCTTGCTTTGGCAGCAGCTACAGTGGCGGATGCCATAAACTCGGGAACACTCTGCGTTCCTTGCATGATTGTGGTTTCCCGCTTGGAGATGATATCTGGCTGAAAAGGTCTCTTTATCCTTGTCTATGTATGCCTCACAATGGATTTCCTTTTCTTGTCAAAAGCAAAATTGTCCCACTGGGTCACTGTGTGACTCTTTGATGGCGTAAAAGGGACAAGTGGAAGCTCTCCTATGGGGAAGTCATCCTCCTGGGTTGGGGTCCAAGTCACTTGGAACGAGTCTATGTCCATGTATTTCCTGCTTGGGCTCTCAGCTTGTGCATCGTCCTTGGATTTATTTTCTTCTTCGGCCTTCTGCTGTCTCTCTTCTTCCTTGGCTTTCAGCTGCTTTTCAACTACTTCTCTTTGGGGACTTCTTCCTTTTTGATCTTCTCTAACACTTCATCTCGAAGCCTCTGAGCTTATTTATCTCGAAGCCTATCTTCCTGCTCCCTCCGCGTTCTTTCTTCTGCTTGCTTTTGGAACTTTTCAAATTCAGCCTTGAGCCTTTGCTCTTCCTTTGTCAGAGCCTCGACTTCTTCTCTTTCTTCTCTTAATTCTGCTTCCTTAACAGCTTAGGCCGTAGTGGAATGAGAGTCAGCGCCACCTTTGAGGTGAAGGCGCCTTTGGAGTTCGGTCATAGTGTTGACCCCTCTGAAAACTTTTTCGTCCTTATCAAAATAGTGCGCATATTCAAAATGTGCATTAACAATTCTGCAATGATCTGCGGCATTACTAAGCCTGTCATTCTTTGCGAAAATCCTTTCTCCAAAGTGAAACTCCCTTAGCTCATGAACAAACTCTTCAGCCGAGCTGGCTTTAGAAAACTTGTATGCTTTGACATAGAAGGGTAGAGCCGAGAAGGAGGCCTTTTTCAATTTCTTTAGGAAACCACCAACTCCATCTAAAAACACCTACCTTATTGCCTCTTTATGGACAACAAAATCAGTATCATACTTAGGCAGGAGGTATGGCGGTTTGGAATCTCCACACATTCTTATGTAGGTGCCTTATTCTGTCAGATAAACATCCCCATATTTTCTCATGACTGCCATGGCATTCTTAGATAAGCAATTGGGTTCTTCATTGAACATTAGTTCATACAGTGGCATGATTAATTTTTCGCAGATAATCTTGTAATGCCTTTTGTAATTCTGGGCCCACAGGATTTTGTAAGCGATATAAACTAGGGTGTCGACCTTGTTCCAAATGCATCCCAAACTTGGGAACGGATACCTTGATAGAATACAATCCATAAGGTATGATGACATGTAGAACTCTGATTTTCCCCGGATTATCCCTTCCTTGGCAGCAACTATGGCTGTTGATAAATTGTCCGAGAGGATGTCTACCCAATTAAACACTGTGCCTTTGAATGCCACATAGTGGATTAGAGGGAGCCAATGCAACTTATACGTGGTTCCATCAGCTCTGCCAAAAATTATGCTTAGCATGGGGGCAATAATTCTCAAAGGAGGCCTTAGTGCCAGAACCTCATAATCATCGCTCTCCTTCACCCTTAGCTGCCTGCCTTGAATTAACAACTTTCTGGCCATTTCCAAGTAATCCATGTTGAGACACTCGAGCCATGCGTCGTTCAACAGCTGTTGAGTACGGGGAAACTTGTAAGTTGTCGAAATATGGCTGGGTGAAATGAGGCAAACGCCTCTCCTTTGCTGTCGGATAAGACTCTTGATTCAGTATCAAGATGTGCTAGGATCCATCCAATAACTTCCGAGCAGGGAAAAAGTTCTGGGCATGTCACTCCTTTAGTGATGCCAGAGCTTCTAATGTTCTGGTATAAGTACATCTCTTCCAGGATTGACCCGGGAATTTCCTGGTCTCTGATCATGTGATGCAAATCTCCCCACTTAAATTCAGGCGCGATGCCCATAATTGGTTTGGTGTCTTCCTATAACATCTCGACCCTTGCCTCAATGCCACCTAACTCTAGTTCGGACATCTTTTCCTTCCTCTTTCCACCTTTTGGCATTGTGGTTGAACCTGGCCAAAACCACTCATGAGTAGATACATGATAAGCTAAAACGCAAAACTGAGTATTGAACTAAAATTCACCAAAACAGCAAGCATAACCTGGATGAGAAAGTACTAGCAAACATCTTCGAAAGTGATATTACGCTTCAAACAATATGCAAGCAGCCAAAATAAATGAGTTCATGATAGGCAGCCGCAAAAAAAATCAAGTCATAACTAGATTTTCCTATCAGCGTTAAAATGAAACTTATGATGCTAAGGTTTAACCTCCTAACTAGGAGCTCTGGGATGCTGATAACAGGATGCAGGCGAGAGCAACCGGGAGGTTGCGGCCACCTACAAGGTTTGGGTCGTCAAAACTTCGTATTGGTCAATCAGATGGGTAGGGGAAAGAGTCCAGTCGAGATTCTTAAATGGCTTTGGGAATGGCCAGACGGGTGCAAAAAACTCCAGCATGGACGAGGGTGGCCGTGGTGAGGGGCTGCTAAAACGGTATTAACAAAAAAAACAATAAACTTGGGTTACTTAAAAGAAGGAAGAAAGGCCTGGTGAAGTTACTTACCTAGCAGTGGACGATTGGGTTCGAAGTGGACAACTGAATGCAAACCTTGCCGTCCTTCACTGGCTAGTGTGACCTCGAACGGGGTTCAAAAATATAAAAAAAATGCAAACCCCACACTTCCTATATATAAAACGCCTACACATGCGAGCAATTAAGCCCAAGTAACGGGGTAGATGCGGGCATTAAAAACACCGTTAGGGCGATGTGATTGGTGTCCTTTTGGCGCCACTTCGGCATTAAATGCGAGCCATCGAATTGAAAGCTCTCGATGAGTTTGAGCCACCAGTGTCGGCAATGTTAGCTGAGTGACTGCAAAACGGACCGACGCAATTTGACAAGTTTGACGTTAAGCCTAAGCTCTCTTGCTGAGTTTCGCCGGCTTCCTTCAAGTCACTTCTTATCGGCAGGACTAAGGATTAAGAGGCAGAAGTTTCGGATCGCACTTGCCATCCGTTTCGGATCGCACCTGCGAGTTATGTCAGTGCAACCTGGCGTGATTCGCCGCAACACAAGACTTTCAAAAAGACAAGGCAATGGCCGCGTTACAGATGGTCTAGGCAAGTTGGAGCAACCGTTGTGACGAAACTAGGCGAGTTCACCAGAAAAAGGATGACTTTAAAACTTAAGAAAAAGGCTCGCTTGTTGCGGCGCAACTCGATGAGTTGCACCGAAACAGGGAAAAATTTAAAACTTAACAAAAGGTTCAAACGTTTCGGCCCAACTCAGCGAGTTGTGCCGCCATTTCGACTATGAAAGCTGAGTTTTACGTAGAAAAAAAAAACAAAAATAGACTAAAGGACCTGCTCTCTTCATAAAACTAAGTATAAAAAGAACTTCTAGGAAGGGACTTGACCCCTAAGCAAACTTTTCTCAAAATTAGAAGGAGGGCCCCCAATATTTCCAAAATTTTGGGGGGGATGTTGCAACAGCAACAATTGACGACTTGCTGGTGAACATAGATCTATGAAACATACTCTCCTTAAGGGTAGAAAACTTAAAAACTGCTGATTTATATAGGTAACAAAATATCCTCATAGTTCAGCTTCTGTGAATGCAGTGACCACTTTCATCATCATGGTCATTTTGGGAGAAGGCAACTTAGACTCATACTTCTTTACAACTCTCTTAGGGCCAGAGTATGGAGTTCATTTTGAAACTCTATCTTCTAGATGTCAACTACATAAAAGACTCCATAGGATCGTAACAATATCTCACAGACATATTCGTTTGATCCTTATTCCCATGCTATTTGCATCTTTTTGGATGTTTCTCATTTGGCGACTTTTGCTGTTTGAGCCTTCCAGAAATAGATTTCTTCAACTGCCATATTAGATTTTAGGTTCTTCAATCCATAATGTCCTTTTGTGTGAGTGGGAGATTCATTTAATTATCATGCTTCACGGACGGAGAAGAACCTTGCTGGGCTGATTTATTTGAACAACTTCCTTAGTTGAATGCATTTTGCTTTTCTCTGCTGTGCTTTAATTGAGGCGAGAATTTCTGGAAATCAGACTCTTTAATGTAAGCTCTTTTGGCTTTTATTTGCAGCATGGGATCATTTTAAATACCATACATCTGTGATACATGCTTCCTCTCCATGGGTCTATCATAGTGAGCTCTTGAGACATGTATTAATGTTAAAGTGAATGGAGCCCCAAGATAGTAAGAAATAAATGTTGAATCTTAGTTATTTAAAATAGGGTTACTTTGACCAATAGAAAAAGGATCTCCTCATTCCCAGAAGCCCACAGTGAAAACAATGTCACAAGAACATCTCTTTGTAAGTAAGTTTTTGTTTTACAGGATTTTGAGTCTTGCTCGGAGCTCTATCTTACCTCTACACCAAAAGTTGGGATAAGGTTTATTAAAGAAAAAATAAAGAAAACTTTGAGCATAGAGCAAGGTGGAAATCAAACCAAGCTAACTAAAGAAAAGAATAGAAAACAAAAAACAAATAAACAAGAAAAGAAACAAGATTGTTTATTTATGTAAGAAAACCCTCATAGGACTATGCGAAGTATTGCTTTAAAGTGAGGCCGTTGAGAGGTAGATTTGTTGATGTATATGTAACTTCAGAATGTATTTCATCTATGTATTTCATATATATTTATTGTACCCTTATAAGAGATGTGTTATTCCTCTATAAGGAAGTGTCGTCATGTGGATTGAGCGGTGTCGCAAGTGTGTGTACTTGCCGATGGGTTATTAGACCACCATGTGTGGGGTCGGACCTAAAATATATATTATATTGTGGATGTATCTAGATAGACAAGTCGGCCCCATAATGTCACTGAGCAAACAGGTTAAGTATAAATAGAGATCGAGAGATCTCTATTTGGATCATTTCGGAAAGACACACTTCTCTCACTCAGAAAGTGGCGCACTAGTGAGGAGGAGGATCATCCACTCTAGGAGACTATCTCAAGTGTATTTTGGTTGTACTTTGGTTGAGCCATTGCTCTCTCTATCTCTGAAGAAGTTGTGGGGTTTTTCACCTTAGGGTTTTCCCCACGGAAACTCTGTGTCTCTTGTCTCTCATGCTTTTGATTCTTGTGATGCTTATCATGGTTATTGTGATTGTTATGCATTGATATATTGTATATGTTATTCTCTCAGTAAAGATCCAAGAGTATTGTGAATTAATGCTCAAATTTTAACATGGTATCAGAGCTAACTTGAGAAGAAGACATTTTGCAGTGACGAAAACTTGAGTTTCTTGTTTATTGGGTTTCTCTCCACAGTTTTTGGAAAAGCAGTATAGTAGATTGAATCTACTCATCAAGGAGAATCTATCTATCAAATCAGAATTCAATTCTGAGCATTTTCAGATTTGGCCCTAAAACTTAGGGTTTCCACAAAAATAGGAATTTCTGAAATCTGAAGACATAGCTGGAAGCTCCTTGCAAAAATCGAAGTTTAGAGCTTTGGATCGAGATTTTTGGCTGGGTAGATCTCCGGGAAACTCAAACCCTAATTCAGGGCTCTCCCTAGTGAACCCGGGAGGACAAAAAGGCAAATATGAAGGGTAAAGCTTTGCTGATCTCAAATTCTGAATACACCAAGATGATCAGCTCATCAAGGCACATTTTCTATCCTTTCAGAAAGTTGAAATTCACATTTTGAATTTTTAGGGTTTTTTCGACAAACCCTAATCCGGGACCAGATCCAGTTTTCAACATTTCAAGTGGTAAGACCTAAATCATTTCTATTTCATTTGAAGTACTCTTTAAGATGTCTCACCACACCAAGCTTGAGGATAAGCTTGAAGGGGCTGATAACTTCCGAGCTTGGAAGTATAGGATTGGGTTAATCCTGGAAGAGAATGAGTTGGACTCATATATAAAAGAAGACATCCCTATCCCAGAGGATGAAGAGGCTAAGGTATTGCATAAGAAGAACTTGGTCAAGGCAAAGAGAATCATTGCTGATTCTATCAAAGACCATCTCATACCCCATGCGTCTTCTCTAAAGACACCCAAGGCTATGTTTGACTCTTTGACCAAGCGATTTGAAGGAAAGAACATAAATCGGAAGATGACCCTGCGGAATCAATTGAAAGGGGTCAAGATGTCGAATGGAGAAACCATTCAATCCTATTTCTCCAAGGTCTCTCAGATCAAGGAACAACTTGAAGCTGTAGATGAAATGGTGGAGAATGGTGAAATTGTTATGACTACTTTGAATGGCCTACCTAGGTCATGGGACTCTTTTATCCAGGGGATCTGTGCCAGAAAGAAGTTAATCTCCTTCAACAGATTATGGGAGGAATGTTCTCAAGAAGAAGCAAGGCTTGTGGCAAGAGAAGAGAAGATGGGAAATGAAGATCAAGCTCTCACAACTCACACTAAGAAGGGCAAGTTCAAGAGGGAGCCATCTCATCACAAGAAGAAATCTTCTCATCATTTTCACAAAGACAAGAAAGATCTAAGGTGTTTCACTTGTAATGAGAAGGGTCACTTTGCTTCAGAATGTGCCAAGAAAAAAAGGGACAACCACAACAACAACAACTTCAGCAAGAAGAAGAAGGGTAACAAAAGAAGGTACCATGCTCATGCTGCCGAAGATGATGAACCTCCAAAGAAGAAGGCTAGGGCAGAAAGTGATGATAGTAATGATGACTCATCAAGTGAAGAAGAGTATGTTCTAATCTCTGCTCTCACAGGTACTATCTCCCATGGTTGTAATGATTGGTTAATTGACAATGGGGATTCCAAACACATGACTGGGTTTAAAGAATCCTTTGTAAATCTGTCTGAACATGAATCACCCCATAAAGTGAAACTTGGGGATGATTATCAATATCCCATCAAAGGAAGTGGTGAAGCCTCCTACAACCTAGATTCTGAAAAATCTTTGAAGATGAAAGAAGTCCTTTATGTACTTGGGCTCAAGAAGAACTTACTCTCCATCTCTGCATTGGATACAAAAGGTATGAGGGTTTCATTTGTGGATGGCCAAGTCCTAATGTGGCCAAAGGGAAAAACCATAGATGATGCAGTTGTGATTGGAGAATGTTCAAGAGGGAGCCATCTCATCACAAGAAGAAATCTTCTCATCATTTTCACAAAGACAAGAAAGATCTAAGGTGTTTCACTTGTAATGAGAAGGGTCACTTTGCGTCAGAATGTCCCAAGAACAAAAGGGACAACCACAACAACAACAACTTCAGCAAGAAGAAGAAGGGTAACAAAAGAAGGTACCATGCTCATGCTGCCGAAGATGATGAACCTCCAAAGAAGAAGGCTAGGGCAGAAAGTGATGATAGTAATGATGACTCACCAAGTGAAGAAGAGTATGTTCTAATCTCTGCTCTCACAGGTACTATCTCCCATGGTTGTAATGATTGGTTAATTGACAGTGGGGCTTCCAAACACATGACTGGGTTTAAAGAATCCTTTGTAAATCTGTCTGAACATGAATCACCCCATAAAGTGAAACTTGGGGATGATTATCAATATCCCTTCAAAGGAAGTGGTGAAGCCTCCTACAACCTAGATTCTTGAAAATCTTTGAAGATGAAAGAAGTCCTTTATGTACCTGGGCTCAAGAAGAACTTACTCTCCATCTCTGCATTGGATACAAAAGGTATGAGGGTTGCATTTGTGGATGGCCAAGTCCTAAGGTGGCCAAAGGGAAAGACCATAGATGATGCAGTTGTGATTGGAGAGCAAGAGGGAGGTTTGTATAAATTAAAAGGACAGCCTGAACATGCCATGGTGCATGAATCCATGGAGCGAAGTGAACTTTGGCATAGAAGACTTGCTCATATGCACTATAGGGCACTTCCAATTGCAAGCAAGGCTGTAGAGGGTCTTCTTGAAATCAAGACCAAACATGAAGGTGTTTTCAAAGGATGTGCAAAAGGTAAGAATATTAAGAAGGCTTTCCCAAGCAGTGAAAACAAGGCAAAAGATATCCTGGAAATCATCCACTCAGATGTATGTGGTCCTATGTCATCCAGTTCTCTAAGTGGGTATGTTTACTATGTCTCATTTATTGATGACTTCTCCAGGAAGACTTGGGTATACTTCTTGAAAAACAAAGATGAGGTGTTTGATAAGTTCAAGGAATTCAAAACCTTGATGGAGAATCAAACTGGCGAAAAGATCAAAACATTCAGATCCGACAATGGTGGAGAATTCACCTCAGGTGACTTCAAGAAGCTTTGCAGAGATTCAGGGATTAAGAGGGAGTTGACTGCTCCTTATAATCCTCAACATAATGGAGTTGCAGAAAGGAAGAATAGAACAATCATGGAAGTAGCAAGGGCAATGCTGCATGACCAAGATCTACCTATGCATCTATGGGTAGAAGCAGCTAGAACAACTGTCTATGTGCAGAACAGAACACCCCACAAGATATTGGACAACAAGACACCAGAAGAGGTCTTTTCTGGTAAGAAACCTGAAGTTAGCCATCTCAGAATATTTGGTTGTCTAGTATACACTCATGTCCCAAAGGAAAAGAGGACCAAACTAGATCCTTCAGGAAAGAAGGGTATCTTTGTGGGTTACAGTGAAAGCTCGAAGGCTTACAGAATATACTTTCCAGGGTTAAAGAAGATTGATGTCAGTAAGGATGTAACATTTGATGAAAACTCAGCATTCATCAAATCAAGGAAGGCACCTATCGAAGTTTATGAAGAACCTAAGAAAACTAGATTTCAAGACACTACCATGACTGAAGCAATTCCAGAAGTTGTTCGTGAGTTTGAAGATCCGCAAGAACATGTAGATCCACCCTGTGAGGATAACTCTCACAAGAGGAAACCTGCATGGGCTAGAGAGCTTATTCAAGATGCAGAAAGATTTGGAATTCTAGAAGAAGATCACAGACCAAAGAAGAGAACCAGATCACATACCAGCTATGTTGCTTTACTCTGTGACATTATGAACAAAGAACCTTCCAGTTATGAAGAAGCAGTGGAAAAGAAAGAATGGAAGGATTGCATGGTTGAGGAATACCAATCAATAATGAAGAATTATGTTTGGGATGTTGTCCCAAGGCCTAAAGAGAAGTCTGTTGTGACTTCCAAATGGATCTACAAAATCAAGCATGTTGCAGATGGCAGTGTAGAGAAATACAAAGCAAGATTCGTAGCTCATGGCTTCTCTCAGAAAGAGGGAATAGATTATGAAGAAAATTTTGCACCTGTAGCTAGGTATACTTCCATCAGAACTTTACTTGCCCTGGCTGCAACAATGAAATGGAAAATACACCAGATGGATGTCAAGACTGCTTTCTTTAATGGTGTAGTTGAAGAGGAAGTATACGTGGAGCAGTCACTCAGTTTTGAAATACACGACATGGAGTCATATGTGTGCATATTGAAGAAAGCCTTGTATGGCTTGAAGCAAGCTCCCAGAACTTGGTATGGTAGGATGGATAGTTTCCTATCTAGCTTGGGATTTACCAAGAGTAAAGCGGATTCCAACCTCTACTACAAGGTTGAGGAATGGAATACCGTCATTCTACTCCTGTATGTGGATGACTTATTTGTAACAGAATATGATAGATTGATTGCAGATACTAAGAGGAAGCTTGCTGCTGAGTTCGATATGAAAGATTTGGGAATGATGCATTATTTCCTAGGTATGGAGGTGTGGTAGAATTCAGGTGGGATCTTCCTTTGTCAAGGGAAGTATACAGTAGATATTCTGAAGAGATTTGGGATAATGGATTGCAAGGCCATGGACACACCCATGGCATCGAATCTAAAGCTTCTATGTGATGCTTCATTTGAGCCGGTTGATGTCTCTATGTATCGTCAGATGATTGGGTCCTTGATGTACCTGACGAACACAAGACCCGATATTTGCTTTGCAGTGAACACATTGAGCCAGTTCCCGACGGATCCGAGGAGTGTTCACCTGGTTGCTGTAAAGCATGTTCTGAGGTACCTGAAGGGTACAATGGATTATGGGCTCAAGTATGAAGCGAATCAAAAGTTTAACATGTAGGGTTATGTTGATTCAGATTGGGCTGGCAGTGCTGCAGATAGGAAGAGCACATCTGGGTGCTGCTTCAGTATGGGATCAGGTGTGATCTCTTGGTTCAGTAGGAAGCAGTCCTGCGTAGCACTGAGTACAGTTGAGGCCGAGTATGTTGCAGCCTGTTCAGCTAGTTGTGAGGCAGTATGGCTACGAAAGCTACTGTCTGAGTTATTTGATCTCCCATTGGATGCTACTGGTATATTCTTCTATAACCAGAGTTTTGTGAAGCTGTCCGAGAACCCAGTGTTTCATGACAGGTCGAAACACATAGAGATCAAATATCACTATATCAGGGATATGGTGCAGAGAGGAGTCGTGAAGCTCCTGTATGTTGCGACGAACGAGTAGATTGCAGATGTGTTGACGAAGCCACTAGCCAGGGTGAAGTTCGAGTACTTCAGGGAGAGGCTTGGTGTTCTTCAGATCGACGACACTTCGAGGAAAAAGTGATGACACATTTGCTGAAGCCATCCCAAGCATGTTGGAAGGAGGATCCTTCACATGACTATGGATGTAAGTGCTGGATGATGAGTATCAGGACGATGCTCCAGTTACTTCTTTGTATATGCATCATGTTGGATGCTGGATATGATCAGTTGGATCATTTATATTTGTATGTATGTACACATCATGTTGATGTTGGATATGATCAGTTGGATCATTTATATTTGTATGTATGTACGCATCTTGTTGATGCTGGATATGATCAGTTGGATCATTTATATTTGTATGTATGTACGCATCTTGTTGATGCTGGATATGATCAGTTGGATCATTTATATGTATGTACGCATCATGTTGGATGCTGGATATGATCGGTTGGATCATTTGTATGTATTTGTATATGCATCATGTTGGATGCTTGGACCATGTATCTGTATCAAGTGGATACATTGTATGATCAGGTAGATCATGTATTTCGATATGTATCATGTATTTGTATTTGTGTCAGGTGGATACACTGTATGATCAGGTGGATCATGTAGGATGATATGTATCAGGTAGATACTTGGTGTGCATTAGGTGGATGCATTGTATGATCAGGTTGATCATGATGATGAGCTTCAGGATGTTGCTCCAGATGATATGTACCAGGATGGTACAAGTGATGATGATCAGTATGATCATTGGCATCAGGATGATGCCTCGTGCGATGATGATCCGTTGGATCACGAGTATCAGGTTGATACTTGGAGGTCAGAGATGATATGTGGCAGGTTGTGCAAATAGCATGTAATCAGTCCTGGGAGATCTTGCCGGTTGTGCTGCGGCACATAAATGTTCCTGGGGTACTCTTTTCGGTATTGCTATGTAGTATGTAATCAGTCCTTAGATATCCGATAGGTTGAGCTATGTGCTCGTAATCAGTCCTGGGATGAGGTATTACTACGAAGAGATGTAATCAGTCCTGGAGATCCGAGAGGTTGAGCTGTGTGCTCGTAATTAGTCCTGGGATGCTCTTTAGAGATCTTGCCGGTCATGCTATGGCACATAAATGTTCCTGGGATGCTCTTTAAAGGTTTTGTCTATCCACATGTAATCAGTCTTGGAGATTCGAGAGGTTGAGCTGTATGCTCGTAATAAGTCCTGGGATGCTCTTTAGAGATCTTGCCGGTCGTAGTGCGGCACATAAATGTTCCTGGGATGCTCTTTAAAGGTATTGTGGAGGAGATGCATGTAATCAGTCCTGGGAGATCTTGCCGGTCGTTCTTAGGCACATAAATGTTCCTGGGATACTCTTTCCGGTATTGCATCCGCTCATAAAATTAGTACTGAGAGGCCACCTCTATCAGACCGTTCGCACAGATGATGAAGACCTGTAGGTGGTGGGCCTACATCCAGTATGAAAAACGATTGGCTCTGTAGAACTTCCTATGACGAGTAGAGTCAGAGTTTGGTTGAGATAGCAGCATCAGTGACGATGATGATGATGATGCATCGATGACGATGATCCCTAGAAGAAGACTTGTCTAGCAGAACCGTGTCGAGAAATACCTTCCTAGTTAAGAGGGAGTGTTGATGTATATGTAACTTCGGAATGTATTTCATCTATGTATTTCATCTATATTTATTGTACCCTTATAAGAGATGTGTTATTCCTCTATAAGGAAGTGTCGTCATGTGGATTGACAAGAGTCGCAAGTGTGTGTACTTGCGATGGGTTATTAGACCACCATGTGTGGGGTCGGCCCTAAAATATATATTATATTGTGGATGTATCTAGATAGACAAGTCGGCTCCATAAGGTCACTGGGCAAACAGGTTAAGTATAAATAGAGATCGGGAGATCTCTATTTGGATCATTTCGGAAAGACACACTTCTCTCACTCAGAAAGTGGTGCATTAGTGAGTAGGAGGATCATCTACTCTAGGAGACTATCTCAAGTGTATTTTGGTTGTACTTTGGTTGAGCCATTGCTCTCTCTATCTTTGAGGAAGTTGTGGGGTTTTTCAACTTAGGGTTTTCCCCACGAAAACTCTGTGTCTCTTGTCTCTCATGCTTTTGATTCTTGTGATGCTTGTCATGCTTATTGTGATTGTTATGCATTGATATACTGTATATGTTATTCTCTCAGTAAAGATCCAAGAGTATTGTGAATTAATGCTCAAATTTTAACAAGATTTACTTCCTCCCCTTGTAAGTTTTTAAGCTTATATGTTGATGGACCAAGCTTTTCAAAAATTTTGTGAGGGCCCACCCATAAATGTTGAAACTTCGTGTGCATTCCCTTATCATCATGTGGATGGTCCCATTTCAGAACTAAGTCGCCTACCTCGAAACTTCTCTTTCCATATTTTTGTTTATCAAACCACCTTTTGACTATGTCTTGGTGTTGGTGGAATCGGTCTTTGGCTTTCTGCCAGGACTCTTCAAGTTTCAGCAGGGTGTCAATTCTAGATTGTAAGACTTGACTGCTGGAACCTCGGGAGGCTTGGGCCAATTGTAGGGATGGGAGTAATATGTTTGGAGGAAGGATGGCTTCTCTACCATAGACAAGGGTATATGGGGAGACTCCTAAGGCTTTCTTTGGGGTGACTCTGTCTGCCCATAAACAGTTTGGGAGGGTTTTGTGCCAACTTCTCTGATTTTCAATCATAGTTTTCTTCAGATTTCGGATGAGGTTCTTGTTTGTAGACTCAACTAATCCAATCCCCTGTGGATAGTAATTGGCTGAATAATGTAACTTAATTCCTCTCTCATAAACAAATTCATTTATCTTCAAAGATGAAAAATAAGTTGCATTATAAAAAACTAGGGAAATTGGAACCCCAAACCTGGTTATGATGTTCTCCTATAAGAAATTGCAAACCGCATCTTCATTGATTTTGCGTAGCAGAGCAGCTTCCGTCCATCTCGTAAAATAGTCCATGGCTGTCAGGATATACCGATGCTGCAGAGAAGAGTTTGGGTTTATTTCTCCAATAACATTTATGCCCCATTGCTCGAATGGTTCAGAGATAATGACTAGCTGTAGAGGTCCTGCTGCCTTCGGCAATTTCCCTGCACTCCTTTGGCATACATCAGAATTACTAGCATAAACATGAGCATCTTTAAATAAGGTAGGCCAATAATATCCAGCTCTGAGTATTTTGTGAGCTGTTGTATCTCCGGAAGAGTGTCCCCCATCCGGGCCATCGTGTAATTCCTTGACTATCTTATTTGCATCCTCTTTCTCGAAACAGGTAAGAAAAATACTGTCATAATTCCTTCTAAAGAGTACCCCGTCAATTATTTGACAGGCTACTGATTTCAAATGGAGTGCCCTTCTTTGCTTAGAAATCCAGTGTTTTGGAAAGTACCTATTATCACCAAACTTGTAGGTGCCCCTAGAGATGAATCTAAGATGGATGGTAGAAGGGAAGGGCAACCAAAGAGGTGCAACCAAGATGGCCTCGACTCCCAATGGATGGTTGTCACGCCAATCGAGGCAATCTTCACTTTATGTTATCTAGCCCAAGAAAACAAAGGGGGAGACCCAGATCTACTCCAGACAGGAGAGATCAAACCAAAACACCAAATCAAGTCAAGTATAGTTGAAGTACGTAAGGTGTATGGTGAACCCTAGATCTATGGAAGAAGTCACGAGATGAATAATAGTTTGGATCAAGGGGTTTAAACAATGTAGCTTTGGTCCATTATGGATGGGAGAGTGACTTATGATGTTTGAACTAAGATCTAGGATTAGAGTTCTAATCAATTATGAGAGAATCCATTGCCTTGGGAATCGTGTCCAATACAGGGTAGTTAAGGACTGAATTGGGGCTAACCAGCACCAAAGATGAGCTTGATTGAGTGATATGACAACGTCCAGGGGTTCAAGCAACCAAAACAAGGATCAAACCACAAGCTAACCCTGTTGGTTGTGGAGCCAGATCTTCTAGTCTCATAGATGATATTGTATCATCCGTGTTTGTACCCCAGTTCTATATGATGTGTAGGTGGACTGTACACTCACCCTAGCGGGGGGGCATCACCCCCCCACGGGATTCCAGGGGCCAGCGGTCCCTCGGCGGGGGTTCGGGGGCAACGCCCCCGAAGAAATTTTTTGGGGCTATTTTCGCCAGCTGTTTTGCGGGCCCATGGTTTTGGGTATCCCGTGGTATTTTCCCATTGTATTTCCCTTATAAAAGAAAGACATTGTAATATGGCTAGGGTGGTTGATGTATTAGGTTTTATGCATTGTAAAGATCTTTGAGATCTGGAGAGAGACTGTGAAACAGAGAAGAGGAAGTGCAGCGGTTGTGCTGCAGGTTGTATCCCTTCGACTTGCTGGACGGTAATAATAATAAGGACTGGCAAATTCAGTGTGGACATAGCCCAAGTTGGGTGAACCACGATATATCTGTGTCTCACTTGTAATGTGTATGTGTGATTATATTTGCATTTCTGTTTATTGTTATTGCTCTGTGATCCTGTTTTTCTAACAAACCCAATAATCCAGGAAATTCGAATGGGATTGGAGAAAGATCAGTGCCTTGGGAAATGGGCCAAATGGAGTCAGATGTCCACCAAATTACAGATTTGGAATGTTAAGGTATTGAGGTAGGTGGATCTAAAAGATTAAGGTCATCCAATGGCTGGATCTCAGTAGATCTGAGATTGAAGTATGCCACAAAGTGACCCAAGTGGGGCACAACCTTCAAAATGAGGAATGAGGCCCACAAGGTCAAAATAACTGAAGTGACACACTAGGGGTAGGTTATTGAATGTGTAGATTACAGATCAAGTGGAATCTCACCTACCTAGGTGCTAGATCCCTGTAAAATCACCTCTCCCAGGAAGTGTGACCTCCCTTGGAGAGGCTTCTTTGCCTTGGAAAGTGGGTCAAATGATGGCCAATCCTCACCAAACTACAGATCCGAATTGTTGTGGATACTGTAGAGGTGGGTTTTAAATTTTATGCCCAAAATCCAAATGGATCTTACTAGATCTAAGAAAGTGTAAAATGAGGGTTTTGAAATAGTAAGGGTTTGAAGCATTTAGACAAATGGATAGATCATGGAAAGAGAAATTACCTTGAGATCATACCTGAGTGATGAGATGAGATACCTTGTTGTTGAGGAAGACTCCCGCAGAGATCAAATGAGAAATTGTTGAGTTTGCTTGCAAAAATGACGCCCTATCCCACAAGTGCGACCTCCTCTACCTGTCAAAACCAAAGAAAGCGATTCAATCAGTGAGATCAAGTATGGGGGAAATACAAGTAAAATGCAATGATAACATGAAATAAAAGGTCCTGGTACAGTAATACTCCATGTTACCAACAAAGAGATCCAAAGAAGTAGGGAGGGTCCTCCCCTACCAATACGTCCTCCTCAAACCAAATCGGCCTCCACCTGTAGATGCAAAAACGTGGTACAAAAATATAGCAAGACAAAATCTCCAAGAACCCAGCACAAAGGAAGAATCAATGAACGAACTCTAAAAGCATTCACCATAACACAACAGATAGATGCAATAATAATTCTCTATTCCAATAATCCAGAGCCAAGAGTCCCCTTTACAATGAGAAGCTCTCTCCTTTAAATAGGAGGGAGAGAGTCCACAATCTAACCACTTTTTGAATGAGTGGCTAAGATTAAAAGATCAAAAGATCTAATCAATGGTTGAGATGAGCTGAACAATACAATACATGGATCACTAATAAAATAATACAATATATGGACAAACTCACCCTAGAAGAGGGGATCCCACCAAATCATGATGACAAAATAATAGATCTATCTTATGGTGGGTCCAAGGGGTAATTTTAGACACCCTTGGTCAATCCCCATAGCACAATATCAATAAAATAATGATCAAAGTACCAAGTCGTGCCTCTATGGACAAATCGTGAGCCTTGGGAGGCTCCAAAAATCATCAGAAAGTGCCATAAGTGATGGATGTGGGTCCCGATGAAGCTGAAACTGCTGGAGAAGGTGTGGAAGACATCCCACTCATCATCACTGATCATCCCATGCCATAAATTTTCCTCAGTATCCCAAATAGAATTCCTTTGTAGCCATTTTTTCCATTTCTGGAATGCTTCGGGAAGTGTGAAATTGCCCAAAATGCCACCTGGAGTGCCTGAATCCAAAAATAAAAATCACCAAGTGTATGGAAGGGGGTAGTATGGTAATAACAAGTGGCTGGACCACCCCTTCCAAAAATAGCGCTCTAGGTGAACCAATGATATCTTTGCTCTGCTCTGACAGGGCCTCCGACAAGCTAAAACTGCACTAGGATAGCCAACTGAGGCTCAAACATCACTGTAATTACCCGGAACTGAAAACAGACTATCTCATTGGTCTCAGAAGGTCCAAATCCATCTAATATGTGTACTCATACACCATATAAACCTCTACATGGTCCAAAATAAATACTCATCATATCCGACAGACCAAATAATAATAATCTGTAAAAGTGCTGAAACGCACAAATCATCATCTGAAACCACTGCATAAGCCCACCATGGTGACTTGTACCAGACCATATATCATCTATCTGTAACATCTGAGGTCTGCCACCTCATGTCCTGTGGTTGACTTTTGGTCAAATCTCTGTTTGACCAAGTCAACATGACCAAAATATGACTCAAACTGTCATCAAGCTGCTGCAAGGTGTCCAAGGTTAAAACATGCTTTACAATCCATTCAATTAGAAATTATAACAAGAAGTAATCATCACTGGCAATCTAAATCCAAATATAATAAGTCATAATTATTATTTATTACTCAGATAAGACTTTCAAGGTCATACTCACTTCATAGTTGTGATCAATTTGCTAGTGAAGGGTGACGGCTAAGAAATAAGTGGCTAGGTCAAAGGATGACTTACTGACTTAACAGTGTGACACTTTGGAAATGGAAAGGGAATACACACCATAGCATATAGTGGACAAGCAATAACACAGGGAATGGCGGTGTCTCACAAATGGATAAGTTGTTCAAAGAGTGTTTATTCACCTTTCACAGATGTGCACAATCCATAATACAAATGAGGCCAGCAATATTTTTGATATAGCATTTAAGTTCGATTGATTTTTGGGCCTAGATTTTCCATATCCTTTGATCTATGTGTGTTTACAAACACATTGCATAGATTTACATTTATTTAGGCTTCTTGCTGCAGGTGTGTTTTTAAGGCACTTGTTTACCTTAGTACTTCTACGTGTGTCACAAACAGCTTGTTTACCTAGGTATTTACATTTTACAAAAGATATAACATTTGATATTTCATAGCCATTTTCATTTGGCTTGCCTTTCATTCATTTGTGTTTAGAAACACATTGCATGAATGGGCTTTTCATACAAGATATAGCATTTCATTTCCATACTCTGCATTAATGGCAGCACTAAAAGTTTCAAGTTTAGCCAACAACATCTTTAGTGACCAGGGGGAATTCACAAGGAAATCCAACTCACCATAGATAAGTTTTGTCACCAACTTAGAGCCGAGACACAATAAACAGGGAAGCTTATCCAATATAGAGGTTACAGTGGGGAAAAGGTCCTCCATGCCACTAGTCAGGTAGTAAGTCAAGGTAATGAACAAACTGGGTAAGTCATGGATGGATGAAGACAGTGAATAATGAAACCGACACTAGCAAGCCAAAGTATGGTGGGAATGATCACCTCTATTCTCCCTAAGGAGGGTAAAACCAATGAGTATAGGCCAAGAACTTCTAAGTCTGAGTAGGGACAAATATGATATATATAGTACAACTAGGTCCACATATCTATATGATCGCTAGATCATGATACTAAATGCTAAGACATGCTAAGAGAATGGAAATAAAAGCAACATAACCACAACACTATAATATACCTACTGAATCATATACCTGAATGCTCATCATCTGAACCATCATCTGACCTATGAAACAGCTGCTGTAACTCTGGGCAATACTAACTGCTCTGTGTAAATGGCTAAATAGCTACATCGGTCATCTCTCTGAGTGTCCTGAGACTCAATCATGGCATGGGGAATAAAACTGTTGTCCAAAATCTGATAGTGATCCATAGTAGATGCTCATATCAACATCTCAATGTAAGGGAACAGGCTGACTAGTGTACTGGAATGAGAAAAATAATGTATGGTAGCCCGACTAATATATATGTGATAACATCTGGCTCTGGCTGGGACAAGTGCTCTGCTGAAAAGAGCGCTTGAGAACCTCAAAATATCTGGTCCTCGAACTCTGCTACTCGAATCCTCAATCCAACACTCTACCATTTTGCTTTCAGTTTTTTTTTTATATTATTTTGTATTTTATTCTGCACCTGTATCTGCATTCACAAACATCAAAATACCTCATGCAGCATGTATGGGAAAAATATGAAATCAAACTGAAATAAAATCTATTCTATAGCAGAAATTTAAATGCATGAAATATAACAGCAGAAAGTAAATTTAACTAACATAACTTGCAAAGTTTGAAATTTATTGTGCAGGAAAAGAAAAATGACAGGTACTCAAATAAACTAGGAGCTTCAAAAGTAGCTTAGGAGAAGACAAACAAAATGCGCCAGACTCAATGGCTGAAAAGACTAACTATTGCCCAAGTAGGCTTATTCATTTCCTACTGTTGATGTATATGTAACTTCGGAATGTATTTCATCTATGTCTTTCATATATATTTATTGTACCCTTATAAGAGATGTGTTATTCCTCTATAAGGAAGTGTCGTCATGTGGATTGACAAGTGTCGCAAGTGTGTATACTTGCCGATGGGTTATTAGACCACCATGTGTGGGGTTGGCCCTGAAATATATATTATATTGTGGATGCACCTATCTAGACAAGTCGGCCCCATAGTGTAACTGGGCAAACAGGTTAAGTATAAATAGAGATCGGGAGATCTCTATTTGATCACTCGAAAACTCATACTTCTCTCACTCAGAAAGTGGTGCACTAGTGAGGAGGAGGATCATCTGCTACTAGGAGACTATCTCAGTGTATTTTGGTTGAGCCATTGCTCTCTCTATCTTTGATGAAGTTGTGGGGTTTTTCACCTTAGGGTTTTCCCCATGAAAACTCTGTGTCTCTTGTCTCTCATGCTTTTGATTCTTGTGATGCTTGACATGCTTGATATGATTGTTATGCATTGATATACTGTACATATTATTCTCTCAGTAAAGATCCTAGAGTATATTGAATTAATGCTCAAAATTTAACATGGTATCAGAGCTTACCTGAGAAGAAGACATTTTGCAGTGATGGAAACTTGAGTTTCTTGTTTATTGGGATTCTCTCCACAGATTTTGGAAAAGCAGTATAGTAGATTGACTCTACTCATCAAGGAGAATCTATCTGTCCAATCAGAATTCAATTCTGAGCATTTTCAGATTTGGCCCTAAAAATTAGGTTTTCCACAAAAATAGGAATTTCTAAAATCTGAAGACACAGCTGGAAGCTCCTTGCAAAAATAGAAGTTTAGAGCTTTGGATCGAGATTTTTGGCTAGGTAGATCTCCGGGAAACTCAAACCCTAATTCAGGGCTCTCCTTAGTGAACCCGAGAGGACAAAAAGGCAAATATGAAGGGTAAAGCTTTGCTGATCTCAAATTCTGAATACACCAAGCTGATTAGCTCATCAAGGTGCATCTTTCTATCCTTTCAGAAAGTTGAAATTCACATTTTGAATTTTTAGGGTTTTTTCGACAAACCCTAATTCGAGACCAGATCCAGTTTTCAACATTTAAAGTGGTAAGACCTAAATCTTTTCTATTTCCATTTGAAGTACTCTTTAAGATGTCTCACCACACCAAGCTCGAGGATAAGCTTGAAGGGGCTGATAACTTCCAAGCTTGGAAGTACAGGATTGGGTTAATCCTGGAAGAGAATGAGTTGGATTCATACATAAAAGAAGACATCCCTATCCCAGAGGATAAAGAGGCTAAGGTATTGCATAAGAAGAACTTGGTCAAGGCAAAGAGAATCATTTCTGATTCTATCAAAGAGCATCTCATACCCCATGTGTCTTCTCTAAAGACACCCAAGGAGATGTTTGACTCTTTGACCAAGCTATTTGAAGGGAAGAACATAAATTGGAAGATGACCTCGCGGAATCAATTGAAAGGAGTCAAGATGTCGAATGGAGAAACCATTCAATCCTATTTCTCCAATGTCTCTTAGATCAAGGAACAACTTGAAGCTATATATGAAATGGTGGAGAATGGTGAAATTGTTATGACCACTTTGAATGGCCTACCTAGGTCATGGGAGTCTTTTATCCAGGGGTTCTGTGCCAGAAAGAAATTAATCTCCTTCAGTAGATTGTGGGAGGAATGTTCTCAAGAAGAAGCAAGGCTTGCGGCAAGATAAGAAAAGATGGGGAATGAAGACCAAGCTCTCATAGCTCACACCAAGAAGGGAAAGTTCAAGAGGGAGCCATCCCATTACAAGAAGAAATCTTCTCATCATTATCACAAAGACAAGAAAGATCTAAGGTGTTTCACTTGTAATGAGAAGGGTCACTTTGCTTCAGAATGTCCCAAGAACAAAAGGGACAACCACAACAACAACAGCTCCAACAAGAAGAAGAAGGGTAACAA
Source organism: Larix kaempferi (assembly GCA_027924585.1). Classification (NCBI taxonomy): domain Eukaryota; kingdom Viridiplantae; phylum Streptophyta; class Pinopsida; order Pinales; family Pinaceae; genus Larix; species Larix kaempferi. Next base: position 4,663,007 of record BSBM01000131.1, read on the forward strand.
AAGAAGGTACCATGCTCATGCTGCCGAAGATGATGAACCTCCAAAGAAGAAAGCTAGGGTAGAAAGTGAAGATGACTCATAAGGTGAAGAATAGTATGTCCTAATCTCTGCTCTCATAGGTACAATCTCCCATGGTTGTAATGATTGGTTAATTGACAGTGGGGCTTCCAAACACATGACTGGGTTTAAAGAATCTTGTGTAAATCTGTCTGAACATGAATCACCCCATAAAGTGAAACTTGGGGATGATTATCAATATCCCATCAAAGGAAGTGGTGAAGCCTCCTACAACCTAGATTCTGGAAAATCTTTGAAGATGAAAGAAGTCCTTTATGTACTTGAGCTCAAGAAGAACTTACTCTCTATATCTGCATTGGATGCAAAAGGTATGAAACCACTTATACTATGAAACGAGAACTCGACACAGTTCTCGTTTTTCTCTCTCCTAATTTTAGTAGCTATTTTTACCTCCGTTTCAAAAAGGGTTGATGCCAGTATCACACATTTTCATTTTGAGGCATTTTTTTGGGCCTTTGACACATCTTTATTGTAAAGTATTTTTAATTTCTATTTTCAAGTGTGTTTTTTAGAAATTTAACAAAAAACATACATTTAGAAGCTAGCTATAATGAAAAACACATACATTTTCGAAATTTATCTTTAAAATTTAATCATAAATAATATATTTTTATAGAAAAATAGTAAACAAATCGAGAAAAAAAAAGACATTTAAACCCATTTTTAATAGATTTTTAGTCATTTTGTATAAAAATGATACTCTTTCACATTATTTTTCATAATATTTAACCACCTAACCAATTATTATTAAAATTTAAAAAGAAAATATTTAAAAAAATTACATTGCCCCCTTCTACCCTAACCCTATCCCTACCCCCCCACAAACTATTACAAAAGTTTAAAAAATAATTATAATGCGTCCCTTCTACCCTAACCCCCTAACGAACTATTAGTAATTTTTAAAAAAAATTACATTTAAAAAAATAATTACATATCCTACCCTAACCCCTCAACCAACCATTAATAAACATTTAAAAAAACAAAGTACATTTCCTAATGCCTTAGCCCCCTACATTACCCCCTACCTTAGCCCCCCCAAAATTACATTCCCTAATGCCCTACCCACTACCCCATTACCCCTCACACATCGTTTTAATTAAAAACAATTTAAAACCCAACTTAAAAAAATTAAAAAATAAAAATAAAAACCTAAACTTAAAAAATAAAAAATAAAACCTAAAATTTACAAAAAAACAAAAAACAAAAAACAAACTCGACTTTACAAATTAAAAAAAAAAGACTTTACAAAAAATAAATTAAAATACAAATTTTAAATTTTAAAAAAAACTTTACAAAAAAAATTAAAAATTAAAAAGAAAACTAAACTTTACCAAAAAAAAAATCAAAATAAAAATTAAACAAAACCAAACTTTAAAAAAAATTTAAAAATTAAACAAAACAAAAATTAAAAATAAAAATAAAAATACAAAGATCGCGCCCAAACACGTTATAAAAAGAAAATTAAAGATTAAAAAAAAAACTTTAAAAAAAAAAATTAAAAATTAAAAAAAACACTTTAAAAAAAAATTAAAAATTAAAATAAAAAACAAAACTTAAAAAAAATAAAAAATCAAAACGGGCGGGGAGCATCCGCCCCCTTGGGCGCCCAAAGGGCCGCCCCACTGGCGGCAGCTCGATGCCCGGCATCGAGCTGCCGCCAGTGGGGCGGCCCTTTGGGCGCCCAAGGGGGCGGAGCTCAGCCCGATGGGCGCCCAAAGGGCCGCCCCACGGGCGGCAGCTCGATGTTTTTTGTAAAGTTTTTTTTATTTATTTTTAATTTGTTTTTTTCTTAAGTCTAGATTGTTTTTTGTTATTTTTTTTTGTAAAGTTTAGGTTTTATATTTCATTTTTTAAGTTTAGGTTTTTATTTTTATTTTAAATGTAAATTTTAAAAAAAATTATTAATATGGGGCAAATGAGACAACCCTGACCATTTAAGGTAGGAGGGGCACATTATAATTTTTTTTTTAACTTTTGTAATAGTTTGTTGGGGGTTAGGGTTAGGAATTTATTTGTTGAAAACAAAAAATTTCAATTTAGGGGTTGATTTTAAGGCTTTCGTAAACAACATTATGAGATTTTTAAGCCATCGCTATATTTTTAACCCAGAGAAAAAAAACGTTGATACTAGTATCAACACTTTTCGATTTGGGGGTTGTTTTTGGTGTTTTTTATGAAAACATGATACTGGCATCAACACTTTTTGATTTGGGGGCTGTTTTCGGTGTTTTTTATGCAAAAATATGAGTTTGTATGGCTAGAGTTCTCGTTCTTAGTATATAGTTCTCGTTTCATAGTATAAGTGGTTATGAGGGTTGCATTTGTGGATGGCCAAGTCCTAATGTGGCCAAAGGGAAAGACCATAAATGATGCAGTGGTGATTGGAGAGCAAGAGGGAGGTTTGTATAAATTGAAAGGACAACCTGAACATGCCATGATGCATGATTCCATGGAGCCAAGTGAACTTTGGCATAGAAGACTTGCACATATGCACTACAGAGCATTACCAATTGCAAGTAAGGCTGTAGAAGGTCTTCCTGAAATCAAGACCAAGCATGAAGGTGTTTGCAAAGGATGTGCAAAAGGAAAGAACATTAAGAAGGCATTTCCAAGTAGTGAAAGCAAGGAAAAAGGCATCTTGGAAATCATCCACTCTGATGTTTGTGGTCCCATGTCATCCAGTTCTCTAAGTGGGTATGTTTACTATGTCTCTTTCATAGATGACTTCTCTAGGAAGACTTGGGTCTACTTCTTGAAGAACAAAGATGAGGTGTTTGACAAGTTCAAGGAATTCAAAATCTTGATGGAGAATCAAACTGACAAGAATATAAAAACATTTAGATCCTACAATGGTGGAGAATTCACCTTAGGTGACTTCAAGAAGCTTTATAGTGATTCAGGGATCAAGAGGGAGTTGACTGCTCCTTATAATCCACAACAGAATGGAGTTGCAGAAAGGAAGAAGAGAACAATCATAGAAGCAGCAAGGGCAATGTTGCATGACCAAGATCTACCTATGCATCTATGGGCAGAAGCAGCTAGAATAGCTATATATGTGCAGAACAGAACACCCCATAAGATATTGGACAACAAGACACTAGAAGAGGTCTTTTATGGTAAGAAACCTGAAGTAAGCCATCTCGAAATATTTGGTTGTCCAGTATACACTCATGTCCCAAAGGAAAAGAGGACCAAACTAGATCCTTCAGGAAAGAAGGGTATCTTTGTGGGTTACAGTGAAAGCTTGAAGGCTTACAAAATATACTTTCCAGGGTTCAAGAAGATTAATGTCAGCAGGGATGTAACATTTGATGAAAACTCAGAATTCATCAAATCAAGGAAGGCACCTATCGAAGTTTATGAAGAACCTAAGGAAACTAGATTTCAAGACACTACCATGTCTGAAGTAGTTCCAGAAGTTGTTCGTGAGTTTGAAGATACGCAAGAACCTGTAGATTCACCTCGTGAGGATAACTCTCATAAGAGGAAACCTGCATGGGATAGAGAGCTCATTCAAGATGCAGAAAGATTTGACATTCCAGAATAAGAACACAAAGCAAAGAAGAGAACCAGATCACATACCAGCTATGTTGCTTTACTCTGTGACATTATGAACAAAGAACCTTCCAGTTATGAAGAAGCAGCGGAAAAGAAAGAATGGAAGGATGCCATGGTTGAGGAATACCAATCAATAATGAAGAATGATGTTTGGGATGTTGTCCCAAGACCTAAAGAGAAGTCTGTTGTGACTTCCAAATGGATCTACATAATCAAGCATGCTGTAGATGGCAGTGTAGAGAAATACAAGGCAAGATTCGTAGCTCGTGGCTTCTCTCAGAAAGAGAAAATAGATTATGAAGAAACTTTTGCACCCGTATCCAGGTATACTTCCATTAGAACAGTACTTTCCCTGGCTGCAGCAATGAAATGGAAAATACACCAGATGGATGTCAAGACTGCTTTCTTGAAAGGTGTAGTTGAAGAGGAAGTATATGTGGAGCAGCCACTCGGTTTTGAAATACATGATAGGGAGTCATATGTGCGCAGATTGAAGAAAGCCTTTTATGGCTTGAAGCAAGCTCCCAGAACCTGGTATGGTAGGATGGGCGGTTTCCTATCTAGTTTGGGCTTTACCAAGAGTAAAGCGGATTCCAACCTTTACTACAAGGTTGAGGAAGGGAATCCTGTGATTCTACTCCTGTATGTGGATGACTTATTTGTAATAGGAGATGACAAATTGATTGTAGATACTAGGAGGAATCTTGCTGCCGAGTTTGATATGAAATATTTGGAAATGATGCATTATTTCCTAGGTATGGAGGTGTGGCAGAGTGCAGGTGGGATCTTCCTTGGTCAAGGGAAGTACACAGTAGATATCCTGAAGAGATTCGGGATGATGGATTGCAAGGCCATGGCCACACCTATGGCATCGAACCTGAAGCTTCTATGTGATGCTTCATCTGAGCCAGTTGATATCTCTATGTATCGTCAGATGATTGGGTCCTTTATGTACCTGACGAACACGAGACCAGATATTTGCTTTGCTGTGAACACATTGAGTCAGTTCCTGACAGATCCGAGGAGTGTTCATCTAATTGCTGTAAAGCATGTTCTGAGGTACCTAAAGGGTACAGTGGATTATGGGCTCAATTATGAAGTGAATCAAAAGTTTAACCCGTAAGGTTATGTTGATTCAGATTGGGCTGGCAGTGCTGCAGATAGGAAGAGCACATCTGGATGCTACTTCAGTATGGGATCAGGTGTGATCTCTTGGTTTAGCAGGAAGCAGTCCTGCGTAGCACTGAGTATAGCTGAGGTATAGTATGTTGCATCCTGTTCAGCTAGTTGTGAGGCATTATGGCTACGAAAGCTACTGTCTGAGTTATTTGATCGCCCATTGGATGCTACTGGTATCTTTTTTGATAACCAGAGTTGTGTGAAGCTGTCCGAGAACCCAGTGTTTCATGACAGGTCAAAACACATAGAGATCAAATATCACTATATCAGGGATATGGTGCAGAGAGGAGCTGTGAAGCTCCTGTATGTTGCGACGGATGAGCAGATTGCAGATGTACTGACAAAGCCACTAGCCAGAGTGAAGTTCGAATACTTCAGGGAGAGGCTTGGTTTTCTTTAGATCGACGACACTTCGAGGAAGAAGTGATGGACACATTTGTTGAAGCCATTCCAAGCATGTTGGAAGGAGGATCCTTCACATGGCTGTGGATGTAAGCGCTAGATGATGAGAATTAGGATGGTGTTCTAGTTTTTGCTTTGTATGATCAGTTGGATCATTTATATGTATATGTATGTACACATCATATGATCAGTTGGATCATTTATATGTATATGTATGCATGCATCATGTTGGATGCTGGATATGATCAGTTGGATCATTTATATGTATATGTATGTACGAATCATGTTGGATGCTGGATATGATCGATTGGATAATTTGTATGTATTTTGTATATGCATCATGTTGGATGCTTGGACCATGTATCTGTATATGTATCAGGTGGATACATTGTATGATCAGGTAGATCATGTATGTTGATATGTATCATGTATTTGTATTTGTATCAGGTGGATACATTGTATGATCAGGTGGATCATGTATGATGATATGTATTAGGTAGATACTTGGTATGCATCAGGTGGATGCATTGTATGATCAGGATGATCATGATGACGAGCTTCAGGGTGTTGCTCCAGATGATATATATCAGGATGGTACAGTGATGATGATCAATGTGATCATGAGCATCAGGATGATGCTTTGTGCGATGATGATCCGTTGGATCATGAGTATCAGGTTGATACTTGGAGGTCAGAGATGATATGTGGAAGGTTGTGCAAATAGCATGTAATCAGTCCTGGGAGATCTTGCCGGTTGTGCTGTGGCACATAAATGTTCCTAGGATACTCTTTCCAGTATTTCTATGTAGTATGTAATCAGTCCTCAGATATCCAATAGGTTGAGCTGTGTGCTCGTAATCAGTCTTGGGATGAGGTATTACTATGGAGACATGTAATCAGTCCTGGAGATCTGAGAGGTTGAGCTGTGTGCTCATAATAAGTCCTGGGATGCTCTTTAGAGATCTTGCCGGTCATGCTGATACACATAAATGTTCCTGGGATGCTCTTTAAAGGTTTTGTCTATCCACATGTAATCAGTCCTGGAGATCCGAGAGGTTGAGCTGTGTGCTCGTAAGAAGTCCTAGGATGCTCTTGAGAGATTTTGCCAGTCGTGCTGCGGCACAGAAATGTTCCTGGGATGCTCTTTAAAGGTATTTTGGAGGATATGCATGTAATTAGTCCTGGGAGATCTTTCCAGTCGTGCTTAGGCACATAAATGTTCCTGGGATACTCTTTCCGGTATTGCATCTGCACATAAAATTAGTCTTGAGAGGCCACCTCTATCAGACCGTTCGCACAGATGATGAAGACCTGCAGGTGGTGGGACTACATCCAGTATGAAAAAGGACTAGCTTTGTAGAACTTCCTATGACGAGTAGAGTCAGAGATTGGTTGAGATAGCAGCAATAGTGATGATGATGATGACAATGCATCGATGACGATGATCCCGAGAAGAAGACTTGTCTAGCAGATCTGTGTCGAGAAATACCTTCCTAGTTAAGAGGGAGTGTTGATGTATATGTAACTTCGGAATGTATTTCATCTATGTATTTCATATATATTTATTGTACCCTTATAAGAGATATGTTATTCCTCTATCAGGAAGTGTCGTCATGTGTATTGACAAGTGTTGCAAGTGTGTATACTTGCCGATGGGTTATTAGACCACCATGTGTGGGGTCGGCCCTGAAATATATATTATATTGTGGATGTACCTAGCTAGACAAGTCGGCCCCATAGTGTAACTGGGAAAACAGGTTAAGTATAAATAGAGATCGGGAGATCTCTATTTGATCACTTGGAAGCTCATACTTCTCTCACTCAGAAAGTGGTGCACTAGTGAGGAGGAGGATCATCTGCTACTAGGAGACTATCTCAGTGCATTTTGGTTGTACTTTGGTTGAGCCATTGCTCTCTCTATCTCTGAGGAAGTTGTGGGGTTTTTCACCTTAGGGTTTTCCCCATGAAAACTCTGTGTCTCTTATCTCTCATGCTTTTGATTCTTGTGATGCTTGACATGCCTTATATGATTGTTATGCATTGATATACTGTACATGTTATTCTCTCAGTAAAGATACTAGAGTATATTGAATTAATGCTCAAAATTTAACACCTACCTACCCTAAACTAACCAGTTAGCACAAATGTTAGGTAAAATCATAGATCCAATGAAACCATTCATCAATTTGACTAATGATTCTTCGTTTATGTTTTTTAACAGAATAAATGAGGATTAGATTAAAGCTTAGTGAATTGAAAATCAATACACTCTTGACTTGTTCAAAATTTGAGAAAGCATTGGAATGTTGTAAGATGAAAACATGCAAAAGGGGAGCTTGATTAATGTAAACATCCTCCATTAGAATATTAATCGGATCATAAAAATTATGCAAGTTATTATTCAAAATGTATGGAGGGGAAATATGTGATAACAAATTCAACTCCCCTTGTTTCAAATTACTTTCCTCATCTACCTGACCAGGACATTCAATTATGAGAACTCCAGGAATGATGCACAAACCAAGTAGGGATAAATTGTGAAATAAAATTAAGATCGAGATTAGCCCCACTTGCTGTTTAAGGATGGAGAAACGATGAAATTGATCTTTATATACCCCTTCCAGCCACCCAGAAGATTTAAGAATGTTATTTATTAAAGATAATTGAAAGGGAAAATGAAACATCTTATCTCCATTTATGCGACAATATTTAGACTCTGGTTTGAAAATTTCAATAGTCAAAGATTGATCAGACCACAAACCTACAGAAGATTCGAAAAGCAGGGATGGGAGGGTGGATTGAAGATTTATTGACCTTGAAGTTTTCCAAAAAGGAAAGAACTTATTGCGAGCACCCAACCCCAAAAATCGAAATAAGCAATCCTGATATAAAATTGGATTGGAAAAATTATAAACATTGGATGAGTTAAGCGAAGGATTATTTCCGAGTTTCCCTAAACATTAAGATATTGGTTTGAAGATTTGATTAAGGAAAAGTCTTGATTAGTTTGGTTCACCAACCCATCCTCATCATGAGATTTCTCTTCAATTGATTTATCACTAAATTCATATGATGATAATTTATCAGGGATTGTATCGATAAACTGATTAACAACCACTTGATCATTTTCAAAATATTGATCTCTAAAAACAGAATGACCAAAAGAAACTTGGTTGTTGTCCCTACTTTCCTCTTCTTCAATGTCATGATTTGTAATGCCATTAATTACACAAGGATTGTGAAACGAGATTTCAAGAGCATTTTCAAAGGATTCATGAATGGAAGACTCAACCATAGATGCTTCTTGATGGAAATCATTTGTATCATCCTCTTCATCTGAGACGTCTTCAGGTAATGATGACAAAACTCTCATAAGTTCCCCTTTTATGTCAATATTAAGGCAATAATCTTGAGGGATTGCAATTTTCTCAATGTCATACATTACCTCATCATGAGACTCAATTGGCTCAGGAGAAGAGGAATCACTTTGATAAGAACAATCGTTAGTTAATTCATTATCATAATATTGATCATCTTCATCAAGTTGATTTTCATCAAGACAGTCATCATCTGATTGCCCTTCCATAGATTTACCAATTGTTTCTTTCCATTGAATTACTAGCAACTATTGGAACATGTCATACCCGGTGATGGATCCCGGTGCTAGATAATCAAACCATATCCGAGCATTTCCCTCTAGAGATGAACCAAGAGCCCTCATTAAAACATCCTCCTCGGTTGTTCCCAAACTATCCATATAATACCAGAGATCATACAAATGATTTATAATTGAAACACCATCGCTTCCATTGAAACAAGGTAATCTTTGATTAAAATTGTCTGGCATAGGATGAGGTGCCCCATAAATTTCAGAGAAGTCAAAGGGAGATGGTTTGGTTTGTTTTCTAACTTCCCTGGCTCTTCTGCTAGGAGTTTGGTCTCTTTTAATTGGCTTACTTGGGATATTTGAGGAAAAATTATTAGATGGATGAGGTGAATGATGGGTATCATAAGAATATTGATATCCAGGTTCATACCCATAATTATTTTGATAACTATCCTCATACATAAATTTCAAATTTCTATCATTAATCTCTGTTATAATTTTTAATTGTTCTTTAAGATCTTGAAGAAGATCCTGGTCCATTGTGAATTATTAGGAGTCTTAGTGGATTATATACATGGGTTCGCTTCCCAGTAAAGTCACAGGGTGGAGTCACCAGGTGAACCACACAAGTAATTCATCGAAAATGAAAAGTATTGTAAGGATGTAAATGAGCTCGCTCCTCAGCGGAGTCATGATTAAGAGTGTCCAGGTAGACTTTTAAACTCTTCTACCAAGATGTATGTCGTTTGAAGTGCAGTGAGAGAGTAAGTGAAACACAGATGGATATGGTTTAATTAAGAATTGAAATAATACCCATCAAGATTAATCCGGATGCGATAAGATATGAGTTATGCATGGATAATCGTAGACACCTAAGGTAAGCCTCTACCTCCCTGGCAACGACACCATAATGTTATCACCAAACTTGTAGGTGCCCCTAGAGATGAATCCAAGATGGATGGCAGAAGGGAAGGGAAGCCAAATAGGTGCAACCAAGATGGCCTCGACTCCCAACGGATGGTTGTCATGCCAATCGAGGCAATATTCACTTTATGTTATCTAGCCCAAGACAACAAAGGGGGAGACCTAGATCTACTCCCGACAAGAGAGATCAAACCAAAACACCAGATCAAGTCAAGTATAGTTGAAGTACGTAAGGTGTATGGTGAACCCTAGATCTATGGAAGAAGTCACAAGATGAATAATAGTTTGGACCAAGGGGTTTAAACAATGTAGCTTTGGTCCATTATGGATGGGAGAGTGACTTATGATGTTTGAAATAAGATCCAGGATTAGGGTACTAGTCAATTATGAGAGAATCCATTGCCTTGGGAACCGTGTCCAATGCAGGGTAGTTAAGGACTGAATTGGGGCTAACTAGCACCAAAGATGAGCTTGATTGAGTGATATGACAATGTCAAGGGTTTCAAGTAACCAAAATAATGATCAAACCACAAGCTAACCCAACAATCCAGGAAAGTCGAATGGGCTTGGAGAAAGATCAGTGCCTTGGGAAATGGGCCAAATGGAGTTAGATGTCCACCAAATTACAAATCTAGTATGTTGAGGTATTGAGGTAGGTGGATCTAAAAGATTAAGGTCATCCAATGGTTGGATCTCAGTAGATATGAGATTGAAGTATGCCATAAAGTGACCCAAGTGGGGCACAACCCTCAAAATGAGGAATGGGGCCCACAAGGTCAAAATCACTGAAGTAACACACTAGGGGTAGGTTATTGAATGTGTAGATTACAGATCAAGTGGAATCTCACCTACCTAGGTGCTAGATCCCTGCAAACTCACCTCTCCCAGGAAGTGCGAGCTCCCTTGGAGAGGCTTCTTTGCCTTGGAAAGTGGGTCAAATGATGGCCAATCCTCACCCAACTACAGATCCGAATTTCCATGGATACTATAGAGGTGGGTTTTAAATTTTATACCCAAAAGCCAAGTGGATCTTACTAGATCTGAGAAAATGTAAAATGAGGGTTTTGAAATAGTAAGGGTTTGAAGCATTTAGACAAATGGATAGATCATGGAAAGAGAAATTACCTTGAGATCATACCTGAGTGATGAGATGAGATGCCTTGTTGTTGAGGAAGACTCCCGCAGAGATCAAATGAGAAATTGTTGAGTTTGCTTTCCAAAATGATGCCCTAACCCACAAGTGCGACCTCCTCTACCTGTCAAAACCAAGGAAAGCGATTCAATTAGTGAGATCAAGTATGGAGGAAATACAAGTAAAATGCAATGATACCATGAAATAGAAAGTTCTGGGATAGTAATACTCCCTGTTACCAACAAAGAGATCCAAAGAAGAAGTAGGGAGGGTCCTCCCCTACCAATACGTCCTCCTCAAACCAAATCGGCCTCCACCTGTAGATGCAAAAACGTGGTACAAAAATATAGCAAGACAAAATCTCCAAGAACCCAGTGCAAAGGAAGAATCAAGGAACGAACTCCAAAAGCATTCACCACAACACAACATATAGATGCAATAATAATTCTCTATTCCAATAATCCAGAGCCAAGAGTCCCCTTTACAATGAGAAGCTCTCTCCTTTAAATAGGAGGGAGAGAGTCCACAATCTAACCACCTTTTGAATGCGTGGCTAAGATTAAAAGATCAAAAGATCTAATCAATGGTTGAGATGAGCTGAACAATACAATACATGGATCACTAATAAAATAATACAATATGTGGACAAACTCACCCTAGAAGAGGGGATCCCACCAAATCATGATGAAAAAATAATAGATCTAGCTTATGGTGGGTCCAAGGGGTAATTTTAGACACCCTTGGTCAATCCCCATAGCACAATATCAATAAAATAATCATCAAAGTACCAAGTCGTGTCTCTATGGACAAATCGTGAGCCTTGGGAGGCTCAAAAAATCATCAGAAAGTGTCATAAGTGATGGATGTGGGTCCTGATGAAGCTGAAACTGCTAGAGAAGGTGCGGCAGAAATCCCACTCATCATCACTAATAATCCAATGCCATAAATTTTCCTCAGTATCCCAAATAGAATTCCTTTGTAGCCATTTTTACCATTTCTAGACTGCCTCGGGAAGTGTGAAATTGCCCAAAATGCCACCTGGAGTGCCTGGCTCCAAAAATAAAAATCACCAGAGTGTCTAGAAGGGGGGTAGTATGGTAATAACAAGTGGCTGGACAACCCCTTCCAAAAATAGCTCTCTAGGTGAACCAATGATATCTCTGCTTTGCTTTGACAGGGCCTCCGATAAGCCAAAACTGCAGTAGGATAGCCAACTGAGGCTCAAACATCACTGTAACTGCCCGGAACAGAAAACAGACTATCTCATTGGACTCAAAAGGTCCAAATCCATCTAATATGTGTACTCATACACCATATAAACCTCTGCATGGTCCAAAATAAATACTCATCATATCCGACAGACCAAATAATGATAATCTGTAAAAGTGCTGAAAAGCACAAATCATCATCATAAGCCTGAAACCACTACATAAGCCCACCATGGTGACCTGTACCAGACCATATATCATCTATCTATAACATATGAGGTCTGCCACCTCATGTCCTGTGGTTGACTTTTGGTCAAACTGAGGTTTGGCCAAGTCAACATGACCAAAATATGACTCAAACCGTCATTAAGCTGCTGCAAGGTGTCCAAGGCTAAAACATGCTTTACAATCCATTCAATTAGCAATTATAACAAGAAGTAATCATTACTAGCGATCTAAATCCAAATATAATAAGTCATAATTATTATTTATTACTCAGACAAGACTTTCAAGGTCATACTCACTTCATAGTTGTGATCAATTTGATAGTGAAGGGTGAAGGCTAAGAAATAAGTGGCTAGGTCAAAGGATGACTTACTGACTTAACAGTGTGACACTTTGGAAATGGAAAGGGAATACACACCATAACATATAGTGGACAAGCAATAACACAGGGAATGGCGGTGTCTCACAAATGGATAAGTTGTTCAAAGAGTATTTATTCACCTTTCACAGATGCGCACAATCCATAATACAAATAAGGCCAACAATATTTTTGATATAGAATTTAAGTTCCATTGCTTTTTTGGGCCTATCCAATATAGAGGCTACAGTGGGGAAAAGGTCCTCCATGCCACTAGTCAAGTAGTAAGTCAAGGTAAAGAACAAATTGGGTAAGTCATGGATGGATGAATACAGTGAATAATGAAACTGACACTAGCAAGCCAAAGTATGGTGGGAATGATCACCTCTATTCTCCCTAAGGAGGGTAAAACCAATGAGTATAGGCCAAGAACTTCTAAGTCTGAGTAGTGAAAAATATGAATATATAGTACAACCAGGTCCACATATCTATATGATCACCAGATCATGATACTAAATGCTAAGACATGCTAAGAGAATGGAAATAAAAGCAACATAACCACAACACCATAATATACCTACTGAGTCATATACCTGAATGCTCATCATCTGAACCATCATCTGACCTATGAAACTGCTGCTGTAACTCTGGGCAATACTAACTGCTCTGTGTAAATGGCTAAATAGATACATCGGTCATCTCTCTGAGTATTCCGAGACTCAATCATGGCATGGGGAATAAAACTGCTGTCCAAAATCTGATAGTGATCCATAGTAGATGCTCATCTCAGCATTTCAATGCAAGGTAACTTGCTGACTAGTGTATTGGAATCAAAAAAATAATGTATGGTAGCCCAGCTACTATCTATTTGATAACAGTACCATTGCTGCAAATAATGCACTAGGTCCCTATACCATGATTCAGGAGCTGTGAAAATGGGACATACCTAAACCATGTTCAGTTCAACCTCATTTTCCCAATTCAGTTCTTCATCAGCCGGATGTTTAGTGAGTAATTTACATAACCCTTGACCTTTAATGATGGTGGTAGGATTAAATTCCATCATACTCCTGAAGAGTGGTGACCCAGTTTCCTCTTCTTTCTCCCAGCTCTTAATGAACAAAAAGAGATCTGACGACGGGGTGAGGAACTACAACTTTAGTTCTGTTTTTTAGAATATATGGCTTGAACTGCTTTACTGCTTTGAATACGGCATATGACTATTTTTCTACAACAGGGTAGATTAGTTCAACGGATTGTAGACCAGTGCTCATGAAGGAAATTGGGTATTCATCTCATGATTCTACCTTTTGCATGAGCACAACTGTGAGAGAGTCATTTGAAGCAAAGGTATACATAATGAAATCCTTATCGAAATCCGGACTACTTAGAGAAGGAGCATTGGCTATAGCTGCTTTGATTTCTTTAAAAGCAATCTCCAAGTCTGTCCATTTAAAATGTACACTTTGCTTCACCATTTGCTGCAAAGGTTTAACGGTCTGAGCGAAGTCAAGAACGAACCTTCGAACAAAATTATGGTGCCCATAAATGATTGCATAGATTTTTTGTTGTGGGGCATGAAAATTTTGTTGATAGCTTGCACTCTCTTTTGATCTATCGAAATTCCCCTTTTTGAAATGATGTGACCCAAAAGCTTGCCCTTAAGAACAACAAAAACACTTTTCTTGGGGTTTAAAGAAATACCATATTTCTTGCAGCGATAAAAAATCTGCTTCAAATGGAAAACATGATCTTCTCTTTTCTTTGAGAAAACTGTCACATCATCTAGATAGACTACAACACAATGGCCGCCCAATCCTTGAAGGGAAATATCCATTGCTCGCTGGAATGTAGCTACTGCGTTTATCAAGCCAAACGACATCCTTCGGTATGCAAATGTTCCCCACTTATATAACTGATATCTGAGATTTTCAAAAATTGCTAATTTAGAAAATTCTCGCATGACTCTAAAAATGACCACTAACTTAAACCTAACTAGAGTGACACTAGTTGTCAACTTTGTTTTCTGATTAGGGGCATAAACTAATAGATAAATGCTATATGATATTTTAAAAAATTGCTACGTTTAGAAAATTCTCGCATGAATCTAAAACTAATCACTAACTTAAAGCTAACTAGAGCAACACTAGCTGTCAACTTGCTTTTCTGATTAGGTGCATAAATTAATAGATAACTGATAATTACAAATTTAAAAAATCCTGCAAAAACACTAAAACCCCAATTTGAGACATTATATGAAGGAATTAGGCCCTGAAAAATGTCGAAAAAAGGTTCGATCAGAAAAATATTATCGGTCACTATAGTGAACTCTTCAAAATGCAAATTCCTATTAAATTTGAGCCCAAACAGATAAATGAGTCAAACTTATGACTCTCGAAAATCCGTGCATTATTTTTTTTTAAAATTTCAGGCCATAGAAATCCATGCATCATTCTCCTCTGGTTGAAAAGAACGCAACTCCTGCTGTAAAATTCAAACACAACAGAGCTAGAAAACAAGAACAACAGTTATGGTAACAAGAGATGCATGCAGATTTTTACAACAAATTGAGTACAGAAACATTGGTGCAGAAAACACCAGTTCAGAAAAACACAAGTGCAGAAAAACACAGGTGCAGAAAACACTGGTGTAGAAAACACTAGTGCAGAAGGTTTGCAACAGTAATTCATTATCATTAACTCATAAGATTAATTAAAATACAAAATAATGCCATGAATAACCAATAAATTCGAATCCTAGAGAGGTCATTCGAATTGAATGCAGGAGAGTGGCTTACTAGTCAGTTAACACCACTCAGAACATCAGTTAACCACTTAATTGCACTGTAATTGGCTCTAATAGAATTTGAAGTAGCTAAATTGAGTCCAACTGAGTCTGAAACTCAATTGAATGCCCAAAAATAGGCGAGGGCACCTTTCTGACTCCAGTTAATTGATGTTTAGGTGAAATTAGGTAAAATATGGTAGGAGGGCGCTTTTCTGACTCCAGTTAATTGACGTTTGGGTGAAATTAGGTAAAATATGGTAGGAGGGTGCCTTTCTGACTCCAGTTAACTGAATTTAATAATAAATACTCCCAGTTGGATTGAGTTGGGCCCTTTAGTCATGCAAATCACCCCATTTGGATCCCTGAATGAAGGAGGAGGCCCAATTGACTGAAACTGATGATATGCCAATGATGTAAGCACACGTTTGAGTAAAAAATACTTAGGATAAGTGGCAAATTAGGTTGTTAATCCCAAATAAATGATATGTAGCTTTTAAATGACTCCAACACCCCCCCTTAAGCTAATATCATGTGGAGGATTAAAATAAATTAATAAGAGGGCCCCGACAACAAAGGCCATAGGTCACCCGGTACAGAAATAATCCAAAAAATGCTCAAAACATCTAAGTGAGGTGTTACCGGGAAAATTAGCAGGGTTGGTGCCAAGTAAGAAAATGTGAGAAATGTGATCCAATGTCACCTCGATCACAATTCTAACTTCTTTGGAGAGTCGTAACTTCCCAAGGGAAAGACCCTGAATTTTCCTGTAAGACACTAGGCAAAAAAACTATGTCCTCTATGCAATGTTAATTTAGACTAGTGCCTTTATGGAGTCAGTGAGTAAGACAAAACAAAGAAATCTTATTTAATGAGTAAGTGATATTATTAACCATTCGTATAACAAATAGCATTCATATATCATGTAAGTACGTGTCAAAGGGAAATCAAGTGATGACTTTCCAATAACCAATGCAAAAGACATAAACAATATCAATATGTTGACATTTATTACAGACATGTAGCAGGTGAACTAATACATCAATTATATAAGTTTAATGCATCAAATCACACCCACTTTATATATTAGAAAATTAATACCACAATGATAGTCAAGCAATGTAAGTTTTCAGACTTGTACAACAACAGTAGGATGGTTGTCTCCATGTCAGTTTATAACAATTGCAAATGAATAGAAAAATATAAGAATGAGATAAAACAAAAATCACTTGCACTTTTGGTCCAACTTCATCGTTAAGTATCATACATTGAACATTAACTTTCATATTATAAATAATTTATCTCAGCAGCAATCTATGATAAGAATAATAAAATCCAAGAGATGCAGCTGAAACTATGAACACTCAAAAAGTGCTCACTACCTCATCTCCCTCATTACATGACTCATTTGTTCATATTTCCTACCATATTTGCCTCCAAAACCTTAAAAACCCATTAAAAAGCCTTCAAAAGGACAAAAAAACCATTAGAAAGCCTCCAAAAGGCCCAAACCCCCCCCCTTTTCCCCCAAAATAATGTAAATTCCTCTAAAAATAGCAAAAACCCTCTAAAAAGGGAATAAAAAATACAAAACAGAGGAAAAAGAGGGAAAAAAGGAAGCAAAAACCCTATACAGCTGACCTAAACCATATGGTGCCCAAAACCATGGGTCAGCACTCCACCACTAAAAACCTATAAATAGGTGATGGAGGCTCCCCATTTTATATCCACAATCATCCCTATCCTTAATCTGCCAAAATCAGTCTTGAAACCCTAGCTCACCCTTTTGAGCTATTTTCACATTTGAGTGCCCCTTTGGCCCATTTCCAAAACCCTTCGGAGAAGGAGAAAGGAACAACACTGGAGCTTGGAAGCAACCCTCTTGGACTGCTGCAAGGGCTTCATCAACCTCTACACCTGAGGTAATTGTTAATACAAAAAGATAAATCTTTTGCCATATTTTTATGTTTTATTATTTATGTCAATGCTCATGCTAGGTTAAATTTCATACTGTTTTACTGCTTTTATTTATTGATTATTGAACTGCTACTAAGGAGGCCCTTCTCCTTAGTAGGTGCTCATTTACACAAGCTAGGGTGAAAACCCTAGCTACAGTTTTGGCGACTCCCTTGGTGTTCCTTTGAATTTCTGGTTATAGTTTTAAATGTTTTTAATTTTCTGCAATATTTTTCTGTTTTTTCCTTTCGGCTGTCCCTTTCAGCTGCTGTAAACCGTGTTTTTTGTCCCCACAATTGCGATCCGACCGCGTCTTTCAGACTGTTACCTGTGATCCGACCGCGACTCTCAGACTGTTTCCGGTGATCCACCGACAGTTTTCAGTCTGTTACCTGCGATCTGACCGCGACTCTCAGCCTGTTTCGTGTGGTCCAACTGCCGCTGTTAACCCTTTTCCCGTGGTCCGCCTGTAGCTTTCAGCCATTTTCCTGATATTCGCCTGTGACTTTCAGCCTTTTTCCCGCAGTCTGTCTGCGGCTTCCAATCATTTTCTTGCTATCCGCCTACGATTGTTGGCCTTTTTCCCGCGGTCCGCCTGCGTCTTTGAGCCATATTCCCACAATCTTCCCGCGACTATCGGATTTTTTCCCGCGGTCCGCCTGCGTCTTTTAGGCATATTCCCGCAATCTACCCGTGACTGTTGACCTGTTTCCCGCGGTCCGACCGCACAGATTTTCCATAGACCCGCGATCTATTTTCTGCACTTTTTCCCTGTTTGAACCCAGTACTTTGCTGCAATATTTTTTGCAGCTGCACAGCCATTTGTCCTATTTGCAGCCTTACTTCCCTACAACCTATTTTTTGCAGTATTATTTCTATTCCATTTACAACATTTTTTCAATTTCAGCATTTTAATTGCAAAGAGAAAATTTTGCATTTCAAAGTTTAATTTCTGCATTGTTATTATTAGAAAGTTTCCCACCCCGTGGCACTTTTGTTTGGGTTCATTATCTCACACGCACACACTCTGTAACCTAATTCAAGTGATCCCTAAAATACTACTTAACACAACCAACATTCTAACCCCACTTGGGGAACACATAAGAATTTTGTAGTTAGGTAGGATCGGGGGGATAGGCATCCAAATAACACCCCTCGGTTGCTTACACTTGAGACATAGTTGTTGTCCATTAGGGAACCAAAATCCCCTAGTACTTTTTGGCACAGTCACAACCAGTTTATCAGAGGGCCTCTCCCCTAGGAGGGTTGAAGTAGCCAGACAGGTTCCAGAGGCCTGAGTGGAATACCGCACTCCATTCAGTAGCCGAAGGATACCTTTTGTAGTTCTTGGTGTATCATCCGTAAGGGGATACAGTGACGATAGAAACAAACTGCAGATTCACCTTTTCTGGACGTGTCATGAACGGGGTATCTTAGTTGCCTTTCTTCTAGGATTGACTACCCGGTGTCCCTCCCGGTAGGGGGATATCTTTAGCCACTTGGTTCTACTATCCATATGTCTGACTTGGATTTCATCACCTTACAGAGAATATGTCTGGTTGAGTCAGAATACTATTTAGCTAGGTGTTTGCATGATCCCTTACCTCCCTTTGGTCTAGTGAGTCCACCATTTTTTATGTTTTAGGAAACCTGCTGCTTGTTGGTATTCTGACCATTTCTGTTGATACTTTAGTTATTGTAGCACAGCTGTTACAGTAAGTGTTTTGAGTTGGTTGTTGGCCTGAGTGCCATATTTTTTGCACTCTCCATCTGCACACTTGGTTGCATTAGGGTTTTTGAGTTGTTTTTCACTCAACACAACCCCCAGATACTTGACACCATCTATCACCATTGAGTCCCTGAGACATTCTCGATGCCTCTAAGGTGATCCCCCACAGCACGGTTCACTTGACATCACCCGTCATAGACGTAGATCTTCATCACTTGATACCACTCATCATAGATATCGAGCTTTGTCACTTGACTCCACTCGTCAATGGCGTAGAACTCCGTCACCCGATCTAGACGCCCCTTATTTTACCTCTGATTCTGAGGCAGAGTCTGAGAACCCCACTTACACTGCACCAACCAGCCCCATGGATGGCCTGACTTCCAACCCTTTCTTTGCAGGGACCATTGGTGGAGCATCCACCACCACACCAGCTGCCACACCCTCTTTGGGTATGCCTTCGATGGGGCCCACATCTACCATTCCGATCACTGTACCCATTCCAGTAGCTAGCATACCTATCCCAACTCCACCAGTGACTCACACTACCCTTGGCAGTGCAGGACCATCCCATACCACTTTCGTTCCTCCACCTAGGGGCAACATCCCAAACCCAGCCCCTCCACTCGGGGGCATTGGCCCCAACATGGTCACAACCTCTAGTATGTCACATCCTTCTACTAGTTTTCCAATCATGGCTAGTCTCAACCTTCCTGACCTGGCCAGACTGACTAACGATCCCATCAGACACGACCCAGCGTGGCCTCACATGCCCACCAAGCTCCCCTCCGACATCCCTAAGTTTGAAGGCAAGGCAGGTGAAGACCCCCAGAACCATATTATGTCCTTCCATCTATGGTGTTCCTCCAACTCCATAGTGGACAACTCTATCCGCCTTCGTCTCTTACAGTGCACCCTCACTGGCTCTGCAGCTAAGTGGTACATCGAGTAGCCCCATGGGAGCCATGCCACCTTTACTTCCCTTGCCTCGACTTTCCTGCAGTTCTTTCAGTTACCTGTCCGCTATGACGCGGGAGTGGAGATCCTACTGTCTTTCAGATAGAACATAGCTACCCACATCACCGACCACATTCATGAGTGGCGTCGACGTCGTAGCCTCTGCAAAATCAAGTTAGACGACCATATCTTCATAGATTGGTTTCTAAAATCTCTCCTTCCTGTCAATTCCAAGGATGTGGCATCTGAACGACCCCAGTCCGAAGAAGAGGCCATCCTCAAAGCCCAGCAATTTGACCTTATTTACGCCCAGTCTGGTTACCTATATTCCATCATCCCTGATGCCCCCCATGGTGATTCCTCCCGACACGATGTGCCGGGGGCATCACATGCCGCAGATGGCATCATTGGCTGTATAGCCTCACATAACCAACCCTTTTCCATAGCACGTCCTAGCCCTGGCCTTGACCTTTTGCGGGCTACATCCCAGTCCGGAGCAACCAATTCGTATGCTCCCATGGCACATCACCACCATTCCCACAGACCCTCATGATCACCTCAGTGCTTTGGTCATGCAACCCCCGCTTACGCCCCCCCGGTCGCACCTCAGCCATATTACCACCCATAGGATGCACTAGCTCCTGTATCCTCTCAAGCCCAACCTGCATATTACCCGCCACAGGCAGCCCCTATGGAAAACCCACAACCCGTTCTGCAGACATATCAAAAACTCCCACAAGGTTCAGCACCTCTGCCGCCTCCACTTACTTATTATCCACTGTAGCCTGCTCCTGCACCTACACAACCCTAGAATCCACCTGCTGCCCAAGGGAAAGTGTATGCCCAACAGAATCCGCAGCAAAACCAAAATAACGAAGACCAACAGGGCCAACAAAACCGTGGCAAAGGCTGTAACCGTGGGAACAACGCCCCTCTAGACCAAGGCAGTCAACCTCCCAATCCCCAAAACAACAATAATGTGACACCTGCCAACTAGAACCTTGATCGGCCGCCCAAACAAGCCAAAAATCCTAATTTGTGAACAAACCATCCTTGTTCTATTTGCGGGGTCTATGGACACTACACACACACTTTCCCACATTTGGAGCGAGATCGAAAGCTCAAGACTGATGATGCCCATCGCCAAGGGCACGCAGCTTCTTAGGCACCACCCAACCCCCCACCACCTCAGACTCAACCCTTGGTGTTACAAAACCCTTTACCAACCCAAGGCGTAGTGAACACTCAACCGTTGGTTCCCCCTCAAGGAAACATGCCGCCACAACAACAAATCACTTATGCTACTCCTTATCAACCCATGATATAATCAAGTACCCATCACTTGTTAATGATGTCACCCGCCGATGTCAACCTTCAAACCCGTCGGAACCAATATGGCTCCACCCTTGACGCCCCTCTCGTCGACAAAAACACTAATGCTCATCCCACTGATCAATCGTTACGTATACCTCCGACTCCACTAGATGGCGCCTCCAAAGCACCTCGCTTCCCACATCGCCGCATCAACAATAACCCCAATGCTTGCGCTGCATCTAATTACAACATTGTATATGACTTAGCCCAGTCCCCCACAGCCCTGTCTGCGTTAGAAGTCTTAAAAAACTGTCCTACACAATGCAAGAGTTTGCTTTCAACCATTGGTGCTATTGACCCAAATGATTCACGAATGATGGCCTTCGATCTGGACCAATCCGAACCACGCTTGCCTTCCACATTAGCATTCCAAGTTTCTGTATCTGTTCAGAATCTTGTCATCCATCGATGCATCATTGATGAAGGTGCCTCTACATGCGTTATGTCCACATTTGTTTGGTAGAAGTTGGGATCCCCTACTCTCCAGTAGTCCACCATTGTGTTGCGAGCCTACGACGGCCGTTCGGCTCAACCCCAAGGTCTCTTAGCTAATGTCCCCATCCAGTTGGTTGGTAAAACAGTGCTCATTCACATAGAGGTCATCAACGCCCAACTTGATTATAACCTCTTACTTGGCCGCAGTTACATGTACGCCATGCGGGCGGTTGCCTCATCCATTTTTCGTACCATGATGTTCCCCCATGACGGACGTGTGGTCAAGGTTGACCAACTCACCTATTACGATCCCATGCTCCCGCTGCACCCAAAAATTTTCTCCCCATGGTCGAACAACCTGCTTGCGGTGCAACTACCTCGTTGGTTTCCTCAGTGGGACTCAAAGTCTACTCAGATACGGCCATGACCTCAACATTCCAGGCCATTCCACCTCCGTCACCCATGACCGAAGTATCTGACTTATGTACCCTTTCCCACAATACCAACACCCAACCATCAACCGCCCTTGCTACCCCAACCACCTTTGGTACCTAGTCATGTTGGTGTTACACCCATCCACACAATCCCCTTCCTATTCCCTCCCTTGGGAGTAGTAAGCACCCCAGTTATGGCTACTCTCAGCCTCCCTGGTTTAACCTTAGGACTACCCATGTGGTATATTTCACCTCCCGTTCCCCCATCGACACCAAATTTCGTCCTACAACCGGTGTAACCCATCACCACTACTAGTCAACCACCTCCCGGTGTCACTACCCCTTTGTCATCTACTACTCCACCCCCTCTTATCAAGCATACTGGGGGTAGAGTCCCACAACCCTACACTGCTGTACCCTGGCCCAAAACAGTTAAAAACCTCCTCGTGTTTCATGCTCCTCCTAAATGCTCGTTGTGTGATGAGTTAGGCCATCCTACCCATCAATGCCCACAATTACTTGCATTTTAAGAGCACATGCAAATGCTTGACGACGACCCCAACATCTCGGTTGTCCAACTCGATCCAGCCCCTAAGCCCCGTGATAAATCACTGTGTACCAACCACCCTTGTGCAATATGCGGTATTTACGACCATTACTCACATCACTGTCCTGATCTCCCAGATTACAGAGCAGCTCTCTATGAGATGAATAATTTGGACCTTGAGACGACGCCCCCCACAATTGAGGAGATCCACCCCCCAGTATCACCCTCATCCGACGAGATTAATACCATTTATATGATCTCTTCTACTAGTGATCCCTCACCAACCGATTTGACAACTCGGAGTTTCCACAATGATGAGGAGATTCTAGAGGCTCTTACTATCCCTGATTACCCCTGGGAAGACATGCACCATCGTTCCTACTTCCTCCCAGAAGATTCCTTCTCCACCACAACTACCTAATTCTCGGTTGAGTCCAAAGATTTCCTTCCTGCCAAAGTCAACTGGTTTAAAGACCCCATTCCTGCCCCCAATGCCTCCGAGGAAGGTAAAATGGCCAATATCTCACCCACAATCCACATTGATATCTTTTCCCCAGCCAGTGCTCATGAACTCATTACTTTGGGAGCCTCCTGCACTGAGCACGATATCGGAGAGTACAAGAAAATTTTCCATGAGTTCCGCGATGTCTTTTCCTGGTCCTATACCGAAATGCCTGGTCTTGACCCCGCTATCATAGAGAACCATAGTAACACCTCTGATTCAAGGGGCATAATAGATTACCTCGATCCTGGGATAGGGGGCATGATCAATCATTTTGAACCTACCCCATGACATCTATCTCATCACGTCAATGAACCCATCGTTCAAACCAACACATATGTCATCCATAATAAAAAACCCCATGCACATAGCATGGGGGCAGGTCATTAACCCTGCTCACTTTTTCACATGCGTGATCTCAACCATTTTTGAGGTCACATGTCACTTGTATATTTGATTTGATTTGATACGCCTAGTATTTCGCCCCCGCGGGCCATCATTTCTCCCCACCACTACATTCTTCTCTTGGTGGGCTCACCTTTATTTGTAGCCATTTTTTAACCTAGTTATTTCCTTTGACCTTTCCGGAGTCCTTATGACCTCCGTTTTTCGCAACATTTGCACCACCGGATTCATATTTTCATGCTTGTGATGATGCTTGAGATCATTTCTCGCTCTCACCCTCATATTTTTTGGGTATTTTTTCCAAAATGCCCCCCATTTCCTCGATTTGTGTGCCACCTAGGCCATCATCTATTCTGACATTCCTTATATCGTCGGATTCATATTTTCGTGCTTGTGATGATGCTTGAGATCATTTCTCGCTCTCACCAGAACCTTTATTGACATCGTGACATGACACCTTGTCGCCTCAGTTTGCGTGCCACATCGACCGTAGCCCATTTTTTATATACTTTATGTTGTAGGATTCATTTTTCAGCGCTTGTGATGATGCTTGAGATCATTTCTCGCTCTCACCCTCATATTTTTTGGGTATTTTTTCCAAAATGCCCCCCATTGCCTCGGTTTGCATGCCACCTTGGCCTTTCTCCATTTCTGACACTTCTTATATTTCCGGATTCCATTTTTCGAGCACATGATGATGCTTGAGATCATTTCTCGCTCTCACTAGGTACAATTTCAACTTTGTGTCCCAACACCTTGCTGCCTCAGTTTGCGCGCCACATCAGCCGCCATCGAATTGTTCCAGATTTTTACATGAGCCATTCACTCCATTCATACTGCAATTATTTCGTTATTTTTTCACCATTCATTATCCCACAAGGAGGCCCACCAGTGTTCCCCCCTACCCTCGTTCTTGGTCATCATCAATGTTCCTTGATTGAGCACTTCCTCCTTGCCTGACCATTCCTTTTGTTCAGTATAATTTTATCCCTTTTTCAGGCCGGACAAGTCCTTTACGAAAAAGGCACTTAGGTAGTTTCTGTTAAGCTCTTTTCTGAATCCTAAAACAATGAAAAGATCGTCGAGCAATATTGCTTCCTTTCATGCTCATTAAAGTACCTGAAAGGGTGTCTATCTGGTATAAGTTTAACCCTTTTCTGGACCTGGTAGACTAATTACGAAAAAGGAATACTCTAGTCACATTGCCTAGAAGAGTTCTTCATTGCATCCTTTTATGCTTCTTCGGGCCTTGGAGACTAACACACGAAAAAGCAACCCCCTGGAGTCTTCTTATCGCTTTCAGACTCTCTAAAATTGAAAGCAACCACGAGCATGAAATGTCTTGGGCTCGTACAAATCCACACGATGGTACCATTCCATTATTTCAGAGTCTTCTTATCGCTTTCAGACTCCTTAAAATTGAAAGCAATCACGAGCATGAAATGTCCTGGTCTTGTATAAATCCACACAATAGTACCATTTTGAACACACTTCTTCTAGTTCCTTAACCCATGAAGAAGTTCCCCCCGTGCCTCTCGGCACCGTGATTGATCATCTTGGCAGCACCCCCAATAAGGTCACCTTTGTTCAGAGTATTCTGCAGTCTCCTGCCATCTTACACCAACTTGAGTATCACTCATCCCAGTCACCATCGTTGATCCATTACAGCTATGATCCCTTCCCCACCAGTTAGTTTCATATGCTGCCCGATCATCCTCGCCATCATACTTTGAACAAAGGAAGTTTGAGTCCACCCACTCTACTTTCCCAGTTATCCCTTGCAGTATGTCAGTCCTACCATCAGTACTCTCACACTCCGGTTCTCCACCTCGTGCTCCTATCAAGGAAACATCATTGCCTTGCTAGTTGCAGGTCTCGCTCTGTCGACGATAGCCCATCTATTCCAGAGGATAGACCTAGAGGTCCCTGCACCTAAGACTCATCACCATCTGTGGTGAGTGCCTACGGACCATTTTGAGAGGAGTCATCAGTGCCTCTCTGAGTGGTTGTTTCTCACATGCTTGAATTCAACACCTTGATCGCATCGTTGAGAATCGTGTAGGGTATATATCCCTTCAGTTATTGGTCAATGACCCCGGATTTCCCCCAACTCTAGCACATTGGTGAGTCACTTCGGAACGCCTAGTTATATGTTCCCGTGGATGTCTAGGTTGCGTTGGCGATTGTATTCGGAAGCCCTGCAGTTATATGCTTCCTTGAGTGCCCAATTCAATTCCAGTTCAGTGTACCATTGAGGGTATGACTCCCCGTCACTATGATCTAGCAGCTCATCAGTTCCTCTGGTACCACACTCAGCAGCACTATTGTTATTCCAGTGTATCAGTTCTTCAGCTCAGACATGGTCAGCCCAACAGTATGTCCCAGATTTGTGTCCCCTCTGGACCCTTATGATGTACACAGTGGTTCTCCATGTACCCTTCAAGCCCCCATTATTTGGGCCTCCCAGTTATTTTTTATGTATCTCGATACGAGCATGGGTATGCCCGCCTCGTCCATATATTGAGATTCTTCCTCATTCCTTATTTTGAGGCCATTTCTATTCTAGGTCCCCATTTTTTGGACCCCCTTGTTATTGTTCTATATCTTGTTACGAGCATGGGAATGCCTGCCTCATCCATATGTTTAGATTATTCCTCATTCATTATTGAGGTCATGTACTTTCAGTTTTTGCAGTTTGTTTGGGACCGTTGTTCCGGGCTCTATTTCATTTCTTCTCCTCTCCACATCCTAGGAAAACCATAAAAGATGTCTATCAGCCATACGATGAGCTCCTTCCCTCACACATCAGGGGGAAATCTGTTAACACTCAAAAAGTGCTCACTACCTCATCTCCCTCATTACATGACTCATTTGTCCATATTTCCTACCATATTTGCCTCCAAAACCTTAAAAACCCATTAAAAAGCCTCCAAAAGGCCAAAAAAAACCATTAAAAAGCCTCTAAAAGGCCCAAAACCCCCCTTTCCCCCCCAAAATAATGTAAATTCCTCCAAAAATAGCAAAAACCCTCTAAAAAGGGAATAAAAAATACAAAAAAGAGGAAAAAGAGGGAAAAAAGGAAGCAAAAACCCTATACAGCTGACCGAAACCATATGGTGCCCAAAACCATGGGTCAGCACTCCACCACTTAAAACTTATAAATAGGTGATGGAGGCTCCCCATTTTATATCCACAATCATCCCTATCCTTACTCTGCCAAAATCACTCCTGAAACCCTAGCTCACCCTTTTGAGCTATTTTCACATTTGAGTGCCCCTTTGGCCCATTTCCAAAACCCTTTAGAGAAGGAGAAATGAACAACACTGGAGCTTGGAAGCAACCCTCTTGGACTGCTGCAAGGGCTTCATCAAACTCTACACCTGAGGTAATTGTTAATACAAAAAGATAAATCTTTTTCCATATTTTCATGTTTTATTATTTATGTCAATGCTCATGCTAGGTTAAATTTCATACTATTTTACTGCTTTTATTTACTGATTATTGAACTGCTACTAAGGAGGCCCTTCTCCTTAGCAGGTGCTCATTTGCACAAGCTAGGGTGAAAACCCTAGATACAGAAACCACTTCTATTTTAGAATACAGTTATCACTACTTACTGTACAATAAACACGAGTTCTTAGATTGTGGGTAAGGTAGAATTCATACCTCTTTTTGATGTAAATTGCAAACAATAAAATTGTCATTCAAACCTCCTTTTATAAGACAGGGAAGTCTTGAATACTTGCAATTTTACTAGAGAGACTAACTCATATTTTGTTATTGTCTTGTATGAGATAAGACAATATATATCATACTTTAATAACACTTTTTTCATACCTGTTTTAGACAAATTTCAAACCTCTTATAATCATTGTTTGTTATCATTCGAATGCACTTGCCAACACAATTATTGTCCTCTTATTTTGCTTTTATGTGCAAGTGGATATGCTTGAAACTTACAGCCGTCAATGGTGGTGATATGCATCTAGGGTTTTGGTTTTAGGATTTTATTTTTATTTGTATGGAAAATTATGTACAAAAAGATAAAATCAGGCCTAATTAACAATAAACACAGATTTAAGCCAAAAAAAATCTACACATGTAAAATTAGGGCTTTAGGGATTTTTTGGTAATTTGGGGATTTTTAGGGCTCCTAAAATTTCACCCTAGGGTTTTTAAGAACAAGAAAGGCAGGCTGAAATTGTAGGAGAGAGGGCCAAAATTTTAAGAAGGCCAAAAAATCGATTTTTATTTTATTTTATTTTTAGGGTTTTTGTCATAAAATTGCAAACCTAATTCTAACCCTAATTCTACAATGAAAATTCAAAATTACACATGAAAATGCAAGTTTAACCTAACAATAACATCTACAAAAATACAAACTCTGAAAATTAGGATTAAAGAGAGCAACCTAGGGTTTTTAGAGACTCTACCCTAACCCTAGGGCATAAAGGAGGATGGCCCTCCCCTTGAGATGGCACTTGCTAAGTTTGGCAAACCAAGGTATTCTTCAACAACTACAAAGTTGGTTGAAGAAGCCTTAGTTAAGACAAACCTTGGAGCCCTAGAAATCAATCTTTATAATGCTAGGGTTACTAAAGGATGAAAATGACTTAGCTAGGACAAAATGCAGCATTAATGGATACCATTCAATCTTAGACAAGCACACATCCAACATTTAACAAAGAAATATCAAGAGAAGAAAATTAGATACCTCATTGTGGATGTGTTAATCAAACAACTCCTAGCATCACTTTAAAAAAGAGAAATAGCAAACATACTTCAAATATTTGTCCCCAAACTAGCAAGTACATCCATCCTCAAGAGGTGCGCATCACTCCATGATCCCAAGTAGGGTAAAAATCAGAAATAAAAGTTTTATCCCATAAGTTGTTGTTTAAAATGAAGTGAGGAAAAGTTAATTTATACCTTTTCACACTCTACAAAAATAAAATAAAATCCAGGCTGACATGCCTTTCTAAATGTCAATTTGAAATTATAAATGTCAACTTAAAATTAAAACAAAAATAATATAAAATAATCAAATCTGTGGGTAATTTGGGGCATTTTCCCAAGAATTTACCCACACATGGCTAAAATGGATTAAAATGAGCATACCGGTCCGTTTTGAATGCTAGACTGCAGAGGAGGGGGTCATCATGCCCCAACTAACCCCAAAAAAAGTGAAAATCCATCAACGCCCCCCTAATCAAGCATCACAACATGGATCCAAGGATGATTTCATCATCAAAAGGAGGTCCCAGAGAGAGAGCGCTGGTGAACTAGAGGGCCAGGAGGGTGCTAGAGGTGACCTGGAGGAGAAAGAGATGCATCAGTACTGAAAGAACCATCAATGGAATGCTAAATCAGGGTTGGGGTCATGTGACCCAGTGATCCATCCTTGGAAGCTCGATCCACCAACCTCAGGACTTCAAGCCCTTTCATGAGGTATTCAACAATGCCACTAAGCCATAATAATTCCAAGGGAGAAACCATAGATTATGGCCATAACTCCTACCAAGAAAAGGCTGGCTAAACACCCCTGCCAGTGAGAAAAAATGACCCCCTCTCCTTGGGGCATCTATACAGGTGCGCTGGTATTGGTACATCTCAATAGTGAGGAATGAGGGAAAAACCCAATGGGAAAGAAAACCCCCCCTCAAACTGAACACTGAAGGATATGATCTATCGTCACCATAGTAGAACTCACACCCAACAATGAACGAAGGTAAGATAACTTCTTCCCAGTGAAGCTCTTGGTGAAGATGTCTGCAATTTTCTCTTATGTAGGGCAATACTATAGTACAATGGTTTTGTCATGTACGAGCTATCGAATGTAGTGCATGTGGATCTCGATATGCTTGGTCCTCTGTCTCTAAATCAGATTTGTTGATATCTTGATAACACTCTGATTGTCACAAAAAATGACAGTAGAAGTGGCGCTACCAATATCAAACTCATCTAGAATACCCTGCAACGAAACTACATGAATGCAAGCATTGACCGCTCCTCGATACTATGCCTCTGGTGAAGATAAGGAAATGGTTGCCTGCTTTTTTCTTGACCAGCAAATAGGCCCTATACCAATCATGAAAACATATCCAGAAGTGGACTTCTGATCAATGCTATCACTTTCCCAATCTGAATCAGTGAATCCAACCAAGTCAAGATCAAAATTTGTAGCATAGTGAATGCCAAAATGTCTCGTAACCTGCACATAATGCATGATCCTTTTGGCTATCTTCCAATGAAATTCATGGGGCTTCTACATGTGCCTTGACACAACATTCACAGCATAATGAATATCAGGCCTAGAGTGTGTCAGATGCAAAAGACTACCAATCAGTTGCTGGTAGAGTGTAGAATCCACCAATGGTGTAGAATCACCATCCTCAAGACTGATTCTTAAGAGGAATGAGAATGGTGCAGCTTTAAATTCTTCCATATTGAACTTATTTAGCAGGTCCAAAGAATATTTTTATTGAGAAATCATGATCGCATCAAAATTCTGAGTGATTTCGAGACCAAGAACTGCTTCAGTAGGCCTAAATCACTCATATCAAATGCTTGGTGTAAAGCGTTTTTTATTGTGCCGATCAAAGAAAGACTGCTTCCTGTAATCAATAAGTCATCAACAGAAAGTAAAATTATCAAAAAATTACCTTGATTCTATTTTAGATATACATTTGGATATGATTTTCATCTCGCAAAGTTTTGCGACAGAAGAAAGCAATCCATCTTTGCATACCATGCTCTTGGGGCCCATTTTAAACCATACAAAGATTTCCTTACTATGAAAACAAGTGTCAGATATGATATGTAACCTTCAAGTTGTTTCATGTAGATATATTCCCGAATATATCCATGAATAAAAACACTCTTCACATCCATTTGGTGCACCTCCCAGTGCTTGGATGCGGAAATTGCCAAAACTAGCCGGTTTGAGTCAATTTTTGCAACCAGTGCAAAAGGTTTTGTGTAGTCCACACCTTGGACTTGTGAGAAACCTTTTGCCACCAAAATTTATTTTTATTTACAATTTGAGTGATCAACAACAACCTTGTTTCGGTAGACCCATTTTCATTGAACCAATTTCCTCCCAGGTGGAAGTGAAACTAGCTCCCATGTTGCATTTTTCTGAAGAGAATTGTACTCTTCATCAGTGGAAGTTTTCCATATAGGATCATGGTGGGCATGGTAGTATGATTTTGGATCTAAACCAACCATCAAAAAACACTTTTCGGACAGCAATGGATCAGCATATGAAATATCCGTAACTGCTTTTTGAAAGTCTGCTCGGGTTTTTCTTGGGTTGACAGGATTTCCAATGTTGGAACCGAAAGATGCGAGAGTCTTTTCTGCCCACTTTGGAAACTGAGGGGGATCATCTAGATTTGAATATGAACCTGATTCTTCATGTTCATTAATATCAGACATAATATCATAAATATCAGAACATAAAATTTAAGTATCATCTCCTGAATATTCTTCCGGAAGAGAAAGCAATTTGGTAGTTTCTTCCTCCACTAGTTGTAGATCATGAAGCGGTTCTTCAAATTGGACACATATCTCAATGAATATTATTTTGGATATGATATCCATGAGTTTATATCCTTTGTATTTTTAATCATATCCAATGAGTATTCACTCATTACTTTGTGTTTCCAAATATATTCTCTTCTCAAGTGGACTTCTAGCCCATGCAGTGGACCCGGAAAACCTGAGATGTGACACATCAGGCTTGTGACCAGTGTAGGCTTCGAAATGAGATTTACCTTTGATGAATAAGTGTGGAACTTTGTTCTGAATGTATGCAGCACCATTCATGGTCTCAACCCAAATATTTTAAGCCAAACCTTTTGACTCAATCATACAAGTAGCCATCTCTTTCAATGCTCGGTTTTTCCTCTCCGCTACACCATTCTGCCGAGGTGTGTAGGGGACTGTGTACTGGTTTTGGATTCCATTTTATGCACAAAGTTGAAAAATCTATGTTTTGATATATTCTCCACCATTATCATATCTAAGATCTTTTATCTTGCTCCCAGTGGAAGTCTCAACAGAATCCTTGAAATTATTGAACCTTTCAAACACTTCCAATTTGTTCTTGAGAAAGAAGACCCATGTGAACCTAGAAAATTCATCAATGAATGTGAGAACATACCTTGATCCATTCATGGAGGGATTTGGTAATGGACCCATGATATCACTATGAATCAGCCCCAAAATACAAGAATCCCTACTATCTTTGCCTCGATCGAACTTGTGCTCAGGATGCTTACCAATTATGCAACCTTTGCATATCCCTTTTGAGGATTTGATGTTCGGAAGGCCTTCAAACATGGAATTATTTTGTAGAAGCTACAAATATTTGTAATTAAGGTGTCCAAACCTCTCATTCCATAGTCGGATAACCTCATTTCCATGAGTCAGAAGGGCACTTGGATTTGAATATGGCAGAAAGTGAGAAAAATCATATGTTTTTGCAGCATGATTTGCCTTGCCTGTTGCAATGATATTTACAGTGGTAATTTTAGAAATTTCAACATCATCAGGGCTGAGTACAACCTTCTTGGGAAAACCAGTATGTGTCATTTGATACACAGAAAGCAGGTTCAAATCTAGAGAAGAGACATACATAACATTTTGAAAGCTGCCATGTTCTAAGTGAATTGTACCTTTTCCTTTCGATGAAATTTTCAAATCATCTCCCATGTGGATGGAGCTGCAGCTGTCGGATTCCAATGATGAGAAAGAGTATTTGCTTGAAACCATGTGATTCAAAGCTCCTGAATCTTTGAGAAGATATTTTGAATTCAAAACACTTACCATGAGTGCATGACCTCTTTCTACATGATGATCATTCCGTTCTCCATTGTCCTTCTTCTTTTTGCCCTCTAGAAGAGTGATATTGTTCTTTTCTAAGAGAATGGCCATCTGATCAATAGCCTTCTTCATGCATGAGCTTTTTGGATGAAATATCCTGCCACAATAAGAACACTTTGTCTTATCCTTTCCCTTTTGCTTGTCTTTTCTTTAGCCTGAGGGCTCATCTGACTGCCTAGTTTTCTCCTTCTGCTTAGGATGATCAAAATTGCTCTTATCCTTCTGCTTTTGATTTCCTTTAGCATTTGTAGCCTTTGGTCCTCCAACAAATAGGTCTTGATCCTTGGACAATCTCATGGACCCCATCTGAACAAGCTTTTCATGCTCTTTGGTTAAGGACTCAATGAATGCATTCAAGGATGTCATCTTCCAATTCAGAATTGTGAGTTTTCCCGAATGGAAGGTAGAGACAAAAATTGAATAATATGCTCCTATTTTTGAAAGGATTGAGAGAATAAAATGATATTCCTTATTCTCTACACCACATTGCTTCAACTGAAGCACCAAATGCTTGAACTTGGTGAAAACATCATTAATGGCTTCAAAATTTATAGGATTGAGGGAAATCAATTCATTCTCCAACTGATAAGCCCTCAATTCATCCCACTTGCCGAAGAGATTGGCAAGTTGTTCCCATATTTCTTTTGGAGTCTTCAATCCACTGAGATGGAAGAGGAGGTATTTCGAAATACTGATGCATAAGAAACCATAAGCTTCATCAAGCTGACTCAAGAACTTGGAATTCTCTATAGTTGGATTAGGCTCTGGTTCTGTGCTCACAGTGAATTTGTAGAGTCCCTTAGAGCACAATATGATATCTGTATCTTCCTTCCATTGATGATAATTGAAAGGAGTTAGAAGATTGTTTGAATACGATTCCTTCTTTAGCTATAGCGAATGTAATAGGAGGATTTTGAGACACCTACAGTAAAAAACAAACAAACAATTTTAAGTCGACAACCTACACTTTTGAAGTTGCATCACTCCTAGCATAGCTTTTAAAGCAAGCTTGATCAACCAGATGCACAATTATCTAGGATTTTTGTGGAAATATTTCCTCTTCTAGTGCAGTGTTGGAATAATTTTGAGCAACCTTGCTCAAGCTTCATATGTGATCCCTGTAAAACTCTATAGAAGAGTTTCCTTGTCCTGCTATGGCTCTAATACTATATAAAATTCAAGCACAACAGATCTAGAAAACAAGAAAAAAAATTACAATAACAAGAGATGCGTGTAGATATTTACAACAAATTGAGTGTAGAAACACAGGTGCATAAAACAATGGTGTAAAAAATTATAGGTGCAGAAACACCGGTGCAGAAAAAAACAGGTGCAGAAAACACACGTGTAGAAGGTTTGCTGCAGTAATTCATTATCATTAACTCAAAAGATTAACTACAATACAAAATAATGTCATGAATAGCCAAGCAATTTGAATCCTAGAGAGGTCACTCGAATTGAATGCATGAGAGTGGCTTACTAGTCAGTTAACACCAATCAGAACATCAGTTAACTGCTTAAGTTCACTATAATTGACTCTAACAAACTTTGAAGCAGCTAAACTGAGTCTAACCAAGTCTGAAACTCAAATGAATGCCCAAAAATAGGTGAGGGCACCTTTCTAACTCCAGTTAACTCATTTTTAGGTTAAATTAGGTCAAATCTGGTAGGAGAGCACCTTTTTTACTCCAATTAACTGAATTTAATAATAAATGCTCCCAGATGGACTGATTTGGGTGCTTTAGTCATGCAAATCACCCTAGTTGGCTCCCCAAATGAATAAGGAGGCCTAGTTGACTGGAACTGATGATATGCCAATGATGTAAGCACATATTTGAGTCAAAATACTTAGGATAAGTGGTACATTAGGTTGTTAAGCCCAAATTTTTGATTTGTAGTTGGAAAATGACTCCATCACCTGCAAGTTATTGTCTTCAAATTGCTTCCACTTAACATGATCTAGATTCAACAAGTCTCCCTTTGTAATCCATGTACTCTCTGTTGGTGCTAAGCCTTCCCACTGGACCAGATATCGGTTGTGTTGGCCTTGCCGAGTATTAAAGGTCTTCTTATCTAAAACACGTGCAATATTTTCCTTTTCCTTGCTCAGAATGGCCTGTTGCCAATCCACCTCTACCTCACTATCATCACCCAGGTCATCCCCTTGGAAGAAATATAAATCAGAAACATTAAACATGGAGGAAATATCAAGATCAGTTGGTAAATTGACCTTATAAGAATTGTCGTTAATTTTCTTGAGAATCTTGCAAGGACCAATTTTGTTATACTTCAATTTGTGGTAGGGAAACCACTCTTTTCGTAAATAAACCATCATCAAATCACCTTCATTGAATACCTGATGTCGTTGATGAGCATATTTTATAATTTTGTTTTGCTCGTTACTATCCTAAAGATTTTGTCCCACTTGTTGATGTAACTATTGAATGTGTTATGCAAATGCCTCCCCATCATGACTGATTCTATATCCAAGCAGTAGTTGCAACAAATCTAGGAAACCCATAATATTTCTACCGTAAACAATATGAAATAGAGATTTACCTGTAGATTTGTTCACTAAACTATTGTAGGGAAATTCTGCTTGAGGTAAATCCAAATCCCATTTCTTGGGCTTCTCTCCAACAATGCACCGTAACAAGTTTCCCAAACTCTGATTTACTACCTTGGTTTTCCCATCTATTTGGGGGTGATAGGCACTGTTGAATTGTAATTTAGTCCCCATTTTCTTCCATAATGTCCTCCAAAAATGATCGAAGAACCGAGTATCTCTATCAGAGGTAATAGTTTTTGGAACACCATGTAATCTTACAATTTCTGGAAAAAAAAAATTATCGATGTGTGTTTGGGAGCCCTAACACAAATTCCATGCATAGATTTTTCGATGGGTCTATGGGTACTAGTAATGGCATGTACAACGCTGTATTCTGTGAGTGTCCCTTAACCATTTTCCAAATCCTACAGTGTGCCACATACCTAGTTATATGAGTCACTTATATCCTTTTCATCTTCGAGCAATAATATTTATCTTTGATTAAGGCTAGTATCTTTTCCTTCCCAAAATGTCCTGCCAAGCCACTACTGTGAAGTTCTATGATAATATTTTCTCTCATAGAACCAATTGGAATGCATAGTTGTTTTCCTTTGAAGAGGTAGCCATCTTCTATAAAATATTCACCCTAAACAAGATCCATTTTCCCAACGACTGGATTCTTCAATGTTCCACAATCTCCCCAAAATCGTTATCAAATGCATAGATATCCTTCAATGCAACAAACCCAATTACTTGATTTTCCATGGTTGTCAAAAGAATAGTGCACCAACTCAAAGCATCTGCAACTTGATTTTTCTTTCCTGATTTGTGCTTCAGAACAAAGGTGTAGCCTTGTAAGAAAGAGATCCATTTTCCATGTCTACTATTCAATTTCTTTTGGGTGTTAATATACTTTAATGCAATTTGATCGGTAAATAACACAAACTCTTTCGGAATTAAATAATGCCTCCAATGTTGCAATGCTTGCACAATTGCATAAAATTCTACATCAGATGTGGAGTAGTTATTTCTTACCGAATTCAACTTTTCACTAGAAAATGAAATTGGTCTACCTACTTGGCTAAGTACAACTCCAATGCCTACATGTGAGGCATCAAAGTCTACCTCAAACACTTTATCAAAATCTGGTAAGGCTATTAGGGGTGCCTTAGTTACCTTCTTCTTTAGAAACTTGAAACTTTCCCCAACTTCATTGGTCCACTTGAATGTTGTGTCTTTGGTGCAACCTGTTATGGGTTCTACAATGCTGCTAAAATTTTGAATAAACTTTTGGAAAAAGGTGGCCAGCCCATGAAAACTTATTACCTCTGTTATGCTCCTAGGACTAGGCCACTCCAAAATTTCTCTGACCTTCTCTGAATCTATCTTGACTCCTTCTGTTGAGATGAAAAAACCCAAAAATACCAAACTTTCTTGTAGGAACCTACATTTCTTCAGGTTTGCATAAAGATGATGTTTTCTCAACACATCCAATATAATTTTTAAATGCTGCAACTTATCTTTGTTTTTACTGAAAACTAGAATGCCTTCAAAATAAACGACAATAAACTTACTAATATAACGTTGAAGCACATTATTCATCAACTGCATGAAGGTACTAGGTGCATTGGATTGTTGGAATCTATTTAATACTGAGAGAGGGGGTGAATTTGTATTAGCACAGTTATGAGTAGTTTTGACTTCTTTAACATATTACTTTGAACTTAATCTTTATCTTCAATTATGCATCCAATATAAATAAAAAAATCATCCACATATGCACCAGAACACAGAACCCAGAACACACATAATTTTTACGTGGAAACCCAAAAGGGATAAAACCACAAAATTCTCTTTTATAGTGGAAGTATTACATTCAAGGAAGCACCGACTTCCTATGTTTACCCACCAATTGGAAGGAGGAACCAAAACCTTGGTTTTACAGGAACCAACCTGAAGGAATCTATAACTCCCTGAGTTCTCTAGCACCAACTGGAAGGAGGCTACGACCTCTTTCTCCTTGACTCATCTTGCCACCTAGGTATATAAGAATAAGGTATTGCCTTGTTGTAATTATGATTCACGCACACTTCAGATCTTTTGATGTTCGTTCTACTGTGCACAGATTTTGTATGCAGTAGTATTGTTGTCACTTAGCTGCATACACCACTTCTCATTCCACTCAACACTTCACTTAAAATAATGTTGCACTTCATATACTGTGTGCTTTTTCAACTGCTGTAGTCTACGCCAATATTCAATAATATGTTCTCCAACTGTGCATTTGCAATCTCAACTGATACTGCATATCAAATGATAACTTGTTATTTTGATATTGTGCATCAGTATTAGATGGAACTGCACACCTTCTGATATGTGTCCATTCTATTTAGGTACCACAGTCTTTCAAAATATTTGCAACTAGATGTGCATTATATGATTCGTCCTTCTGGTTTAACACACTTATCTCAGATCATCCTCATCATGATGCACATCCTTGATTCTGCTGCAATTCTATCTTTTCACATCTGATGGACTTCCTTAATTCACACACATCAAATCAATCTTCGTGCATCTATTAAGCTTCTTCACTTCGTGCATCTTCGGATATACTTCAGATCTGTCTCTACGCTTCTGTCTTAATTCATCTATGACTATCTATGTGTTGTTTGCGATACTATCATTCATTCCTCGTGCACTTGTGCATCCTCTGCATTCTGCCTTTCTTTCTTTGCGCAATCATCACAGATTCACATCATCATTCTTTGCAATGTCAGCTATTTTATTCTTCTACTTGTGTGGTTCTTCGCTAGATCATCCTGTTCTGATTCAATGAGCCCTTGATGCCCCAAAAATGATTATAAATTTGTATTTTTCAGCTTTCCACTTACAAGATATTCATCCTTCAATCTTGCTTCAAAATTCCAACTTTCTTCTTATTTATACATGTCCTACATGGATTGTATGTCCACAAGTTGGTTGTGTCTTT
The DNA here is from genome assembly GCA_027924585.1 of Larix kaempferi. Taxonomy (NCBI): domain Eukaryota; kingdom Viridiplantae; phylum Streptophyta; class Pinopsida; order Pinales; family Pinaceae; genus Larix; species Larix kaempferi. Next base: position 4,701,224 of record BSBM01000131.1, read on the forward strand.
CCTTCTTCTTTGCTTCATAGTTTATGCTTCTGCCACTTGTCATCTTTTGCGTCACTGAGGTGTCATCTCTTGTAGGTCTTGTGCATATATGGTCCTTGACTCGGTGGGACTTTAACCCTTGAAGGTCTTTGAGTGATGGGCTTGTGACCTACTCATGTACTACATGTACTGGATGTATACCTTATGTACTTCTTCAAACTAGGCATGCATGATGTACCTCTAAACATACTTCTTCAAACTGGATGCACTTTTGGATATACTTCTTAATACTGGCATCCATATACTTCTCCATAGTAATTTTCATGTACTTTAAACTAACACAAAAAATATACTTCTTCAAAGTGGATTTCATATACTTCTTGAAGCTGTTATAGGAATATTGATTCCTCTTTGACATCAATTGACTTCCTTAATGACATTTAATTGAATCAGTTGACATCAATGACAACCAAAGTTCAACAATAGCCCGAATGGAATCACCATCCATTCATATAGTCCATCCCTGGTCTTGAAAGAAGTTTTCCATTCATTCCCTTCACGAATACGGATTTGGTGGTATCCACTACGCAAATCAATTTTACTAAAATACTTAGCTCTGGCTAGCACATCCATCATGTCGTCCAAGCGCAGTATAAGAAACCGATATTTGATGGTAATTTTATTGATTGCTCTGCTATCTGTGCACATCCTCCACGTATTATCGTTTTTTGGAGTCAACAATGATGGTACAACACAGTGACTCATGATTTCTATTACTAGATATTTGTTTATAAGCTACGTTACTTGTTGGTTGAGATTTGCATGTTGTGTAGGACTCATCCTATAGGATTCTTGATTAGGTAAAGATGATGTTGGGATAAAATCAATGTGATGTTGAATATCCCTCTTCGGTGGAAGACCAACAGGTAGTTCATCAGGGATAACATCAACATATTCTTTTAGTACCTTGGTGTTGATGCCTAGAAAATCCTAGCATCGACAGTATGGATTCTCCCCAATGAATAATCCCAACATTCATTGTTTGGAATGGGAATTCCATCTGGTTAACGGTACAACTACCATAGGTATGTTTGTTAAATATTTACTGGTTACAACCCGACCCACAGTTTATATTTTGTTTAATTATGCATAGTGCATATGCCCTAATCTAACTGATGCAAAACATATAATTGATAGATAGAATCCTCACAAGTGATGCATAGGTTCTTACCTCCCATCTGATCACTTCTACCCCATCAATCAACTAACACTATTCTAAATGAACTAATCTATCCTTGAAAGGAGCAAAATTTAATGAGAGTAATAACCTGAGAATTCTTATACACATCTAACAAATAGCTATTTAGATAAAGTATTCACATTCACAGTATGAACATACAAATATAGCTTTGATAACATTTAAATCCATTTATTACTCTGATAACACATAAACATTTTCAAAGACAAGTAAAATCATTAATTACCATCGAAATAATTCAATAAAGTTAGAAAGATCTCACAGCATAAGTATGAACATAGGAAGAAATAATTCCGATATATCATCCAACACATTCCATGCAAATATCCATGCAATCTTTTCCCAGCAAATAGGTCTTTCTCATTAGCAAAAAAATAGTTCTCTTACAAAATGTCTCCAACCTCTATTTCAATAGCAAAAGTCCTCTTCTCATCCCCACTCCATTCTATTTAAATTACAAGAGAATTTGTCTTCATATGACTAATCGTTTCACCTACTGTGACTCTTGGGATGCCCAAAATTTTGTCTCTTGTGTTTGCACAAACAAAACATATAATTATTTACAAATTATATTATTCTGCTGGTGGGGCCTCTAAACTAGAAATATAATTATTCCACACTTCAATTTCATGAAATATTATATCACCTTGTAAAGGTTCTAATAATTTTAAAGAAATTTCATGAATGGATAACTCTTTTCCCACACTTATTCTTCCTCTAGTAGTTGCTTTATAATTTTCTTCCAAAAAATAAGCATTCATAAATGCTTGTCCTATGTGCTGTTTGAGATCCTCTTCATTCAGCATGTCCAACTTCTTTATATATTCTAGGTCTTCCTTTAGGCTATCTTTCAATTCTGCTATGCCCTGGTCCTGGTTGGGAAACTCGTACATATTTTGGACAATTGATATATGGAATCTCTCATACACTTCAAAAATATCCTTGTAGATTCCTTAACACTTTGTGATATATTTTGACACTTCTGCTTGTATCTTTCTAGATGCTTTCTTGCAATTGTCCAAAAGAGCTATATCTAGCTTGAGCTCTGCCTCTGATTTGCTTGGCAAATGATCTAGAAAATCTAGATGTTCCCTTTTCCAAGTGATCAAATTTTTTATTTTGGGAAACGTATTGTTTAATTTCTGCCTTAGAGAAAAAGCACTTGCAACAATCTCCCTCATCATGTCTATCATCTTTCGCATTTTATAAATCTCTCCGGCGAACAATTGCTGTGAATGACAGATTTTTTTCTAAATCTTATAGGCATGCTCATAAAATGGGGTCATATATTGATTTTGATTTTGAGCGACCTGAACTTGCTCCATCAGAGATTCTTTTGCGCTTATCAATCCATCAATCTGAACTTGTAAAAATTCCTTTTCAATTATCATTTGATTTACATGTTCTTGTAATGACTCCTTTTCACTGATTACCAATTCCACCTGTTGGTTTGACTTCGTTTCGTTTTCTTCCAACTCATTAATGTGAGATTAGAAGTCACTTCGCTTTCCTTCCATAATTACAAGTTTCACATTCAAAGAATCCTTTTCATTCTCCAAGTTCTGATAATCCAACAGTAATTTATTCTTTTCATATTCTACCGCATCCTGTTTCCTTTTCAACTCAATTCCTTCTCATCTTGATTTTACTAAGTTATCTTTCAACTTCAACATTTTTTCTTTGCTTCGTTCTAAGTCATTCATTAATTTATCAACATTATCAGTGTTTGCTTGAGTAGCTGCTATGTTTACTGACGCGGTGAATTTGGAATCCTTGTGAGTACCTTCCAATAAGGTACTTTCCTGAATGGTTACCACATCTGGTTGTGTTCTCATATTCAATCTTTTCTCTGTTCTTCTCACAATAGTATTCCGCTTGGGATCGAAAACTATAGTATCCATCTTTGCTACTGGATGCTTCTTTGAAGGAGTAAAGGGTGTGATCCTGAGCTCAACAAATGGAAGATGGCCTCCCATAAGCAAACTTCCAGAGGTTGGGTATATCTATGTCCATGTATTGAATACTATGATCTTCTTCATGGACACTTCTTTCTTCCACAACTTTCTTGAATTTGGATTACTCCTCCTTTTGTCTCTCTAACTATGCTGCTTTCTCTACCGCTTCTTGCCTTTCCTTTATTAGCATCTCCTATTCTGCTTCTTCCTCTTTCTTCTTTTGTTCTTCCTCCCACCTTCGCCTTGCTTATTCTGCAGCTATGGCTTCTTCTTCTTTTTGTATCGCTTCCTCCTCTTGTTTTAGATTTGCTTCTTCTATAGTTATGGCTTCTTCTCGAGCCTTCTGTTGCTCTGCTTCTTTAGTTGTGTCTTTGGTTTGGATAACACTTGCTCCATCTCTACGGCCAAATATTTTATTCAAATCAGTCATATTATTTTCTCTTGGGTACACCTCTTCATCTTTTTAAAAGTGATATGTATACTCGAAATGGATCTTACATGATGCACAGTGTTGGGCGGAATTTTGTAGTTTGTCATTTCTAGTAAAAATATTCTCTCCAAAATGGAAATATTCCAAGTCTTTTCTGAAATATTCTGCTCCTTTCACCTTATGGAACTTATATGCTCCAATGAAAAATGTAAGTGGTGGATAGGAACCCTTCTTGTGCTCGTTTAGGAAATGCCCCACCCCATTGACAAAAACTTGTATTACGGCCTCTTTGTGCACTACATAGTATGTGGCATATCTTGGCAGTAGAGATGGTGGTTTTGTCCCTCCATACATCCAGATATAGGTGCCTTTAGGAGTAAATTAATAATCGCCGTATTCATTTATCACTGCCATTGTGTTGTCCAACAAGAAATTGGGCCCTTCATTAAAAATTAACCAGTATAGGGGAATTATAAACTCCTCACATATAAGCTTGTATAGGCTCGCATATTTATGAGCCCACATTATTGGTATGAGACATAAAGAGGGGTCTCGACTGGGACCCAATACCATCCCAACTTGTGAAAAGGGTTCCTTATTAGGATACAATCAATCAAATAGGAGGACATAAAGAATTCTTCTTTTTTCTGGGTCATTCCTCCTTGGGCTGCTGCTATAGCTGACGCCTTACGTTTTGAGATGATATCCTCCCAATTGAATATGGTGCCATGTGAGGACACATGATACATGAGAGGGACCCAGCTAAGCTTGTAGATATTCGTGTTTTCTCTTCCGAATATCTACTTAGCATTAATGCTATAATTTTGAATGGTGTTTTCAGTTTTTGCGTGTCTCCCCGGTTACCCTTTGCCTCATCTTCTTTCTAGGAATCAACATTTTCTTAGCATACTCAAAGGAATCAACATTTTCTTAGCTTATATGCTGTGCTGATATGTGCTAGTTGAAACGACATTAATCCTTCTCCATTTGCACTAGCTATAATCCTTGAGCCTACATCCACGTGGGGTAAAATCCACCCAATTACTTCTTCTGGGCAGGTGACAACCTTATGAAGGCCTAACTTTCTGATATTCTAATACACCATCATTTCTTCAATAGATGCATCTAGTGCGTTTAGGTCTCAGATGAGGTGGTATACTTCACCCCATTTATACTCAAGAACGATCCCCGTTACTGCTCTGGTATCCTTATATAGGGTTTCCATTGTGGTCCGTGGGACAACATCAATATCAGCATCGGATTCTGCTACCTTGGTCTTACGCATAAAACTTCTTCTTTGCATTTTTTATTCTTGAGGTGAAAATAAGGTTAATGTATATAAATCAAATGTAAATGCAATAATCTCAAGAAAAATATGGTAATGAGCATAATATTCTGAAAATGAATTGCAGATGTATGATTTGTCAGTATTATTTACAAAAGAACTAGAACAAGAGATTCATACTTCCATAATGTTAAGCGTGTTTGTTTTTGAATGTCTGTCTTGATGATTCCCTAATGCACTATTACATGAGCTTCTTCATTATGTTATTAGCAAGTCTATTTAACCGCATTCTGAGTCAAAAACTTAAAATTTTATCTCACTTAGTGACATAGGTGTGGATTATTGGGACTAGAATGCAACTACTATATTATTCTTGGCATCACATTGTCCAAACAATTCTTCTTATCTCCCAAACCGTTCTTGTGCCACACTAACTATCAATTTAAGCACTCATGTCCACTATTTAAGCAAACTATTTGATCTACCAAAACCACAAACATCCGTTCCTTAGGGATTATATATATATTTTCTTATGAAGTTATTTTAGGCAGAGCATCAGAGCATCATTGCTGACCAAAGCGGTGTGACGTATTGATCTGCATTATCATGTTCATCATTGTAAGCATCCTTTTCCTATTAAATATTTGAGGCAATCAAGTAGGAAATCACCATGTTGGAAGACTAAACAGAATTAACCAATGTATATAGGTTTTGGAACAAGTCACATGATTATCAGAAGATTTGTCACGTGTCATGCACAGATAATAAATGGAAAACTATACCCTTAAAAAATGATCACTTAGACAACCTTCTAGAGAGTGTCTTTCATTACAATACAACCATAAGCATGCCCAAAAACTCTAGGGACAATAAAGGATACAATAATACAACCCGTGCATAAAAAAAATACAAGAGCAAAACCCTAGTCAATGTAAGAGCTCCAGGCTTCTAAGATAGCGAGCCTCCAAGTACGAAGATTGGTGCTGGCTCATTTAGGGAAAATACCATTAATTGGTACTATTAATGCAAATAGCCAAACACCCAAGGTGACAAAATGGAATTTAATCCAGGTCCCATGGCACCATTTACAACTTATCCAACATAGCATTTTAATTCCAATAAAGTATTCTGCTAAAATGCCCGCTCTCCTAAGTTATGGTGTTGGTTCCTAGGTAAGGCCTCTCGTTACAGGTGCATGTAGGGTTGGTTCCTCACTAGCATAATCTGATAAAGAAACAGAGAAACACTATTTATCACTAATTGATAGGCAACGATCAATTGGAACTAGTTGAAGGGAGCGGAGGAAGCACAAGAACGAATCGAACCGAATCACCCAACGTTATACCAGTAGCATAGCGTAACTGAGAGCAATGATAATGACCAAGGGATGGACCTGAAATGGCATTATGATGAGTAGGATTGCTAGGATATGGTAATGAGAGTATAAGGTTATTCTAATGAAGAAAAAACCCTAGGTTGGCGGCATATTCAATACCCACACTGTATAAGCAACTTACAAGCACCATGGAAGGTTTGTCCCTATACACTATTGAATTGAAATGCAAATGAGGAGGTAATATGTTTTGCAAAACCTAATAAACAATGGCGAAATATCGTTTATGAATAAAAGGCATATGGACAGAAAACGACCTACCTGGAAATACGCAAGTGGTCCAAAAGTCTCTCCAATGGAGTTAAGCGTGTTTGTCTGTCGTCCGGTGAGTGCTCCAACGCCGTTACAAACAATGTTTGTGAAAAGAAATTGAAGATCTTATATACATAAACATAAACCTACAATTACATGTGTCTTGAAACACGCGAGAATGGGGTCCACTTACTCATTTCAAGCATGTTTTCTCATTCCACGCCGAAGCTATTTAGATTAATATTTCAGAGCACTTTACCATTCGACAGCGAAATGTTTCGGCGCAATTTCATATTTTTCGCTGATTTAGTTTCGAATCAATTTTAGTTTGGAGCCGATTTCATTTCAGCGTGACTTCAATTCTATGTCGAACTACTTCAGGGAAGAAATATATTTGACACTGATCCACTTCATCTCTTTGATTGGCACAACTTCCCATTCTATGCCAGATGCGTCGGCGTGCATTGTAGCTTTGTCTCGAACGTGTAAAAGCAAAAATAGGATTTTGCTCTAATACAAAGAACTTCTCAAACAATAATGGAACGGGTGAATTCTCATGGTTTCATCATCTTACAATCTAACTTATTCCAATCGTTTCAGGAATCACTTCCATTTGACCGTGTCGGTGCAAAACAGGCTTCTACTCCGACCGTTTTGGTGCTAAAAAATAAGTTCACCGATCATTTCAGCGTGAAATTGAAATGTCCTCCAATAAGTCCCATTTCCTTTGTTCTCCGACCGTTTCGGTGGAACATTCTATTTTGCTTCGAAACACAATTCTTCCCAAAAATCTGAGTGTTTCGGTGTTAAATTTAAACCCTCTCCAACCGTTTCGGTGCAACTTCGGATTGTGCTCCGAAGGTTTCGGCGAAAAATTGAAAACTCTCCTGATCCAAATTTTTTTTCTTCTTTTGATTTCAAAAAATTCTAAGTGTCAAACAAAAAGTAAGCAGATAAAATAAAACAACACTCTAATTAAATTCAAAAAGGAGGTGCCCTACAAATTTACAAAAAAATTGGGGATTAGGTTGCAGCTGCAACACTTGGCCACTTCAGTACGTATTGGTATGTCTTCCTTGGCTCCTTTTTTCACTATTAATGCATAGAAAAATCAAATTGCCTTAATTTCCTTAACACTTTCTCTTTCTGACAACATATTCTCAGCTTTCCCTTAATCATCCTTAAGGGGAAATAAGACAACTCTTGATCCATCCTTCCAAAAGGTGTAGGTATTGTGAAAATCCTCACAACAGATCTAAGAGATGATGTATACCTCACAAGAAAGTAATTGATTAAGCAAGAAAATAGAAGAAGAGTGATCAATGCAGTATAATGAGCAACAGAATAATAATACAGTAGAAATCGTATAGAAGCAAAAATACTTCACACACACTAATTAATTAATCACAATATGGACAAATAAATAGTACAATGCATGAGGATTCGAATGCCTAAGGTGGCAATTTGAATTAGCCTTCATGGAGTGATCAAAGGATCACTGGAGTGTCATCATAGCACAACTAGTGGTCTATCTCATCATCAGTGGAGTCATCAATGCTCAAGTAACTGTCAACCATTAGTCAAACTGAGTCTAACTGAGTGTGGTAGGTGTAACTGAGTGTAACTAGAACTAACTGAATGAAGGAGGATCAGTGGAGGGCACATGAGGAGCTAACTGGAGTCAGAACAGGTAGTCATGTCTCATTGGAGGTCAATCAGAGTGATAACAGTAGTGAGGAGTCAGTCTGGCCTCAAATCAAGGAAAGACTGTTGGCTAACTAAAGTAAATTGGACTGGTAGGTGAGAAAGGTGCCCTTCTCATGCAGTAGGTGAAAGGAGGGTGCATGATAGGCTAGGAGGGCTGAAAATGAGTGGAATGAAGCTCTAGGAGCTAGCTAACTGAGGGCTAGGTGCTGGGACTGATGACTGGAATGCATGCAAATGCATGAAAACCCTAAAAGTGCATGCATGACTGAAAATGTAAATGATCAAAATACTGGTGGGACTAGGATGGAGTATAGGAATATACTAACACCCGCCCTTAATCCATCCTGGGCCCTGGTAACTAAGACCAAAGGTCACCCAATACAATGAATAATAACAGTCAATAAACCAAGGAAGTGGGGAAAATTTCATTGGAAAAATACACCCCCCTCAAAACAGACTGTAAGGCACACACAAAAATAAATGCTCCAAACTCAAGCAGGTGTGATGCTTGGTCATATGTCTGGAGGTACCTTCTTCTTGGGAAGAAGTGGATCATGCTCAAAAAGCATGTGCTTGTACTTTCTCTTCAGATCGAATGTGATGAGAACAAATCCAAAAGTATGAGGATGATCCTTGAACCTGTGATTCGAATCAGTTGAGGTAGGATCAAAAACATGAATATGTAGATAGTCTTTTGTCTTCTCCTTAGAACCATCATGGGTGATATTATGCCAAAAGGAACCATCAAATAATAATGATTGCTTGAAATCCAAATCAGATTTAAGACTTGATGAATAGTTTCTTGAGATCTCCTTTGAACCAGCAGGGGTGAGATCAAAACTATCATATGCATGAGAAATTATCCCAAGTAGTAATTGCTTAGAATCCAAATTAGATCCAAGACTTGAATCATGGTTTCTTGAGATATCTTTTGAACCATGAGAGGTGAGATCAAAACCAGTAGATGCATGAGAAATTATCCCAAGCGGGTGGCAATGGCCATATTCTTCAATAACCTTCTGAAAGCATGGAATAATGATCATATAGTAGTAAATAAGAGGTGATTGCTTGAGGAGAGCGAATGCATTACCTCCAATAGCTGATTTTACCTTTGAAATAATCATGTGATCATGATGCAAACCAACAGACTCTGGTGCAAGAGAGGATTTAGGACCTTCTGCAATATCTAGAGTGTGAGCTGGCACAAAAAGAGAAGAAATTTGGAGCATGAGTGTAGAATTTGCAAGTTTTTCTTCTTTGTGGACAACTTCAATATGAGATGTGTTTGATACTAGTTCATGATCAATGAGATCATCAATTAGGGTGAATGCATCACTTTGCTTGCTCTTGAAGGGGTTTGGACCAATTCCTTTATTCTCTTTACCAAATATTACATCCAGTTGGGCCCATAGCTCTTTTGGAGTTTCAATATCAACGAATTGGTGTAACATGTATTCAGGCATAGCATACAACATGGCTACACAAGCTCTGTCACCTTCAATTAACCAGTCATACTCTTCTTCAAAGGATTCAAACTCTCTTTCAAAACAGTAATCAAAGAGACCATTTCTCTTCAAATGTGCTATCACATTCGGTTTCCATTCATCATAGTTGAATGGAGAAAGAAGATCATAGTTGAATGGAGAAAGAGGAGGGATTTCTTCTGAATACATGGAAGCTGTAGAAGACCTGTAAAAACAATAGAAAATTCTGCAACTGCTACTGCTGCAAAAGATGCAGAAACTGCTGCAACTGCTGCACTCAAAATCTTGGTAATAACCTGCAAAAAACTCTCAGGAATGGAGACAAACAATACTCTCAACATGCTCTGATACCATGTGAAAATCCTCATAGCAGATGTAAGATATGATGTATACCTCACAAGAAAGTAATTGATTAAGCAAGAAATTAGAAGAAGAGTGGTCAATGCAGTATAATGAGCAATAGAATAATAATACAGTAGAACTCGGATAGAAGCAAAAATACTTCACACACACTAATTAATTAATCACAATATGGACAAATAAATAGTACAATGCATGAGGATTCGAATGCCTAAGTTGTCAATTCGAATTATCCTTCATGGAGTGATCAAAGGATCACTGGAGTGTCATCGGAGCACAACTAGTGGTTTATCTCATCATTACTGGAGTCATCAATGCTCAAGTAACTGTCAACCATCAGTCAAACTGAGTCTAATTGAGTGTGGTAGGTGTACCTAAGTGTAACTAGAACTAACTGAATGAAGGAGGATCAGTGGAGGGTGCATGAGGAGCTAACTGGAGTCAGAACAGGTAGTCATGTCTCATTGGAGGTCAATCAGAGTGATAATAGTAGTGAGGAGTCAGTCTGGCCTCAAATCAAGGAAAGACTGGTGGCTAACTGAAGTAAACTAGACTGGTAGGTGAGAAAGGCGCCCTTCTCATGCAGTAGGTGAAAGGAGGGTGCAAGATAGGCTAGGAGGGATGAAAATGAGTGGAATGAAGCTCCGGGGGCTAGCTAACTGAGGGCTAGGTGCTGGGATTGATGACTGGAATGCATGCAAACCCTAAAAGTGCATGCATGACTGAAAATGTAAATGATCAAAATACTGGTGGGACTAGGATGGAGTATAGGAATATGCTAACAGGTATTCTTTTCTCCAGCATGCATGAATTTTCTGTCATATTTCCAAGGCCTCCCTAATAATATATGACATGCATCCATCGGAATTTCATCACACAATAATTCATCGTTATAATTCTTACCGATAGAAAACTTGACTAAACATATTTTATTAATGGTGAATTCATTCCCTTTTTTGAACCATTCAATTCGGTAAGGATGGGGATGTGTTTCACATCGTAATTCCAACTTATCTACCATCTCTTTGGAAACCATATTTTCACAACTGCCACTATCAACAATAACTTGACATACCTTTCCTTGGAATTTCAACTGGTTCGAAAAATATTTGTTTGTAGCCACGAATCTTCATTGTTGCTACAGTGTTTGTGCTCTTTTTCTAGAATCGTCATTGACCTTCGTATCATGATAATTTCCCCCACATTGGGTGGGAGTTCATATTCAATTCCTTCTTCTTCATTCGCATCTTGGACCAAGTTTAAACTAGGTCATTGTCCTTGCTTCATCTCTTGCATGTTATAGCTTGGGAAGTCAAATGCTCGATGATCCTCTACACCACACCTCAAACACATATAAGGTCTTCCTCTGCCACCACCGTAACCTCTACCCCTCTAAAATCCTCTTCCTCATGGTTGATTCAGGTTATCTTATCGAGCATATTTTTCTTTCTCAGCTCCTTGGGATGATTCACCTTTTCCATATTTAAAACCACCTTGTGAGGAAGATGATGTACCCCTCTATTCCTTTGAGCAAACTATCGGTTTTTCTTTTCCTCAATTTAAGGATAATTGGTATGCCTCTTCCACGCTGCGAACCCTATGCAAGCTCAAGTAATCTTGAATAGAAAATTTCAAGCAATTCACATACCTTGCAGCCATTTTTTCATCAGTTTCATGATGATCCACACGAATGGACAACTGATAAAATTCATGTGTGAGTTCCTCCATGGTGGATAGGTTTTGCTTCAAATTTTTAAATCTATGAAAAAGGGTATGTGCATAGTCTAAAGGAAAAAAAATTGTCACATTTTTTTCTCCATCTTTTTCCAGGTCTTGATTTTGTCTTTTCCCTTTTTTGTTCTTTCCTTTTACACGTGATCCCACCAGATCATGGTGCGGCCCTTCAATTTGGTGCATGGAAATTTCACCTTCTTTTCTTCTATAATAAGCTTCCATTCATTTTTTTTCCATGGTGTTCAACCAATCTATATTTACTCTGCTTAGGAATCCCTGCATATTCTGAAACTTTTATGTTGATCCCATCATTCATCCCTCATATATCCCCGAGCATCCTTTATTTAAAAGGAAAGAATTCTAATTGTTCTTCTTCATGTTCTATATGTTGATTCTCATCTCCTTGGCATGTCTCCTCGTTAGAAATTTCTCTTCAATTATTATTTGATTAGCCAACATGTTTGTAAGATCCGCTACTTGCCTTTGGAGGTTTTGCATATCTCTATGCATTTGAGAAAAACCTGCTCTTCCCCTTATCCTCCCAACCGTGTTCCTGCTCTGATACCAGATGATGTAGAAAATAAACTTTAATTCATTCACGAGAGCTAAAAACCATGCAAGCACATGAGAGTGGAAAAATAATAATATTGTATTCCTCCTCCCTCCTAACTATTACAATGGAGGTTCAACCTCTTATAACTGATATTTGAGATTTTAAAAATTGCTAATTTTAGAAAATTCTCGCATGACTCTAAAATTGACCACTAACTTAAAGCTAGCTAGAGAGACACTAGTTGTCAACACTCTTTTTTATTAGGTGTATAAACTAACAGATAACTGATATATGAGATTTTCAAAAATTGCTAATTTTAGAAAATTCTCGTATGAATCTAAAATTGACCACTAACTTAAAGCTAACTCACTTTTCTAATTAGGTGCATAAACTAATAGATAACTGATAATTACAAATTTAAAAAATCCTACAAAAACACTAAAACCCCAATTTGAGGCACTATATGAAGGAATTAGGCTTCAAAAAAGTGTCAAAAGATCTCCAATCAGAAGGATCTTTTTGGTCACTATAGTGAACTCTTTGAAACACAACTTCCTATTAAATTTGAGCCCAAACGGATAAACGAGTCAAAATTTATGACTCTTACAAATCCCTGCATTTTTTTTTTGAAATTTCAGCCCACGGAAATCCCTACATCAAATAGGAAGTGTATCATTACAATATCTTTGGTCATCCTCGATCATTTAGTCTGGATTCTAGCCACTTCATCATTACATACATATTTACATTATTGGGTCAAAAATAGGGTGTTTCTAACGCCCCATATTTTGATTAGACAGTTAAACAACCTTAATACCTATCTTATATTTCTTTCCTTATTATCTATTGGACTCAACTCTATATGTGTGGACTTATGAACCTACCTATATGTGGAAATTATGTTTTGAATTATCATTTATCTTATTGATGATGAGAATCATGTGATTTACTTCTAGTATGAAAAAATAAATAGAATGATAGCGTATGCAGATACCAATTCATGCTACAATTGAATGAATGAATGGATTCCATGCACATGATAAATATATTAACTTTCCTATATTGACTAGTAGTGGATAAATTGGTAATTTACTTGGGAACAATGAAATAATATGTATGATTTTATGTTTTGGATGAAACTAACCCACAGGTTCGAGGGGCTAAGAAATATCCAGATACTTGTGATACTGCATTTACCTTGATGTCATGGATATCAAAATGGAAACAATAAGCTATGAGGCATTAATTCATGGATTAATTGTTGGTTCAATACTTGTTATGACATGTGGGATAGTGCAGGTTTATGCAAGAAACTAGGTTTCCAAAATTACTAGTCATTCAATGTCTCAACTCAAAGAACCACAAAGTAGCACAATGTGATTAATAATAGGGTGTTGACCCTAGTTACATTAGGAGGGGTGGAGGTATTTCTCACCTATTATCCTTTGAAACCTAGAGACTTTGTAGGGATGTATTAATCCATGCTCCCTAAGTTGTGTGATGATGACTACCAGTTTCCTGCTAGGGAAGTTAGGTCGATTTAGTCGATGGTTCCACTTATGTGTTATATCTGGGGTTAGGTTGATATAGTTGATGCTCCAAGATATTCTAGAAAAGGAAAATCTAGGAAGTGGAAGTTGGAAATAGGTTAGAAAGGAAGGATGATTAGATTAGTAATATTTTGGTTTGGGATTTGAGACACCACTTTAGTTGTACTTGGTTCCTTTAACTTGTGAATCTTTGTTTAATTCATTAAGGTAGATCTAAGTATAATGTTGATTAGTGTTGATGTATTGTGACATAGTTAATAAGAGGGCTTAATGTTGTAGGAATTGGAGAATTGTCTTACATGTGATTAAATTGTTTTCTTGTCATTCAGGAACTATGCATTAGAGGTGGTGATGGTTACCTATACACATACCTTGCACATGTAGACTAGTATTAGTTTATCATGAATAGTGGTTGATGGGTGTAATAAATATTAATCTATAGTCTTACTTTCCTATCATTTAAATTGCATTAAATTAGTTACATTTAATTGTAAAGGTCCATTTACATCTCATTATATTAATCACATTTAAATAATTAATATCCTTACATTTTGTTAATTCTCATTAGTATACATTAACTATTCATTGCATGTCATGTTATAGATGAACCATCTACCACTTACCAAAAAAATAATGATGTGAGTGATAGTGGTTTGTCCAATAATATTTGCAATAGGGGATATTTGGATCAATCAGAAATGGGTTGAGTATATATGAGAGACATGCCCTGTTAAGGGGGGTTATCATATCCTTAAATGAGTAGGGGACTTATTATTTTATTATAATTCGACCTTCCTAGTACCATTCTCGAGGAGGGAGGAAGCCAGTGGAAATGGTAGGTTAAAAGGGAGTTTGTAGGATGAGATAGGGGTGGATTATTTTGACATGCAAAATAGAAGAGTCGACGAGGAAAACACTTGGAGATAAAATTGAGATGGATACTTTACTAGGATACTTGACTTGGAAACAAGGGGATTTTGTTGTGGTTATTGGAGTTGCGGGAACAGAGGATTAGGAAACCTCATAGGTTTCCTAGAATGGTGTTATAGCTTGAAATGACACCTCTCCGTCCGTGACGACACTTGCTTCCCTTGGTCGCATGATGACACTTCTTGAGAACAAGTTCAGTCACACAACAGGACATTTGTGGATGGAGTCATTTGGGACATTAAAAATGGTTGAAATTACCTCATTCTTGACCCATTTGATGTATATGACCCTTAGGAACATTTTTCTAGACCAAACCATCTCCTGAAAATGAGCAGAAAAGCCTGTTTTTGGCCATTTTTCAATATGAGCGTGACTCCATTGTTGAAATAGTAGCGTGTGTACACGACTTTGTCTCATTTAAAGTAGCGCCCATTGCCATGTGTACGGGACTTTGTCTACTATAGAGTAGCGTACACCCCTGTTTTGGTCAAAATCTCGAAATTTGAGTAAGTTAAGTTGGTTGGGAAACCTCTTGAGTGGTTGTAACTTCTTTTCCTCTTCCTCATTGACTATATAAGAAGGGTAGAAGGGTCATGTGAAGGGACCAAGCCCAATTACAAAGTTATGCTGGAGGAATGGAGACCCTCATCCCCCTCTCTTGTGCTTTAGTTTTGGTAAACCCTAGTACAATTGCGTAGAGGCTGGGATCCTTGGAGAACGGAAGTAGGTGACCTTGAATCTAGGTTTCGTGAAGTGCCAAGCTTGAAGGAAGGTATAACTTTATGTACTTGCTTCCATTCATTAATAAAGATTAGACATTCTTCTCTTTCCAAATATGACCTATTAATGTGTCTTAGATTTGATTACTGTTTGATTATAGTTTGATGTCTCTTTATATTATGGATATCAGTATTATATATGTAGTCAAATGTATTTGAGAAAGGTATCAAGTTGTTTTGCAGGTCTGGGCATTGTGACATTGGATAAGCATTGAAGAGCGAGGGAGGCAAAGTTAGGATCAACATTCTGAATGAGGTGCTTACATCTCTAAACCCTAATCTCTTCATTTATTTGTTGTACTTGCAGAATGCTTGTAAGTCTATCTTTATCACCGTAAGTTGGTAGTTTCTCCCCTGAACTATAGGTGCATTTTCCCCACAACAGAATGACGACTCCGCTGGGGAAAGCCTAACTGCTTAGGGGTATCCAAGGTCATTTCTTCAGTCTTGTTTGATGGTATTTGTTCATTTTATTGATTAGGATCAGTTAGTAGGCTCTGTTTGACCCTCCTTGGCTCTTACAGACCCTTCCCAGCCCTTGCAAACCCTTGTGGACCCAGGTGTAGTGGTTTTAACCCCATTTTTCCAACTTTTTCCACTTGTACGCTACTGTTTGTACCACACAGTAGCGCCTATACGCTACTTTTCCTCTGCACAGTAGCGCCCATACTGCTATGAGCGCTAGCTTCCTTCATACACAGTAGCACTCAAAATCTGGGTTTGATTTTTTTTTAGTTTTTGGGTTGTGGACCCAAATCTGGGGGCTGTGGCTGCATTTTTTGGGGTCCCTGATGACCCTAGGTCTGATTTAAACCCCTGTAAGTGGTCTCCCATCCTTGTACTGATCCTAAATTCATGATTTGAACCTCTTTTGATCAATTTGGGCTTGTTTGGAAAGTTTTGGGGTTTGTTGACCCAAGTTGGGGGGTTGTGGACCTGTTTGGTGTTTTGTACCCTAATTTGAGTCTGACTGAACTTGCTTGCCCCATTTCCACTGGATTTGAAACCTCTTGAGTCTTCTTGACCCTGTTTGTATCTATTTGAGTGAAATTTCTCTTTTAGGTTGGTTTCTTATCCTCCCTTATGCTTTTAGTTTTTCTTTTGTAGTGAAAGCTCAAGTGTTTTGGCTGTTGTTCAAGACCTTGTTTGCATTGTTTATGTGCAGACCTAACTTTACCAAACCATACTTCTTCGTAGGTCATTTGCTTTGTTTGGGTCTAAAAGTAGTTTTTGTACTCTTTTCCCAATGGTTGGCATGCTTACATCAATAAGAATTTGCAAGTCATATTTGGTAGCTTTTATTGTTTCATAAAGAGAACTTGAAAGTTTCTTTGCTTTGCTTTGATAGTAGGTTAGTTTCAGTTTTGTTTCTTACCTTTGAAAAGCATAAAGAATTTTTATTTATCTTCTGAATAGAGTACCTTGCAAGTGGCTTAAAAGATTTTAGAGTGCTTTGCATAAAAAAGAACAAGTTTTCTTTTGCATACCTAGTTGCTTGAGTAGCTGCATTCTTAGGTTTTGAGTTTAATTTTTTACATTTAGACTTTTTTTACCTTTTTTGCATCCGAAATATTAAAAATTGCATTTGCACATGCATTCTAGATCAGAATTTTAAGACTTGCATTGAAAAGAAAAAGATTTGTTTGGTGGTAAATATTCCATTTTCAGTACTCTATCTCTAATATAATCACTCTCACACATCCACTACCTTTTTGAGTAATCAAGTAACCTTTAAAATGAACCCTAATAAAATGTACTAGTAACATTTTTTTTCTAGGTTACACTACACCAACTAGTTTTGGTTAGGATCTTGGGTTTAAAACACCTTAAACCACCCAAGATCACACATTGCGCAAAAATCGTAGTGAGACTATCATAGGTAAACCCACCTCACTCAAAATTTGCCTCGGATCTATGCAGTAGGTCATTGCGAGATCAGTTTGTGGGAATACTCCTCCTACTTTCTGTTCGAGCATATGCCAGGATCGGATTGCGTATTGGGGACTCTTTCGAGTTTCGGGCTTGGCTACCCTGCCCACGCTTTCTGATTCGACTGGTGACTGCTCCCCCAGGAATTTTTGGTGTTGTGGTATCCTTAGTATCTGACTCTAGGTTCATACACAGGTGACAGCGGAGGGTATATCTGCTGTACCTTAGACAGACGTGGGAGGAAATCCCTTGCAGGTCTTTGGGAGGGCAATTGGGTGATTCCAGCGCTTGCACCCTTAGTCATTGTATTGTGGACCCTGGGTAACTGTTCTTCATCCTTCGTTGATCTGTTCTGGGCCCTCATCATCCCAGACTCTTCTCCGGAAGGCATCTGTTTGCCTGGTTTGATTTACTTAGGACCTTTTTTAGTGGTGTGTTCTTTGTGCTACTTGTTTTAGTTTGCCTTAGAGAACTTCTTGTTCATTTGAGTAGGAAACTATGTCTAGCATTCTGGCGAGTGCCAATCAAGGTACCCCTGTTCCGGGGGATCCTTGTGCTGTTCCATTCATTGGAAACATTGGTGCTCCCTTAGTGGCTACTCTGAATCTTCCTGGATTCACTATTGGGCTGCCAGTTTGGTTGTTTTCCACTCCGAATGCCTTGCATGCTCCTGACGCTTCTTTTGTGAGAACCTCAAATCAAGAGCATCAAAACCCCGTGCCTCCCTTTCCAGTAACATCTTCTCCTCCTCCTTCTACCTCATGTGGCGAAAGTAGCAATACTAGTAACCAACAGTCTAAAAGGAATAGACGGAGGAAGAATGGGAAGAAGATGCCAAAAAAAGGGGGCAGCAACCTAGCCTCTGTGAGTCATGCTGGGGGCAAGCACTCTGCCTCTGCAAGCCATGCAGGGGGCACCAACTCAGCCTCTGGAGGTCATGCTGGGAGAAAAATTTTATTCACTGAAAATCATACTGAAAGTTTGTCTTCAACCATTGTTAGTCATGTTGAGGACACGTCATTGATCACTGCTAGTCATATTAATGACAAGTCACCAGTTCCTGTGAGTCATACTGGAGACACCAGATCAGCCACTACAAGTCATGCTGAGGGAGTTGACATTGTCGACAAACCAAACAAACAGAAGCTTAAGTTCCCTTGTAAGTTTTTTCAAGCGAGATCACCTTACTTACTTGTGCCCTGTACTTCCAGAAGTGCAAAAAGTGTGGTCCTTAGTTCAAAAGTCTTCTGCTTCTGAGCAACCAGCCTCTGTGAATCATGCTGGGGGAAAGCTGTCAGCAAATGCTAGTCATGTTGAGAGTACTGACGTTGTAAAGGAGTCCAAACCTATAGGACGGAAACCAAAGTTCCCTTGTAAACTTTGTAAGGGAGATCACCTTACTCACCGATGCCCTGCCATTCCAGAGGCACGAAGAGTGTGGTCCATGTCTGAAGGAACCTCTTTTCCTGAGTTGTCTATAGATTCCCTACAGTTAGATCAACCTTTGGTTGATAAAGTGGTTGAACCAATGCAATCTTTGGTCTACCCCACTCTTCCTTCGGAGAGTGAAGTGATCGAATCGATGCAATCTTCGATCGATCCCATCAGTCCTTTGGATATTGATGCACCTACTATTGAAGTCTTCTGCATTACCAGTTTGGATATTCCTGAAAACAGGGGCACTTCATCTGTGCCATGTGAACACCTACCAAGCCCTAGGATTGTTTCCTTTGATTGGAATAGTCTAGTTGAGCCTCGTCTTCCTTCTTCGACACCTTTCCAGATAAAGGTTGATATCGAGAACCATACGGTTGATCGATGCATTGTTGATGAAGGTGCTTCTATTAGTATCTTGTCCACTTATGCTTGGAGAGATTTGGGTTTCCCTAATGTTATTCCAGCTGTTAATTGGCCGTTGACCTTTGATAAAATACCTAGTGAACCATTTGGATTCCTCCGTCAGGCACCTATTACTTTGGGTGGAAAAACAGTCTTGGTTGATTTTATGGTTTTAAAGGACCCTGTGCACTTTGATATGATCCTCAGGCGTGATTACGTTTATGCTATGCATGTTGTGGTGTCTACACTTTTTCGTGTGATGCATTTCCCTCTTAACGAAAACATTGTCACCATCGACCAGCTTGCATTTGTTGATCCTCCTTATTACCCAACTGTAGACCAGTCAGGTCCCTCGTCATTAGGCACTACTATGTCACATGGGAATTTTGTGGCATATTGTTCTTTGAGTTCAACTGCTATTGAGAAGGAGTCTCTGAGTTCATGCTTACCTTCTCGGGACTTAGTCCCAGCTTTTGACCAAGTGACACCTCCATCTGAATGTTTAGATATGTATTCTATCTGGGATGATATGATTCCTTCCGATGAAGTTTCCCTAGAGTCTATAGTACAGTCTGCCATTCATTTGGATGTTGTTCCAGTCGCAATTATGTCCAACCCCGGTTTGACCTTAAATTCGGATCTTCCTACTGTTGAGTCTTTGGACTCTCCTATAGATCCGCAAATCGGTGTTCCTGCTGAGTTTGATTCTGCTTCTAGAATTTTCGACTTCCGTGATGATGAATTTGTTTCTACAGATTCCATCATGTCTTTCAACTTTGATCTTCATCCTGAAGTTGATCTTGTTGATTGTAAGTCCTCGGGCTTGGGTACCATAGAGTCTTCATTCGAAAACTCTGCCTTGTTTATGCCTGCTGTTGATGATAGTGAAATTGAAAGTATTTCTACCACAGTGACTTGTATCAGGTCTTTCCTTGCATATGTTTTAGATATGATCCTGGTACTAATGTTTCTTGGAGATAGGATTCTTAGCTGGATGTATACTTGCTTACTGGTCATTTTTGACACCGTGTGCGACCATGTCAGGTATATTCGGAACCTTGCATATAGGTTTAGGCTTCCCCGCTATTATGTTGCATTTGAACCTTTTGCCATCCGAATTCGCCATAGGGTCGAACCTGTTGGATATTGGTGTGTTAACCATCTCTTTATGCATTGTGCACCAGTCCGACAGTAGAGCCTACCTAACATGGGTCACCCTACTTAGCACCCCTATGCCATTCTGGTACCCATGCTGAGTTTTTCTCATAAGCTTGGGAGCCTTTTTAGATTTACCATGACTTTGAGAAGAAGCTTCATATCTTTCTTCCTCATCTATTTCTGGCCATCCCTGATAAGGCTCCCATATTTGTGTTCAAATTGCATATGCATCTGTTATGATCCCGCTTGCGCTAATGAGCCTGAAGCCGGCTTCCATGCTTTTAGCTCGTTATATAAGCCTCCATCTCTGATCTCATTTCCGCTAAGCCCTGTATCATTTTTCCTTCGCAGTTTGACACCTTTTACCTGGAGGAGACACACCCTGAGTGTCCTTATCTTGCTCATGTTCCTTGCATTAGGCATAGCTTTGTTCCATGCGCTTGGAGATAGTTTTGCATGTCCCTGACACTCGTCTCCTCCCATTTCGAGCATTCTTCTTTTACTTCGAGCTCGTTAAAAACAGTAAGTCGGTTTCGAGCATTCTTCTGCCTTCACTTCAAGCTCGTTAAAAGCAGTAAGTAGGTTACGAGCATTTCTTCCACCTTTCCTTCGAGCTCGTTAAAAACAGTAAGGAGGCTATGAGCATTTCTTTCATCTTCACTTCGAGCTCATTAAAAACAGTAAGGAAGTTGTGAGCATTTTCTGTATCTCCTTTGAGCTCGTTAAAAACAGTAAGGAGGTCATGAGTTTACTTTTTCAGACTCGTTAAACCTTTACGGAAAAGATCCCTATGGAGTTCTTTTAAGCCCTTTTCAGACTCCTTAAATAGGAAAAGTTTTCCGAGCATAGTTGTCTTTTCGGGCTCGTTAAAATAACTGAACCGACATCCACTTAGGTATGGAATTACCCCTTTTCCGGGCCTTAGTGGATAATTTACGGAAAAGGTATACTCTAGGTATACTCTTGTATGCACTAGAAGAGTTCTTCTTCCATCATTTTACACTTTTTCGGGGAAGGAGACTAACTTTATGAAAAAGGACCTTTGGAGTCGTCTTTAGGGTTTTCAGACTCTCGAAATGTGAAAACACCAAGCGAGCACATACCAGTCCGGGCTCGATATAAAATCCACGGATAGGTGTATAGAGGACTGTTTAAGTTTTTCAACTCTATAAGCAAGAAAACACCGCCGAGCACAGACCAATCCGGGCTCGATATAAAATCCATGGATACGTGTATGGAGTTTTCTTCTAGGTTTTTCAGACTCCTTAAATATGAAAATATTGTCGAGCATGATTTAGTTCTTTGTCAAGCTCGTTAAAAAATGAAAAAGGAAAGGGAAGGGAAGAATGTTAAAATATCTTTCAATATGATGGCAGCAAGTCAACTATCTCCTTGAACAAAGCACCTGTTTTGAGTCTATCAAACAAGTTGGGTTCTAGTGTTGGCCTTAGGATAAACCTGATCTCATAGTTCTTACTCCTTCGTTTGGTTAGTCTTACAATCATATGGATAATCTGTTAATGTCTCATACATTGCAGACTTGTGTCGTGGTCCCTTTGTGTTCAAAGTTGCCTAAGTCACTCTTGTGTCGTGCTCACTGTTCAAGGATATAACTTGTGTCGGCCATTCTATAGTTTCCTTGACCTCATGTGTCAGCCATTCCTTGGTGTCAGTATGTTTCATCATGTGTTTAGTCCTACTCCAAATTAGCTCATACCTGTTTGAATGTCCCTCGTGTTGGATTATGGAGGATGCATTAAGGCCTCCCTTCCAACGGACTTCTTCCCATCAACTTCAACTCATTGTACTCTGGGAATGAAGTTTAGAGTTTCGGTTAGTACCTTGGCGATTGCAGTCATTAGTGGCAGTTTCCCTCGCTATTGGATAGATGGGAATACATCAATGTCTCCTATCCGATGGATTCTTCAAGTTTTCGACGGAAAGACCACTTATTCGCACTTGTTTGAATGTACTAGGTACCTTGGGTTCCATTTTCATTATTGGTGGACACCCTCACGTTTGTTAACGGTATACATCAATGACCGATAATCAAACGATACCTCCCATGTTCGACATCAACTCATTTATTCGCATGGATAGGTTTGTACCTTGGGTTGTTTTTGGATGAATACCTTGGGATCTTTGATAGCATCACCTCATTTATGTTATCTCCCAAGTTGCGCAAGACTGAGCCACACTCTTTTTGGCTCTTGATGAGACATAGATCTAGCTTGTTCTCTATGGCTATGTTCTCCAGTTTTGACATAGATCCACCTTGTATTTATGTGGCTATGTTTATGTTCCTCATGGATCCACGCTTGTATTTTTAATGGCCATGATATATGCATCAGTATTATGGATCATTATTGTATCCTCTTGGAGGTCATGTTCCACCATTTGAACATGAACAGTTACCCCATGGATAAGTTTGTCTGACATTGCCTTTTGCTTTCAGGTACTTCATTTGAGCCTATGATTCTTGGTTTCTCCGTTCCTCCATGATTCAACTCTTTTTTATTTATAATGTATTTCGGCCATCGTTTCCCGCACTCCCTCTGACCTCATACATTAGGGGGCATCTGTTATAGCTTGAAATGACACCTCTCCGTCCGTGACGACACTTGCTTCCCTTGGTCGCATGATGACACTTCTTGAGAACAAGTTCAGTCACACAACAGGACATTTGTGGATGGAGGAGTCATTTGGGACATTAAAAATGGTTGAAATTACCTCATTATTGACCCATTTGATGTATATGACCCTTAGGAACATTTTTCCAGACCAAACCATCTCCTGAAAATGAGCAGAAAAGCCTGTTTTTGGCCATTTTTCAATATGAGCGCGACTCCACTGTTGAAATAGTAGCATGTGTACGCGACTTTGTCTCATTTAAAGTAGCGCCCATTGCCATGTGTACGCGACTTTGTCTACTATAGAGTAGCGTACACCCCTGTTTTGGTCAAAATCTCGAACTTCGAGTAAGTTAAGTTGGTTGGGAAACCTCTTGAGTGGTTGTAACTTCTTTTCCTCTTCCTCATTGACTATATAAGAAGGGTAGAAGGGTCATGTGAAGGGACCAAGCCCAATTACAAAGTTATGCTGGAGGAATGGAGACCCTCATCCCCCTCTCTTGTGCTTCAGTTTTGGTAAACCCTAGTACAATTGCGTAGAGGCTGGGATCCTTGGAGAACGGAAGCAGGAGACCTTGAATCTAGGTTTCGTGAAGTGCCAAGCTTGAAGGAAGGTATAACTTTATGTACTTGCTTTCATTCATTAATAAAGA
This sequence comes from Larix kaempferi, assembly GCA_027924585.1. Taxonomy (NCBI): domain Eukaryota; kingdom Viridiplantae; phylum Streptophyta; class Pinopsida; order Pinales; family Pinaceae; genus Larix; species Larix kaempferi. The sequence continues at coordinate 4,725,082 of BSBM01000131.1, forward strand.
TCAGACATTCTTCTCTTTCCAAATATGACCTATTAATGTGTCTTAGATTTGATTACTGTTTGATTATAGTTTGATGTCTCTTTATATTATGGATATCAGTGTTATATATGTAGTCAAATGTATTTGAGAAAGGTATCAAGTTGTTTTGCAGGTCTGGGCGTTGCGACACTGGATAAACATTGAAGAGCGAGGAAGGCAAAGTTAGGATCAACATTCTGAATGAGGTGCTTACATCTCTAAACCCTAATCTCTTCTTTTATTTGTTGTACTTGCAGAATGCTTGTAAATCTATCTTTATCACCGTAAGTTGGTAGTTTCTCCCCTGAACTATAGGTGCATTTTCCCCACAACAAATGGGTGGCTCAGTTGCTAGTTGGTTAGGAGGAATAATCTCATTTTGGGAAACATAATTTTCCTGGATTAAGGGATTTATTGTAGCTATGGGATTGTTAACTCAATTGGAAACTAAGGTATTCTACCAGTATTTCCTTAGTTATATTATTTCATTAATATTGCAATAAATTGCTATTGTTATACTATGAAATTTTGATTAAGGATAGAAATAAAATTGCAAACATTGTGCTCCTATGATGAACATGCACATAACTTTGAAATAAATAAATATTACAATTATTAATATTCTTATGCTGATGTTAGTTTTAATTCACTTTGTAGTTTTAAGTTACCTAACAACCATCACCATGATGTATAGTGTTACATATGAAAAAAATATTTATTTGATCCTTTTGCAGCCTGATACTCTACCGTGTCTCAGTCCAAGACATAATCATGAGGAACGACGCAAGCTTGGCAATATGAGAAGGTATTCAGCTAGTTTTGTTTGTGACTTTGAATGTTTCTACTATATTCAAGATTCTGCATGGTTTTGTTTTGTTCATGATTTTGAATGGTTATATACCATTCGAATATTTGTATGGTTTTGTTCTATTCATTGGGTGCTAGGAGTAAGTTGGTTTTGGATAGGATTTCGGTTGATACTATCTACATTTTGGATCATTGTGTATTTGAATTCCATGAATGACCATGAGCATAGAGGAGAGTGCACCTATTATGAGAAAAGGAAGATAGTAAGAGAATTGAGAAAACAACTAGATACTCTTCAAACCTCCATTGATATATAAATGAAAGAACCAGGCATTACACATAAGCATAGGTGGATAGGATTGACAATCTTGAGAGAGCAATAGAAGTTAACACTAGTATGTATTCCAATCTAAATAAATATGTTGACATTCATTACAACATCGTTTTAGGATTTACTCGCAGTTCATATTCCTTGGTTGAACGACTTTCAATTTTAGTAGGCTCGGTGTTAGATGTAGGCAAAGAGGAAGACATTTTCTAACAAGCCCTTCTAGTAGAGGAGGAAGCATAACTATATTTTAAAGGATTCACTCGATTAGAATGACAATGAAATGCAAGAAGCTTATAATGGGTATGGATATGTGTAGTTTAACCAAGTTTCATTTTACATGTTTTGCTTCGTATTATGGATAGGTGGGTAGTTTGTTAGAATTTATAGCTATAAAGAGCCTTAATTTTTGATAGATATAATGTAAAGAACTAGATATTAATTACTTAATAAAAAAAAAATGTAAAAAGGTTAGTGAAAATTAAAAATATAACCAAGATCATTAAAAAAATTAATAAAAAAATATTTATAATAAAAAATAAAAGAAATTAAATAATCATCATCATCATCATCATCATCAATTCTTAAGGTCGCAACTACGTTAGACACCAATTTGGTGTTTGAGACCTCTTGTTTGTGGGATAAGGGACCCCTCTGCATAATGATGTAACTGCTAAAGTCTATAAAGTACATATCCTACCCCCTCCATATTTAAACTTATGAACTCCTAGGAAGAAACACATGTTCTTTGTCATTAGGTCCACTCAAATTGTACCTTTAATACTGATTTACAATTTAGAATGAAAATTTAAAAATTAAACTATTATAATTTGAAATAAAAATTTAAAAATAATTTTTTATAATAAAAATAGAAAAAATGTTGGAAACATAATCCTTTGGGATTATGGTTCCAAGAGTAAATTGTAAATATTGTAACTATCCTTGAGAAGATGAAGATCCCATAGGAATCCAAAGAGTCGTGGAAGATGAAAACCAACAACCACATATGGATGTATAAATAAATGTCTTCTCATTCAATAAAATCATGAATTGTGAGGTTATTCCTCTTTGACAGTGATATCAGAGATTGATAGTTTTAAATCCATGACATTTTTAGGTGTGTTTTTCCTCAGTCTGGCCTTTGCGTTTCCTCATTTATGGCATATTCCTACTCCTCATACTTGTAAGCTTAGGAATGCATGATTCTTTTTTCCAGAACATAATTTTGTAGTGTCATTCCACTAAACATTTGGTTGCGTTGCTTTCCTACCCTCTAGAGAATTTCTCTCCACTATAAATCCCAATCCATTTGGATTCTTGCATTTGTTGGTGGAATGCTGAAATATTTATTGGTGAACCATTTATTGGTGAAGTAATAAAACCTAAATAGTTGTGAGTAGTGCAGGGAGACTATTGGCATTGAAGACTATGGGTGAATACTCCATGATTGGAGTGTACATCCTGGTTGAAGCTACATGAAAATTTTAAAAATTGTTGGTATAATTTGTTGTTGTGTCTCATTCTTTGGTGGCGCATAGACTATTGCTATGATTTGGATCTAGTGCTACATTTTATACTCTCTCCAGAGTGAACCCTATCATGTGGAGTGTGACCTATATCTATCATGGAGCTTGAACCCTAGCTCCTTCTCCTCATTGTTGTGAAGCTTGTGAATTTTCGGGAGTGTGGAGTTCCCTTTTTTTGGAGTGTGGAGTGTTCTCTAATCGTGAATTATTGAATGTTGCAACCCCTCTCCAAGACTTGAATGTTGCATGAGAAATGGTGGTCTACTGATATGATGACCTTTTTACAGGCCTACAATTCAACAATCCTACTTTAATTATTGACCAGGGATCATACAAACTTAAGAGGCACTACACACTATATGTTCAACTACTGAGAGAATATTATATAAATATTTAGTCTATGGGATTTGGAAATGACTTCTAAGTGATGTGAGTGATTCTATAAAAGCATATAAAATCTCTGATCTATGAAATCATGAAGATCTATTTAACAACAACATGTATTTGTTGAGGCCTTCGGATGTGTAGGGTATGCAAGGTGCTGGAATGGGTTCCTAAGCTATCAACAGAGGGGGAAAACCCATACTGAAAGGATTCAAAAGGCCCTATGCAAGGACAATTCTATCCCCATCCTGTTTGGTATAGTAATCTCCCACGGATATTCGCCTCTGCTGGCACTCTATGAATTGATAGGTTTTGATCCAAGGGATCAGTTTTCTAATGAGGAAAACAAAGTGTAAAAGCCTGTAAACACAAATCTACTTAAAAAGGAATCTAAGCTAAGTTAGATCTAATCTAAGAAGGTGTCTTAAGATAGAAGTAGGTTTGCTTGATATGAAAATAAATAAGTGTTGTTCATCAATTTAACATAAATGTTAAATTACTTATTTACTCAAATTACCATTAATCAATAAAAATTAATGAATAGCAAGTTGAGGGTTATAAACATTCAATATTAGACCTATAACTGATATGTTAATTGAAAAATTAACATCAATTATGATTTACTGAGTATAACCATTTGCAGAAATCGATAAAAGTTTTAATTGAATAAACTCCTTTAAAACCTTACACACATACAGATCATAAGCAATGATAAACCAGAACTGTCGATCACTGTGTTAAATAAGTTGCAAAAGATTAAAACAACATTAGATAAGAAATTTGGAGAAAAATCACATTCATCAAATAAACTTGATCAAATAGACAAAAGTAGATCTGAAAATAACTTTACTGTATTCAATGACAGTCTGTAAGAAATTACAAGCTTGTATCAAAACAGGGAATCTCCGGCCTTCTCCTGCAAATTTTTGTCTCCAAATTCCATCATCCCTCTTTACGAGAGATCATCTCTTTAATAAGAGTTACAAAATAATAATACAAAAGAGTAAATTCCCACAAACCGGGATTACAAAATAAAAAATAAACTAATGGCCTATAAAAACTTGCCATTTGTCCCAAATCTCTAACAACTCATCCACATTCGGATAGTTAGCTGAATGTAGCCCTAGCTGGGAATTACCTTCAAATGTTTCTATCTCATTCTTAGATAAATTATGCCAAATATGAATGTAAACATGGATTTTGCCTTCCATGCTGACCGGTTTCCTAATTAATTGTTCCACATCATCAATGTTGACCTCCTGAAGATGCTGAATTTTCTCCTTGGCCACTTCACACCTGTGTTCGACTTGCTCAACCATGAACTTAGGTGGGAAATAATCTTCAATGAGCTCCATAGAAGCAAACTGTATAATCTCCACGATGTTATCCGCTGCATACCATCGCCTGCTACATATGGCCTGTGCTTTCTTGCTAACGTCTTCAACCGATTCATTAAGATCAATCCAAGTGTTCAATGCAACTCTCACTTTCTTGAACTGGAAGCTGTTAAGAATGGGGATGTCTTATGTTATGTTCTTGATATACCTTTGCCACTCAATAATGTTTTGATTTTCCTGAGAGGCTTGAATCCTTTTGGCTTTCTTCCCTTCAAGGACACTAGACATCTTACCAAAAGTGATATAGGTTTCCCTAACCTCATCCAGGGTGTTAAATAGTTTCTCCAACAACTTATGATGCTCCTCATTGACTTGGAGGGACAAATCCTTAAATTCCTGAGATGGCAACTTAAAGAAAGTAGAAGAGGCTACACTTGGAGTTGCATCCTCACATTTCTTTTGCAGTAAGGCTATCTTTTGAGTATTAGCATAATTCTCACCTTGTACATCACGAAGTTCAGCCTGCAGAGAGGTATTGCTTAGCTCCAAATATTCTAATATGTCTTCCCATATTCTCCTAAGATCAACAACATAAATCTCATGTTCTTCTTTATCCTTTTCCAGCTCCTCTTCAATCCTTTTCAATTTCTCCTTCTTCTGATCAATCGCCTTATTTAGTATCTGGACTAAATCAAGGTTTGCACCAGCAAATGCCCCTAAGGTTGCAGCTATCTCAATTTCTCCCGTCTGGGGATCATTTGTTTGCTGAGCCCATATTATCTGATTAGGAACATATACTTCTAATCCACCTTGATCCCTGCTTCTCTTCTTACCTCTTTTGATCACTGCTTTATTTTCTTTGCTGTAGAAATAATGACCAAGGGGGGATACAACGTCATATTCATATTCAATTATTATTTCGGAAGTAATTGAAATAACATTCTCTGTTGAAATTAATGAAGGTGTTTGAGTGAGCATGGGACTAGGTATAGACATGGTAACTTGACGAATAGTCAGAGGGGTAGAGATAATCTAAGGAACTGATGGGACAATGATTGGAGAAGGGATTGAAATGAAGGCTTCAGAAAGTGGAACATGATCATCATTAGCAGGTGATGATGAGGAGGGAATTGAGGATTTCTCTTCCATATTGGATGCTAATAAAATCGATATGGGTAATTGTAGAGGGATAATGGAAGACTGGACTTCTGCAAAAATAGATGAGGGAATGGAAAAAGAAAATGAGTTGTCTAAAAATGGAGTGTCTCTGGAAGTCAAAGTATGAAAGAGTTGTGATATGCAGAATGGTGGGATAGCCCCTGGGGACAATGAAGAAAGATCCTGAATGGATGACAACAAAAGTTAAGAAGTAGTAATGCCAGGAGAAGTAGTAACCTCCAATACCTGTTGATTTGAAAAAGAGTGATCCATCTCAATAGTATCTAGCAAATCTGTAACTGCTTGTGAATATTCAGTCACCTGTTCAGTCACTTCTTGAGTCATTTCTTGAGTCACTTCTACAATCACAGATACTGGGTGATGTGTTTCATCATATGCATCACTATCAATGATATCAACAATGGGAACCTGTGATGGAGGGATCAGGATTTTCTGTCTCTTAGCTGGATTGGCCTCAGCTATTATCAAATCATCAACTACTTGTATAGCCACAACAGTCACTTGAATATACACAGTGAGCTTAGGAGGTTCAATCATTTGAGTATCAATTACTGAAGTGAGTTGTGCTAAATCCTGCTGGAAATGATGAGAGGTATGCAACAAGGCTTTGACTTGTTCATTTGTTTTCACCCGAGGAGGACTCTCAATGGGAGCTTTACCTTTATCTCCATATGGATAAGTAAGCATTAGAGGGGCATTATCCTACTGGATCTGCTTTTTTTCTGTATCTCTTCTCACTTTCTCAATCAGATTCATCTCCATTGTTCTTTGCGTGTAGACTTTAGTTTTAATTTCTTTCTGATATGCCATAATATGATGTTGTTCTTCTATGCTCTTGGCCCTAGACAGGACCTCAGAAAATGTGTTCACTCCTTGGTAAATGGAGTCATCTGGGAGTTCCTCATGGACATAGTCCATCTTCATATGATATTGCCTGAAATGTGCATCAAGGAACTTCTTAGGATCATGCTTCCTTTTGGGAGCAATACCCAACTTGAGAGGAGCCATCTGATCACCAAGTACTGCAGCCCAATTTGAGGTTGGGATGACTAATGGCCCAAGATTCAAAGAAAATTTAGTCCATTCTTTATTTTTGGGACCAGTTAGCTTTCTGTAAACACCATCAGTAACAGTATGATAGGAGAGTTCTTGAATGACCAACCTATCAGGCATTATTCTAGCCAAAAGATGAACAGTGTCACTTCCCTAGACTTTGATGTATGAAAATGACTCATAAACATACCAATCACCAATTATATTGATGAAGGTTCTAGCATAATATGAGAAGGAAGGTGCCTCTTGTTTGAATATCTTAAAGTAAATGGTACCCATGAAATGGTCATAGATGTCATAAAGTAAGGGCACAAAATTGCTCTTCCACAATGCTGAGTGATAGATGTGAACTGGTGGACCTGAGGGAGTCCAATTCCATCCCAAGTTAAAATATTGGAACTTAGAGAAAAATACATCAATGATGAAGGTTGACAAGAAGAAATGTGGATTTCTCAGGGCAGGTGCCTTTTGATAATCTTGGATGGCTGTCTTAAGTTCAGATGACAAGATGGATACCCAAGGGAAGGATTCACCGATTGTTAACACATGATGAGCTATTGGAGCCCATTCAACTTTAAAGACTGAATAGTTGGGAAGGCCAAATAGCCTACAAAGCATGGTTTCAAGTAAAGAGTAAGGCTCCTTAAACCAAGAAATCGGGTAAAGGTTATCAGCCTTCGGCACAAAACTGCTAGGTTTAACCATCCATGAATTCAACATTTCAACAAAATTATAACTAGTTTTAGAAGATTTTATGAATTCGGGACTAAGGGTTTGTGTAGCCGGCTTAAGAGAAAATGATCTGATGAAGACTTCAGGGCGGAAGATTGTCAATTGTGACCCCGTATTGCCATTAAATGATCGGTCCTTGGGGTTAGCATTTTCCACAATCCATTTAACTGGGTCTATGTAAGGTAGGACAACAAGCCGAGCAACAATGACATGGATTTGGGAAGCCCTAATTGTCTCATATGTAGGGCGGTCTTCCTTGATGTCGGAAAGGTCATCATTATAAAAAATCGAATAGATTTTGGACCCATCCATTTGGTAGGTTTCAATGACCCTCTCACTGGTGTCTGAGAAGATACCAAAATTTGGGTCTTTGGTCAGCAAATCCCTATGGATTGTCTTAGACTGAGATTTCCATGACATGTTGGAAAAGTCTGGAAATTCTGGTAAATAAAAAAACAAAATCAAAACAAAACCATAAACATGAAAACTGTGAATAGCAAATGAAAAAACGACAATAAACCAACTTGAAAATAACTCAAAATTCGTGAGAATGACCCTGGTAAGAAATTCAGAGTAAAATCCATGTAGCAGAGTAAATTCTGACAGTGAAAATGATAATGAAAAAATAGGAAAAATCGCATATTTATTGATTTTTTTGGTCGGATCAAGTCTGGACCATAGGATTAAAGGAAACAAATGGTTGAGATTACCCCCTGCAGGATGTAGGATCAGATCATGAGTTTTATTTTCAAATTTTATTCAAAATTCCCGCAATCTACAATCCAAAATTTGAGGGTTGCAGGTTTACAAATTGCAAAACAACGAACATACATGTTTCCGAAATCCGCAACTCGAAATTGTAGGTTTTGGGTTTCAGAAACGAGAACTACGTTTAAAATTAAAATAACGTTTCCCACATCCTGCAATCTGCAATTTGCAGGTTGTGGGTTTCGGGAATGCATAATGCAATTTATTAACATAGCGACTTCCCGCAATCCGAAATTTGGAATTTGCAGGTTTCGGGTTTCGGGTTGTGGAATTGATATCTCTCAACATATTAACACAGTTTTTATGCAACCCGCAATTTCGGGTTGCGGGTTTTGAGTTGAGGAAAATTCAAAAGAGAGAACAAACAATTCCCGCAATCCGCAATTGCGGGGTTTCGGGTTTCGAGATGTTGGGCTTCAAATTTGCGAGAAGGAAATGACACTTTAAAGAATCTAAGGCTTTCTGCAAATCAAGAAAACAACCAAAAACAACCATTTCCTTAGAAATTTGCAAAGGAAAAGATGATAATTACACAAATAAAAAACAAAGGGTATGAGACTATACAAACAAAGTTTAAAAACTAACCTAAATACCTTTGTATTTACAATAATGGGGCTCCCATGATCAAATGAAGCATGGGATCTGTTGTACCTACAACAGTACTTAATGAAGGAAATGGTATGATTTATAAAATTGAATTTAAACAAAAAAAAGGAAATGACTAATCTAATAAAGCATAAAAGTCTATTCTAAGAAATACTTTGAAAATTTAACTAAGGAAATGGAAATCACTTATATGAAAGTTGAAATGTTTTAATCTAAGAAATCACAAAAGGAACTAATATAAACCAAAGCTGGAATGCATGACAATACAAATTTGTCTAAACTGTTATTGTGGAATTAACCTATAGGACTACAAAAACCATATAATTGAACCACACACACCGTTATGCAAATCTTCAGATGAAAAAAAGAAATTTCCATAAATCTATTATAAGCAACAAATGATATTTAAATGAACTACAGACATCGTTATGCAAATCAATGGATGAAAACAAGAAATTTCCATAAATATATTCTAAGAAACAAATGATCTTTAAATATATTCTAAGAACACAAAACTCCTACTCAACATAATGAGGAGGCCCACCTCAAAGCGTGTTACAGGAGATAATCTAAACTACGAACTCACAAGTGATGTAAAATGAAGTTCTTCCATTAAGTTGTTTGAGAATTCAGATCAAAGTAGTACAAAACTTGAATTATGTGTAAGGGAAAATGTCTAACAAGAAATGATAAAATAGAGAGAGCTTCACGCTATGCCGGAGTCCCTGTTTATTACATAATTTCAAAAAGTATCTAAAATGTCTTCTTTGGAAACCATGACATAAATATCCTCTAGATTTTTCATCCCTGGAAATCAAGCCAGACTGGTAGAGTTGATCTCGAGTTCTCCTTCATTGCTCCATATGGTCAACTGGGTCTGACTGTGCCAAGCTTGCTTATGTATAGATGTGTAATCTTGGGAAGGCATGATTTTCTTTCTTCGTGGTTATTAAACTTGTGCTTATTTGCAAATAACACTTATCCACTAGTTAGCTCATTAAAAACATGCTAAGCAAAAGAAATATTACCACCTAACCATCATTACTTAAAAATTGACTACAATCATAACCTAGCCTACAGAAAAAGGGTTATCTTATGCTTAATTGCTGCTCCATAACAATAGAAATGGGATTTATGACTACAATTGATACCTACATCGTGGTCCTATCAATCAATCTCTGAAAATAATTGAAGACTACCTCTTTGTGTGGATGTATTGTGTGAAGTTGCGTTGAAGTGTGAAGAGCTTGTTGGTGAAAGCGTTGGTGAATATCCCTAATGTGACTTGCATTTCAATTGAAGGGCATTTCCACTGGTGAATAAAGAGTTACCTTTGTCCACTAGTGCGTGCATGGACTCTCTAAATATTATATTGGAGCTAAAGATTATGTGCATTAAAACTTTGTATGCTATGACCTCTCAACATAGCCGCAAAATCCAAATTTTGTCACTACAACTGTAAGTAGTGTTGATTTGGTTGACTTGGATTCTTTTTTTAATCACGTATATAGTGAGATTTGGAAGGATAGTGTGTGAGTTGAGTTATTTGAGTGATGGATGCACACTAAGATAGTCTACCATATGAAGTGTTGGGCACTCATTTTTATTTGTGAAGCAATAAATCTTTAAAGTATCAGGATTTATTATCTTGGAATAAGTGTTAGAAGGGTGCTCAATATTTCAAGCTCCAGGGTTTATGATTTATAATAAAGTGTTTGCAGAAGTAGTATAGAATAGAGTCTGCAGAAAGCTCATTTAGCTTGTAGAAATCTCATATAGTGTGCATAAACAATAAATATTTCTTTTGGAAATAAGGTGGTAGAGACTTAGACCTACACCTTTTCCTCTTCTTCCAAAAATATGTTTATTTGTAGGAAAAAGTTGCAGAAGATGCATTCACTGGCATCCATAGTTGGTACAATACTCAATGGAAAAGGCAATTATTCCGAGTATTTGAGGAATACAGAGACACATTTATCTACAATGATCTGTGGTGTGGCATATGTGAAGGCATCACCATTAAAACATAAGTGGGACTGACCTTAAATATGACCCAAAGCCATCAACATTAGAGAAAGAATGAGAAATATGGGAGACCAAAGACAAAAAGGAACTACGATGATCACTGCAACAATAAGTGAAGAGGCGAGTGAACACATACTTCCTGCAACATCATGTTTTGAATCCTTAAAAACATTGAAGGATTTAGATGACTCACATTCTGAAATGGAGGTGATTCGGCTGATATTGAAACTATTCAATTTAGAAATGAAGGATAATGATCCTATGATGGTTTCATCTAATATAAAAGCAATCATGCATAAGATTCAAGCCACATGCATGCAACCTGACATTCTACTTACTGACTTTTTCAAGTCCCTCTATCCTACACATTCACACTACCTTGAATAACTTCAAGCTAGTGACAAGTTCAAGGATCTCACCTTTGATAGGTCTTGGTGGAGAATATTGTAGACAAAGAGAAATCCTCTGGAAACAAGACTAGAGAGCCTACTCGAGAGACCCATTAAATATATAAGAAAGAAAAGAACCAGTCAATATACCCTTCCAAGGGAGAAATCAACAAAAGAGGAAGAGGAAGAAGAAACTTCAGAGGCAGGGGGCATAAACAACTCAAGTGAAAGATCAGATATAAAGTGTAAGAGCTGTGGGAAGAATGGACATGAAGAAAACCAATGTTGGGTCCCTTGGCACTCTATCAAAGAAAAGCATTTAACCAGAAAAAAGAAGACAAAATGACGATCAAAGAGGCTGGTAAAGATCTTGATTCCACTCATTGTATTGTTGCACATTGTAATCTTGGAATAAATGAAATCACATCTTTTTCATCTTATAAATATTGTTGGCTGCTTGATACTGGTGCAACATCCCACATGCCATTTAGAAAATATATTTTTGAAGAATTGAATGACATTGTAGCTGGCATTGTGTATTTTGTAGACAAATATAGCCTTAAACAAAAGGGAATTGGTTCCACCAGGCTCGAACTACCTGGATTCCCTGATTTTTTGCTGCGGAAGGTTCTCTATGTTCCATAATTGTAGATAAGCCTACCGTCCTTGGTACAGATCCGATAGTAAGGATATTTCATCCACATGTTTGATGGAATCATACAAATAATTAAGTCCTATGATAATCAAGTCATCATGAATGGATATGAAGATGGAAAGTTGTTGAAGCGGAAAGGCTCATCTGCAAGAGTTTAGAAATGTTCCTATCTCTCTTTGCATGGAGAAGGTAATTTGTCATCCATTTTTTTATGGCATGCTAGATATGATCATCTAAATTATAATAGTCTTCCTTTGTTGAGAAATAATGGTGTCTTTGGTTTTCCCACCATTCCTAAGAAGATGAACAAATGTGATGCATGCATACTAGGAAAACATAGTAAGCAACCATTTCAAGAGTCAAATTCAGAGCATGTAGAAAGTTAGAGTCGGTTAACTCTAACTTATGTGGCCCCATGCCTATTCCTTCCACCAAGGGTAATAAATATCTCATGACCTTTTTTAATGACTACAGAAGAATGTTTTGGGTATACTTGTTAAAGACAAAATCTGAAGCATTTCAAACATTCAAAATTTTCATTCATGGATAGAAAATAAATCACAATATCATATTGGCACACTTCATACTGATAATGGAAAATAATACACTTCTAATTCTTTTGAAGACTATCTTAGTCAACATGGGATTGCACATCAAACTTTAGTTCCTTACAACCCTCAACAAAACGGTGTGGCAAAAACAATGGATAGAGCCATAATGAATATGGTATGGTCAATGACGTTTTTCAATAATGTAAAATTTATATTTTGGGGTGATGCAGTGATATGTGCAGCCTATTTCATAAGCAAAAGTCCATTTTATAACCAAATTTGGCACTTCTCCATCCGTGACGACACTTACATCTTTTGGTCACATGACGGCATTCACATGTCGACACTTCATGAGATTATTGTGAGTCACAAAAAAGGACATTTGGGATGGAAGGGCCATATTTTTTACTTTAGAAGGATGGAATTACATAATTCATGGCCCTTTTGATAGGTAGGAACCTTAGGATCAATTTTGGAGACCAAAATTTCTCTTGAAAACCCCCAGAAAAGGCTGTTTTTGACCATTTTTCCACAAAAACGCAGGTTGCACATGGTAAAATCATGGGTCACCCACTTATTGTCCATTGTAAAGTCGCAAATACCTCATAAATACTAAAAAAATATATAAAATCTAAAAAAATGGGTGGTTTTGGGACCATCTCTTCGCTTGTAACTACTTCCTCCTTGAGCTTATCTTCTTCACTTGCTATATAAGAAAGGGAGAGGGGACCATGAAGGGGACTCAATACCATTATAATTTTATGCTGGAGGAATTGGGACTCACATCCCCCTCACATGTTCCCTAGTTTCCTATAAACCCTAGCACATCTGAAAGAGGATGGGATCCTTGAAGGAGAGGAGCAGGAGACCCTGAATCTTGGTTTCATGAAGTACCATGCTTGAAGGAAGGTATAATTATGTAATTTATTAAGTCATTAATAAATATTGGAAATACTTCCCTTTCCAAATAGATATGTTCATGTATGTTTTAGATTTGATTACAATTTGATGTCTTATGGTCTTTTAAATGTCAATATTTTATTTGTAGTCAAATTGGTTTGAGGTAGGTTCTTTGGATTGGTTTTGTAGGTTGTTGCATTGGAGAGCAAGAGGATAAGATTGGATCAACCTTTTGAATAAGGTACACATCCTCTTAAACCTTAATTTTTTTCTTAAATATTGTATTTGCAGAACTTTGTATGTCTATCTTTCACCCCATCACGTTGGTAGTCTCACCCCAACTATAGGATCACTTTCCCTAACAATAGTCCATTTCATGCTCTTTAAAACAAGAGTCCACATGAAATATTGTATGGCCACCTCCCTTCGGTGAGGCATCTTAGGGTCTTTGGTTCCACTTGTTATGCCTTGATACCAAAGGAGCAAAGAGATAAGCTTGGTGCTCGAAGTAGAAAATGCATTTTCTTGGGGTATTTAGACACCTCTAAGGGATATCGTCTTTATGATGAGATAAACAAGAAGTTTGTTGTTTCCAGAGATGTTGCTTTTCTTGAAACTAAAAAAAATGATGATTCTATTCATAGACAACCTGATTGGTTGGAGAAATTTTCCCATCTAAAGACATATTATGAAGTTGATAATTAAATTCCACATCTTGAAGGGGCGATCCCTTTCTTGGATCAATATTTGGAATTTCCTTTTGAAATACCAACACCCCCTCATGAAGAAACTTATGAAGAGGAAGTTCCAACCACTTCACTTGAACATGATACTCAACTAGATCATGTGATTGAGAGGATTGGAAGATTGAATCTTGAATAAAATGAAGCACCACCAGTTGATCAACCTGGGCCATCATGAAAAGTTATTGAATGGGACACTGTCCACCCAAATGAAGTTGGAAAGACGAGAACAAGGATTTCAACCAGATAAGAAGACAAAGGAGATGCATATAACTCAGGTGATGACATGGATGCCTCATTTGATTGTGAAATGAGTTTGTTTGCTAATTTTGAATCAAATTCCTTTGAATAGGCTGCTACTTGTGATGTGTGGAAAGAATCCATTCAGAATGAATATGATACACTCATAAATAATGGAACCTGGAAGTTGGTTGATCCTCTAGTTGGAACCAAACGAATTGGCTGCAAGTGGGTATACAAGAAAAAATACATATCAGATGGCTCACTTGAAAAGCAAAACGCGAGGCTTATGGAAAAAGAGTATGTACAGAAGGAAGGAATTGACGATGAAGAGACATTCACCCCACAACAAACATACACACCTTTTTGTATTTGGCTGCACAAAATGGGTGGAAAGTTCACCAGATGGATGTAAAAACAACTTTCTTGAATGGAGACTTCAAAGAGAATGTATTCATATCTCAGCTGGAAGGATTTGTTGTGAAAGGGAAAGAACACAAGGTATATAAGCTCATCAATTACTTGTATGGCTTGAAACAAGTACCTCGGGCATGGTATGAAAAGCTAAATGAGCATCTTCTGAAGCTAAATTTGAAACTTTATAATCTTAATGACGCAACATTGTTTGTGAAGAAAGTTGGCAGATTTGTTGTGTTTCTTGTGGTGTATGTAGATGACCTTTTGATGATAGGGACAATGAAATTTATATTGCATCCATAAAAACAAATTGAGGAAGGGATTTGACATGATAGATCTGGGACACCTTCACTAATACTTGGGAATCGAATTCACTCAACATCGTAAGTACATATTCAGATCTGAGAAGAAGTATGTTGGAGAATTGTTGAACAGATTTTGCATGGAAGAATATAACCCTCTCTCAAATCCAATGGAACAAAAGTGAAGCTCACATCGATTGAAGGAAAATAATTGGAGGATGAGACCAAGTACCGATAGCTTATAGGAAGCCTTATCTACCTTACCACCACCAGTCTAGATTTTTCATATGTTGTTGGCATCCTTTCAAGGTTCATGCAAAAACCTTGTGAAGGAGATTGGTTTGCTGCAAAAAGGGTTCTAAGATACTTGAAGAGGAATCAATACTTTGGACTCAAATACTTCAAGGTGGATGACTTCAAACTTATAGGGTACTCTAATTTAGACTTTGATGGTGACAAAGAGATGGGAATGCCTACTTCTGGATATACAATGAGTCTTGGATCAACAACTGTCTCCTTGAGACCATGCAAACAATTAGTTCCAGCAGATTCAACAATAGAGATGGAATATGTGGCTACTATTGAAGCAAGGGAAGAGATAGTGTGGCTTAGGAAGATACTTGAATATTTACAGGAGAAACAAGAGAACTACACTCATTTAATGATCGACAACACTTCTGCAATCAAGTTGGTCAAGAATCCCATATTCCAGGATCGAACCAAGCACATCAACATAAAATACCATTGGATTCGACATCATGTAGAGGCCAAAACAATTCATCTATGAAATTGTTCCATGAACTAGAAAATTGTAGACATTTTTAGGAAAGCGCTTGGAAGAGAAAATTTTGAAAATTTTAGAACCATGCTTGGACTTACAAACACCCTTTCAGATTAAGGGGGGAATGTTGGAAACACAATCCTTTGGGATATGGTTCCAAGAGTAAATTGTAAATATTGTAATTATCGTTGAGAAGATGAAGATCTTGTAGGAATGAAAAGAGCCTTTGGAAGATTAAACCAACATCCACATACGAATGTATAAATAAATTTCTTCTCATTCAATAAAATCGTGAATCGTGGATTTATTCCTCTCTGAAAACATAATGATCATATTGATTATACTGGAAAAAAGTTAAATGGTAAACAAAAAAATGAAATAAACAAATATGATGAGAGTAAACAACAATTTTTTAATATTTTAATAAACATAATAACAAGTTTTAACAATAGTACTTCAGACAAAGCACATGGTCAAAAGGGAGTGAGTGTTACATAATTGCACCTAAAACTAAGGTGAATTAAGCTTATGTCATATTATTGCAAGTAGATTCCATCCCATAAAACATAAATGTGACAATGTAATAAACAAAACAGAAAGAACGAACATAAAAGATACAATGGAAAATCACCTAATAGTTGATAGTAGTTAAGGAGGAAAACCACCTAATAGTTGAAGCAATGTCCTT
This sequence comes from Larix kaempferi, assembly GCA_027924585.1. Lineage (NCBI taxonomy): Eukaryota > Viridiplantae > Streptophyta > Pinopsida > Pinales > Pinaceae > Larix > Larix kaempferi. Next base: position 4,741,511 of record BSBM01000131.1, read on the forward strand.
TTGCATAAGGACAATGCACAAATAGCTGACTAACATTTTATCCATCTTTCTTAAATATAATACACAACTAATTTTTGCTAATTTTTTATCCCGATTATTTTACGCAAGTAGTTTTTGCTAATTTTATCGTCCCCATTATCTTAGGCAAGCATCTTATTTGATACTTTTAACAATAGGAATATCTTGGTTTTGAGAGAAATCACAATTTTTAAATTTTCCCACCAATATCTTCTCTCCTACTTATTCCTCTTCTAGTTGTGTTGCATACCTTAATTTAGTTATGAACACCCTTGAACTATTCTTTGACCACTTCAGTTTATCTCCAAACTCTTTGAGTTTTAGGGAATAATGTTTTAGACTTTAAATAGACTAATTGGATTCTTCAGTTTGCTCTTATTGCAAATTTAGCTAATTTGTTGTCTTATAGTTGTTTCTCCACAAATTATTTAGGTACGGGGAACTTACATCTTTTAGCTTGAAAATATTTTGATTATGAAGGGACACTAAAAAATGCTCAAAGAAATTGAAGTTTGTAGGACACCCCACCAATGTAATGCCTCTAAAGCAATTATGAATTTTTGAACAATTAACATCTATTTTCTTTTCAGTTTGGAATTCCATAAGATTTTTAATACAATTTCATTTGGTGGAAGCAGCATATAAGAATAATGTAACCATAACAACAGATAAGGAGTTTACAACAACATATAAACATCTTAAAATAACAAGAAAAATACCTCGATATAAGAATGAAGACGAAGTAAAACTGAAGCAATATTCAATCTTCGTCTCGAGTTGCTTCTATATTCATTTCCCAAAGTGGAGCCACGGTTTTACCTCCAAGCCAACTAGGGGCCTAGATGAATCCTTAGTCCTAGGAATCCATCGATTGGTCCCATCCAAATGGCCTCCTGGCCCTCTGAGCCCGAGACCCCCAAAGAACAGAACATTGATGCACTAGTAGGCTATGTATCAAATCTTCCAAGAGTTCTCAAACTCTTCCAACTCTTCCAAACTCCTCATGCCCCAAAATATCCAAAATTCTCCTTCCTAGAAAAACTCTCCCCAAATATCCTTCAAGAGAAAACAACCTCCCCTTCCCAATATCAAGTCTCCTATTTATATCAAAAGTCCTCCTCCTCCTCCTCATCCATCAATAAATTCCAATAAAATAATAGTCAACAATCAATAAATTCATTTTCTAAAAGAAATAGCAATTTGATTTAAATAAATAAAATATTAATAAACATGGTTACGTAGTCTCACTTGTCATGCTTCTATCTTAAATGCAACTATGACAACTCTTTCTAAAAAATTGTGCAATCCTATCTATATCCATTTATTTATATTATCCTCATATACATATGTCAAGTAAGATATTGTTGGGCAAATCCCAAGTTGAAGAAGTTTTGATGACACAAAGGAATTTTTTATGGTAGAAGTACAAGTTAGGCGAAGCCTAACATCGACCAGTTTTGGGAGAAACATCTCCACAATTCTCGGGAGTATGGTATGGAGTGCAGAGAAGTGGAAGATAAGGATCTGTCCCCTTAGTAAATACGAAATACTAAAAACCAGCGAAGTCGTTGGAGAAGTCATGAATGAAGCGACAGACTGTCACCTACAGGAGAAAAGAGTAAAGAAGTGGGATGGTGCAAAGGACGCACCACTGTAGCGTCATAGCCACACGGTCAGAACTGTGACTGTCAGGGAAGCATCAGATCCAGTGGAAGCGGCACAAAAGGACAACAGAGCTCCAACAAAGTAAAGACAAAGCATTATCAACAAGAGAGTGTCACGTCCCCTCCCATCATACCAGTGCAATGGAGAGGATCGTGATGCTAAAACGGGCATCTAGCCCCATGAACTTTTAAATAAGCATGCACATAATATAAAAAGACATATCAACATGATAGAGAGGACGTGAGGCTAAAACCGGGCATCTAGCCCCATAACCATTAAGTAAAAAAACTCATTGATAAAAAGACATATACATGTGCATGTTATAGAAACACATCGGAATTAAAAATCATGTTTAAAATCTAACATACATTCAACATTTCTGTGACAACCATTAAATAAAGAGATTGCAGAATTTATAAAAGAGAATACTTATCTTAACAAAGTAGTCCCAAGCAACTGGCTATGCAACTGCAACGTTCTACCAAACCATAGGCCAGTTGTGATCATCAATATCTCAACACACTACCACTCCCGAGCTAGGCATGATCTCTACAAGGAATCAGGGAAAAGAAGACTCACACATAGCCAAGCATACACCAAGATGAGCCAAGCCAATATACAATTGGGTTTATCAGGCTGCTAGGAAATGGAAAGGAAGAATTGCTAAGCTAGTGAGCTCAAGCACAGAGCCAGGGATACCTCTACAAGATCTATCTAGCTTGGCACCCACAATGCCTACACACCCCACTCAAGGAAGTATTCCCTTCACCAATGCACAGTCCCTTAGGCCATACCTTCCAATCTAGAGTGTCTAAGGTGTGCATAGAAGAGTAGCCATCCCTCTTGATCTTCTTGAGAGGTTACTCCCTCCACTAGGTTTATCAAGCCAATTCTGTCCACTACCACTCCAAGTTTCTTGATCATAGGTTCAAATCAAAATAGGGATGCACATAACAGCAAAACCACAATTGCTGGGCATGAGAAAAAACGTTTTTACAGTGGGATGCCCAAAGAGGGGGTTTCTACCAATTCGGAAAAATGTGGGAAAGCCCAAAAACGAAATGGAAATTGGGGAACAACCCTGGAGAGAAGAAATCGTTTTCAGAAAAATGTCGATAGGCATTTTGGGGCAAAAACGACCTCCATCACAGTCCCAAATCGTGGCCCTTCTCTCCCAGCTGCTGTACAATGCAAAAACGAGCTCCCATGCATGGAAAATGCAGGCAAAATGGTGAAAAATGTGATGGAGAAAAACCCAGTAGTTCAGATTGCATGAGAGAGGAAATACTGTGGGTTCCGAATGGCATTGGGCACCATTTCATGGGTGTTTTCTTGCGCAAGGAGACAAAATACGATTTCCCAGGTTGATGGCTTTCCCATACACGAAATTGGCTACCATACCTCTTCATTCCCAAGGCATTCATTGCCTCAACCAATTTCTGGAAGAATTAAATGATTGTGTCCATAACCCCAAATGGGTAGTTGGTGGTTTATGGGTTTTCTCATTGACACATGGATTAACACCATTGGCTCAAGGGTTTGAATAATTTCCCTCCCTATTTCGTGTAGAATCATGCCCCCATCTTTTTGTTGCATAACATAGCCAGTTGTGGGTTTTTCATTAAAATTCGTATTTACATGATGTCTTAATTTACATTGTGCCTATCTAGCACAAGAACCATAGGCATCTATTTTTAATTGCCGATACATAAAATGCTAAATCAATGGTGGGGCCTTGGCCTTGAGCTCCTCACCATGATTAAATAACAATATTTACATCATTTACGATTTAGATGTGAAGGGGGTCAAAATGGGGACGTGACAGAGAGCCATGCCATTTTGGGTTTAAGGGTACTATGGGGGTTGGCCCATAGTTATTGTAAAGATGTGACATTCGGGCACAATCTATAAAAGGGGTAATTTTGTATAAGGAAGGATTAGATTTTGGTTAGATTTCATTTTGTAAGAATTATTGTAGATTTATGCTGAGATATATAAGAGAGGAAAAAGACTCTGTAGTTGTGTGAGCAGAGATCTATTGTAGAGAAGAGTCTGCAGCTGAGTGGGCATATTGGAACTGTTAACCCCTTCCAAGAAATATAAGAATAATTCTCGTGAATGTAGCTCCCATCTGGGGGGTGAACCACGCAAATACTTGTGTTGTGAGTTTGAATCTCTGTTATATTGAATGTTTATGAATGTTTATGCTTATCTATGTGTTTTCATATGAATGTGAATGGAAATGATATGTTAAGTATAGGAACATGTATGTATGAACATTGCGAAGTTGTGTTAAATGTGGTAAATGTGTAGTCATAGAAAATGCACAGTAACAACGATTCAGTGGAGTCTGTAGGTTGTTGAGGATTACGAAGTGCACAATTTCATGTTGGTAACGATCTGCAAAGTAGATGTTGAGTAAGCTGCACATATCCACCTCGCATACCATAACCGTGCATCACTAGGTTACAGAAACTTGATTTTGTAACCACCCATCTTTGCTTCAGGTGAGACTTCATCCTACTTGCAGGTTGATGCTGAAAGGGCCAGTAAAGGGGATTTTGTTGGACCAAACACTAGGACGAACCTCACAGAACCCGAGTCATCCCCAAGGAAAATAAAAAAAGATGAAGCAAATAAGAATAACCAACAAATGGTTTCATTGCCGCACTAAAGAACTAGTGATATGCGACGTTGTTATGCTATGAAGCCATGAAGAAGAACGTGTAACGGACAAGGTTCATTTCTGCGCTAAGAACTCATAATCTGTTATGTGGTATCCAGAAAAGACAGAAATACAGAACTGGGTAAGTCAGACATAACTCGAGTTTGCAAAGAAAGAGAACAAACATCCGCGTTTGACCACATAACAATGGTTGCAGAGGTACATATTAACTGACCTACATCAAATTTTATTTGCATCATTCGCTATGAAGAACTTGCCACAATTAATTAATGAAAATACACGAGATAACAGTAATAAGAGAACTCAGAATCACTTTTATTGATCACAGGCCACTTCTAGGGGGCAACCTCCTTTGAGCAAGCTCAATACAAATAACTTCACGGTACCTTCATTGGTCTCAACACAAACTTATATATTAAGTCTAGGCACCAATACCATGGGTCAATACCATTTTTCAATACAAACCATGGGCCAATACAAACTATGGATCACCTACTACTATGGGATGACTTACAAAGCATATGTGTCCAACAACAATAAGACAAATTATGGATTAACAAATACTACGGGACGACTTACAAAGCATATGCGTCAAACAACAATATACTAACAAAGTAAATAGAAGGGTTGACATGGGTTCCTAACATCCCCTATCCCTTAGAAAAATCTTTGTACTCAAAGCTTTAGATGTGGAAATTGATGCAGAATCTGAAGGAGTGGTTCCCCTGTAGCATCCTCAGGTCGCATTCCGGGCCACTAACGCCTTTTGAGTTGCAGGGAGGGTTTCTTGGAAGGTTGTATATGAAGAAGAACCATATCAGCTGCGTGAAAAGTGCTTTCATAATGGTGCTAATCAGCTTCTTGTTTCAGTCGAATTCTTGCCATGTGAAGATTGTCCTGCAGAATGAGAAGAATCTGATCACGGTGTCGAAGAACCGAGTCAATTTCCTGAACTGGGGAGCTATCACGTACCCCATTTTGACCCTTGTAATATTTGGGTTGTAATTTAAATATGGTATGCATCTTATGTATGATTCCTAGTGTGGAGCTCAAGGCCAAGGCCCCGCTAGTGAATGCTCGATCTTGAAGAGGCAAGTATTGGATATTATGCTACCCATGTGCTAGAGAACCATGGGAATTGTAAATATGCATCTTAAAATAAATGCCCACAACTAGCTATGCAATGCAACAAGAGATGAAGGCATGATATTGCAAGGAATTGGGAGGGAAATATTCAAACCCTTGAGCCAATCAAGTCAAGCCAAGTGTCAATGAGAGAACCCATGAACCAACAACTACCCATGTTGATTTTGGTGCCCAATCATTCATTTCTCCCAAGATTTGGGTGAAGTAGTTAATGCCTCAGGGATTGGGGAGGTATGGCTGTCCAAATTCGAGTATGGGCAAGCCACCCTCATGGAAAAACGTGTTTCTCCTTCTTCGGAAAGAAAACACCTACGAATTGCCTTCCCAAGCCATTATTCATGGTCAGAATTCACCCTCATGTTTTTGAAGCTTGCTGGGCGTTTTTTTGAGCTTGCTAGGCATTTTTGAAGCTTGTTGGGCATTTTTGGAGCTTGCTGGGCATTTTTGGCTTGTTGGGAACTCGTTTTTGGTTAGCACTTATATTTTTTCCTGTTATGTGCATCCCTGTGTTAGCCATTGAATGCTGAGTTGTTTGGGATGAAATCGTCTTCCTCCCTGTGATTATATTTCCCATTGTTAAACATGTGTATCCATGCCCAGTGCTTGTGCTTGCTATGCGAGAAAATAGTATGTTTGGATGTGGGTTATGGGAATCCATTGCTTTGGCTTGAGCTTGAATGCAAGTATCCAGTGATGAGGAGGGTTCAATATTAGCTTGATAAACCCAGCTATGGACTGGCTTGGCTTAGCTGAAATGATGTTTTGGTTGTGTATGAGTTGGATGTCCCCTTTTTCCTTGTAGATATCATGCCCATCTCGGGGGTGGCCTTCGGACGGAATCAGTATATGCCATCGAAGAACCTATGGTTGGGTGGAACGTTGCAACGACATATCTAGTTGCTTGCGACAATTGTGAAAGGAAGATAAGTGTTCTCTGTCTTTGTATTTTACTTCTGCAATGTCTAATTTAATGTTTATATCGATATGCTGTATGCATATAAAATGTGTGTGGATGATTTGTTTATTTTCGCTGTGCATATTCAATTGATTTGCATCTGCACACAATTTTTTTTCAATTGTATGAATCTTGAATGGGTTGAATTTTTATGAACAGCCCCATAGATTGGCATCATGTTCCCTCCCTTGCCTTGGATGGATGGGTGGGGTAGTGATAGATGGTATCAGAGCTGCTACTTGTAGCATTAGGCCTTCATGGGATACCTATCATAGTTGTAGAGGTAAGTATTCCTCCTGCTCAAATTGATCCTTAAGAAAATTTCAGATTTTCAGAATTTTTAAAAGTATTTTGACTAACTGTCTCGGCGAGCTCATCCGCAACGGAGGTGAGACTCGGCGAGCTTGTCCGCAACGGAAGCAAGGCCCGGTGAGCTCGTCCGTAATGGAGGCGAAGCTTGGCCAGTTGCTCCATAAACGAAATGGCGAAAAAGTTAAGAGTTTTGCTCTGCAATGGCGGAAGAGATGGGCGAAGTTGCTCCGCAACAAACCGGCAGAGAATCCATAAGTTCGTCGAAAAAGAAGGAAAAATTACGGTGGAAGAACTTGATGAGTTCATTCACAACGAAGGACATAGATGGCGAGTTTGCGCCGCAATAGAGGAAACGTTTGGTGAGTTTCCGCCGCATCGCCAGAAGGACTCGACGAGTTGGTCCGCAACGGCAGAAGGACTCAGCGAGTTGGTCCAAAAAATTTTCTAAGTGTCTTTTGTCGGAAAAAATTGGCAAGTTGCGCCACAGTATCGGAAGGAACTGGCGAGTCTCCACCACAGTGTCGAAAGAAATTGGCGAGTTTTCGCCAAAGCGGTGGAAAGAACTGTTGAGTTTGCACCGAAGTTGCCGAAATGGTCGACCGAAAGAGATGGATGAGTTCGTCCGTGACACTCGAAGAAACTCGACAAGTTTGTCCATGACACTGGAAGAACTCGGTGAGTTCGTCCGCAATGGTCGAATGATAATTTCCAAGTTTGCCAAAACAAGAAATTTCAGTGGCTTTCCAGGGTGAAATTCAGGCGCTAAAAGCTGAAAATGGCTGTGAACTTATGCGCCATATTGCCCCTTGACCCCCGTCGTCCCCCAGAGATAGTTTTTGAAAGTGTGAAATGCACTCTTGGGATGAGGAGCATGGATTGCATAAAGGGTGGTGGAATTCTTAGCAAGGGTAATGGGTTGTAATATCCATTATGGAGAATGAAAGGGAAATTCCTCACCTTAAACGATTTCTGGTTATAGCATAAGAATTGCATGTTTGGAAAATAGAAAAAATGAATGTTATACACATATATATATATTTAATTGCTAATTCGTGCAAATATCATAGCTAATGATTGCTTGTGCACATGGTAGAGAGCCATGAAATTGGATCAGCTATGATGTGGAAGAGGAAATCCCATGCTACAATGAGGAAATTGGAAAGGGATAATTCCTTAATTCCTCTCTTACTATTGTTTTTGTATTTTACAAGTTTTATATGCATAAAAACTATGGCATAGGAATGCTGAAAATGCAAAGGATCGTATAGACAAAGTAAATGTGTACTAGTTGTCACATTAATAGATATTGCATAGTGCATAAGAAGGTGTTTATGCATGAGCATGATGTTGGATATGCGTAAAAAGGTAGTGAAGTTACACATGCCATGGTATTGCCTAAAGTTGATCACCAGTAATGTTGTTGATAATGGTTGTACGAATCATACCATAGAAGCATGATGGAAAATGCAAAAGGATAGATAGATGAAGTGAATATGTACTAGTTGGAATACTAATAGACATTGCATAAGTGCATGTGGAAATGTTTGTACATGTATACGATACTGTGTATTGGTAAAATAGTGAAGTTTTACATATGCAATGAGTAATTATTGTGGTTGCTAATAATTAGGCGTGCTCGCATTGGTTGTAGGACCAAGGACAACCAAAGCAGGGCTAAAGACGTTGATGATGTTGTTGCATAGGACCAACAACATTATGAAGAAAGGATGGTGCAACAAATCTATGATCATGAGGTTGGAAAAAAGGACTATGCAACCTTGGTAAGAGGCCAATTGATCAGGTAACATCAAATGATGTTAATGACAACCATGTAGGTAAGGGTTATCTGTGCTTAAAGTGCATCAATGATGAAAGAGGATTTGGTAAGATTCCTTCAACTATGATTGAACTATGTTGATTTGGTTTCCATGTGGTATTGAGTGCCTGAACGTGAATGTCAACCTACCAAGTATGGTGAGGTGTGGGTAAGTGAAGGCAGTAGCCTTACACCCTATAGTTTCTTAGAAACCTCAATGCATTCATATGAAATTATAACATGCATTTGTGTATGCTAGATTATAAGTTTAAATAACCAAAGAAAGTGAGGACTTATGGTCCTATCATGGTGGTGCATGCTATGTGGGGAAGACATGGTTAGGCCATAATATGTTTGAATGCATAATATTCATGAATTAATGCAAGGTTGCATTGAGGGGATGTGCATTAAAAATATTTTGCACAATCTTGTGATTATGCATTGAGTAGGCCACATTAAAAGATTATGTGATTATTGTAATGTGTATGCATATGTATGGGTGCATGTGTCGAGATGCATTATGGAATGCATGGTTGTGGTGTATGTTTCATGCATTTAGATAATAGATGAAATGGTGAACCATTGTTAATACTGAGAGAATTTCATGATATACTGTGAATGCAGGAGAATGATTGCATGAAGAAGGTAGACATGTTGATGGGATACCAAGAGTGCCCTGTTGAAAGAACGGATTTGAATGGATACGAAGTAATACGTATCTAAAGCTTCGTTTAAATTGCATAAATGATGTGACTATGTCTTGCAATTTCATTATGATAATGATACATATATATATATATATATATATATATATATATATATATATATATATATATATATATATATATATATATATATATATATATATATATATATATATATATTTCATTTCATTTTAAGATGTTAACAACTGGAAATGTTTGAATTATGGAGTGTTATAATTCTGAAATTACTCTAGTGACTACGGCAGCAATGAAATATTATATGCATAGAGACTTACAAAGCGTTTGGCTGATTGAAGTTTCATATTTCAGGTAGATTGTTTTGGGCATGGATATATGGGTAAGTCCATGATGAAGATTGGAATCTACCATGAACAAGATCCAAACGATATGAGAACAGACTCATGGCTAAGCAAATCAATTTCTGCATAGGACATAATTGCAAAATTCATACCCGAATTTAATCATTAATGCCATTGACTAATTAGAGAAATCAGATTTGAATTCTATTGTTAAATGCTGCTAACTGTTTGGATATTTGATAAATTTGCCAGGAAGACACATTGTAGGAAGACTAGGACTGATGGCCTGCAAAAGCCAAACCAGATGGGAAAGACCCCATGCTTTGGAAATGGGTTTCAGATGAAACACCATTGATAATGTCTCAGCCAAACTGCATGTCGGTAAACCATGAAAGTGAGATGGTAAAGCTATGCCTAGAAGGCATGTGAGACACATCTGCAAACTGAATGAGTATTTTGTGACCCTAGACAAGAACATGCATGTCTAGATTATTAGGGTTAATATGCAGAGCATGCTCTATCTTATTTATATCATTGCAGATTGCTTGAGTATGATTAGGGCCTACATGGCGCACATCGAAAAAGGGGTGCACGCCTTTTCTTGTGCTGGGTCATGATAGGGTTTTCAATATTGACTACACCCTAAGGGAATGGACGCATTCCTGGTGTTTCAATACTTGATAGTGAATGATATGGATTATGGTTACAAAAATTGAACAGCAATACTGATGAGCTTGCTTATCCTTCTTGTGTTGTCAACCTACACAGATGCAGATTGATGCTGCACATTAAGAGGAAAAGTAAAAAAGGGTACGCAAAAGGACTGTCTAGGAATTGGAAACCTTTCTATGCTCACATGAAATATTACTAGAAGCGATGGACAGGCCTGAAGAGTTGTGTAATAAGAAGAGGTTTCATCATTGTGTGAGTGGGGTCATGCTAACCTGCAGTCAAGAAAGTCACCTATAAAGTTCCTAAAAGGAACCACCGATTTGCACAAGAGAAGGAGTGGCGTCCTTGTATGAATTAAGAGCTGTATGTGTGAAGGGTTATGGTGCAAGAAGGTGTGGTGACATTGGTGAAGGCATAAAATCTCTATTGGGTTAGTAGTAGGAGGGAAAGTTCCAAGACTGACTGAAAACCCTGAGATGCCTATTGGGTCCACAGTAGGAGGGCGGGCGCCAAGACTGACAGAAAACCCTGAAATCTATATTGGGTCGGCAGTAGGAGGGCAAGTGCCAAGATTGACAGAAAACCCTGAAATCTCTATTGGGTCAGCAGTAGGAGGGTGGGTGCCAAGACAGACTGAAAACCCTGAGATGCTTATCCAAGTCCATAGGCGATTCCAAGGCTTACAAAGCGAAGCAAGATCCTGTGGACTAGAGGGGAAATGCACAATACAGATAAGTATTCATTTACATTTATGTCTTGTTTGGAATAATGAAGATTTTAGGTATAAATCTTTTAAAATCTAAGCTGATACACTATTGTTTCTTTGTTGGAAACCTTGGTCATTGCAGGAAGGAAAGACCCTGAAAGATTATAAATTGCTGGTAAATCCAGAGAGTAAATGAGTGGGCGATATAAATTATTGAGAAATCCAGGGAGTAGCTAGTTGAATGCTATGAAATTTTTGATAAATATAGAGAGCAACTGGTTGGGCATTCACTACTTGATATGGTAAAGCAGCGTGTATGCTGGCCCAATACCCCTTAAACAATTGATAAAACCAGTCAGTGTACTGGCCTGGCATTGCCTATTCGAATGATTGTGGAGTAGCCTACGTGCTGGCCCAACATTCATAATTATGTGCATGGAAATCCAAGGCTCGTAAAGCAAGGAAGGATCCCGTGGAATAAAGTGAAGACATCCAATACAAATAAGTATTTGGTTATCTTGCAACTTCTTGCTTATGAATATACATATGTATATGATTTGGTTATGATTTCTCAAACTCTTGTTTAGAGAAAAAACCTTATGAAATAAACTAAACATGTGAATTGATTCAATGTTTGAGTGTAGGTATTGTTGGAAGAAAAGACCAGGAAGGATTCATAGGGATGCATATGGAAATATGATTGTCCTAAAAGAGCTCAATATGAGCAGTAATAAAAGATGGTGCTAGTGAACATGAAGTGGGTCCTAGCAACCAGAGGTTCTGTAAGCAGAATGGGAAGGGGTACCCAAGTTGAAAATCTTTAAACAGACCTTAGACACTAAGTGTCATAGCCAATAAAGGACAATTCAAGCATTCACATTAAAGTGAAAGAGACTAAGGAGCATGAAACCACAGTGATGGCATAGCTCCGTAATCAAACAAGACTAAGAGGGAGAAACTCTTACTCTTCTCTTTCCTTTTTATTGATGCATTTATAAAACAAAAAATTGTTGAATGCATGTCATAACTAGAAAAAGAATGTGTTTATTTGCTTGAATTAAATTGTGAATGCTAAAATAGTTATTTCACTATGAAAGGATGAACATGAAAGAGATCATGTGTATGTTGGGAAAGCAAGAAAAATTTGGAAGTTGCATGAGTGAAGCATGGTCGTTCCATGTCAATTGGGAAATAATTGACTAATTTTAATGTTTATATTATGCTTGTCCTAACAAAGAGTTTCCATGATAAATTTCACAGGGAGAAATTGCAACAATTGGTTGCAGCCGACACAAGCAAGTGTTGCTAGTAAGTAAAGAGTGGCTAGCTGTGCACATTGACCATGGTAGAAGACTAAGGGCTATTAGAATTGGCTCAAAGTCTTCTTCAACAATTGCAAAAACCCAAGAAAATCTTGGAGAGATGCTCAAGCTACATAGGCAACATAATGAGATGAACCATGAGGTTTTGTAGGACTCTATTCGTCTACAAAAAGAGGTAAAAAGAATTATGGGAGCAATCAATAAGGGAAAGGAAAGTGGATCAATGAAGAAGCATTCATCCAATCGGCCGATTAAGAAACGTTCCCGGTGGGAAGACTCAAAGGAATCTCAACAGGAAAAGGTAAAGGCACCAATGAAATGTTGGGGATGTGGAGGAAATCATTGCCTCCGTGACTTCCCAACAAGAGAACATGAAGAGGGTAGCTACCGTAAATTCTCCAGGTTCGTGGACCAGTTGCAAGGAAAAGAAAAGGAAGGAATTGTTTTGGAACAATGTCCTCATGCAGAGCTAGAATGTTCCAGCAAATAGGAGCAGTTTGTGAAGACCAAAGGACTTGGTTCTGAAAACCCAAGTAAAGGGTGAAATGCAAGACAGGCCTGCCATATTTCATGGATTTTGGACATGTATATAGCCTGTATGTATTCCTGATTAATTGGAACACCGAGGACGGTGTTATTCCAAGGGGAGGCGATTGTCATGTACCCCATTTTGACCCTTGTAATATTTGGGTTGTAATGTAAATATTGTATGCATATTATGTGTGATTCCTAGCATGGAGCTCAAGGCCAAGGCCCCGCTAGTGAATGCTCAATCTTGAAGAAGCCAGTATTGGATATTATGCTACCCATGTGCTAGAGAACCATGGGAATTGTAAATATGCATCTTAAAATAAATTCCCACAACTAGCTATGCAATGCAACAAGAGATGGGGGCATGATATTGCAAGGAATTGGGAGGGAAATATTCAAACCCTTGAGCCAATCAAGTCAAGCCAAGTGTCAATGAGAGAACCCATGAACTAGCAACTACCCATGTTAATTTTGGTGCCCAATCATTCATTTCTCCCAAGAGTTGGGTGAAGTAGTTAATGCCTTGGGGATTGGGGAGGTATGCCTGTCCAAATTTGAGTATGGGCAAGCCACCCTCATGGAAAAACGTGTTTCTCCTTCTTGGGCAAGAAAACACCCAGGATTTTCCTTTCCAAGCCATTATTCATGGTCAGAATTCACCCTCTCATGTTTTTGAAGCTTGCTGGGCGTTTTTTTTGAGCTTGCTGGGCATTTTTGAAGCTTGCTGGGCACTTTTGGAGCTTGCTGGGCACTTTTGGAGCTTGCTGGGCATTTTTGGCTTGCTGGGAACTCATTTTTGGTTAGCACTTATATTTTTACCTGTTATGTGCATCCCTGTGTTAGCCATTGAATGCTGAGTTGTTTGGGATGAAATCGTCTTCCTCCCTATGATTGTCTTTCCCATTATTAAACATGTGTATCCATGCCTAGTGATTGTGCTTTCTGTGTGAGAAAATAGTATGTTTGGGTGTGGGTTATGGGAATCTATTGCTTTGGCTTGAGCTTGAATGCAAGTATCCAGTGATGAGGAGGTTTCAGTATTAGCCTGATAAACCCAGCTATGGACTGGCTTGGCTTAGCTGAAATGATGTTTTGGTTGTGTATGAGTTGGATGTCCCCTTTTTCCTTGTAGATATCATGCCTAGCTTGGGGGTGGCCTTCAGACAGACTCAGTATATGCCGTCGAAGAGCCTACGGTTAGGTGGAATGTTGCAGTGACATAGCTAGTTGCTTGGGACAATTGCGGAAGGAAGATAATTGTTCTCTGTCTCTGTATTTTAGTTCTATAATGTCTAATTTGATGTTTATATCGATATGCTGCATGCATATAAAATGTGTGTGGATGATTTGTTTATTTCTGCTGTGCATATTCAATTGAGTTGCATCTGCACACAATGTTTTTTTTTCAATTGTTGGAAGAAGAGAACCCATTGGCTGTAGAAGATTCTTGCTGTCAGTTATTGTTCATGGCTAAATGCTGAAGATGGAGGTTGAGAAATTTTTCATCCAGATCTTGGAGTTTGGTTTGGATGGTTGCAAGTGCTTCCTCCATGGTTTTTTGCTCCTGCGCAGGTGACAACCATAACCATGATTTTTTTTTTTTGGGAATGAATAGAAAAACATAAACAAAAGCTTATTTAGTAAAAAGAAATTTGTATTTGGGAAAAACTCAGATGGGTAATTGGGGTTTGACTATGTTTTGGACATTTTCTGATGGACAGGGAAACAAAAAATGGGGATTTTAGAAGTAGGGTGAAAGAATGAGAAAATTGGTCAAAGAGGGACAAAGAAGAAAAAATAGGGAATGAACATGGTGGCAAAATTTGGAGGCGAGTGGTTGAAAATTGAAGAAGATATGGCAACCCTAAAAATAGACAAATGTGAGATTTTTGGCTTTGGGAAGTAGAATTTGGGATAGGGTCCTCAGGAATGAAATATGCATAATGGGATTGCAGGGGTGTCCGGGAAGTTTCAAGGGAAAAAAAGTTAAAAAAGGAGATATGGTGAAAAGAATGGATTTGCTACGGCGCAGAAGGGAGCGGAAACAGATGGATCTACAATGACGCAGAAGTGATCAGCAACAAATGGATCTGAAACGACGCCGAATGGATTGAAAATGGACGGATCAGAAATGGATTTCAGAATAGATCTGAAATGGCTAGATGTAGAACGACTTTTAGAATGGATCTGAAATGACTAGATTTGAAATAGTGCGGAAGTGATCGACAACAGTTCAGCTGAAAATAGATATGGACCCCAGGTATGTTCGGCTTACTAACAGTTTAGGTATTTCACTTGGCCACCAATGCTGTCTGACGACTTGCGTATTGGGGCAGTACCCCTCACTCCACGGCTCAGGTAAAACTGATAACCGCTTTTCCACAAATGACAACTCTTGGTTTACCTCATGGGTGGGAACTAGTCAATCAGGTAGGGGTCATTGCCCTTTTCCCTGGCAGTTTCTCTCAATGGGACAACTACTTCAGGGTTCCTGTGGTACTACTCACAATGAGTTTTAGGGCTTATGCCTAAGTACTTCCCATAGTTAAGCGGATAGGGATTATTCCCAAATCCGAAGCTGCAACAAATGCAATTTTTTTTTTTGCAGAAATTTCACCCAACGAGCCCAAGAAAGTGCTCTGATACCAGATGTGAAGAACTTGTAACAATTAATTAATGAAAATACACGAGGTAGCAGTAATAACAGAACTTAGAATCATTGTTATTGATCACAGGCCACTTCGAGGGGGAAACCTCCTTTGAGTAAGCTCAATACAAATAACTTCATGGTACCTTCATTGGTCTCAACACAAACTTATATACTAAGTCTAGGCGCCAATACCATGGGTTAATACCATTTGTCAATACAAACAATGGGCTAATACAAACTATGGATGAACAATTACTACGGGACGACTTACAAAGCATATGCATCCAACAACAATAAGACAAACTATGGATCAACAAATACTACGAGACGACTTACAAAGCATATGCGTCTAACAACAATATACTAACAAAGTAAATAGAAGGGTTGACATGGGTTCCCAACATTCGCTACTGAGTTGCATGAGTGAATATCAAGGATAGCATAATGAAAAAATTGTTTCTAGGGAGGAGAACCTACAGTTTTGAATCCAGAGTTGATCCAGAGGCTTAAAGGAATTAACAACCAAATTTCAAGAGAAGTAGACTTTTGGTTGGATAGATTATTGGGATGCTATGTTACATAGTTTGTTGTGGACATGTTGAAGTCTTATAGCGCAGCAGAAGGATACTTCTTTCAAGGATTTAGAGGTAAGTACCTGCAAAACCTCAGTTTATACATTAAAATGCTACTAGCTGAAAAAGGAATCTTAACAATGCAATCAGATTCCTAGGGTTTGAGTCTGTAATGTTCAGTAACATCGATAGTGACACAGATGAATATATTGGTATTTTAAGAAGTGGAAAGAGATATAAAATTAACACTAGAAAGAGGTATCGTGAAGCCGAACCTCGCACATTCCTAGAAACTGAGTTAGGAAGTGATAGAAACTCATATCAAGTTGAGTCTAATACTGAAACATAACCTAGATGCACTAGTTATTAGCTTATTACTTTGCAGAAACCCATAGTTGAGGGCATAAATCTTACTAGTCCGCAGTACACTAGTAGTAGTAATACTTCCAGAGAAAATACTCGGAATCATTCAAGTAGTGGTATACCTTCATCATATTATAACACTACACCTCCTATAAGAAGAATGACAGACGGCATTAAACTACCTATTTTCAAAGGAACTGGCCTAGAAGACCCAAAGCAGCACTGGTTTCTCTGTGAAGCCGTATGGAATGTTAAGCAAGTACATGGTGATGCTATAAAACAAGCTCATCTAGTTACCACATTTAGAGACAAAGCTCTAACATGGTTCATGAAGTATTCCGTGTGATAGAATAGATCGCTAGTTGACATCAAAACTACACTTATTAGAGAATTCAAGAAACCTAAGTCAAAATCTAAGTGCATCACATAATTAAAAGAAATCAAATAGAAACCTAATGGGACTGTATGGGAATTTGATCAAAAGTTCAAAGCATTATTAGCTCAATTTATATTTGAGATGGCACCGCAACAACATCAAGAATGGTTTATAGATGCATTGTTGCCCCATATTAGATTTTTGTTGATGCAACAAAAGGTAGCATCGCAAACAGAAGCACTAGAGATTGCGATGAAGCTAGAAGATTCACCCATAGGAGAAACTAGTACATGTATGGTACAAATACAGACATAGTTAGCTAATTTGACAGTACAACTACAAGATATGAAGAAAGGAAAAGAAACTAGAGAAGAAGTTTGGTGTACGAAATGTAAAGGAGAAGGACATTCCAAGGAACATTGTCCTGTGTTCAAAGACTACATAAATAGTGGAGCACCAAACCCATTGAATCAACAACAAAGACCATTGTGTGAAATTTTCCGATGTAGAAGACATTGCCCAAAAGACTTTTACCTACTTCAAAAATATGTACAAACACCAAAGAATTTGTACTTCACATTCTGTAAGTCAGTTGGACATGACATTACCAACTGCAGAGCTTATGATCTCATGATAGAAAGAAAGTATGATGTCTACAGGGTCCAAGGAGAAACACCGCATACTAATGAAAATGCGTAGTATGACCAAGGCGCATATAGAGGACATGGTGGATACAGGGGAAGAGGATGCAACACTGGACAAGGACAAGGAAGATGTCAGATTGCATGCTATAGCTGCACTCAACCAGGACATATAGCTAGAGATTGTCAGATCCCATTCACTACTTGTAAGTACTGTAATTCATTTGACCATGTCATTGAAGCATGTCCCATTTTGCAAGGAAAAATGCAAGAGAAAAGACTAGAAGGACAGAACCGGAATATACAGATGATCGCAACTGAGAAGAGAAACAAGTATCGCAACATTCATGTTGTGACACGAAGTGGAACCGTGACAGGATATGACAGGACAAATGAAGCTTCGACTTCTAAAGATCACTTAAACATACCAAATCCCACATATGGGCCTTGGGTAAGAAAAGCAACTGGAAAAATGCCTGTATTTAATCCCGATCAAGAGAAAAAGACATTCATGGAAGCAAGAAAAAGCTTTTAGAATATGAAACCTTCAACCATAGGAACCCAGTTGCGAAGTGATTAGACATCGATACTGGATATGTCGATCTCGTATGATGGATCACAAACCCCGCCAGAGTAGACAAGTCCTATAACTCAATTCTTACAGAGTTGCATAAAGTTGCTAAGACATCGAAATGCCTTGGGGGAATCACAGAACCTACCGAGAAATTACGAACAACATAATACAATGAATGATGCACACAGAGCATTTCATCATATCAAGAACCATAGAAGGACGGGAAGAGAAATGAGGCTAAATGCGTAGATTGGAGATTATGAAATGAACCATGTAATTCTCGACCTAGGATCAGAGGTAAATGTCCTGACAAAGAAAACATGGAAACACATGGGAAAGCCAAATTTATCTTGGTCTTCTATACAATTAAGATTATCCAATCAGCGAAAGGTTATACCTTTTGGGATATTATCAAGTGTTCTTGTAGAAATTGATGGAGTATGAAGAAAAGTGGACTTCAAGGTTATCGAGATTATAGATGAAAAAGATCCTTATCTTGCATTATTAGGGATTGACTGGGCAATTGACAAACTAGCAATCATCAATCTCAAGAAAAAAAATGATATTTGAAGGACCAGATATCAGGGTCATCGCACCCTTGGATCCTTCACAAGGACCTCTATATATTCAACCAGTCCAAGAAGAATGTAGAGCCCAAGAACTGGATAATATCTACAAGATGACAATGAATCAGTCAGATTACACTAATCTTACGGATGATGGAACATTAAGCTGGAGATGTGATAGTTCTTGCATATCAGAATCAGATCAAGGAATGGAGAACTGGCATAGTCAAATGCATGAAGTATCATCAAGACGATGTGCGAAGATCACAAAGTCACTATATTGGATTGGAACAAAGGTAAGTCCAATTCCTACTTATGATGGTTTAGGAAATGTCCACGCATTTCTTCATGAATATGTAGTATTAGTTCTAGGAAAACATAAGTTAGCCACTCTAGATACAACATTACAAGCTACATCTGCTAGATGGTGGGATGCGCATAAAGAGAACCTGAACACATGGGAAGAATGTTAGCACACAATGGAAATCAGATTTGCAGAACATGATGAGATGGAAAAAGAGAAATACAATGGAAAGAATGATCCCAAAGATCATATTTTTAAAGATTGGAGACATATACCCAAGAAATAATGGGTTCACATGTTTATACACACACTAGACCAAATACCAAAGAATTGGTATACAGAAGCAGAACTTCATAGAGGCAAAATAGATTGGAACATACTGATAATTGACTTTCAATCCAATTTCAGTTTTGAGGATGATTGTCCGAGTATCAGTGAGGCCCTACAGGTCATTAAAAAGAAGATATTCAACGATACCCCATTACCAATAGACAAACAACCAGAGTGGGCTATACAACTTGAGCATGCCCTTGGATTTTATAACCTTGCATTAGGTGAAGATGGAGATCCTCACGATGTGCATATACCTGAGTCAAAAGGAGAACGCGATGTTGAGGGGCCTGATTTAGAAATCCCAGAAGTGAGTAGTCCTGTGAACACTAGAAATATCAACATAGGTACTGAGAATGAACCAAAGTTTGCTTCTATTGGGGATTACTGGGATGCAGAAACAGTAGGACAAATTGTAGACCTACTGCGCGAATATCAAGATTATTTCCCACCAATTTTTATGAAATAAAAGGCATTTTAGGTGACTTGGGAGTTATGAAAATACCTCTCAAGCCATATGCGAAGCCTATTAAGCAAAGACCTTACAGATTGAATCCCAAATATAAAGAAAGGGTTAAATAAGAAATTGATAATATGCTTGATGCAGGAATTATTTAACCAGTAGAGGAATCCGAGTGGATAAGTCCTATGGTAATTCAGGATAAGAAAGATAAAGGTGAAATCATAATCTGTGTGGACCTCAGAAAATTGAATGATGCATCCTTGCATGACCCATTTCCTACTCCATTCACAGGAGAAGTGCTAGATAATGTAGGTGGACAAGAGGCATACTATTTCACTGATGGATTTTATGGATATCATCACATCATAGTTGCTAAGAAGACAGACATAAGACCACATTTGGATTGAAGAATGCACCTGCTATATTTTCAAGAGCTGTTGTAGTTGCATTTAAACATTATATTCATAAGTTCTTAGAAGTCTATTTTTATGACCTGATAGTTTTTGGTCTACTAAAGAATCATTATGCAAACTTAAGAATGATGTTATGAAAGTGTAGACCATACCATATTTCTTTGAATGTAACGAAGAGTGTCTTCTATGTTCCCTATGGTATTCTATTGGGACACATAGTATGTAAGCAGGGATTGATGGTCGACCCAACAAATATCGCAATTATTGTGAATCTTCTAGCACCTAACTCCGTTAAGCAGTTATGCACTACATTGCGGCATACAAGATACTATAGAAATTTTATCAGAGGATATGTGTAGAGCATTGCTCCTATGGAGAAATTATTGAAGAAATATGCAACTAAAAGGAAACAAAAACATATTTCCTCAAACCCTGAATCAATGTAAATCAACTAAAACAAAACCAAAGTATACCAAAGGGTTAAATCAAGAATCAGATGAGAACTAGAAGCATTCAAGGGACTAACACAATATTTAACCAAAATACATGGAAACTTAAAAAATCGACAAAATGCTTCAAACAAAAGCAATAAACAAACCATAAAAATTTGTCAAGATATTAGAGCTAAACACCAACATGGTTTCATGTACTTGAATGAGCCCATTCTTTATTAGCGAAAGTGTTGTCAAATTAGTTATTTATCCTATAATTCTAGGACACTATCTATGTGAAGAGACAACTCCTATATCTCTCCTAGGACTAGCTTTGTCAAATTCCAACATCGTTTCTTGTCACATATAAGAAAGGGACAATGTAAGAGATAAACATCAAAACATCGATCTTAAAATAAATTGCATGAAGGAAATGTAGCTCAAATAATCAATGTTACAACAAAAAAGTACAATGTAGAATCTATTTTTACCTGAAACGCGGCCTCAAATTCACATATAGCGATCACCAACAAGGGTCCATGGAACACCCTAGACTAACATAAGACTCAAGTACCTCATGTATATTGGATCATAAATTTCCTGTTAAATCAAATTCCCAATTCACATTCCAGCCTTGTTCCTCATTTGCAACATTCTCAACACATGATCTTCTCTAGATGAACTATCATTATGATCCTCAAAAACATTATGTTTCATATGAACTTCATTGGATAAATTTGTTATAATATTTTCTCCCCTTCTTTCACGATCTGATCGCCAAAGAGCTTGTGCTCTTTCATAAGGAAAATTTTCAACCTCATACTTTGTTTCATATAATCTTAAGCATGTATCCACATTTTTATCAAGCTTGTTCCTGAACTTTGACTTCAAGAATGATAGTGCACTAAACATTCTCTCATCCTCCACTGATCCCAAAATCATGGTTTGACATAAATTTGCTAATTTGAAATATTCTGACATTCTTTGCTGTAGGATTTTGCTAACATTGAGTTTAGTCCATAATCTTGTAATTGCACCATATTCTAGAGGATTATCCAACTCAGAAAATTGCTCCCACATTGTTGTAGCAAAGCATTGAGCTAGTTCTGACAATTTTTTTATTATCTAAAATTCCTTTTATATGTTCTCCTTCTATCTCAGCCTCTCGAACAAAATGGCCCTGCAAAGTCTTGAATTTCCCTATAAATTCAAACTTTAAATTCTTTGAACATTCATGATGGTTCCAATATTGAGGGTATACCACAGACATGGCCTCCAACAATTCATCTCGAGGAAATCATTTTCTTATCTCTGATGATAGTGATTTTGCAATTTATATCAAGCTGCGCCTCACTGAAATCACAACATTGCCAAATCGTTCTATTGACACGGGGAACTATTTGGTAAATCTTCCTATCTTATCGTTATAATAAAAGGGAACCATATTCCCATGCACTACCATTCATAGCATCCCTTTTTCATCAAACTTATAAAAATTCATCGTTTTCTATATTGATTATCTTAGTCCAATTTCTAAATGCTAGACCTGTAAAAGACTTTGCCATAATATACAAATTATCCAATGCAAGGCATGATAATTTTCTTGCATTTTTGTATTTAGCAATATACATTGTGCGACTCTGAGACATATTCACGAGGTTATTCATTTCATGAAGCATATGAAGAATTCCAAACAATGTTAATAATTTCTCTATATCAGTTAGTATAAAGAGAAGAGTTTGAACTTTTTCTACACTGAAGCGATGTTCATAAATTACCCCTACCAAGGATGCATATTCCTCAAATAGTCTTTCAGCTGGTCCCTTCAGTGATATCCATCTTGTATCAACATCTTTTAATAGTTTTTTTCCATTTGTAACATCATCGGAAAAACTTTTAAACTCTGAAAATCATTTGGGACTCCAACAAAAGTATGCATGAACCACACGTACAAGATATTCAACTTTTGAAACCAATGCAAAGTTGTTCACTATTTTAAATGCAAGATTCATCCTGTGAGACATACAATGAATACTAAGCATATATGATGAAGCTGAGAGTTGTAGTTTAGCACAAAGGCCGTTCCTTTGTCCCTGCATTACTGATGCTCCATCTACTCCAACACACACCAACTTTTTTTGCGATCATTGAATGATCCATAGCACCAATTTCCTTCAAACTATTAATACCAAGTTCATAAATATTTTTTGCTGTATAACGTTTGCTCATTTTATGAATTTCAAGTAGATAAGAATGCCTGATATAGTCATTGACCATACAAATTCTCAAGCAAATCCATGAAGTATTACCAACACCTGTAACCTCATCCAAAGACACTGACAAAAATTTAGCATTCGCAATCTTCTCTTTCATATCATCATTTTCTACTTGAGCTAGATATTTTCCCCATTCCCAACCACTCGTCAAAGAACAATGAGAAGATGGAAAATTGACACTTAAATAAAATATAAATATTTCATCATTTTTGGATAATCTGTCATAGGACAACCATTGGATAAGATGTGAAATATAGTGCTTAATTGTATAGTCTTTGATAGCAAATTTGTTTCCATCATCTTTCCAAATTGAGATGTGATGGTTCCTCCACTTTCCTCGAGTTTTCTCTTATTTATTAAGAATTTATTATATTCATCTTCATATTGAAGATGTCCACATTGGCTAAGAGATTTCCATCTAGAAGTTGATTCCTTCTCACCATTTAGATTTTTCTTATCATACACCTTTCCAACATGCTTCTATATTATGTCTAGCTTCATTTGCAATTTCACTACCTTGCCAACTTTCCAACTACATGAAATGCATTTAACTTCTCGTGAGGTCTCATTCTCATTTGCTGGAGGTATTGGTTCAATAGATGTGTATCTTGAGACCCAATCAAGTTGTAATTTTATCCCTATGTCCCACTGACCCTTTTTCCTTTCTGTGAATGGAATGTGTCACCTTGCAAGGAAAAATCTTCAACATTTGAACTACCAATTTATGATGAAAATGAATTTGTCTCACTTTTATCACTAGAGGAATTTATTCTACCATCCATTGTATGGGTTGTAGATGCATTCTCAAAAGTGTTGAAATCTCTCTCACCTATACCTTGCTCAAGAGAGCTTGAAGCATGAATATGATGTGGATAATTGGATTGATGCTTTTGAAAATATGATATTACATCCTTTTGTTTTAATATTTTATTTTTCTTTCCACGATCCATGTTTGAAATCTTACTTAATATTCCACAATTGAAATTCCAAACCGATATAGAAACCAGAAGGGAAGCCTGCCTGAGAAAAATGATATAAAAGTAGTACAATAACACATTATATTGCAAGAAAATACAACGAGACAAGACAATTAAGTAGGAAATCAAGAACAATATCATTAAAATCTATAATGTTGTGTCACAATACATGCAACATTACCAAATAAGAATAAACCCAATATAAAAATTTCATTGATTCCGAGTTAGACATGGAAAAGAGCTAACACAAGCCCTAGAATGTGAGTATTGAACTAAGGGCATAATCCCTCACCTATCGTTCAATTAAGGGGCCTTATAAGAAGTTGGGATAAAATAAAGCATAGATCCATCTTAAAAGGATCCAGGATTCCAATAACCAAATAAATACAATATAATTCTTAATGTTGTTTAACTAGAAAATCAAAATATGGAGCATTATAAGCAACATTTTCCATAAAAGCATATATGCCTTCATCAAATATCTTGAGAATCACATAATTGAGACACTTCTTAACATGACCTGCTTTGTCTCCTCAATTTGTGACATTCTCATAGAATTTATTCTCCAAATAGACAAAAAAACATATTGATCACAAGAAATGAGTTTATGCACTTCAAATAAACTATATGTTAAACAACCACAACACACCTTGTCTGTCACATCCTCTTCAATTGGAATACCCAACCAAACAGAAAAAATAATGCAAACCCTTAACAATTTTTGGCTATGAAAATCCCAACAACATTCAACTGCACACATGTATTCAATTAATAATTGCAACAAAATAATCCAACATAAACTGACATAAACAATGGTAACCCACGCCAATTTCACTCATAAATAAAACAATATACATAAAATGCATAATTATACAAAGAGAGAATACATAATTTTTAACCAAAGGGATTTTAAGAAGCTAACTACATATGATCAATTTTCCACCCAACCGTAGGAATTGAATATAAGATGCCACCCCTAAGTTGAGTTACAAGGCCATCAAGGTGAATTAATTGAGTTATAAAATCACAATTCACTCAACCAAACCCACTTGTTCTTAGTCTTAGTTGGTATACTCAATGCATGGCCACTCAAGGTAAATTATCCAACAATCAACTAGATATGGCATTCTCATCCTCTACCCGACATAATAAAAGGAAGATATTTCCTTTCGTTGCTCAATGATCCCCCAAGAATATTCTTCCTCTCTAGTGCTCATCGATGTAGGTAGGAAGAAACTATTATGTTGATTTTCTTCTATGGATATCCTCACAGAGTAATGCCTTGGATCTAAGACATCCAATGGTAAATAACTAATAGGGAAGGGGAAGGTTTTCTAAATAGATCCACCTTCATGCTCTTCTACAACTATCCATCTCTCATCCTAGGTCCTGTTATCACATATATAGTAGCCGGGCTACCATACATTATTTTTCTGATTCCAGTACACTATTCAGCTAGTTCCCTTACATTTGAGATGCTGAGATGAGCATTTATATTGGATCACTATCAGATTGTGGACAGCAGTGTATATTCCCCATGCCATGACTGAGTCTCAGGACACTCAGAGAGATGACCGATGTAGCCATTATACCATTGGTACAGAGCAGTCAGTAGTGCCCAGAGTTACATCAGCAGTTTCAGAGGACAGATGATGGTACAGGTTGATGAGCAGTCAGGTATATGACTCAGCAGGTATATCATTGTGTCATGGTTATATTTCTTTTATATTTATTCTTATAGCATGTCTTAGCACTGAGTATCATGATCTGGCGATCATATAGATATGTGGACCTGGTTGATCTTATTATATATATATATTTGTCCCTACTCAGACTTAGAAGTTCACTATTCATACTCATTGGTTTTACGCTCCTTAGGGAGAATAGAGGTGATCATTCAACCATACTTTGGATTGCTAGTGTCAGCTCCATTATTCATTGTCTTCATCCATCCATGACCTACCTTTTAGTTTATTACCCTGACCTACTACTTGACTAGTGACATGGAGGATCTTTTCCCCACTGTAGCCTCTGTATTGGATGAGCTTCCTCGTTTATTGTGTCTCAGCTCTGAGTTGGTGACAAAACTTACCTATGGTGAGTTGGAGTTCCTTGTGAATTCCCCCTAGTCACTAAAGTTGTGTTGGCTAAACCTGAAACTTTTAGTGCTGCCATGAATACAAAATCTGGAAAAATGAAATGCTATATCTTGTATGAAAAGCCCATTCATGCAATGTTTTTCTAAACACACTTGAATGAAAGGCATGCCAAATGAAAATGGCTATGAAAATAAAATGTTATATCTTTTGGAAAATAAATACCTAGGTAAACAAGCTGTCCATGACACACCTAGAAGTGCTCAGGTAAACAAGTGCCTTAAAAACACACCTGCAGCAGAAAGCCTAAAATAAATGTAAATCTATGCAATGTGTTTATAAACACACATAGATTAAGGCTATGGAAACTTCAGGCCCAAAAAGCAATGGAACCTAAAAGCTATATCTAAACAATTGCTGGCCTTATTTATACTATGGATTGTGCGCATCTGTGAAGGTGAATAAACCCTCTTTGAACAACTCATCCATCTGTGAGACACCGCCATTCCCTGTGTTTACCATAGTATATACTATGGTGTGTATTCCCTTCCCCTTGAGAAAGTGTCACAAAGTTAAGTCAGTCAAGTCATCCCTTAGCCTAGCCAGTTATTTTAGCCTTCACCCTTCACTAGCAAATTGATCACAGCTATGAAGTGAGTATGATCTTGAAAGTCTAGTCTGAGTAATAATAATAATTAACGACACTATATATTTGGATTTAGATCGCCAGTAATGATTATTTTGCGCTATAATTGTTATTTGAATAAGTTGTAGAGCATACATTAACCTTGGACACTTTGCAGCAACTTATGATGATGGTCTGAGTTATATTGGGTCATGTTGACTTGGTTAGGCCTATTCTGACCATGGTCAACCATGGGACATGAGATGGTTGGACCTTATGATGACATGGATAGATGATATATGGTCTATGTATACATACATGATGATTATATGCAGCAGCTATAGGGTTATGATGATGATTCTTGGTTTACAACAGTCTTTGGTCATTTACAGATTATTATTATTGGCCCTGTTCCGGTATATTGGATATATATTTTGATCATGCAGAGACTCATATGGTGTATGAGTACACATCTTGGATGGATTTGGACCTTCTGAGTCTAATGAGACAGTTTTTTTTCAGTTCCGGGCACTTACAGTGATGATTGCGCCTCAATAGGCTATCCCAGTGCAGTTTTGGTCTGTCGGAGGCCCTGTCGGAGCAGATGTGATTTTTATCCGGTTGACCTAGGGAGCCCCCCTCCCGGACACACTGGTGCCCTCACCTTGACAACACAGGCACTCCAGGAGGCAGTTTGGGGCAGTTTCACGCTTCCCGAGGCATTTCAGGATTGGTAGAAATGGCTATTGGGGAAATCGATTTGGGTTACTGAGGCAATGTTATGGCATGGGATGATCAATGATGATAGATCGGGGTCCTCCACACCTTCTCCAGCAGTTTCAGCTTCATCGGGGCCCGCATCCATCACTTATGGCACTTTCTGTGGATTTCTGAGGTCTTTTTGAGGCCTACGATTTGACTATGGTGGCACGATTTGGTACATTGATGATTATTTATTGATTATTGTGCTATGGGGATTGACCAAGGAGGGATAAAATTACCCCTTGGACCCACCATAAACCCCTTATTGTATTTTATCATCATGATTTGGTGGGATTCCCCTCTTCTAGGGCGATTTTGTCCACTCACATAATGTTTTATTAGTGATCCATGTATTTTATTGTTGAGCTCATCTCAACCATTGATTAGACATTTATATATTTTAATCTTAGCCACTCATTCAAAAAGTGGTTAGGGTTTTGGTGCCTCTCCTTCCTATTTAAAGGAGAGAGCCTCTCATTGTAAGGGGTCTTTGGCTCTTGGATTATTGGTATAGAAAAATATTCTTGTGGAAATTCTTGTGGTCTCCTTTGCATCTGGTGTTCTTAGATGGTGATTGGAAAGTCTATTGCAACCTAGCATTTGGAAATTGTGGTAAGATCTATCTTTTTTTTTGGAAATCATTGTTTGTCTACAGGAGGGCGACTTCAACAAGGCGATTTTGCAAGGCTTCTTCAAATCGACTTTCTTGGCATTCACTTGTATCAGGGGGTTATCATTACCATCATTGTGATCTATGCTATCTTTCTGTTAATTCTCTTGTGGCATTAGTCTTATCTCTTGATGCATCAAATCTGATATTGTTGACGTTTGTTGCGCATGAGAGAGGGCGCATTGGCTTCTTGGATCAAATCGACTTGCATAGAAACTACCTCAAAGCTTCTCAAATTGATCGGGTTTGCATAGATCATCATCATCAAGGCATCTACAAGGTTACCCAGGTAAGATCCACAGGTTTGTTTCTCTTACCTTGATCCAATCCATTGACATAGCTCATAAATTGTTAAAACCCCAAATATTTCAAAACCCCCATTTTTACATTTTCTCAGATCTACTTAGATCTAGTGGGTTGTTGGGCATAATATTGAAAACCCACATCTATAGCATCCATGGCACCCCGGATCTATAGTTTGGTGAGGATTGGATTCCATTTGACCCCCTTCCCAAGCCAACTTAGTTTCTCCCACGCAAGGCGCACTTCCTGGTGGTTGTGAGTTGACCTAGATCTAGGTGGTGGGTAGTTGAGATCCCGCTTGATCCTTAACCTACACATCAAATAACCTACCCCAAGATTGTTACTTTTCTGATTTTCACCTTGTGGGCCCCATTCCACATTTCAAGGGATTAAATCCCCATTTTGGACCACTTGGTGCATTCAAACTCAGATCTAGTAAGATCTAGCCGTCGGATTGCCACGAAATTATAGATCCACACTCCTATTTGACCAACCTACCTGGATCTAAAGTTTGGATGCCATCGAACTTGTCTTGACCCACCTAACCCACCTTTTAGGCCTCCTTGGGTAAAGTCGCACCACCTTGAAAGTGAGTCAACTCACTTATAGGATGTGGGTAGTTGAGATTCTTGCGGATTTGGAACGGGAATAATTCAAAACCCTGGTCTAGTGTGTCACTTTGTCAGATCTTGCCTTGGGGATAGCATTCCTTGTTTTAAGGAATTGTGGTCCACTTGGGTTAAACCTAGATCTAGACCTACTTATCCATCAAGACATTTATTGACCACTTGTCTCATGCTATAGGAGTCCTCAACCACAAGTAAACCCTACTTTGACTCCATTATCCCAATTCCCAAGGCACTGGTTACTCTCCAAGTCAATTCGACTTTCCTAGATTGTTGGATTAACTTGTGGTTTGACCTTAGTGTGGTGAACCAAACCCTTGATGCCATCATGTACCATGGTCAAACTTGTCATGTGTACTAGTTAGCCCCAATTCAACCCCTAAACTACCCTGCATTGGACACGATTCCCAAGGTAGTGGATCTTCCAACATTGAACTAGTACTCTAATCCTAGATCTCACTTCAAACATTATAAGTCACTCTCACATCAACTATGAACCAAAGCTATACTCATTAAACCCCTCGCTTGGCTTGTGACTTCATCCTTAGGTCTAGGATAAACCATACACCTAACTTCACTTAGAAATACCCTGATTTGGTGTCTTGGTTTTGATCTCTCCTGTCGGGAGTAGATTTTGATCTCTCCTGTCGGGAGTAGATCGGGTCTCCCCCTTTGTTATCTGGTCTAGATAACATAAAGCGAAGGTTGCCTCGACTGGCGTGACAACCATATATTGGAGGTCAAGGTGATCGTGGTTGCACCTTTTGAGTTTCCCCTCCCTATTGCTGTCCATGACTGGATACATCCATAGGGGTAACTACATTTTAGGTGATAACATTTTGGCGCTGTTGCCGGGGAAGGCATAGGCTTACCCTGGTTCGATACATTATTTTAAAGCTCTCCTCCCCTTCTCTTTGCCAAACATTTTGGCGCCGTTGCCGGGGAAGGCATAGGCTTACCCTGGTCCGACATACCTCTTTTAAAGCCCTTCCATTCTCTTTGCCCAACATTTTGGTATTGAAAGCATAGGGCTGGTAGTCTTTACTCACTCTCTCCTGCATGTACAACGACACATATCTTGGTAGAAGAGTTTAAATCTACCTGGCGACTCCCAATTGTGACTCCGCTGAGGAGTGAGCTCATTTACATCCTTACAACACTTAGAACTATGCCTTGCGTCACTTATTCAGAGAACGATAT
The DNA here is from genome assembly GCA_027924585.1 of Larix kaempferi. Classification (NCBI taxonomy): domain Eukaryota; kingdom Viridiplantae; phylum Streptophyta; class Pinopsida; order Pinales; family Pinaceae; genus Larix; species Larix kaempferi. The sequence continues at coordinate 4,771,582 of BSBM01000131.1, forward strand.
GATTTTGAAAATGATGACCGAAATGAGTGGTTTAATTTGAAACCTGAATGGGGTAGTTCTCAGAAAACAAAGAGAGAATATCGAACCAATACTTCTCATTTATAAAGGTTTCTCTCAACTTAACATCCATACTATTAGGATATTCCTATACTCCATCCTAGTTCTACCAGCATTATCATTATTTTGCATTTCAGTCATGCATGCATTTTTGCATGCATGCATCCCAGTCATCAGCATGGTGTCCTCTAGCACCTAGTCCCCATTTTGCTAGCCCTAGGAGCTTCTTTCTGTTCATTTCTAGCCCTCCTAGTGCATGATGCACCCTCCTTTCACCTACCACATGTGAAAGGCGCCTTCTCTCACCTACCACTAGTGACACTTCAGTTAGTTCCTTGATTTATGGATCTGTTTCCTACTTTAAGGACATATGGCCTAGTTAACTCACTGAAACACTCTGATGGACCTCCAAAGAGCCTAGATTGAGTATTTTGACTCTAGTTAGCTCCTCATGACTCCAGTTAGCTCCTCATGCACCCTCCATCAGTGCTCCATGCATCAGTTACACCTACTACACCCAGTTAGAATTAGTGTGACACATGGTTGATGGTTACTTGTACTTTGATGACACTCTACTAATCTGATGATCAGTTCATGCAGGATAATTCGAATTGCCACCTTGGAATTCAAATCCTCTCCATTGTATTATTTATTGTTCATATTATGATTAATGATTTAGAGAGTGTGATGTTATTCTGCTTCTATCTGAGTTCTACTGTATCATAATTCTGCTGCTCTTTTACACTGCATTGTCCACTCTTCTTCTATTTTTCGGCTTAATCTTTCTTGTGAGGTATATATCAGCTCGTAGATTTGCTATGAGGATTTTCACATGGTATCAGAGCCCATTGAGAGTATTGTCTGTTTCCATTCTTGATATTTTTTTGCAGGTTATTACCAAGATTTCGAGTGCAGCAATAGTTGCAACAATTTTATGTAGTTTTGCTGCAGTAGCAGTTGCAGGTATTCTCTATTGTTTTTTGCAGGTCTTCTGCAACAGCTTCCATGAAACTGGAAGAAATTCCTCCTCTCTCTCCATTCAACTATGATGAGTGGAAACCAAAGATGATAGCATATTTGAAGAGACATTGTCTTTTTCATTATTGTTTTGAAAGAGTTCGAATCCTATGAAGAGGAGAATGATTGGTTAAATGAAGGTGATAGAGCCCATGGAGCAATGTTGACTGCTATGTCTTGTTGTATGCAATCCCACATCTATGATTCTGCTGAATCTCCAAAAGCGCTATGGTCCCATCTGGATGAAAGATTTGGAAAACAGAATGAAGGGATTGGTGCAAGCTATTTGGAGAGAAAGACCAGTGATGCATTCACCCTCCTTGATGGTCTCTCTGATCATGATTCAGTATAAAACATATCCCATAATGAAGTTTTCGAAAAAGAAGAAGAACTTGCAAATTCAACACTCAAGTTCTCAATGTCTTCTATTTCGAATTATGTGCCAGCTCACACTCTGGAAATATAATAAATGCTTTTTTTATATTTAAATTTCATGCTAAAATAACATGTTGTAACGATCATGCATGTGTATTGTTTTACTTATGCAATGTTGTTGATACCCTATACAATTACTTGCTATTGTTTATATGCGTTAACTGTTTGTTTATTCTTTTGATGATGAAGGGGTCCTATGGGCTCCTCGAGGGTTACTTAGCTATTAGCTAAAGCATTTGAACATTCTTGTTGTAGATCACAGGTAAGAGAATAATAATGTTTTGAATGTGAAATTTCGGATATCTTCAATATCGTCAAATAGCTTTCAAGTTTTTAAAAGAGAAAAATAGAATGACTTGCGAAATATTTCAGGGTGAGATCTGCGTTGATCATTGCTTCAGCTATATAATTGTATCAGATTGGTCTATATGAATTTATCGTATCACATTCTATTCTCAACATTTATGTTATTTTAATAAACCAATGTTGAGCATCAAAACAATATTAAAAGCCTATTTAAAGGAATTATACTAAGCATTATGTGTCTAGGATACAAGGATCATATCATAAGTTTCAAATATCCTTAGTGTAGTTCTATGTATGTCATTTGATCCTATGCATTTTATATTTAGCCTTGGTTTCATGCTATTATTCATTTTAAGCATGATACTAAAATATGCGATGGCTAAGCTAGTAATAGTATCTTTCATTAATACTATTACTATTTGCATTTCCTCTAAAGTTGATATTATAGATAATATTACTATTTAGCACATTATAACCATAGTTTATAATATGGTTGCGATATGTGATTTTTATGGTCTTATTACAATACACGAGGGTTTTGATATAATAATCTTCATAATAGCTTAAATGCAAAGTTGGCAGCTATATCATGAAATAAATGGTGTTATTGATAAAATATAACCATGATACTATGGTTGCAGGTCTCTAGGAAATGGTCGAAACCTTAGACTTGGTCTTCGTGTAAAGGTATCATGCTTGGACAAATGGTATGATGGTTTTGATAAAAGGTAACCCCAAACTATAATGTAAAGCCAAAGATTTACCCGAATGATATCCCTGTTGCATGGTTCGTTGGCAGGTTGACGTACTGGTAGATATGCACATTAAAGTGTATTAAAAGTGTTGTTTGTGGAATGCTTGTTGGCATCCACCATGGATGCATTCACATGGTAGTTTCTTGATAGCAGTGTAACCCTAACGATTCTTGGCTTACCTCCACAAAGTTGTGAACTTGGATTTCATTTTGCAAGGAGTGGGGTGTAGTGTGGCCGACAGGCCTGCGGTTCTTTAGTGTTTCAAAAGGGGGTTTTTGAGGACTCCTTCCTCAAAATTGATACCGCGAACTGTAAGATAAAACTATTACTATTAGGGTTTAAGAGCCAAGCCAATAATATGGGAGTTACTACTGCATTCGTCATAGTGATTTGAGTGACTCTGGATCAACGCGAGTTGTAAGAAATGTCGATTTCAAGCCATAGTGAAAAGGTAATGTTCTTGTCAATACTTTGTAATGTTGCAGTTGTCGATAATGTTTGTAGCTTCGAGACTTTCTTTGACCACTCTTTGTGTTAATGGAAGGTGAATCTTATCTACAGGTTTCTATGTTCAAACTATGTGGGAACTACTGCTTGAAAACGATAAGTCTCGGTGGTTCCTCCTGTAGGTTTCTCTTGGCAACTGTTATCCGTTGTTGGTTTTAGCTGAAGCTTTTTGGTTTTGTGCTTTAGCTGAGGATGTGGCTGCCATTGTAATGTTTTTAGGCTGTGAGACAAGCATAGGGAGGATGGGGTCCTCGACCTACCTTTGTATTGATTCTCGAGTGTTTTTGTTGTGAAGTAACCTGTTGAAAGAAATGTACAGTTGTGTGAAGGGTGTAACCCTTGGTTAATAAAGGATATTAATTGTTATGATATTGGAACTTAATGATGTTTTGGGGTTTTGACCTCGTGTTGTTACTGTAAATTCCACCATTGTTTGGTTATTGTACAAGGGTCAGTTTTTATTTGAGTACTAGATAGTAGGAATGGTAACTGTTAAAAGAGTTCGTCCTTCGGCTATTTTGATAACTAAAAGGATTCTGGTAATTTGCAACTTAATAAGGTTTAAGTGTGTTGTGTCTGTGAACAATGTTCCATGAATCCTATGTTGATTGTTTTATGCTATGTTGTATTTTAATAATGGACGAGAGCCAAAAGGCTAGATGCCTCGTGTTGAAGTTGCAAACCCTGAACTTGTTCTTTTGTTGAAGAATTACTTTGATAGGTTTAACAAGTCGAACTAAGTGTTACTACCCAGTCTTGTTTCTCTATGGTTTTGTTGAACGCTGCTCTAACCCTAAACATTTGATTTTTATGCTGTTGATGTCGAATTGTGTCCTTCGTCTGAGTGGGCCTTGTACAGGGTAATGAAAAATGTGACTGTGTTAATCAAAAGTTGAGCATGAGAATTGAACCCGTCACAATTTAAAGACTAATTTGTTTTCTTGTTTTAACTGTATAAGGGTTTTGAATCCCACAACTGTTATGTTTGAGAAAACGTCTACTAAGTAGTTGGCCCCTTTCTTGGATAGTCTATTTGATTTTTAAAAAGGTGAAAATGTTTAATATTTAAGGTTTTGTGTTGCTATCTAGGGTTGAAACTTTTGGGACGTTAGTCCGCATACAGAAATGTATAAGTGGAATATTGTATTAAGGTTAAAATAGATAAAATGGAAAACTGAAGATGAAAAATAAAACTGTACAGTGGTTCTGTTGTTTTTATTTGATAAAATAATGATGATAACATAAATGTTTAGTGGCTCTATAATAATAGCTATGTTTGAATTATAGCTATTCGATTTCATAAATGTTGATATAAGATTACAGTAAAACTTGGTTATTGTAATGTAATAATAGGATTTAAGAGAAATGTTAAGAAAATGTATATTATTTAACTGTGGTAAGGAAAACAGTTAATCTACAACTAAACCCTAGGTTTTGTGCAGAATAAGAAATGTTTACTTCTGTTGCTATAATTTTAAGAATATTAAAATATTTGCATAAATTAAGTATTACTGTATGTTCCTATGACTAAACAACTTATGATATTAAATACAAAATGTAGACAGGTTAAAAGAATTACAGAGAACATGGAAAAGTTCTATCTAAGATAGTTATTCAATCATTTTGTCTATTGCATAATATCATTCTTATCTATTTTTAAACACCTTCCCTGTACTAGAGTACGGTACAAAAAAGTACGTGGAAAAATGCAAGGAAGAAATCTATTCTATCATTTCAAATTAATTTTCTCAACAATTTACAGAATTATAATCAGTTTAGAAATCAAATATTTACTTCTGCAGAATGATCCCTATCAGCATTTGACTAATAAATCCTAAATCAACAATTACAGAAATAAAATTACCACTACTTAGGAACTTAAATGAAAAGTAGAACCTACAACTGTAGATAGGGTGGAAAAAAGACCCAAAGAGTCCTGTTCGTCCCAACCTTCTCCAGAATAAGCAGCCAATATCACTTGCTCCTTTAGGACCCTCGAGCCTGTTTACTGAACCACTAGGTAGAAGACTCTATGTAGAAGAAAGGAACTTAGGTTGTATTTCTAGAAATCAATGGAGACTTGCCATACACCTCAAACCTCTTCTCTAAGAAGGAAATAACTTTCTGCACTCAGCAGTAACGATGCACTTAGAAGAAGTGAAATAGACTTACAATGCAACTCAAAACATAGCTTGCCCTCATCAATTCTCTTGTGTGCATACAACAGAACCACAAGGTAAATTTTTTCGTTAGAAAAAGTGTGAGCCTCTGCTCAATTCATTGGATTTATAAAGATGCCTAGGTCTTTAGTGGTCAGTTTCCAAAATAAATGAGCCTCAAGCTCCAGTCCCATCTTTCAGGGCACTATGACCACAATTCAAGAAAGTCGTCCTATAACAACAGCTAGTTACTGAGTTCATGATGCTGCCACTTGTCCATTTCCTTCTACCCCAGATTCCATTCCACCTAGTGGGTCAGTAAACACTCTTTCAATAGTCTCTTTGGGTGAGCGTCTCCTATTTTATTTTATTAAATAATAATATTGTGCAATTACAGTCATCCTTGGCCACTTGTCCAAATATAAAACTTTACAATAAAAGTTAAGATAATATTTTCTTTAAACATAAAATGTTTCATCAAAGGGGTATGTTACAAACACCCCCACTTAAGCTCAACATCGTCCTCGATGTTGTTTATTCTTCATCAGAGCCTCCCTGGAACAGAACTGGATATGCTGCCCGCATGTTACTTTCCAGTTCCCAGGTAGCTTCATCAGGGCTAAGGTGATTCCATTGCACCTTTACCTTCCCTATGGTATGATTTCGGAGCATAATTTCCCTCTCGTCGAGAATACAATCTAGTTCCACCTGAAAATCTCCTTCGGGTTCCACCTGTATGTCATTCCAATTCAACACATGAGTAGCATCGTGCACGTACTTCTTTAAAACAGAAATGTGAAAAACATTATGGATTCTTAAATTAGATGGCAGAGCCAACTAATATGAAACAGGTCCAATCCTTGATTGGACTTCAAATGGTCCACAGTACCTTGGTGCTAGTTTAGCACAACTACCAAGATTAAAAGAACTTTTCTTGGGTTTTACCTTTACAAAGACATGATCTCCAACCTGAAATTCTCTTTCAGTGTGTTTCAGATCTGCATAACTTTTTATTCTATCTTGTGCAACTTTTAAGTTGTCTTTTACCCGTTTCACGGTTAGCTCCATCTATTTTAACAAATCTGGTCCTACCATTAATCTGTCAACATGGTTATCCCAAGAAATAGGAGTACAACATTTTCTTCCATATAAAATATCAAATGGACTAAGTCTAGTAGATGCTTGATAATTATTATTGTAAGCAAATTCAGCTAAATGCAAATATTCTTCCCACTTCCTTGGCCGATCTTTAAAATACATTCTTAACATGTCTTCTAAAATATGATTAAACCTTTCAGTTTGTCCGTCAGTTTGTGGATGGAAAGAAGTATTGAAATTTAATTTAGTATTCAAACCCTTAAACAATGCTGTCCAGAAATTTCCAGTAAACTTGGAGTCTCGGTCAGAAATAATTACCTTTGGAATCCCATGTAAGTGAAAGATTTGCTTCATAAACACATCTGCAATGTTAGCATATTTGAAAGTAGTCTTAACAGGAATAAAATGAGCATCTTTACTAAGTTTATCCACAACCACCATTATTGAGCCACTATGTTTCTAATTCTTAGGTAAACCTGTAATAAAATCAATACTTATAATTTCCCATTTCCATTCTGGAATTGGCGATGGCTACAATAGGCCAGCTGGGTGTTGATGTTCAGCCTTAATTGTCTGACATTCAAAACACCTAGCTATGTATTCAGCCACTTCATTATTCATGTTGGGCCAAAAGTAATCCTTTCTTAACATAATTATCATTTTCTGGTAACCAGGGTGTCCCGAATAAGGACTTTTATGAACTTCATCCAAAATCAGCAGTTTAACTTTTGACACATTAGGTACATAAATTCTGTTTTTATATGTCACTAAGCCCTTTTCATTAATGCTGTAATCTGCTATTAAATTTTCAGATAAATTTTCAGCATCTTTATCATGCAATTTTTGATAATTTTCATCTTGCTTAATTCGTTCTTTGATATGATTTTCCAAATCTATCTTAAATGTGTTGATTGCTACCACAAAACTTGATTTGGCATTTCTTCTCAAGGAATCAACAACTTTGTTTTCTTTACCCTTAATGTGTTGAATTTCGAAATCATACTCACTAAGGAAAGCTAGCCACCTAGATTTCCTTGCGTTAAGATTTGTTTGATCCAACAAGTACTTTAAACCCTTATTATCTGTCATTAGTGTAAACTTTCTTCCAATCAAGTGATGGTGCCACATTTTTAGTGGATGTATCATGGTAGCCAGCTCTAGATCATAAGTTGCATAGTTCTTTTCGTGGATTTTTAACTTTCTAGACTCAAAAGCAATATCATTCCCTTCTTGAGTTAAGACCCCATCAAGTCCATTGTTGCACGCATCAGTGCATACAACGAAGTCTTTGTTAGGAACAACAATTTTTAATATCGGTGTTGTTGTTAATAACTCTTTTAACTTATTAAAACTTTCTTTGCATTTTTTATCCCAGATGAATTTATTCCCTTTCTTTTGCAAAAAAGTTATGGGATTTTCAATTCTAGAGAATCCTGCAATAAACTTTCTGTATTAACCTGTTATTCCCATAAATGACCATACGTTAGTTACGTCTTTTGGTGACAGGCCATTCATTAATTGCTCTTATTTTATTTGGGTCGACAAAAATTCCTTCTTTAGATATTATGTGACCTAATTACTGTATTTTATCTTTATAAAAGTCACATTTACTGAATTTAGCATAAAGTTGATGTTTCCTTAAGACTTGCAGAATTATTCTTAAATGTTTGTCGTGATCTTCTTTAGTACTTGAATAAATTAGAATATCATCAATGAACACAATTACAAACTTATCTAGGTACTTATGCAAAATGTTATTCATTAAACACATGAAGATTGTCGATGCGTTAGTTAGCCCACAAGGCATAACTACGAACTCGTAGTTTCCATAACGAGTTCTAAAAGCAATTTTGAATATGTCTTCATTCTTTATTCTAACTTGATGATACCCAGACCTTAAATCAATTTTAGTAAATATCTCTGCTCCACGTACCTGATCAAATAGATCGTCAATGTGGGGTAAGGGATATCGATTTTTAATAGTCATTTTATTAAGTTGACGATAATCTATGCATAATCACAAAGTATTGTCCTTCTTTTTAACAAAGATAACTGGTGCTCCCCAAGGAGACACACTTGGCCTTATGTATTTCTTATCTATTAATTCTTTCAACTGAGATTTTAGTTCATTTAACTCCAGAATATTCACTCTGTAAAAAGCCTTTGAGTTTGGCACTGCACTCGGTACTAACTCAATGGTGAAATGAAGTTCCCTTTTCGGAGGTAGTCTTGGAATTTCTTCAGGAATACGTCAGAAAAGTCCCTAAGAATAGGCATGTCTTCCACTTTTATCTTATCTTCTTTAGATGAACATTCGTCATTAATAACATTCACAACAAACATTTTACAGCCCTTTCTTGTAACGTCCCCAGTTTGACCCCATGGCATTAAAATTGTAAATGTTGTAATATTGTTATGAAATCACGGTGAGGAGATCAAGGCCAAGGCCCCTCCATCGATTTATTTATGCATATGGTTTACGTGCTAGCCATGCACAATGGAATTGTGAATATCATGTAAATATGTATTTTAATAAAATACCCACAACTAGCTATGCAATGCAACAGGAGATGGAGGCATGATTTTATAAGGAATTGGGAGGGAAAACATTCAAACCCTTGGAGCCAATCAAGTCAAGCCAAGTGTCAATGAGAGAACCCATCAACCCTCAACTACCCATGTTGACTTTTGTACCCAATCATTGATTTCTCCCAAGAGTTGGTTGAGGTAGTTAATGCCTTGGGGAATGAGAGGTATGGCTGTCCAAATTCGGGTATGGGCAAGCCACCCTGCATGGGAAATCGCGTTTTTACTTCTTGGGCAAGAAAAGAGCCATGAATTGCTCCCCAAGCCATTATCCATCAAGTAGTCTTCCTTCCTCACGAGTTTGGAGCTACCTGGGCGTTTTTACCCATCGAAACTGGGTGTTTTCCTTCATTCTCAGCTGAGAGAAGGGCGTTTTTGTGTTGTGTACCAGTGGGAAAGAAGGGGAGTCGAATTTGGGTTCCATAGAGACCATTTGACTATTGAATTCTGAGTTAGTTGGGAGAGAATTCATTTTCCTCCCTGTGAATGTTTTTCCCCATCCCATAATCCCTTTTTGGCTAGAAACGAATTGGGGAAAAGCCATGACCATCATGTTGTAAATCCCATTGTTAAATGTGTATCCCTGCCCAAATTGTGCTTGTTGTGTGAGAAAAGAGTATGTTGGGGTATGGGTTATGGGTCTCCATTGTTTTGGCTTGAACTTGAGTGCAAGCATCTAGGGTTCTGATGTAGCCTGATAAACCCAGCTATGGACTAACTTGGCTTAGATGAAATGCTTAATTAGTTGTGTATGAGCCGAATGTCCCCTTTTCCTTATAAGAATCATGCCCAGCTCGGGGGTGGCCTTCGGACAGACAGACTGAGTATATGTCGTTGAAGAGCCTACGGTTGGGTGGATTGTTGTAGTGACATAGCTAGTTGCTTGGGACAATTGCGAAAGGAAGATAAGTATCTGATGTGTATTTACTTCTACAATGTTTAATTTGATGATTATTTTGATATGGTGGATGAGCATGAATTGTGTGTGGATGAGTTTTAATTCCGCTGTGCATACTTGCTTGATTTGCATCTGCACACTCTTGTTCTATTCATATGATTCTAATGAATTTGGCTGAGATTATGTGAAAGCCCCAGAGATTGGCTTCACGTTCCCTTCCTTGCCTTGGATAGATGGGTGGGTACGTTACATTTCTTACAGCTTTCTTTACTTGTAAAGTAGAAATTTGTCTTACAGATGTTTTCCTAGGAATTCTTTTTACTGTTTCAGTATTACCTTCATTATTCAAAAAAGTAAAAAAAAATTCATAACAGTTGAGTACTACTTTATGTTGTTCAAGCCAATCCATGCCAATTAACACATCATATGACCCTAATGGAAAAACATTCAAATTAACTTGCGTTTTCAACTGACTCATAAGTACATCGCAACCTTTGAAAAAATCTGTAACCTTTCTTTTAGTGCCTCTTGCTAGCTGAACTAACCATGACTTATCAAATTTTTGTACCTTTAATTTGCAACTTTTCACTAAATCAGGTGAAATGTAACTAGAACTTGCACCAAGATCTATTAAAATTGAAATAGAATTGTTTTGTGTCATACCTTCAATCTCGACCATAGATGTTTGATGGTCTGCTTGCTGATTTTCTAGTGTTGCATTTATCCTGGGCATTTCTCTTGCTACATCACCAACTGTTGGTTCTGCTTGTATGGTGTGAATGTTGTTGACTGTCTTTATGTTGCATGGACAGTGAGCTCGAGTATTTGGTCCACCGCAGTCATAACACTTCAAAGGTGGCCTCTGTTCAACATTTCTGGTGTTGTTATTATTATTGCTGTTATTATTATTAGACACATTCCTCTCAGTAGTAAAATTCTGTGGTTCATTACCTCTGTAATTATTATTCTGAAAATTTTTTTTATTGAAATTTTTATTATTTCCATAATTCTTAAAATTAAAAGTTTTCTTTTTATGCTCATAATTACTTGATTTATTATTCCTCCAACTCGGTACACCTTCTCTTCTCTTATTCTGTTTAAAACATAAATTAGCTTTCCTCATGGATTGTTCAAGGGTTGAAGGGTTATCATACTCAATTATGTCCTTTATGTGGAAGGGTAAACAGCTTAAAAACCTTTGTTTCTTAGGTTTTTCTTTAGCTAGGTAAGGTACATACCTCAACAAGCTGAGAAATTTGCTGCATAACTCCTTCATGGTCATTGAACCCATCTTTAAATCATAAAATTATTTTGACTTATGTTCGTAGTACTTGTAACATCCCCACACTTGAACCCAATGCAAGAAAGGGAACCTGATGCCATTCTATGGGGATTTTACATAAAATGAGCCCATATATTAGATTTTAAAACAAAGAAATACATGTGTGCGTATGTAAATCAATTAAACATGCACATTGGAATGAAAACCTCATCCACACACATTACATGATGTCATTCAATTTAACACATCCAACAAATTAATACATTTGCAGAATTAGTTACATAAGAAAATAATCATCTTAAGTAATGTTGTCCCAACAACTAACTATGTCACTGCAACGTTCCTCCCAACCGTAGGTCTCTGCCCAACCTGTATTATTTCAGCACTCAGAGACCACCCCCAAGCTGGGCATGATATCTACAAGGAACTTGGGACTCTCAAACCCTGCATGGACGAAGCAATGGATACTCATCTCAACCCCAACATTCTTTTACACATAGTAGCTCAAAACTGGCATGGATACACAATTCAACCATGGATTCACAGAATAGGGTCTATGGGTTTTCCCCAAAACGTGGGCACACCAAAAATGGATTGTGGGAAGAGGGAATCAACCCTAGGGAAGAAAAACAATTTCTCCCACAGATGTATGAGCATTCAGTGGGCCAAAACAGCCTCAATTAAACCCCAAATCGTTTCCCCTCTCTTCCCCACTGTTAGACACAACAAACATGCCCTTCCCAGCTAGGAAAATGAAGGTAAACACAAAAATTTATGGAGGGAAGTGCCCAGGAAGCTCTAAACTCGTGGGAGAGTAAAAGTTGGTTGATGGGTAATAGCTTGGGGAGAAATTCATGGCTATTTTCTTGCCCAAGAAGCCAAACACGTTTTCCCATGCAGGGTGGTTTTCCCATACTCGAATTTTGGACAGCCATGCCTCCCATTCCCCAAGGCATTAATTACCTCAACATACTCTTCAGAGAAATCAATGATTGGTTACAAAAGTCAACATGGGTAGTTGAGGGTTCATGGGTTCTCTCATTAACACTTGGCTTGACTCAATTGGCTCAAGTGTTTGAATATCCTCCTCTCATTTCCCTTGTAACATCATGCCCCCATCTCTTGTTGCATTGCATAGCTAGTTGTGGGCTTTTATATTAAAATGTATATTTACAATTCCCATGGTTCACTAGCACATGGGTAGCATAATTTCAAATACTTGCCTCTTCTAGATCGAGCGTTCACTAGCGGGGCCTTGGCCTTGAGCTCCACGCTAGGAATCATACATAATATGCATACATTATTTACATTATAGCCCAAAATATTACAAGGGTCAAACTGGGGGATATTACATTCCCCTCCCCTTGGAATAACACCGTCCTCGGTGTTCCAATACCTAGGAATACATACACGCTATATACATGTCCAAAATTCTCAAAATATGGTAGGTTTGTCCTGCATTTCACCCTTTAATTGGGTTTTCAGGACCAAGTCCTCTGGTCTTCACAAACGGCTCCTGCTGGCTGAGACCTTCTAGCTCTGCATGAGGGCATTGTTCCAAAACAATCCCTTCCCTTTCTTTACCTTCCTGTTGATCTACAAGTCTGGAAACTTTACGGCAGCTGCCTTCTTGATGTCCCATTGTTGGGCAGTTGCGGAGGCAATGATTTCCTCCACATCCCCAACATTTCATTTGTGGCTTTACCTTTTCCTGCACAGTTTCCTTTGGGTCTTCCCACCTTGAACGTTTCTTAATCGACCCATTGGATGAATGCTTCTTCATGGATTCACTTTCCTTTCCCTTACTGATTGCTCCCATAATGCTTTTTACCTCTTTTTGTAGGTGAATAGAGTCCTGCAAAACCTTGTGGTTCATCTCATTCTATTGCCTCTATAGCTTGAGCATCTCTCCAAGATTTTCTTGGGTCCTAAAAATTGTTTGAAGAAGACTTTTAGCCAACTCTAATAGCCCTCGGTCTGTTTCCATGGTTAATGGAAACAACTGACCACACTTTGCTTACTAACAACACTTTCTGGTGCCGGCTACAACCAATTGTTTCACCTTCTTACCTGTGAAATTAATCATGGAAATCCTTTGTTAGGACAAGCATAACATAAACATTAAGATTAGTGAATTATTTTCCCAATTGACATGGAATGTTCATGCTTTATTCATGAGACTTCCACACTTTCATGCTTTCCAAGATACACATGAACTCATTCATGTTCATCATGTCACAGGAAATTTACTATTTCAGCATTCACAATTCATCTCAAGCAATTAAACACAATCTATTTTCAGTCATCACATGCACTCAACAATCTTTTGTTTTATATGTGCATCAATCAAAAGGAAAGAGAAGAGTAGGAGTTTCTCCCTCTTAGTCTTGTTCTGTTATGGAGCTACACCATCACTGTGGTTTCATGCTCCTTAGTCCCTTTCACTTCAATGTGAATGCTTTGAGTTTCCTTTCTTGGCTATGACACTTAGTGTCTAAGGTCTGTATATGGATTTTCAACTAGGGAACCCTTCCCCATTATTGCCTACAGAACCTTTGGCTACTAGGATCCACTCATGTCCACTAGCACCATCTTTAATTACTGCTCATACTAAGCTCTTTAGGATGGTCACATGTCCATCTGCATCCCTATGATTCCTTCATGGTCCTTGCTTCCAACAATACCTACACTCAAACATTGAATCAATTCACATGTTTAGTTTATTTCCATAGGGTTTATCTCTAAACAAGAGTTTAGGAAATCATAACCAAATTAGATACACATGTATATTCATAAGTAAGAAGCTGCAAGGTAACCAAATACTTAACTGTATTGGATGTCTTCACTTTATTCCACGAGATCCTTCTTTGCTTTGCAAGCCTTGGATTTCTTGTGGACACAATTATGAATGTTGGGCCAACACATAGGCTACTCCACAATCATTCGAATAGGCAATGCTAGGCTAGTACACCAACTGGGTTTATCAATTATTTCCTTTAGCAATATGCTAGACCAGTGATCCGACTTATTTTATCAATTGTTTAAGGGGTGTTGGGCCAGCGTACACGCTACTTTACCATATCAAGTAGTTAATTCCCAACTAGTCACTCTCTGGACTTATCAAGAACTTTATAGAGTTCAACCAGCCACTCCCTGGATTTCTCAATAATTTATATCTCCCACTCAAATACTCTCTAGATTTACCATCAATTTATATCACCCACTCATTTACTCTCTGGATTTACCATCAATTTATAGTCTTTCAGGGTCTTGCCTTCCTGTAATGACCAAGGTTTCCAACAAAGAAACAATAATGTATCAGCTTAGCTATTAGAATACTTATACTTGAAATCTTCATTATTCCAAACAAGACATAAATGAAAATGAATACTTATCTATATTGTGCGTTTCCCCTCTGGTCCACAGGGTCTTGCTTCGCTTTGCAAGCCTTGGAATCGCCTATGGACTTGGATATAGTTAATGCTTAACCAGTACACCTCCCTATCGGCTGGATTTACCAAGCATTTGGTGGTGCCCAACAAGTCCCATACCTGGTTGGCCCTCTCTAGTGCCGAGCCAGGACATTCATCTAGGTCACTGACCAATGGAAGGAAACTGCGCCACCTGGCCATTATAGGTCAAGGCTCTACTATGGAGCCATAGGCATCTCAGGGTTTTCAGTTAGTCTTGGCACCTGCCCTCCTATTGCTGACCCAATAAGCATCTCAGGGTTTTCAGTCAGTCTTGGCGCCCTCCCACCTACTGCTGACCCAATAGAGATTTTATGCCATAGCCAATGTCACCACACCTTCCTGCACCATAACCCTTCACACACACATAAACTCTTCATTCATACAAGGACACCGCTCCTTCTCTTGTGCAAATCAGTGGTTCCTTTTAGGAACTTTATAGGTGACTTTCTTGACTGCAGGTTAACATGGCCCCAGTCACATAAGGATGATACCCCTTTTCACTACACAACTCCCTGGGTTTGTCCATCCCTTCCAGTATTATTTAGTGTGAGCATAGAAAGGTTACCAATTCCTATACAGTCCTTCTGCGTACCCTTCTTCACTTTGCCTCTTAATGTGTGGTACCAGTTGGCATATGCGTAGGCTGACAACACAAGAAGGATACGCAGGCTTATCAGTATTGCTTCTCAAAATCGCAACCACATTCCATAAAATTCACTATCAAGCATTGAAACACCAGGAATGCATCCATTCCCTTAGGGTGTAGTCAATATTGACAACCCTGTCATGACCTAGCACCAGAAAAGGTGTGCACCCCCTTTTCTAATGTGAGCCATGTAGGCCCTAATCATACTCAAGCAGTCTCAAATGATATAAATAAAATAGAGCATGCTTTGCATATTATTCCTAATAATTTAGACATGCATGTTTCTTATCTAGGGTCATAGAATACTCATTCATTTTTGCAGGTGTATATTTTCTTCATTTGCGAAGAATGGGGGATCCCTTCTCTGAGTCAACAGTTCTTCGGTTTGCCACCCCAATATTTCCACATTCCATAATACACTCATGCCTTCTTGGCATAGCTTTACCATCTCACTCTCATGGTTTTCCAACATACAGCTTAGCTGAGATGTCATCCTTAATAGATGTAATGGTGTTTCACCCGAAACCCATTTCCAAAGCATGGGGTCCTTTCCATGGAGTTTTGCTTCTACAGGTCATCACACATGGTGTTCCTGCAATGTGTCTACCTGTCACATTTATCAAATAGCCAAACAGTCAGCAACATTTCAATAAAATTAAAATCTAATTTTCCTTAATCATTCGATGACATTAATAATTAAATTCAAGTATGAATTTGCAATTTTGTCCTTTGTAGAATTGATTTGCTTAGCCATGAGTCTATTCTCATATCGTCTAGCTCTTTCTCATAGTAGATTCCAATCTTTATCATGGACTTACCCACATTTTCCATGCCCAAAACAATCTACTTGAAATCCGAGACTTCAATCAGCCAAACATGTTGTGAGTATCTATGCATTTAATCCTTCGATTGTTACAACAATCACTGAAGTGATATCGAAATTATAACACTCAATAATTCAAACACCTTCAGCTGTTAACTGTTGAATTTTGAGCATTAATTCACAATACTCTAGGATCTTTACTGAGAGAATAACATATATAGTATATCAATGCATAACAATCACAAGAAGCATGACAAGCATCACAAGAATCAAAAGCATGAGAGACAAGAGACACAGAGTTTCCGTGGGGAAAACCCTAAGGTGAAAAACCCCACAACTTCCTAAGAGATAGAGAGAGCAATGGCTCAACCAAAGTAGAACCAAAATACACTGAGATAGTCTCCTAGTAGCAGATGATCCTCCTCCTCACTAGTGCGCCACTTTCTGAGTGAGAGAAGTATGAATTTATGAATGATTCAAATAGAGATCTCCCGATCTCTATTTATAATTAACCTGTTTGCCCAGTTACACTATGGGGCCGACTTGTCTATCTAGATACATCCACAATATAATATATATTTCAGGGCCGACCCCACACATGGTGATCTAATAACCCATCGACAAGTACACACACTTGTGACACTTGTCAATCCACATGACGACACTTCCTTATAGAGGAATAACACGTCTCTAATAAGGCTACAATAAATATATATGAAATACATAGATGAAATACATTCCGAAGTTATATATACATCAACACTCCCTCTTAACTAGGAAGGTATTTCTCGACATAGATCTGCTAGACAAGTCTTCTTCTTGAGATCATCGTCATCGATGCATCGTCATCATCATCGTCACTGCTGTTGCTATCTCAACCAATCTCTGACCCTACTCATCATAAGAGGTTCTACAGAGCTAGTCCTTTTTCATACTGGATTTAGGCCCACCACCTGCAGGTCTTCGTCATCACTGGCCATACTATGGAATCCTCAGGACTTATTATGTGCTCCACAAAACCTCGAGAGAGCATCCCAGGATGTTACGAGCACACGACTCTACCTATAGGATCTCCCAGGGCCATATTATAGGTGACCTCACCACAAAACCTCGCAAGAGCATCCCAGGCTATTACGAGCACATAGCTCTACCTATAGGATCTCCCAGGGACAGATTATATGTGGTCACCACAAAATCTCGCAAGAGCATCCCAGGCAGTTATGAGCACACAGCTCTACCTATAGGATCTCCCAGGGACAGATTATATGTGTTCATGGAAAAACCTCGCAAGAGCATCCCAGGACTTATTACGAGCACACAGCTCAACCTATCGAATCTCCCAGGGATAGATTATATTCCATAGGACAAAACCTCGAAAGAGCATCTGCCAGATATCCCAGGGCCAGATTATATTCCATAGGAAAAACCTTGAAAGACTATCTATAGATATCCCAGGGCCAAATTATATGTCCTCCCAGAGCAAAAACTCGAAAGAGCATTCGCCAGATATCCCAGGGCCAAATTATATGCCATACGCAAAATCTCGAAAGACTATTTGAAAATCTACCAGGGCCAAATTATGTGCCATATGAAAAACCTCGAAAGACTATTTGCAGATCTCCCAGGGCCAAATTATATGCTCATCTGCACAACCTGATCCACGACCATAGAGTATCAACCTGATACTCACCATACATCATCCTGATGTACACATGATCATCTTGATCATCATCACTGCAACATCCTGCTGCATGTCATCTGGAGCAACATCTTGAAGCTCGTCATCCATGATCATCCTGATCATACAATGCATCTACCTGATGCATACCAAGTATCTACTTGATACATATCATCATACATGATCCACCTGATCATACAGTGTATCCACCTGACACAAATACAAATACATGATACATATCACCACACATGATCCACCTGATCATACAATGTATCCACCTGATACATATACAGATACATGGTCCAAGCATCCAACATGATGCATATACAAAATACATACAAATGATCCTACTGATCATATCCAGCATCCAACATGATGCGTACATACATATAAATGATCCAACTGATCATATCCAGCATCCAACATGACACATACATACATATAAATGATCCAAATGATCATATCCAGCATCCAACATGATGCGTACATACATATAAATGATCCAACTGATTATATCCAGCATCCAACATGATGCGTACATACATATACATATAAATGATCCAACTAATCATATCCAGCATCCAACATGATGCGTACATACATATAAATGATCCAATTGATCATACAAAGCAGAAACCAGAACATCATCCTGATGCTCATCATCCTGATGCTCATCATCCAATGCTTACATCCATAGCCATGTGAAGGATCCTCCTTCCAACATGCTTGGAATGGCTTCAGCAAATGTGTCCATCACTTCTTCCTCGAAGTGTCATCAATCTGAAGAATTCCAAGCTTCTCCCTGAAGTATTCGAACTTCACCTTGGTTACTGGCTTCGTCAGCACATCTGCAATCTGCTCGTCCGTGGCAACGTACATGAGCTTCACAGCTCCTCTCTGCACCATATCTTTGATATAGTGATATTTGATCTCTATGTGTTTCAACCTGTCATGAAACACTAGGTTCTCAGATAGCTTCACACAACTCTGGTTATCACAAAAGATACCACTAGCATCCAACGGGAGATCAAATAACTCAGACAGTAGCTTCTGTAGCCATACTGCCTCACAACTAGCTGAATAGGCTGCAACATACTCTACCTCAGTCGTACTCAGTGCTATGCAGGACTACTTCCTGCTAAACCAAGAGATCACACCTGATCCCATACTGAAGCAGCATCCAGATGTGCTCTTCCTATCTGCAGCACTGCCAGCCCAATTTGAATCAACATAACCCTATAGGTTAAACTTTTGATTCGCTTCATACTTGAGCCCATAATCCACTGTACCCTTTAGGTACCTAAGAACATGCTTTACAGCAACCAGGTGAACACTCCTCGGATCTGTCAGGAACTGACTCAATGTGTTCACAGTAAAGCAAATATCTGGTCTCGTGTTCGTCAGGTACATCAAGGACCTAATCATCTGACGATACATAAAGACATTAACCGGCTCAGATGAAGCATCACATAGAAGCTTCAGATTCGATGCCATAGGTGTGGCCATGGCCTTGCAATCCATCATCCCGAATCTCTTTAGGATATCTACTGTGTACTTTCCTTGACCAAGGAAGATCCGATCTGCACTCTGCCACACCTCCATACCTAGGAAATAATGCATCATTCCTAAATCTTTCATATCGAACTCGGCAGCAAGCTTCCTCTTAGTATCTGCAATCAATCTGTCATCTCCTGTTACAAATAAGTCATCCACATACAGGAGTAGAATCACAGGATTCCCTTACTCAACCTTGTAGTAAAGGTTGGAATCCGCTTTACTCTTGGTAAAGCCCAAACTAGATAGGAAACTGTCCATCCTACCATACCAGGTTTGGGCAGCTTGCTTCAAGCCATACAAGGCTTTCTTCGATCTGCACACATATGACTCCCTGTCATGTATTTCAAAATCGAGTGGCTGCTCCACATATACTTCCTCTTCAACTACACCATTCAAGAAAGCAGTCTTGACATCCATCTGGTGTATTTTCCATTTCATTGCTGCAGCCAAGGCAAGTACTGTTATGATGGAAGTGTACCTGGCTACAGGTGCAAAAGTTTCTTCATAATCTACTCCCTCTTTCTGAGAGAAGCCACGAGCTACGAATCTTGCCTTGTATTTCTGTACACTGCCATCTGTAGCATGCTTGATTTTGTAGATCCATTTGGAAGTCACCACAGACTTCTCTTTAGGTCTTGGGACAACATCCCAAACATCATTCTTCATTATTGATTGGTATTCCTCAACCATGGCATCCTTCAATTCTTTCTTTTCCGTTGCTTCTTCATAACTGGAAGGTTCTTTGTTCATAATGTCACAGAGTAAAGCAACATAGCTGGTGTGTGACCTGGTTCTCTTCTTTGCTCTGTGTTCTTCTTCTGGAATGCCAAATCTTTCTACATCTTGAATGAGCTCTCTAGCCCATGCAGGTTTCCTCTTGTGAGAGTTATCCTCACGCGGTGGATCTATAGGTTCTTGCAGATCTTCAAACTCACAAACAACTTCTGGAACTGCTTCAGCCATGGTAGTGTCTTGAAATCTAGTTTCCTTAGGTTCTTCATAAACTTCGATAGGTGCCTTCCTTGATTTGATGAATGCTGATTTTTCATCAAATGTTACATCCCTGCTGACATCAATCTTCTTGAACCCTGGGAAGTATATTCTGTAAGCCTTTGAGATTTCACTGTAACCCACAAAAATACCCTTCTTTCCTAAAGGATCTAGTTTGGTCATCTTTTCCTTTGGGACATGAGTGTATACTGGAGAACCAAATATTTTGAGATGGTTGAATTCAGGTTTCTTACTAGAAAAGACCTCTTCTGGTGTCTTGTTGTCCAATATCTTGTGGGGAGTTCTGTTCTGCACATATACAGCTGTTCTAGCTGCTTCTGCCCATAGATGCATAGGTAGATCCTGGTCATGCAGCATTGCCCTTGCTGCTTCCATGATTGTTCTGTTCTTCCTTTCTGCAACTCCATTCTGTTGAGGATTATAAGGAGCAGTCAACTCCCTCTTAATCCCTGAATCACTGCAAAGATTCTTGAAGTCACTTGAGGTGAATTCTCCACCATTGTTAGATCTGAATGTTTTGATCTTCTTGTCAGTTTGATTCTCCATCAAGGTTTTGAATTCCTTGAACTTATCAAGCACCTCATCTTTGTTCTTCAATAAGTATACCCAAGTATTCCTAGAGAAGTCATCAATAAAAGAGACATAGTAAACATACCCACTCAGAGAACTGGATGACATAGGACCACATACATCTGAGTGGATGATTTCTAGGATATCTTTTGCCTTACTTTCATTGCTTGGGAAATCCTTCTTAATGTTCTTACCTCTTGCACATCCTTTGCAAACACGTTCATGTTTAGTCTTGATTTCAGGAAGACCCTCTATAGCCTTGCTTGCAATTGGAAGTGCCCTATAGTGCATAAGAGCAAGTCTTCTATGCCAAAGTTCACTTGGATCCATGGATTCATGCACCATGGCATGTTCAGGTTGTCCCTTCAATTTATACAAACCTCCATTTTGCTCTCCAATCACTATTGCATCATCGATTGTTTTACCCTTTGGCCACATTAGGACTTGGCCATCTACAAATGCAACCCTCATGCCTTTTGCATCTAATGCAGAGATGGAGAGAAGATTCTTCTTGAGCCCAGGTACATAAAGGACTTCTTTCATCTTCAAATATTTTCCATAATCTACGTTATAGGAGGCTTCACCACTTCCTTTGATTGGGTATTGAAAATCATCCCCAAGTTTCACCTTATGGGGTGATTCATGTTTAGATAGGTTCACAAAATATTCCTTAAACCCAGTCATGTGTTTGGAAGCCCCATTGTCAATCAACCAATCATTACAACCATGGGAGATAGTACCTGTGAGAGCAGAGATTAGAACACACTCTTCTTCACTTGATGAGTCATTATCACTATCATCACTTTCTGCCCTAGCCTTCTTCTTTGGAGGTTCATCATCCTCGGTAGCATGAGCATGGAACTTTCTTTTGCTGCCCTTCTTCTTCTTGCTGGAGTTGTTGTTATTATCCCTTTTGTTCTTGGGACAATCTGAAACAAAGTGACCCTTCTCATTGCATTTGAATCATCTTAGATCCTTCTTATTCTTTTGATAGGATCTCTTGTAGTGAGAGTGCTCCTTCTTGGGCTTGCTTCTTTTGGTGTGAGTTGCGAGAGTTTGATCTTCACCTCCCATATTTTCCTCACGAGCTACAAGTCTAGCTTCTTCTTGAGAGCATTCCTCCCGTAGTTTACTGAAAGAGATCAATTTATTTCTTGCATAGATTCCTTGAATAAAGGAGTCCCATGACCTAGGTACGTCATTCAGAGTGGTCATGACAACTTCACCATTCTCCACCATTTCATCCACTGCTTCTACTTGTTCCTTGATCTGGGAGACCCTTGAAAAATAAGATTGAATGGTTTCTCCATTCTGAAACTTTACTCCTTTTGATTGGTTAAGCAGGGTCATCTTCTGATTTATGTTCTTCCCTTCAAATAGCTTGGTCAAAGAGTCAAACATCTCCTTGGGTGTCTTTAGAGAAGACACATGGGGTATGAGATGGTCTTTGATAGAATCAGCAATGATTCTCTTTTCCTTGACCAAGTTCTTCTTGTGCAATACTTTAGCCTCTTCATCCTCTGGTATAGGGATGTCTTCTTTTATATATGAGTCCAACTCATTCTCTTCCAGGATTAACCCAATCCTATACTTCCAAGCTCAGAAGTTATCAGCCCCTTCAAGCTTATCCTCAAGCTTGGTGTGGTGAGACATCTTAAAGAGTACTTCAAATGGAAATAGAAAAGATTTAGGTCTTACCACTTGAAATGCTGAAAACTGGATCTCGTCCTTGATTAGGGTTTGTCGAAAAAACCCTAAAAATTCAAAATGTAAATTTCAATTTTCTGAAAGGATAGAAAGATGCGCCTTGATGAGCTGATCATCCTGGTGTATTCAGAATTTGAGATCAACAAAGTGTTACCCTTCAGATTTGCCTTTTTTTCCTCCCGGGTTCACTAGGGAGAGCCCTGAATTAGGGTTTGAGTTTCCTGGAGATCTACCCAGACAAAACTCTCGATCCAAGGCTCTAAACTTCTATTTTTGCAAGGACCTTCCAGCTATGTCTTCAGATTTTAGAAATTCCTAATTTTGTGGAAACCCTAATTTTTAGGGCCAATTCTAAAAATGCTCAGAATTATGAAAATACTCAGAATTGAATTCTGATTGGACAGATAGATTCTCCTTGATGAGTAGAGTCAATCTACTATACTTCTTTTCCAAAAACTATGGAGGGAAACCCAATAAACAAGAAACTCAAGTTTTCGTCATTGCAAAATGTCTTCTTCTCAGGTTAGCTCTGATACCATGTTAAATTTTGAGCATTAATTCACAATACTATAGGATCTTTACTGAGAGAATAACATATACAGTATATCAATGCATAACAATCACAAGAAGCATGACAAGCATCACAAGAATCAAAAGCATGAGAGACAAGAGACACAGAGTTTCCGTGGGGAAAACCCTAAGGTGAAAAACCCCACAACTTCCTCAGAGATAGATAGAGCAATGGGTCAACCAAAGTACAACCAAAATACACTGAGATAGTATCCTAGTAGCAGATGATCCTCCTCCTCACTAGTGCGCCACTTTCTGAGTGAGAGAAGTATGACTTTCTGAATGATTCAAATAGAGATCTCCCAATCTCTATTTATACTTAACCTGTTTGCACAGTTACACTATGGGGCCGACTTTTCTATCTAGATACATCCATAATATAATATATATTTCAGGACCGACCCCACACATGGTGGTATAATAACCCATCGGTAGTGTACACACACTTGCGACACTTGTCAATCCACATGACGACACTTCCTTATAGAGGAATAACACATCTCTAATAAGGGTACAATAAATATATATGAAATACATTCTGAAGTTACATATACATCAACATTAACATTTGAGATGCAATGAAATATATATATATATACCTATATATGCATTTTTATCATAAATAAAATTGCAAGACATGAGTACACTATCTGTGCAATTTAAATAAACTGTAAATACTCATTACTTCACATTCCATGCAATTCTGTCCTTCCAATAGAGTGCTCTGGTAGCCCATCAACATGTCTACCTTCATCATGCAATCTTTCTTCTGCATTCATAGCAGCTCATGAAATGCTCTCAGTATTAACAATGGTTCACCATTTCATCTATTATCTAAATGCATTGAAACCTATACATATCACAACCGTGCATTCTCGCAATGCATCTTAACATGTGCACTTACACATATGCATGCACATTCACAACATTTACATAATATTTTAATGTGCATTCACTCAATGCATAATCCCTCAATACAACTCTGCATCAATCCATGGATACTATGCATTCCAGCATATTATGGCCTAACCATGGCTATCTCATATGGCATGTACTACCACAACATGACTATAGGTCTTTACTTTCTTTGGTTATTTAAACTTATAATCCAGCATACACAAACGACATGTTATAATTTGATATGAATGCATTGAGGTTTCTAAGCAATTATAGGGTGTAAGGATCATTTCCCTCACTTACCCGCACCTCATGATACTCGGTAGATTAACATTCACATTCACGCACTCAATACCATATGCAAACCAAATCAACATAGTTGAACATAGTTGAAGGGATCTTACCAAATCCTCTTTCAACATTCATGCAATTAAGCACAAATAACCATTACCTGCATGGCTATCATTAACATCGTTTGATATTATTTGATCAGTTGGCCTCTTACCAAGGATTCATAGTTCCTTTGCAACCTCATGCTCGTAGATTTGTTGCACCATCCTTTCTTCATAAGGTTGTTGGTCATATGCAATAATCATCATCCACATCTTTAGTCATGCTTCGGTTGTCTTTGGTCCTATAACCATTGCAAACACGACTAGTTATTTAACAAACACCATAATCATATTTAAGTGGCTCATTGCATAGGAAAAACCTCACTATTCTACCAATATGCGATATCATATATATACACAAGTATTTTTACATGCACTGTGCAATGTTTAACAATATGCCATCTAGTGCATATTCATTTCAGCTATCTAATCTCTTACATTTTCAATCATGCTTCTATGGTCTGATTCATACAACCATTATAAACAACATTACTGGTGATCAACCATAAGCAATACCATTAATGGGCTATTGCATGTGTAACTTTCACTACCTTTACCCATATGCAACATCATGATTTATGCATAAGCGATTCACATGTACTAATAATGCAATGACTCCTTAATAATGCCCATTAATTCATATGCATTACTCTCTTGAATTTCCAACATCCCTATGCCATAATTTTCAACTTATGAAACTTAGGAAATATAAATACAATAGCAAGAGAGGAGTTAAGAAATTATCCCTTTCCAAGCATGACATGGAGTCCCTTCTCCATGTCATAGCTGATCCTTTTCTTGGTTTCCCTACCAAGCATGCAAGGAATCATTAGCTATCATTTCTCACCAAGTAGCACTTTAATACAAATGTAAAACATTCTTAGTTGCTACTTTGCAAGCATGCAATTCCTATGCTATAGCAGAAATAGTTAAGGTGAGAAGATTCCCTCTTTATCAGCATTGTCTTACTTAGCTCCCATAGAATATTTCTCACCAATGACGATGTATCAAGGTTACGATAGGGGTCAAGGGGGCTTGCCCCCATGTGGCTTCCCTGTGCCACTACAGGGCAGGTCGAGGGCAATGCCCTCGATTTTTTTTTTTTTTTTTGTAAATCCTTCGATTTCGCGCAATCTGGCGCATAATTTTCATGGCGATTTTCCCTTTTTCAGCACTTGAAAACTCACTGAGAAACAACTGAAATTCTCTATTTCGGAAGACTTGGAAATTCTCTTCTGACCCGTTGCAGACAAACTTGTTGATCTCTTCTGCCGTTGCAGAGAAACTCGCCCATATCTTCCATTGTTGCGGAGCAACTCTCCCATCTCTTCCACCGTTGTGGAGCAACTTTCCCATCTCTTCCACCGTTGCAGACCAACTTCCCGAATTCTTCCGCCGAAAGACACTTAGCAAAATTTTCGGACCAAGTCACCGAGTCCTTCCATCATTGCGAACCAACTCGCTGAGTTCTTCCGCCATTGCGGACCAACTTGCCGAGTTCTTCCGCCATTGCAAACAAACTTACTGAGTTCTTTCGGTTGAAAAATTGACTTTTCCTTTTCTCATTGGGGTGGAAACTCACTAATTCCTTCCGACGCTGCAGTGGAAACTCACTGACTTTTTCCGTCATTGCGGACGAACTTGCTGAGTTTCACCGCCATTACGGACGAACTCGCCGAGTTCTTCCAGTTTGGCGAACTTAAAAATTTTCGGTCGACCATTTCGGTAAAAACTTGTTAGTTCCTTCCACCATTTCGGCAAAAAATCGTAAGTTCTTCCCGATACAGAGTTAGAAAAATTTTCAAAAAAACTTAGAAAAATTTTCAAAAATTTGAAAGTTTGAAATTTTTCTTAACAGTCTGTGCTGAGCAGGAAGCATACTTACCTCTACAACTGTGATAGGTAGCCCATGAAGGCCCAATGCTGCAACCAGCAGCTTTGATACCAAATGTAACGTCCCCACCCTTGGAAGCAATGCAAGGAAGGGAACCTGATGCCATTCTATGGGGATTTTACATAAACTCAGCCCATATATTAGATTTTAAAACAACGAAATACATGTGTGCGGATGTAAATCAATTAAACATGCACAGCGGAACGAAAACCTCATCCACACACATTACATGATGCCATTCAACTTAACACAGCCAACAAATTAATACATTTGCAGAAGTAATTACATAAGAAAATACTCATCTTAAGTAATGTTTTCCCAACAACTAGCTATGTTGCTGCAACGTTCCTCCCAACCGTAGGTCTCTGCCCAGCCTGTATTATTTCAGCACTTAGAGACCACCCCCAAGCTGGGCATGATATCTACAAGGAACTTGTGACTCTCAAACCCTGCACGACCGAAGCAATGGATACACATCTCAACCCCAACATTCTTTTACACACAGTAGCTCAAAACTGGCATGGATACACAATTCAACCATGGATTCACATAATAGGGTCTATGGGTTTTCCCCAAAACGTGGGCACACCAAAAACGGATTATGGGAAGAGGGAATCAACCACAGGGAAGAAAACTGATTTCTCCCACAGATGTATGAGCATTTAGTGGGCCAAAATGGCCTCAATTAAACCCCAAATCGTTTCCCCTCTCTTCCCCACTGTTAGCCACAACAAAAATGCCCTTCCCAGCTAGGAAAACGAAGGTAAACACAGGAAATTCATGGAGGGAAGTGCCCAGAAAGCTCTAAACTCGTGGGAGAGCAAAAATTGGTTGATGGGTAATGGCTTGGGGAGCAATTCATGGCTCTTTTCTTTCCCAAGAATCCAAACACATTTTTCCATGCAGGGTGGCTTGCCCATACTCGAATTTTGGATAGCCATACCTCCCATTCCCCAAGGCATTAACTACCTCAACCAACTCTTTGGAGAAATCAATGATTGGGTACAAAAGTCAACATAGGTAGTTGAGGGTTCATGGGTTCTCTCATTGACACTTGGCTTGACTCAATTGGCTTAAGGGTTTGAATATCCTCCTC
The DNA here is from genome assembly GCA_027924585.1 of Larix kaempferi. Taxonomy (NCBI): domain Eukaryota; kingdom Viridiplantae; phylum Streptophyta; class Pinopsida; order Pinales; family Pinaceae; genus Larix; species Larix kaempferi. The sequence goes on from BSBM01000131.1 coordinate 4,798,996, forward strand.
CCAATTCCCTTGTAACATCACGCCCCCATCTCTTGTTGCATTGCATAGCTAGTTGTGGGATTTTATATTCAAAGGCATATTTACAATTCCCATGGTTCACTAACACAGGGGTAGCATAATTTCAAATACTTGCCTCTTCTAGATCGAGCGTTCACTAGCAGAGCCTTGGCCTTGAGCTCCATGCTAGGAATCATACATAATATGCATACATTATTTACATTATAGCCCAAAATATTACAAGGGTCAAAATGGGGGACATTACAGTACTATTTGGATAATTTTTTTTTCTTAAACATGTTCTTAAATGTACTCCATTTTATGTTCCTTTCCTTAATATTTTTAACTCTTTTGACATCTTGCCACCAAATGTCTGGCCTTCCGGTCAGATTGTATATGGCCATCTTAGCTTTTAATTGAGATGAGTAGTTACAAATCTGGAAATACTTCTTCATTCCGGACAACCATGCTTCAGCTGCCTCTCCCTTTTCATTTTCTCCATTAAAAGCTGGAGGTTTTATATTTTTAAACTCTCTTCTTAGGACCACAGTCACTATCACTACTATCCTGATCATAATTATATTTTCTGCGATACGTTTTATCATCAGATTGAGAAGAAGAAGAGTTACTTTCAGTTTTATAATATTTTGCTTTCTTATCTCTGTGTTTGTAGGACATTGTTCTAGATTCAGTTCTTGCTTTTGTTCTCTTATCGTTTTCATCTTGATGGTACTTATCCAATAAAATATGATTTAATTCCTCTTGTGCTCTTAAAATCCTTTCATTTTCTTCCTTAACACTTTTTATTTCAATTTTTAAATCCTTAACAGTACGTAATAATTCAGATGATTGACCATAAGTTCTACATAGATTTCTTCATTAATATTTTCCTGTTCGTTATTATTATGTTCATTAGGAGGAGATCTGTCCTCTGCTGATTCCTCCGGTATGTCCATACCTACAAATTAAATGTCAAATTGTTCTGTACGGAAACAAATTTAAATAAAAGGGACACTACTCCAGAGATTTTCCCAGAAACAAAAGTGTCTCCCACAATAAGAAATCCAACAAGAAAATACACCATGCTCACACTGTGGAAGATGATGAACCCTCAAGGAAAATAACTAGAGAAGAAGAAAGAGATGATTCTTTAAGTGATGAATAATATGCATTGTAGTGAAGATAACCATTTACAAGGGTTCATTCAGAAGGTTCCACCTCATAAGGTAAAATCTAGAGATGAATTTCAATTTTACATGAAAGGAGTAGGAGAAGCTACTACAGAGTTGGACTATGGAAAACAAATAAAGATCGATGCTCTATGGAATCCTCTCATTCATTTCAAAATTGATTAGGGTACAAAATAAAGGACACACAAAGTATAATACAACAAGTGTAGAGTACTTGCTCAACATTTCCTATAATAAGCAAGATCAGACGATGAAGAAGAACACTCTGTCAGAGACTCTAGTAGTTCCTCCAAGGAAGCAAATATCAAGAGGGAGTCCACCCAACAAACAAAGAAAGATAGGTATTTGAATTGTCATTTCTTATATATCTAATTATTTAAATAATATTGTTCGGTGGTGTACATACTTATGTTCCTAAATTTAGGTTGTGTATTATGCATATTAGGAAATTTGCATTAATGAAAAATATACTACTAATATGGATGTGATGGGTAAGTGGCCTATGGTACTGTACAACTTTCACGTCTCTTCTATGTGATTTTTTTTGTTTTTGTTTCAAAGAATCTCACCACTAAAACAATTACGGAAAACATGATCTCTAGCTGTCGCTACAACATACTTAGATATTATATTGATCATGTGTGCACTATACTTTTATTATTACTTTTGTCACTTGTCCTGGAGGTGTCGATACTTGAAAAACACCTATGCTTAAGAAGGTGTACCTATGCATAGACCTATTAGTAACTAGGGACAACTCATAAGCCATCAAATATGTATCCACTGTATGCTGACCAGTTTGCGACAATATAAAACTATAGGCAACTTTAACATTTCAATTAATAACTATATTAAATCCATTAATATGTCATTAATACGAATTACACACTAATTATAGCATCAATATGAATACTATTTAATTTAACATAGTTATATGTAGCCCACAGATAACCTATGTAATTATCTTATACTTTGCCCTAGCATTATCTTGCAACGAACTAGGCTATAGTGTACAAGGTTATAAGCACTCTTATTATAACCATGATAATCCTATACAAGCAACTATAATTGAAAATGGTAATACAATGTAATGCATACATCATTATAATTTAACCTTGTAAGTAATTAGTTCCATAAACAAATAGAACAAGCCATATAAACATTAACATGATCTTCATAATAAGAATACCTTACACTTATTAATAACCATGTAATTAAAACTTAACTTTATACACATTATATCTATCTATCTATCTATATATATATATTACATCCAAAGCTATGAACTTAGGCTTAAAATGCCAACATAGTAATATGTTATGACATTAGGCGCTATCAACATAATTAAAGATTTTATAATGTCACTATAGTGACATTATACCCACATAAAACCAATGACTCCCAATGTAAAGGCTAAGGTTCCAAAGCAATACTATATGGTTTATACAACCATATAAACGACCATGCTATCCCGGATATCATACGTAAGAGAAGTTAAGGGATGAGAGGGTAGACGCTGCTCATTTCAAAGGGTGTCTTGGGTGGTGATGTGGTTATGACACACATGCTTAACCAACCCACTTCAATGTTTTGAACCCTGCATTGTATTGCCACTTGGAAGGGCCCGACATCTGTGTTAAGGTTCTGGTCAACGTGGATGATGGTTGGTAGATGTTAATAAATGAAACTCCTGCTTACAGCTACACCCTGACGACGTGCCACCATATCTAGGGTTGTACTGCGTACTCGATGCAGGGTCCATTCAACTCCAGTTGATCTCACTCGTTGATCTCGATCCAAATTGGTTTATTGGCATTCAAAATACATGCATCACCGTTGATCCATGCATTATGGTCGTCACAACCAGTGATTCTACGGCATAAGCATTAATACTCCAGTAACTGGGTTCAATGGTAACCGTTACCTTCCATAATTGGTGCACGCAGTGTATGTAAGTGTTGAGTTTCAAAGATTGTCATTATTAATGTTGCACCGAGGTCTTGAGTAGAGGGTTGTTGTTCTGTGCACCAGGTTTAATCCATGAGCATGCAGGGATGGCTTTGCCACCATCATGAGTCATTGCAGAGTATGATGATACTTACCACGTTCTCCTCTGCATGCATTGGTAAGTCGTAAAAAAATCCCTTCTCTGTGTAATTTCATTACTTAACCAGCATGAGTTCATTTGACCATGGATAACGCCCGTCACCATTCTCTGTGTTGCTTAGGTGAAGCGTGGCTACGAATCCACTCTTCATACAAGTAAAGTGTCTTGGACTTGAACCTTATTTGCATAATGTGGTAAATATATATATGTTTACTTTTTTTAACTTAATAAGTATTAACCTCGCGTTGTTGTTTGTGCAGGTAAGAAGGATGGTGGTGGAAGTTTGGGGATGCGTAGTGACTCCACAACCATCGCCAAGAATGGGGGAAGGTTCCCCGACTGCCAGGTAACTTTCCAATCAATTGATGCCTCAAGTTTCTTTTTACCCCATTGGTTCTGGGCTGAGTTACTCAACGCATTAAGAAAGGTTTAATATTAGGTTTTTCGTTTTTGTTGTTTAAAAGAGGATACATGGCCATCGGCCCAACCTGCAAAAGCATCATGCTTACTGCAAGTGAATACTGGTATTCATGACCTTAGTTGTAATAATCATTCTAGGTGACATATAAATAATTTAAGTTTCATTTAACTTGTTTACAATCTCCCCGGGCAGCGCTTCAGCACTCGTTGGTTGAACGACTCGGTCTTAGTTTGCACTCTGTAATTAAATGTTATGGCTCCATCTTTTGATTAATGTGAATGATACGAAAACTGGGTTGAAGCTCCATATTATGTGCAATCATATTTTTAAATGCGACATGGTTAAATCTTTTAACTTCGAGGAATGGGGTTTGTTTGTACTTCTTTCTCCCATGCTGTCTGTGCATTCATTAAATGAATTCGAGTTAGTTCTGGAATGTTTGGCATTCAAAAGATTTTTGGTTTCGCTTCTTCCCAAATACTTATATATATATTCGCATATGTTGAAAGTGTAGCTTCGTATGAACGTTTTGGCATGGATATAATCCAACACTTGTATAAAGTGAAGCGACTCTATGATCCAAAATTGATCCCCGAACATAGCCATCGGCATATGCATACTTTATGGTAGTTGCATTATGTGGGGTCGTTTTTAAATGTTGTTATGCTGCGTTGTTTGTTTTTAATACGCAGACTGTTATAAATCGTGGAAACATAACATGTTTTAATGGAATCATAGGTTTAAACCCTTAACTATATATAATACTTAAAAATTTGTAATGTATTGTGTTAATGTGGATTCCATTCCATGGACCACGATTTGATTCTTGAAAGAGTATCGTGACTCTAACTCTGCCGATAACAAAGGCATTAATATTTATATAAAACGTCACTGTAATGAAACTGCATCTACAGGATACAAATGCATTCTAAACTTGATATGCATCCCTTAATATAAATAGTAAGTGTATGCAATATATAGGAAACCCCATTCGAGATTTTAAATGAAGTTTCTACGATATGCATACGTACAATAGCTTAGAAAATGATCTTGATCTCTAATCTAGAATACAAGTCTTTCATATATATAGTTACATGAATGTATAAATAGATTAAAAAATGAGCATTTCATTTAAACATTTAGGAAAATATCCTATTCATAATTATCCCCTTTCTGGGTTGATCTATAAAAATAGAAATGAGGGTTTATAAATAATGATGGCTTGACATGTAAACCTCTTGGTTTACATGTCTGCTTGATTTACACAACAAAAGATAAAAACAAAGTAGTCAATAGATATAAATAAATGTATTCTTTATAAAATACACCCACATAACCACAGGGTAGCATATAAACAATGGTTACTCTAGGGTGCCCATCTTAGGCTTATAACCCATGATTTAACACTATTTCTGTCTACTTACTGCACCAAACTGTATCCATTCATACATCAGAACATAACTATGAATGTTGTAGGTATTTCACTTAGATCATACAACTTGTACCATGTGACAAAGATCTAATAATTTATGGAATATCTATACTCAGAAATCAGTATAACATTATACATATAAGCAAATCTGAAATGTAAATCATTCAACAGTACTTTCAAGAATATACATAACAAATTCCAATAACTATCCATAAAAGTTATCATGTAGGTGCTGGATATAAACTTATCTAAAATATGATGACCAATGGAACCTAGCACAAACCTCCCAGCCCTTGACCAGCAAGATCTCCTTGCTTTCAAGTCACCCCCGAGCCGAGTTCATAGTCCCCCAAGTTCAGAGTGTATATTTTAAATTACCCTTAACTTGTTCCCCAAGTTGTTTAGGATATTTCCATTGCAACAGGAAACCCAACATCCAACTCAGTACTCTTGATCTCTAGGATGCTCCAGGGGATTTTAATCCTTAGCCATTAAGAGAATTAGTCAAACAAAACCTATTCAAAGTAAATGCAGTGCTCCTGCAAACTTGGGGTAGTTCTCCTTCCTACACAAAGCTAAGTATCCAAGCCATACCCATCTATTATGATTGCTCTTAATTTTGGTCCATTTACAAAACTGTCCCCATTTACTTGTCTTCATTGAGCTCTGGTTATTGTTCTTCCCAACTTCCATTTCTCTTGTGTGTTAATGATCTTGAGAAAGTTAAGAATGAAGTGTTTGAATGAGTTTCACTTTTTATTCTCTTAGGTGTGAATTCTCTCATTTTGTTATTTCTTTTATTTAATTATTCTCTCAAATCTTTTCTTTAAGGTTTGCCATTTTCTCCAATAATAATTTCTCATTATTATATTAATTGGCATTTTTCCTCCAACCTATAGGGGACTATGAATCCCATCTCATTAATGTGTTGGTCCACATGGTAATTAGAAATCAATTTATCAGATTTCTAAAGTCACCTAAGTAAAATGAAATAATACTTAGCAGAAATATAAAAGGGTTAAAGTCCAGCATTTGGGGTATTACATTTCCCCTCCCCTTAAGTTTTCACCATCCTCGGTGTTAAACAGTTTTGCGAAACAATAAATAACATAATAACCAAATTCAGTTTGTGTCATTGACTTCTTCGAACAAGAAAGGGTATGTTGCTCACATTTACCCTTCCATTTCCCAGGTAGCCTCCTCAGGATTATAGTGCTCCCATTGCACTTTTACCTGAACGATGGTTCGATTCCAAAGTACCATCTCTTTCCAATCCAGTATGCATACAGGATCTGTCTAGAAGTCTCCTTCTGATTCCACCTGAATCACATGCCAATTCACAATATGCTTAGGATCATATCCATTTTTCTTCAACAATGAAACATGAAACACATCATGTACTTTAAAATTTGCTGGTAAAGCTAACTGATAAGCAATAGGTCCTACTCTAGCAAGTATTTGGAAAGGACCACAATATCTTGGTGCAAGTTTGGCAACCTTTCCCAAAATCAAAGAACTTTTCTTTTCTTTCACTATTAGGAATACATGATCCCCAATTTCAAATTCTTTATGTTCTCTATGCTGATCAACATAGCTTTTCTGCCTGTCTTAAGCATTTTTAATTTTTTTTAACATTCAGCACAATGTTTTCTAGTACTACTAACATTTCGGGACCCATCACAATCCGATTCACCGTATCATCCCAAGTCAAAGGGGTTTTGCATTTTCCACCATACAAAACTTCGAATGGACTCATTCCTGCAGAATTTTGGTACCCATTGTTTTAGGAAAATTCATCCAAGTGTAGGTAATTTTCCCACTGCTTTGGGTTTTCCATGACATACAAGTGAAGCATGTCCTCTAGGATTTGGTTCACCCTCTTAGTTTGTCCATCTGTTTGAGGATGGTAGGTTGTACTAAAACTCAGTTTAGTCCCCAAACTTGTAAATATTTACTTCCAAAAATGTGAAGTGAACTTTTCATCCCTATCGGATACAATCAGCTTTGGAATTCCATGAAGTCGAAAGACTTCTTTCATGAATATTTCTGCAATGTTTATTGCTTTGAAGGTGGATTTGACTGGTATGAAATGCCCTGCCTTAGTAAACTTATCCACTACAACCATGATGTCATCATGTTGCTTATTATTCTTAGGCAACCTGGTGATAAAGTCCATAGAAATGGTCTCCCATTTCCATTCTCGTACGGGTATAGGTCGTAACAAACCAACCGAGCGTTGATGTTCCACTTTCACCCTTTGGTAGTCCAAACATTTTGTGATATACTCAGCAATTTCATACTTCAATCTGGGCCAATAGTGTTGTTTTGTAACAGCTGTTATCATTTTTTGATAACTTGGATGACCAAAATATGGCCTTTTGGGAAACTCATCCAGAATCAATAGTTTTAATTCTCCCTGATCCGGTATGTAAAATCTGTTTTTGAATAGTAGCAGCCCATCTTTAGATATACTACAATCTGTTGCTTGCTATTCAGAATTTTCTGCAAGACACTTTTGTCTTAAATTAAGATATTTTGGGTCTTTTTTCAGCTGCTGTCCGGATCTGCAACACTAAATCAAATTGAAAAATGTTAACTGAAGCCATAGTTAAAATGTGCATTCATATGCCAAATGCATTCACTATTTTATTTTCTTTTCCTTGGATATGCTGAATTTTGAAATCAAATTCACTTAAGAAAGCTAGCCACCTTGCTTGCCTTCCGTTCAGATTTGGCTATTCAAAAAGGTATTTCAGCCCAATGTGGTCAGTTTTAAGAACAAAATTTTTTCCAAGAAGGTAATGTTGCCACATTCTTAAATCATGAATTATGGCATCCAATTCTAAATCATGTGTCGCATAGTTTACTTCATGCTTTTTTAAATTCCTTGATTCATAACCAACTACCGAACCATCTTGCATTAATATGCCCCTAACGCAAGTCGCCCTACGAAAATAAGGTTCTTGCTTAACAATACACATGACACAAACCACAATGCTCACACAAGCAAGGTGTAGAACCAGATGCCTAGATTGGCTTATATTACTTCTCTGAAATCGGTTACAATATAAAATAACTATAAGCAAATAACTAACTACAATCGGCCTCAGCCATTACAATCTTAGAAGTAACTGTGGTGTGTTCTCCCTGTGTGTCGACCTCACCCTCTCCTGGTTCACCTCAGAAATTTGAGCTATGGTTCGATCTCAACTCACTGCACTCGGCCAGTGTGACTCTTCACCCCTCTCTCGGCTCTGTGCTCTGCTCTACTGTGCCTCTCCTCTACTGCCCAACAGTGTCTAAATTGAAGGTCTCTTCTCCCTCTTCTACTTTGCGGGTGCTATTTCCAAGATTATCACAATCCCAAGACACACGTTCCCTCCATTTGTCAATCCTGTCCAAATACCGCGAATCTGCACTGTCAGCTTCTATCCGTGCTGCACAGCCTCTGTCCATGAAGTCCTCTATCATGTCCTTCACCAACTCGCAATAGCTGTAATAAATTCCTCAGCAACCCCAAACAACTACTGGTACAGTTCCTTAACTTTCTGTCCTTCTGACCCTGCTACAGTAGTCAGTCACATCTTGATTGTCCTATTGGTTCACTCCTTCCCATTACACTTGGCTTCGCCAAACCCTGTCGTGTCGCAGTTCGACCACTAGTCAATTACCCGACCTATTACATTGCTCGTCATCTGTCGAATGTCTTCTATCAATCCTCGACTTCACGACATCTGCTGATCCTTTAGTCAGCCACAACCTGACTGCTTCTGCTTGACTTGTTGACTTTGATAAGTCAACTTGCTCCCCGCACCAGTGGTCATCGGCACCCCCGCTAGTCGGTTCCCTTCGGTCGATCAACTTTGACTGATCTGCCTAGGTCCCGATGCTCCTGCATCAGTCTCCCCAAGTGAAAAAGAATTCGACTGCTCCATCAGTCTCCTGAACTCCTCTTCAAAAATCCACGTTGCTTCCTGCAACTCATCGTTTGTCCATCGCACCAAGTATTCCTTCATGCACGATCTACGGGTAAGCCCTACCCTGCGTTCATCGATTACTTCTGCGATCCCTTCTTTATGCCGGTCTAGAATCTGTTCTGTCCAGTCGATACTGGTTCCTTCCCCCTTACTGTGTTGAATATTGTAACTTCAAAGAATATTATAATTGTACTTTATTATTCCGGAGATGTTTCATCCCTCCGAGGTAACCCTATTATGTATCCGGAGATGTTTATTCCTCCGAGGGTTTGTATTAACTAGGGTTATTAGACCCACCATGTGGGGGTCGGCCCTGTGGTTATATTTTTGGGGTTATTAGTCTTCTCCAGGAGAGGTCGGCCCCATAAGGTCTTTTAGTCAGTTGGGAGTCAGTATAAATAAGAGAGGTGAACTCCTCATTAGATCATTCACTCACTTGTTTGGGAGATCTGCTAAGGAGACAAAGAAGGAGGGAGCACATCTTGTATTTTGGTTGATCATCTTATTGAGGAAAGCTTTGCTGGGTTTTCTACCCCATGAGGGTTTCCCAGGGTATATTCTGCGTCTATCTTGTGATTGTGTTTCTTTCAGTGATCTTGTTAGTCTATTTGGTTAAAACTTAACATGGCATCAGAGCTAGACTGAATAGGACATCTTTCACAAGGTAAGAATACCTCTCTCTCTCTCTCCAGTGAAGTTAGGGTTTCAACCCAAAGTTGGTATTATTGAATTTTGGTTGCATGGCTGGATAGCCCTTTTCAATACCTTTCTTTTGAGCCCTATATCGAACTTTTTGGTTGGGTAGAACACCAGGAAATCCAAACCCTAATTCTACCAAAAGTGCGATAAGTCAGATTTTGGTTTCAGAAAAAAGTTTGCATTTTTTATTTCTGATTACATGGATGGATATCCCTTCTCAAGACCATTCTTTTGAGCCCTAGATCTAACTTTTTGGTTGAGTAGAACTCCGGGAAAGTCAAACCCTAATCCTACCAAAAGTGCGATAAAATTCTGTTCTAGATTCCGGAAAAGTGAAAAATAACTTTTCAAGTAAGTCTGCTCTGTCTCTTGGACTCCCCCAAGAGAATATGGCTCCAAACACTAAGCTTGAAGACAAGCTAGAAGGTATAGAAAATTTTTGGGCTTGGAAATACAGAATTGGTCTCATCCTTGAAGAGAATGATCTTGCTCATTATATCAAGGAAGAAGTTGCAGAACCAGAAGGAGATGAAGCCAAAGAAAAACACAGGAAGGATCTAATTAGGGCAAAGAGAATCATAGATGATTCTATTAAAGACCACTTGATTCCCCAAGTGGCCTCCAAGAAGACTCCAAAGGAAATGTATGATGCCCTAGGAAGAATGTATGAAGGAAAGAACATCAATAGGAAGATGAACCTAAGGTCTCAGTTGAAGAGTACCAAGATGCACAAAGGAGAATCTATTCAAGACTATTTCTCAAGGGTCTCTCTAATCAAGGAGCAATTAGATGCTATTGGTGACACTCTTGATGAAGATGAACTTGTGATGACTGCCCTAAATGGTCTCACTAGATCTTGGGAATCCTTCATACAAACCATGTGTGCCAGAAAAGAAAGCATGAAGTTTGATGTAGTATGGGAAGATTGTGTTCAAGAAGAGGCTAGGGTTGCCAACAGAGAAGCTCTTCTCAAAGAGGATGACCAAGCTTTGGCCACCCACACCAAAAGAGGAAAGAGAAGCTACTTCAAGAAAGTAAACTACAAAAGGTCTCAACCCTCTCATAGAATCAAAAGGAAAGGAGGAGACATCTCCACAGTCCAATGTTTCAATTGTCTTAAGGTAGGACACTATGCTAGAGACTGTACCCTACCAGAGAAGAAGAAGAAAAGGTTTGTTCACAAAAGACATCATGCTCATATGGCAGAAGATGACAGTGAAGAAGAAGAAGAAGAAGAAGAAGAAGAAGAAGTGGAGGAAAGGCCTCAAAAGAAAAGATCTAAAGTAAAGAAAGAAGATCCAGAAGAATATGTACTATTTTCTGCTCTCTCTGGATCTGTGTCTCCTGGTGAAGGCACTTGGCTCATTGACAGTGGTGCTTCAAAGCACATGACAGGTCATAAGGAAACTCTCTCCAAGATTGAAGAAAAGTCTTCACCCCAAAAGGTATCTTTAGGAGATGATTATCAATATCCCATAAAGGGAATTGGTGAAGCAAGCTACAAGCTTGATTCGGGAACACCATTAAAGATGAAAGAAATTTTATATGTCCCAGGTTTAAAGAAGAATATACTCTCTATCTCAGCACTAGACAAGAAAGGTTTTAGAGTAGCCTTCATAGATGGACAAGTACTCATGTGGTCCAAAGGAAAATCAATCAAAGATGCAATTGTCATTGGTGAAGAAGAAGGAGGACTTTATAAACTCAAGGGTCATCCAGAATCTGCCCTTGCTCATGAAGTTTCTAGTCCCAGTGAGCTATGGCATAGAAGACTAGCTCACATCAACTATAAAGCCTTACCCTATGTAAGTAAGATGGTTATAGGTTTACCAGATTTGAAGGTTGATCATAATGGCTCATGTAAAAAATGTAAGAAAGGGAAGAATATCAAGAATCCATTTCCGAAAAGTGAAACAAAGACTAAGAACTCTCTGGAACTAATACACTCAGATGTATGTGGACCTATGCCTACCACATCTCTAAGTGGGTTTGAATACTATCTCTCATTCATTGATGACTATTCAAGGAGAACTTGGATATACTTCCTAAAGGGTAAGAATGAAGTCTTTGAAAAATTCAAAGAGTTCAAGGCTCTAATAGAAAACCTCTCAGACAAGAAAATCAAGATTCTCAGAACATATAATGGCAGAGAATATACTTCAAAGGAATTTGAAGATTTTTGTAAAGAAGCTGGAATTAAAAGGGAACTAACCACTCCCTACAATCCCCAACAAAATGGGGTAGCTGAGAGGAAAAATAGAACTATCATGGAGGATGTAAAGACTATGATACATGATCAAGACCTTCCCATGTATCTATGGGATGAAGCAGCAAAGACATCAGTATATGTACAAAATAGACTATCTCATAGTGCTCTTGATTTCAAAACTCCAGAAGAAGTCTTTACAGGAAAGAAGCCTGAGGTAAGTCATCTTAAAATATTTGCGTGTCGTGTGTACATCCACATTCCAAAAGAAAAGAGATCCAAGTTGGATCCCTCAGGTAAGAAGGGAATGTTTGTTGGTTATTGTGAAACTTCCAAAGCCTTCAGAATCTACATACCAGGTTTCCATCATATAGAAATAAGTAGAGATGTAACCTTTGATGAGGAAGCAGCGCTCAAGAAATCCAGAAAGTGTCAACTTGAAGAAGTTTATGAAGAAGATTCATCTCCCAGAATCTCAGAGACTGTTCACATCCCTGAAGAGGATACACCAGAGGATCATGACATGTTGGAACCACAAGAACCCCCTGTTGCAGAATTATCTAGGAAAAGAAGACCAGCATGGGCTAGAGATATTATTCAAGGAGCTGAAAGATATGGTGCTCCTGAAGGTTCCACTAGAGAAAGGAAGAAACCAAAACTAGTGTCCAACTATATGGCCTTGATGTGTGATCTTGTGGATCAACTACCTACCAGCTATGTATAGGCAGCTCAGAAGAAAGAATGGGTAGAAGCAATGACAGAAGAATATCATTCAATAATGAAAAATGATGTTTGGGATATAGTTCCCAAACCAAAAGATAAAAGTGTGGTTTCTTCCAAATGGATCTTCAAAATAAAACATGCTGTGGATGGAAGCATTGAAAAATACAAAGCAAGATTTGTAGCCAGAGGATTCTCTCAGAAGGAGGGAATTGACTATGAAGAAACATTTGCACCAGTTGCTAGGTACACTTCAATTAGAACTATCATGGCTCTTGCATCCATGATGAAGTGGAAATTACACCAAATGGATGTTAAGACATCTTTTCTGAATGGTGTAATTGAAGAAGAAGTATACATAGAGCAACCACAAGGGTTTGAGGTTAATGATGGAAAGACTCATGTATGCAAACTGAAAAAGGCATTATATGGGTTCAAACAAGCTCCCAGGGCTTGGTACAGAAGGATTGACAATTTCCTAACTAGCATGGGCTTTACCAAAAGTAAGGCTGACCCAAACCTTTATCTCAAAGTGATGGATGATGAACCAGTTATACTATTGTTATATGTAGATGATCTATTTCTAACTGGAAATGAGAAACCAATTATTGAAAGAAAGAAGAAGCTTTCTTCAGAGTTCGAGATGAAAGATCTCGGTTTAATGCACTACTTCTTAGGCTTAGAGGTTTGGCAAGAACCAAGAGGAATCTTTCTAAATCAAGGTAAATATGCTGTGGAGATCCTGAAAAGATTTGACATGTTGGAGTGAAAACCCATGGCCACTCCCATGGACTCCAACTTAAATATTTTAGTCAATGACTCATCAGACTTAGTGGACCTAACTCTTTATAGACAAATTATTGGGTCACTAATGTATTTGACAAATACTAGGCCAGATATATGCTTTGCTGTAAATACCCTAAGTCAGTATCTAGTAGAACCTAGAAAGGTTCATCTAATAGCTGCAAAGCATGTAATGAGGTACTTAAAAGGTACATTAGATTTTGGTCTACTCTATCACGGAAGTCATGAACTCAAGTTGCATGGTTACTCAGACTCTGATTGGGTAGGCAGTATCTCAGATAGAAAAAGTACTTCAGGTGGATGTTATAGCCTTGGATCTGCCATGATCTCTTGGTTCAACAAGAAACAATCTAGTGTGGCCCTCAGCTCTGTTGAGGTAGAATATATAGCTGCTTGCTCTGCTAGCTGTGAAGCAGTATGGCTTCGAAAACTACTATCTAGAGTGTTTAAATTAGAAATGGATCCCACTATAATTATGTGTGATAATCAAGGCTGCATCAAGATGACAGAAAATCCTGTGTTCCATGATAACTCAAAACACATAGAGATCCGATACTTCTATATTCGAGATATGGTGCATGGAGGAGCTATCAAGCTTGAGTATGTGAGCACTGAAGATCAAATTGCTGATATCCTAACCAAACCACTATCTCCTGTGAAATTTGAATACTTTCGAGACAAGCTTGGTGTAGTTCAAAAGGACCCTCCTAGAAAGGGGGAGTAGCATGATCCCTGATGACAAGCTTGTCTCATCAATAATGAGACTTCACCTAGTCACTTAGAAATAGTTAGATTTAGGACTACTATATTTAGAATACTTAGTTTTACTTATACATACTTTTGATGATAGATGTATACATGCTTTTGATGATAGATGTATTAGTGAGAATACATGCTTTTGATGATAGATGTATACATGGTTTTGATGTCAGATGTATTAGTGAGAATACATGCTTTTGATGATGGATGTATACATGCTTTTGATATCAGATGTATTAGTGAGAATACATGCTTTTGATGATGGATGTATACATGCCTTTGATGTCAGATGTATTAGTGAGAATACATGCTTTTGATGATAGATGTATACATGCTTTTGATGTCAGATGTATTAGTGAGAATACATGCCTTTGATGATGGATGTATACATGCTTTTGATGTCAGATGTATTAGTGAGAATACATGCTTTTGATGATGGATGTATACATGCCTTTGATGTCAGATGTATTAGTGAGAATACATGCTTTTGATGTATACATGATTTTGATGTTGGATACATGCTTTTGATGTATGATGTATACATGCTGTTGATGCTAGATGATGATACATGTATTGATTAATGTACTTGTATAGATGAGGATACTTGTACTTGTATTGATGAGAATACATGTGGGGATTGTATCATCCTTGAACACTTGTTCTAAAATGAGCCGTAGACAGAGGTCTCCGAGAAAGAAGAGGGATTGCATCATCCCTGAACACTTGTTCTAAAATGAGCTGTAGACAGAGGTCTCCGAGAAAGAAGAGGGATTGTATCATCGTTGAACATTTATTCTAAAGAGAGCCGTAGATGTATATATTCGATAATGAAATCTTGAATTAACAGGTAGGGGATTGTATCGTCCCCGGACTGATGTCCCAGAATAGAGCCGTAGACATGATGTCTCCGATAATGAAATCCTGAATTAATAGGTAGGGGATTGTATCATCCCCGGACTGATGTCCCAAAATAGAGCCGTAGACTGGGTCTCTGATAATGAAGTCCTGAATGAACAGGAAGGGGATTGCATCATCCCCGGACTGAGGTCCCAGAATAGAGCCGTAGACTGGGTCTCCGATAATGAAGTCCTGAATGAACAGGCAGGGGATTGCATCATCCCTAGACTGAGGTCCCAGAATAGAGCCGTAGATTGGGTCTCCGATAATGAAGTCCTGAATGAACAGGCAGGGGATTGCATCATCCCCGGACTGAGGTCCCAGAATAGAGCCTTAGACTGGGTCTCCGATAATGAAGTCCTGAATGAACAGGCAGGGGATTGCATCGTCCCCGGACTAAGGTCCCAGAATAGAGCCGTAGACTGGGTCTCCGATAATGAAGTCCTGAATGAACAGGCAGGGGATTGCATCATCCCCGGACCGAGGTCCCAGAATAGAGCCGTAGACTGGGTCTCCGAAAATGAAGTCCTGAATGAACAGGTAGGGGATTGCATCGTCCTCGGACTAAGTTCCCAGAATTGATCCATAGACTAATGTCTCTAAGAACTGAAGATCGGATTGTATCATCCATGGACCTATGTCCTAAAGGGAGCAGGATTGATCATCCTGGAACATGATCGTGTGATGACGATGCTGATGATCGTGTGATGATGATGCCGATGATCGTATGATGATGATGTTGATGATCATGTGATGACGATGTTGATGATCGTGTGATGACGATGCTGATGATCGTATGATGACGATGTCGATGATCGTATGATGACGATGCTGTTGATCGTATGATGACGATGCTGATAATCGTGTGATGACGATGCTGATGATCGTGTGTTGACGATGCTGATGATCGTGTGATGACAATGCTATTGATCGTATGATGACGATGCTGATGATCGTGTGATGACGATGCTGTTGATTGACGATGTTGATGATCGTATGATGACGATGCTGATGATCGTGTGATGACGATGATGTTGATTGTATGATGACGATGCTGATGATCGTATGATGATGATGCTGATGATCGTATGATGACGATGCTGATAATGATTCTGATAACGATGTTGCTGATCGTGTGATGATGATGTTGCTGATCGTGTGATGATGATGCCGATAACCGTGATGACGATGTTGATGTTGATATTAATATACCAGTAACTGTTTGAGTTACTGATGAAGACAAATTGAAGAAAGCTTCCGATGATTTATAGATGTATCATGTATAGTGACTCCTTTCTCCTGCAGATGCTGTTATAATATCCTTCTCGTTAAGGGGGAGTGTTGAATATTGTAACTTCAAAGAATATTATAATTTTACTTTATTATTCCGGAGATGTTTCATCCCTCCGAGGTAACCCTATTATGTATCCGGAGATGTTTATTCCTCCGAGGGTTTGTATTAACTAGGGTTATTAGACCCACCATGTGGGGGTCGGCCCTGTGGTTATATTTTTGGGGTTATTAGTCTTCTCCAGGAGAGGTCGGCCCCATAAGGTCTTTTAGTCAGTTGGGAGTCAATATAAATAAGAGAGGTGAACTCCTCATTAGATCATTCACTCACTTGTGGAAGAGTGCGCACTTGTATGGGAGATCTGCTAAGGAGACAAAGAAGGAGGGAGCACATCTTGTATTTTGGTTGATCATCTTATTGAGGAAAGCTTTGCTGGGTTTTCTACCCCATGAGGGTTTCCCAGGGTATATTCTGTGTCTATCTTGTGATTGTGTTTCTTTCAGTGATATTGTTAGTCTATTTGGTTAAAACTTAACATACTGCTGCTCGACCCTTTTTCAAATTTATACAGGTTTGAGACGTTGAACATTGCTGAAATGTTCAAGTCTTCCAGCAATTCCAACACATAGGCATTGTTTAAAATCTTCTTCAGAATCGTGCATGGTCCTATATTCTTCAACTTCAGCTTGTTGTATGTTCCTGTCGAAAATCGCTCCTTTCGCAAGTATGCATAGACTAAGTCCCCTTCTTGGAATGACAATAGTCTCTTCCTCCAGTCAACTCTCAACTTGTAGGCCGCGTTACTCTTCTCGATGTGCTTTCACACATTTTCATGAACTTCATGCATATGCTCTGCGAATGATTCTGCATCCGCACTCTTCCTGGTTTCCGTCGGCAATTTGACCAAATCTGCCACTACATGTGGAATCCTCCCTTAAACAACCTGAAATGGAATCAATCTTGTCGACCGATTCATAGAATTGTTATATGCAAATTCTTCCTGCGCCAACACATTCTCCCACTGCTTGGGTCTGTCGGCTGCTAAACATCTCAGAAGGTTTCCCAAACTTCTAATTACAACCTCGGTTTGTCCGTCTGTCTGCGGATGATATGCCGAACTAAACTCTAACTTCGTGTCAAGTTTCTTCCATAGGGTCCTCCAGAAATGCCCCATGAATTTCGTATCCCTATCCGACATGATACTCTTTGGCAATCCATGCAACCTGACTATTTCCTTAAAGAATAGTACAGCGATTCCTGTGGCATCACTTGTTTTCTTACATGGTATGAAATGTGGCATCTTCAAAAAACTGTCGACTACAACAAATATTGAGTCATTCCCCTACTGAGTCCTTGGTAATCCTAACACAAAATCCATGCTAAGATGCTCCCATGGGTTCTCTGGAACTGGAAATGGTGCATACAACCTTGTGTTCTGACTCTTTCCCTTTTCCAACTGGAAAACCTAACATTGTCGAACCCATTTTCTGACATCTGTCGACATCCTTGGCCAGAAATACTTTTCGTCAATTAGTGCTTTGGTCTTGTCGATCCCAAAGTGCCCTGCTAACCCACCATTATGAAATTCTTGGACTAGGTTCTCTCTCACTGATCCTATGGGAATACACAACTGACTTCCCCTGAACAGGTAACCTTCTTGAATGAGATAACTCAAATATGGAGTTCTATCGATGCTCCAAGGCTCTCGACAAGCCTTCCATGCCTTCGCAAAATCTTCATCGGCTTCATACTCCATCTTTATCGACTCTATTCCTGTTGCTTGAACAGTCATCGTGCTCAATAGCGCAACTCTCTTGCTCAATGCGTCGCCAACTTTGTTCGACTTTCCCGACCTATGTCGCAACACGAACGTATATCTCTGGAGCAGCTCCACCCACTTCATGTGTCTTTGATCCAACTTCGATTGAGTATTCAGATATCTCAATGCTTGGTGATCTGTGTATAACACAAATTCTTGTGGCAACAAATAATGCCTCCATTTCTTCAATGCTTGTATAATAACATAGAATTCTTGGTCATAGACCGAATACTTCCGCTTCGCTCCATTCATCTTTTAACTGAAGAATGCAATTGGTCGGCCTTCCTCGCTCAACACTGCTCCAATTACTGTTCCACTTGCATCACAATCGACCTGGAAAACTTGGTCAAAGTCTGGGAGCATCAACACTGGGCTCTCAGTGACCTTTTCCTTCAATTTGTCGAAAGCTTCCTGGGCCTTATCCGTCCACTTGAACTCACCCTTTCTCATGCATTCTGTCAATGGTGCACAAATCCGACTGAATCCCCGAATGAACTTCTAGTAGAAACTAGCAAGTCCATAGAAACTTCTCACTGTAGTCGTACTCGTCGGTTCGGGCCAATCTACTATTTCCTTCACCTTCTTTGGGTCCATCTCCAACCCTTTACCTGAAATTAAAAATCCCAAGTACACCAACTCCTTTTCGTGAAGAAACACTTTTGCAGGTTAATCATCAGCTTCTCTCCCTGCAATTTTTGTAGTACTTGTCGAACGTGCTCCAAATGTTCTGACTTGGTCCGACTGAAAATCAAAATGTCGTCTAAATAGACTACGACAAAATTTCCCAAGAATGGTTTCAGTACCTCGTTCATCAATCTCATGAATGTACTGGATGCATTAGTCAATCTGAATGGCATGACTAACCACTCATATAACCCTTCTCTTGTCTTGAATGTTGTCTTCCATTCATCTCCTTCTCTAACCCTAATCTGGTGATATCACCTCTTCAGGTCTAATTTCGTGAAGTATGTTGCTCCACTCAGGCAATCCATCAAGTCATCCATCCTTGGCAATGGAAATCGATACTTGATCATGATCCTGTTGATGGATCTGGAGTCAGTACACATTCTCCATTCCCCGCCTTTCTTTGGTGTCAATACTACTGGTACTGCACACGGGCTCAAGCTTTCTTGGATCAATCCTCTGTCCAACAACTCTTGGACCTGTTGGTTGAGCTCCTGTCCCTCTGTCGGACTCATCCTATATGGTGTTTTTTTTGGCAGACTCGACGCTGGAATCAAGTCGATCTGGTGAGATATACTCCTTGTCGGCGACAATCCCGTCGGTTTCTCATAAGCCATTATGTCTTGAAACTCTTCAAGCAACTCCTTGACTTCGACCAGAATACTCTCCCGATTGGTTGTTCCTTCGACATATGGTTGCTTTGGAATTATTGCAAAACATCCCGACTATTTTTCCTCCTCTGCGAGAAATTCTTTGGCGGTGCTCATCAACACCCGCTTTTCCCAAAGATTGCTTTCGCCGTCCTTACTATCGGCTGGCTCTCCTTGCCTTGGCTTAAGAGTCCTTTTCACGCCATTCTTCCACACTGTGACTGTGTTAGCTCAACCATCATAGATCATCTTACGGTGATATTGCCATGGTCTCCGTCACAATAGATGGCATGCATCCATGGGAACTACATCACACAGCACGCTATCCTCCAATCCTTCAACTCTGAAGTTGATTAGGCACTGTCTGGTCACCTTAACATGGTGTCCTTTCTGCAACCATGAGATATTGCATGGGTGTGGGTGTTCACGACACTTCAACTTGATCTTGTCGATGACTTCTGTCGACACAAGATTCTCTGTACTTCCACCATCAACTATGGTCTTGCAACGCCATTCTCCAATCCGCACCTTCATTCGAAAGATCACCTTCTGTTGTGCTGGTTCCATCGGATCACGTTGATCTTCCTGGATCAAAGCTCTCTGAACTGTTAGATTCTGCTTCTTATTTTTCTCACCACCACTGCTATCTAATGCTGATTCTTCCCTCTCGTTGACTTGCTCCTCCTTTCAACATCTGGGTTTCGAATCTTCTGCAGCATGTAGGTTTTCTGGGCATTCATATGCCTTATGACCCATTCCCCGAAATTTGTAACAGATTATAGCTGGTCTGTTAGCTCCTTTCTTGTCGGATGGACCATTTCGACTATATGCACCTCGACCGCGGTTCTCACGACCATCGAGTCGGTTCTCTTGCGCTCTTTCCTTTGTAGATGTCCCTTATGTGCATCGACTATCTTCGACACCTTCTTTCTTGTAGCCGCTACCTTGAACTTTCATGGAGACAGTCTTTCCACCCCGACTAGTCATCCTACCTCTGGTCGCTGCAGATTTTCTTGACAGTTTCTCTTATGCCTTAAGAGCGAACTGATAGGCTTCTTCGACTGTTCTGAATATCAACATGCTGAGTTCATCTTGAATAGCATATTTCAATCCATTTACATATCTAGCGACAGCTTCTTCTCCTTCATCAGTCTGTCTTGACCGATTCGACAATCGGTAGAACTCCTCCGTGTACTCCTTCATGGTCATCTCTTTTTGTCGAAAGTTCTGTAACTTTCGAAACAAGGAAATCACATAGTCATTCGGAAAGAACTTCCCCTTCAACTTGGCAACCATCCTGTCCCAAGATTTTATTTTCTCCTCGCCTTTCTTGAGTCTATTAGCCTGTACATTGTCCCACCACAACGAGGCATGACCCTTCAACCTTAGATATGCAGTCTTAACCCGTTTAGGATCCTCAATCTGCTCTACATCGAAATATTTTTCCATCTCTCTGAACCAGTCGATCAAGTCTTCTGTGTCTAGGCTTCCCAAGTACGTACGCACATCTATCTTCACCCGACCTCTCATTTCTATCAGAAGCTTGATGAATTTCTCCTTTGGTTCTTCTGTTGTGGCTTCCTGAGCTTCCACTTCCTCGACTACCTCGTTGTTGAGGTCTAGTGCTTCAGGAATGAAACCACACCTCTGGTTTTCTTTGATCGCTGCGACTTCATTTGTCAAAGTCCACATCGTTCGGACACATTCGTCGAACATCTCATGATCCACTATGATGGTTTTTGTGCCATGCGCTCTTTGTCCTTGGACATTAACGCCTCTATGAGCCTTTTTTTTTTACTTCTGCTAGAAATTATCACGCTTTCTAGTCCTAATACCAACTGATGCAAATCAGGTTGGTATAGTCTTCTCTCCAACTGGACTTGCTTCCAGGATTTGATACTAACTGACGAAAGTCAGGTTGGTATAGTATTCTCTCGAACTGGACTCGCTTCCAGGCTCTGATACCAACTTACACAAGTCAAGTTGGTATAGTCTTCTGTCCAACCGGACTTACTTCCGGGCTCTGATACCAATTGACGCAAGTCAGGTTGGTATAGTTTTATCTCCAACCGGACTTGCCTCCGGGCTCTGATACCAACTGACACAAGTCACCCTATGGAAATAAGGTTCTTGCTTAACAATACACACGACACAAACCACAATGCTCACACAAACAAGGTGTAGAACCAGATGCCTAGATTAGTTTATATTACTTCTTTGAAATCGGTTACAATATAAAATAACTGTAAGCAAATAACTAACTACAGTTGGCCTCAGCCGTTACAATCTTAGAAGTAACTGTGGTGTGTTCTCCTTGTGTGTCGACCTCACCCTCTACTGGTTCACCTCGGAACTCTAAGCTATGGTTCGATCTCAACTCACTGCACTCGGCCAGTGTGACTCTTCACCCCTTTCTCGGCTCTATGCTCTGCTCTACTGTGCCTCTCCTCTACTGCCCAACAGTGTCTAGACTGAAGGCCTCTTCTCCCTCTTTTACTCTGCGGGTGTTATTTCCAAGATTATCACAATCCCAAGACACGCGTTCCCTCCATTCATCGATCCTGTCCAAATCCCGCGAATTTGCACTGTCAGCTTCTATCCGTGCTACACAGCCTCTGTCCATGACGTCCTCTGTCATGTTCTTCACCAACTTGAAATAACTATAATAACTTCCTCAGAAACCCTGAACGGCTACTGGTACAGTCCCTTGACTTTCTGTCCTTCCAACCCTGCTACAGCAGTCAGTCACATCTCGACTGTCCTGTCGGTTCACTCCTTCCCATTACACTTGGCTTTTCCAAACCCTGTCGTGTCGCAGTTCGACCACTAGTCGACTACCCGACCTCTTACGCTGCTCGTCATCTCTCGACTATCTTTTGTCAGTCCTCAACTTTGCGACATCTGCTGATCCTTCAGTCGGTCGCACCCCGACTGCTTTTGCTCGACTTGTTGACTTCGATAAGTCAACTTACTCCCCGCACCAGTGGTCATCAGCACCCCCGCTGGTTGGCTCCCTTCGGTCGATCAACTTCGACTGATCTGCCTAGGTCCCGATGCTCCTGCATCAGCCCCCCAATCCTTCCTTGCATGCATCTGTGCATACAACAAAGTCACCATAAGGATCAACCACTTTTAGAATAGGAGCGGAAGTAAGCAATTATTTCAGCTTCACAAAACATGCCTCACATTTGGTTGTACAAACAAACTTGACCTCCTTTCTCTGAAGAGAGGTAATGGGATGAGCCACCTTGGAAAATCCTTCGATGAATTTCCGATAGTACCCGATAATCCCATAAAATAGAGGACATCGCTTACATTTTGGGGTGTAGGGTAGCTCATTATGGACTTGATCTTATTGGGATCCACTGCAATGCCTTGGGAATATATTATGTGACCCAAATATTGTATTTGGTCTTTGAAAAATCACATTTAGTTAGCTTTGCATAAAACTGATTTTCTCTTAGGACTTGCAGCACTAACCTTAGGTGCTCCTCATGCTCACTTTCATTCTTCAAATAAATGAGTATGTCAGAAATAAACACCACCACACACTTATACAGGTACTTGCTGAAAACATTATTCATAAGACACATAAAAGTGGCTGGTGCATTCGTCAAACCAAATGGCATCACCACAAATTCATAATGTCCATAATGGGTATGGAAAGTTGTCTTATGCACATCTTATTCTTTAATTCTAATTTGATGATAACCTGACCTTATATCAATTTTTGAAAAGACAATAGCACCCCCAACTTGATCGAACAGATCATTAATCCTTGGCAAGGGATACCGATTTTTGATGGTTACTTTATTTAGCTATCTATAGTCTATGCACAGTCGGAATGTGCCATCTTTCTTCCGTACAAAGATCACTGGTGCTCCCCATGGGGGCACATTTGGACGAATATAACCTTTTTCTAACAACTCCTGCAATTGTGCTTTCGGCTCTATCAATTCAGGAGTACTCATCCGATAAGGTTCCTTCAAATTTGGTACTTTTCCCGGGGATAGGTCTATTGTAAAATCCAATTCTCTTTTGGGTGGTAACTCAGGAATCTCCTCGGGAAACACATCTTCAAATTCAGCCAAAATAGGGTGTTTTGTGAAATCTGAATTTTCACTTTTCTGATTTTCTGTAAAGTGAACAACATAAAGTTTACACCCTTTCTGTGCATTTCGTTTCAGTTGAAGAGCAGAAATTTCCCTTAATTTCATTGCTCTTACTATCCCTTGAATCTTTTCAGACCGTCCAATGTCATTCATAATAGTGACAGATGTTTGATAGAAGTCTATGATAGCCCTATGTTTTTCCTGCCAATCCATACCGATAAGCAAATCGTATCATCCCAATGGAAAAACATTTAAATCTGTACTAGTGTAAGATTCATTCAACTTCAAAGGACACTGATTCACTACTTTAGAAGCTTTTCTTTTTTCCCCCGTGGCCATTTGAACCAACCAAGGCTCCATGTATTTGTTTTTGCTAAGTTTGCATGACTCAGAAAGTTTTGGGTCTATATAACTTTTACATGCACTAGAATCAATCAAGATAGACAAAGGTGTCCCAAAAATCATACCTTCAACCTCGATTATAGACACTTGATGTTCTACTTGATGGTTGTTCAATGCGGCATAGATTTCTGGACTCCTTGATATATCTTGGACTGTAGAATCGTCTTGAATATTATGCACTGGTATGTTTTTATCCTTCTTGTGAGGACAGTCATACCACCTATGATTTTCTCCACAGCCCCCGCATTTGTGTGGCAGATTAGATGGTGTGGATTCCAGTTTTCTTGTGCCTTCAGTTTTCATCTTCTTGTTTGGTGGAACAAAGTTTGAGTGTGAATTGCTTCCATTAAACCTGTTCCTGAAAGGTGCCCGCGTAACTTGGTTTCTAAAATGGTTGGGCTTGTGAACTTTCTTCCTACTTTTAGATTTTGTTTTCTTCTTGTCATTCCACCTCTTAGATACTTCAGCCCTATTCCGACCTTGTTCAAAACACAATCTAGCCTTTCTCAAATCATCTTCCAAGTTCTTTGGATCATCAAACTCTATCCGGTCCTTGAAACCAAATGGTAAACAATTCAGGAAACACTGAATTCTGAATTTTTCATCTTGTATATAAGGAATGTACTTGAGAAATTCCAAAATTTGTTGATTACTTCCTCCATGGTTTGTTGTCCTAGCTTTAGGTCGTAAAAGTATTTTACTTTTTTTCAAAATACCTTTCGGACAGGCATTTTTGTTTGAAGAGTGTTGCAAAAGCTTTCCACTTCACCTTTTTCTCATTGATAGATCGGGTCAGCTTGAGATCATCCCACCAAGCCGAAGCTTTTCCTTGCAAATTAAAAACAACAATCCTATCCTTTATGAAGCTAGAATAATCAAGCATGCATAAATATTTTTCCATGTCCCTCAACCACAATTCATCTTCTTCTTCGGTTTTAATTTCTCCATTAAAAGTAGGAGGATTGATCTTTCTTAATTATGAGTGCAGCTGATTTAATTTTCCAGTTTTATTCTTCTTTTTGAGGACATATTCTTCAGAATATTCGCCACGTGACTCTTCATCATTAACATCCATATTATAGCTCACATAATTTCTCGGAGGTGTAGTCTTAAACTTGGAATTTTTTTTTGTCATTGAATTTTTTGCGTGCTGTTCTTTTGGTGTTGGGATGTGACCGTTTTCTTTTTCAATCAACTTTTGCAACATAATTGCATTTATTTCTAGCTGTTCTTCAAAGTTTTTAATGTTTTCTTCTTTAATGCTGAGTATTTCAACCTTTATACTTTAGACCGTTTCCATCATCTCACTAGATGTTGTTGCTCCTTGTGGAGAGTTCTGATTCCTCTCCTACCTACTGGCCATTTCTCCTCGCTGACTTGATGTTTCTACAACCATCCTTCCTTCTTGTTCCTCAGAATTCTTTCTACCACTTACCGTTTCAACCACTTTTCTGTTTATGTGTGGCCAACAACATTTTGTTAGAACTCATAAACAACAAAGTCATCTATCCATAAAATTTAAGAATTAGTATGCTACAGAAATTTTAGTTATTTATTTCTATAAAACACAATATTCACGCAAACGAGCCTAAAGGTCCTACTGTAGTGACCGTAGCTCTGATACCAATTTATCACGTCTCTTCTACGCATTTTTTTGTTTGTTTTGTTTTTGTTTCAAAGAACCTCACCAATAAAATAATTATGGAAAACACGATCTCTAGTTGTCGCTATAACATACTTAGATAATATACTTATCGTGTGTGCCCTGTAATTTTATTATTACTTTCGTCGCTTTCCCTGTAGGTGTCGATACTTGAAAAGCATCTATGATTAAGAAGGTGTATCTATGCACAGACCCATTAGTAACTAGGGACAACTCATAAGCCAACAAATACGTATCCACTATATGCTGACCAGTTTGCGACAATATAAAACTATAGGAAACTCTAACATTTCAATTAATAACTATATTAAATCCATTAATATGAATTACACACTAATTATAGCATTAATATGAATACTATTTAATTTAACATAGTTATATGTAACCCACATATAACCTATGTAATTATCTTATACTTTGCCCTAGCATTATCTTGCAAAGAACTAGGCTATAGTGTACAAGGTTATAAGCACTCTTATCATAACCATGATAATCCTATACAAGAAACTATAATTGAAAATGATAATACAATGCAATGCATACAACATTATAATTTAAACTTGTAAGTAATTAGTTCCACAAACAAATAGAACAAGCCATATAAACATTAACGTGATCTTCATAATAAGAATACCTTACACTTATTAATAACCATGTAATTAAAACTTAACTTTATACACATTATATATATATATATATATATATTACACCCAAAACTATGGAATTAGACTTAAAATGCCAACATAGTAATATGTTATAACATTAGGTGCTATCGACATAATTAAAGATTTTATAATGTCAATATAGTGACATTACACCCACATAAAACCAACGACTCCCAACGTAAAGGCTAAGGTTCCAAAGCAATACTATATGGTTTATACAACCATATAAACAACCATGCTATTGTGGATATCATACGTAAGAGCAGTTAAGGGATGAATGGGTCAACGCTATTCGTTTCAAAGGGTGGCCTGGGTGGTGATGTGGCTATGCCAGGCAGGCTTAACCAACCCACTTCAATGTTTTGAACCATGCGTTGGCTTGCCACCTGGAAGGTAAACGAAGACCCTCGACGATGTGGAAGGGCCCGACATCTCCGCTAAAGTTCTAGTCGACATGTATGATGGTTGGTATACGTTAATAAATGAAACTCCTGCTTACAAATACACCCCGACGACATGTTACCATCTCCAGGGTTGTACTACGTACTCGATGCAGGGTCCATTAAACTCGAGTTTATCTCATCCATTGATCTCAATCCAACTTGGTTTATTCGCATTCGAAATACATGCATCACCATTTATCCATGAATTATGTTCTTTGTGCCCAACGATTATATGGCATTAGCATTAATACTCCAGCAACCGGGTTCAGTGATAACCCTTACCTTCCATAACTGGTGCACGCAGTGTATGTAAGTGTTGAGTTTCGAAGATTTCCATTGTTGTTGTGTCGAGGTGCTGAGCAGAGGGATGTTTCTTTGCGCAATAGTTTTAAGCCATGGGCATGCAGGAATGGATTCGACACCGTCGCGAGTCACTGCACAATATGATTATACTGCCCGCGTTCGCCTTTGCATGCATTGGTAAGTCGTAAAACAATCTCTTCTCTGTGTAATTTCCATTACTTAACCAGCATGAGTTCCTTCTACATTGCCTAATGCCCGTCACCGTTCTCTGTGGTGCTTAGGTGAAGCATGGCTATGAATCCACCCTTCATACAAGTAAAGTGTCCCAGACTTGAACCTTATTTGCATACTGTGGTAAATATATATATTTTTACTGTTTTTACCTTAATAAGTTTTAACCTCGCGTTGCTTTTTTTGTAGGTAAGCAGGATGGCAGTGGAATTTGGGGCACACGTAGTGACTCCACAACTGCCGCAGAGCATGGGGGAAGGTTCCTCTGCTTCTAGGTAACTCACCAACCAATTCATTCCTTGGGGTGGTTTTTACCCCGTTGGTTTTGGAATGAGTTACTCAATGCATTATCAAGGGTTTAAGATTAGCTTTCTAGTTTTTGTTGTTTAAAAGAGGATACATGGCTGCCGAACCAACTCGCAGAAGCATCACACTTGCTACTGGTGACTACTGGTCTTCCCGACCTAAGTTGTAATAAGCCTTCTAGGAAACATGTAAATCTCTTAAGTTTCATTAAACTTGTTTATAGTCTCCCAGGGCAGCGCTTCAGCTCTCCCCGGTTGAATGACTCGGTTTTAGCTTGCACTCTGTAATTAAATGTTATGGCTCCATATTTTGATTAATGAGAATGCTACGAAAACTAGGTTGAATCTCCATACTGTGTGCAATCATCTTTCAAATGAGAAATGGTTAAATATTTTAACTTTGAGCAATGGGGTTTGTTTGTATTCCTTTCTCCCATGTTGTCTATGCATTCATTAAATGAATTCGAGTTAGTTCTGGAATGTTTAGCATTCAAAATATGTTTGGTTTCGCTGCTTCCCAAATACTTATATATATATATTCGCATATGTTGAAAGTGTAGTTGCGTGCATCAAAATGCATTTAACTTGCAATGTAGGAACATTTTGACATGGATATAATCCAACACTTGCATAAAATGAAGCGACTCCATGACCCAAAACTGATCCCTGAACATAGCCATCAGAATACGCATACTTTATGGTAGTTGCATTATGTGGGATAGTTTTTAAATGTTGTTATGTTGCGCTGTTTGTTTTTAATGCCCATACTGTATAAATCATGGAAACATAACATGTTTGAATGGAATCGTAGGTTTAAACCCTTAACTATATATAATACTTAACTCTGTAATGTATTGTGTTAATGTGGATTCCATTCCATGGACCACGATTTGATTTTGAAAGAGTATCGTGACTCTAACTCTACCGACAACAAAATAATTCATATTTATATAAAATGTCACTGTAATGAAACTGCATCTACAGGATAAAAATGCATTCTAAACTTGATATGCATCCCGTAATATAAATAGTAATTGTATGCAAGATATAGGAAACCCCATTCGAGTTTTTAAATGAAGTTTCTACAATATGCATACGCACAATAGCTTAGAAAACGATCTTGATCTCTAATCTGGAATACAACTCATTCATATACATATTTACATGAATGTATAAACAGATTCAGAAATGAGCATTTCATTTAAACATTTAGGAAAATATCCTATTCATAATTATCCTATTTCTGGGTTGATCTATAAAAATAGAAATGAGGGTTTATAAATAATGATGGCTTGACATGTAAACCTCCCAGTTTACATGTCTGCCTGATTTACACAATAAAATATACAAACAAAGTTCTGTCAGTAGATATAAATAAATGTATTCTTTATAAAATACACCCACATAACCATAGGGTAGCATATAAACAATGGTTACTCTAGGGTGCCTATCTTAGGATTATAACCCATGATTTAACAATATTTATGTCTACTTACTGCACCAAACTGTATCTATTCATACATCAAAACATAACTATGAATGTTGTAGGTATTTCACTTAGATCATACAACTTGTACCATGTGATAGAGATCTAATCATTTATGGAAGATCTATACTTAGAAATCAGTATAACATTCTACATATAAGCAGATATGAAATGTAAATCATTCAACAGTACTTTCAGGAATATACATAACAAATTCCAATAACTGTCCATAAAAAGTTATCATGTAGGTCCAACATATAAAATTATATGAAATATGATGACCAGTGGAACCTAACACAAGCCTCCTAGCCTTTGACCAACAATATCTCCTTGCTTTCGGGTCACCCCCGAGCTGAGTTCACACTCCCCCAAGTTCACAGTGTATATTTTAAATTACCCTTAACTTGTTCCCCAAGTTATTTAGGATATTTCTGTGGCAGCAAAAAACCCAACATCTAACTCAGTATTCCTGAGCTCCAAGATGCTCCAGGGGCTTTTAATCCTCAACCATTAAGAGAATCAGTCAAACACGGCCTATTCAGAGCAAATGCAATGCTCCTACAAGCTTGGGGTATTTGTCCTACCTGCACAGAACTAAGTGTCCAAGCCATACCCAGCTGTTATGATTTCTCTTAATTCTGGTCTAGTTTGGGCTCCCATAACTGTCCCCATTTACTTGTCTTCATTTAACTCTTGTTATTGTTCTTCCCAGATCCCATTTCTATTGTGTGTTAATGATCATGAAAAAATGAAGAATGAAGTGTTTGAAAGAGTTTCACTTTTTATTCTCTTAGGTGTGAATTCTCTCATTTTGTTATTTCTTTTATTTCATTATTCTCTCAAATCGTTTCTTTAGGGTGTGCCATTTTCTCCAATAATAATTTCTCATTATTATATTAATTGGAATTTTCCCACCAACCCATAAAGGAATGTGACTCCCATATCTTTAATGCGCTGGTCCACATGGTCATTAGAAATCAATTTATCATATTTCTAAAGTCAGCAAAGTAAAATGAAATAATACTTAGCAGAAATATAAAAGGGTTAAAGTCCAGCATTTGGGGTATTACAACAACATTCCATTGCTACTTATCTAGAATGAAACCTTTTGGCTGACATGTTAGGAGTAGTGCACACTCTTAAAAATGTTTTGGTAGAGATGGAAGGCATCTAGAAAGTTACGGGATATGGATGGATGTTTTATTGAATCTTTGGCTAAGATAATTGCGTGACTGTATGACCTATGTGTTTATGCATAATAATTTGTTCTGAAAACCATGAGATGTTTCTAATAATGCAATTGAACTTGACTTGTAGGAAAGATCGTGTACCATCACCTACAAGAGAGACTTGTTTCGAAGAACAAGCAACGAAGATCAATAAAAATACCTGTTGAATACTTTGAAGAACCTAAAGTTCCCAGGATCAGGGATGCAATAATGGAAGAAGCGATTCCAAAAGATCATGACGACCGCAAGATGGAAGAACCACAAGAACCTATAGATCCACCTCGTGAGAATAAATCCCACAAGAGGAAACCAACATGAGTATGAGAGGCAATACAATATGCATAGAAGTATGGTGCTTCAGAGGGGATGCACAGAGAAAGCAAGAGACCTAGGCCATATTCTAGTTATGTATCCATGTTGTGCGACATCATTGACAAAGAACCTTCCAACTATGAGGAAGCAACAGAGAAGTTAGGAAGGGTACAATTGATTATGGGCTCAAGTATGAAGGGTGCAGTTGATTATTGGATCAAGCATGGTGCGAATCAAAAGGTTAACATGGAAGTTTATGTTGATTTGGATTGAATAGGAAGTGCCATTGATAGGAAGAGAACTTCGGGATGCTGCTTCAGTATGGGATCCGGTATGATCTCTTGGTTTAGCAGGAATAAGTCGTGCATGGCATTGAGTATAACCGAAGCAGAGTATGTTGCAGTGTGTTCGGCTAGTTGTGAGCCAGTATGGCTTAGGAAGCTACTGTATGATTTGTTTGATCTCCAGTTAGATGCCACTTGTATATTTTGTGACAACCATAGTTGTGTGAATTTGTCCGAGAACTCGATGTTCCATGACAAGTCGAAGCATATTGAGATCAAGTATCACTATATCAAGGATATGGTGCAGAGAGGACCAGTGAAGCTCCAGTATGTTGTGAAGGATGAGTAGATAGCCTATGTGTTGACCAAGCCGCTAGCTAGAGTGAAGTTTGAGTACTTCAGAGAGAAGCTTGGTGTACTCCAGATCGAGGTTCCTTCCAAGGGGAAGTGATGAGTCTAGAAGACGCAGATGCACATGGGCCATTCTGGCATGGTGGTAGGAAATTCCTCCCATGGCCATTGATAAAAGTGTCGGGCCATTCGAACATGGTGGTAGGAATGTACTCCCATGGCCTTTGATATAAGTGCCGAGCCATTCCGGCATGGTGGCTGCAAAGTCCTCCCATGGACATTGATATAAGTGCTTATCCATTCTGGTATGGTGGCAGGAAAGTCCTCCCATGGTCGTTTATATAAGTGATGTGCATTTCCCGAATGGTGGGAAGAAAATCCTCCCATGTCGGTTGATGTAAGTGCTGAGCCTTTACTGAATGTGTCACATACCCACCACTCTATCCAATTCGTGGAAGGGAACATGATGGAAAATCTTGGGGCTTTTGCATAAACTCAACCCATACATTAGATTTTAAAGCAAAGAAATACATGTGTGCAGATGTAAATCAATTAAACATGCATAGCAGAATGAAAACCTCATTCACACACATTACATGATGCCATTCAATTTAACACAGCCAAAAAATTAATACATTTGCAGAAGTAATTACATAAGAAAATACTCATCTTGATGTAATGTTGTCCCAACAACTAGCTATGTCGTTGCAACGTTCCTCCCAACAGTAGGTCTCTTCCTAGCTTGTATTATTTCAGCACTCAGAGACCACCCCCGAGCTGGGCATGATATCTACAAGGAAATTGGGACTCTCAAACCCTGCACGGCCAAAGCAATGGATACCCATCTCAACCCCATCATTCTTTTACACACAGTATCTCAAAACTAGCATGGATACACAATTCAACCATGGATTCACAGAATAGGGTTTATGGGTTTTCCCCAAAACGTGGGCACACCAAAAAAATGGATTGTGGGAAGAGGGAATCAACCCCAGGGAAGAAAATCGATTTCTCCCATAGATGTATGAGCATTTAGTGGGCATAAACGACCTCAATTAAACCCCAAATTGTTTCCCCTGTCTTCCCCACTGTTAGCCACAACAAAAACACCCTTCCCAGCTAGGAAAACGAAGGTAAACATAGGAGATTCATGGAGGGAAATGCCCAGGTAGATCTAAACTCGTGAGGGAGCAAGACTGATAGGTGAATAATGGATTGGGGAGCAATTTTGCGGCCATTTTCTTGCCCAAGAAGCCAAACACGAAAATCTAGGTAGGGTGGCTTTCCCATACTTGAATTTGGACAGCCATACCTCCCATTCCCCAAGGCATTAACTACCTCAACCATCTCTTGGAAGAAATGAATGGTTGGGTACAAAAGTCAACATGGGTAGTTGAGGGTTCATGGGTTCTCTCATTGACACTTGGCTTGACTTGATTGGCTAAAGGGTTTGAATATTTTCCTCCCAATTCGTTGTAACATCATGCCCCCATCTCTTGTTGCATTGCATAGCTAGTTGTGGGCATATATATTAAGGTGCATATTTACAAATCCCATGGTTCACTAGCACATGGGTAGCATAATTTCAAATACTTGCCTCTTCTAGGTCGAGCGTTCGCTAGCGGGGCCTTGGCCTTGAGCTCCACGCTAGGAATCATACATAATATGCATACAATATTTACATTATAACCCAAAATATTACAAGGGTCAAAGTGGGGACGTGACAATCCCCTCCCCTTGCAATAACATCGACCTCGGTGTTCCAATTACTTAGGAATACATACATGCTATATACATGTCCAACATTCACAAAATGTGGCAGGTCTGTCCTGCATTTCACCCTTTACTTGGGTTTGCAAGACCAAGTCCTTTGGTCTTCACAAACTGCTCCTGTGGGACCTTCTAGCTGCATGAGGGCATTGTTCAAAAACAATCCCTTCCCTTTCTTTACATTCCCACTGATCTACAAGTCTGGAAACTTTATGGTGGCTACCCTCTTGATGTTCCATTGTTGGGTAGTTGCGGAGGCAATATTTTCCTCCACATCCCCAACATTTCATTGGTGGCTTTACCTTTTCCTGCTCGATGTCCTTTGAATCTTCCCACTTGGAACATTTCTTACTCAGACGATTGGATGAATGCTTCTTCATGGATCCACTTTCCTTTCCCTTACTGATTGCTCCCAGAATGCTTTTTACCTCTTTTTGCAGATGAATAGAGTCCTGCAAAACCTTGTGGTTCATCTCATTTTGTTGCCTCTGTAGCTTGAGCATCTCTCCAATATTTTCTTGGGTCCTGGAAATTGTTTGAAGAAGACTTTTAGCCAACTCTAATAGCCCTTGGTCTGCTACCATGGTCAATGGGAACAACCGACCACTCTTTGCTTACTAACAACACTTTCTTGTGCCAGCTACAACCAATTGTTTCACCTTCTTACTTGTGAAATTCATCATGGAAATCCTTTGTTAGGACAAGCATAACATAAACATTAAAATTAGTCAATTATTTTCCCAATTGACATGGAATGTCCATGCTTTATTCATGGGACTTCCACACTTTTCATGCTTTCCCAACATACACATGAACTCATTCATGTTCATCCTTTCATAGTAAATTTACTATTTCAGCATTCACAATTCATTTCAAGCAATTAAACACAATCTATTTTCAGCCATGACATGCACTCAACAATCTTTTGTTTTATAAATGCATCAATCAAAAGGAAAGAGAAGAGTAGGATTTTCTCCCTCTTAGTCTTGTTCTATTATGGAGCTACACCATCACTGTGGTTTCATGCTCCTTAGTATCTTTCACTTCAATATGAATGCTTTGACTTTCCTTTATTGGCTATGACACTTAGTGTCTAAGGTCTGTATATGGATTTTCAACTATGGCCCCCCTCCCCATTATTGCCTACAGAACCTTTGGCTGCTAGGATCCACTCATTTTCACTAGCACCATCATTCATTATTACTCATATTGAGATCTTTAGGACGGTCACATGTCCACATGCAGCTCTAGGATGCCTTCATAATCCTTGCTTCCAGCAATACCTACACTCAAACATTGAATCAATTCACATGTTCAGTTCATTTTCATAGGGTTTATCTCTAAACAAGAGTTTAGGAAATCATAACCAAATCGTATACACACGTATATTCATAAGCAGGAAGCTGCAAGATAACCAAATACTTATCTATATTGGATGTCTTCACTTTATGCCACAAGATCCTTCTTTGCTTTTCAAGCCTTAGATTTCCCGTGGACACAATTATGAATGTTGGGCCAGCATGTAGGCTACTCCACAATCATTCGAATAGGCAATGCCAGTCTAGTACGCCGACCGGGTTTATCAATCATTTCCTTTAGCAATATGCTGGGCCAGTGCTCCGACTGGTTTTATCAATTGTTTAAGGGGTGTTGGGCCAGCGCACATGCTGCTTTACCATATCAACTAGTTGATGCCCAACTAGTCACTCTCTGGACTTATCAAGAACTTTATAGTGTTCAACCAGTTACTCCCTGGATTTCTCCATAATTTATATCACCCATTCATTTACTCTCTGGATTTTACCATAAATTTATATCGCCCATTCATTTAATCTCTGGATTTACCAACAATTTATATCGCCCACTCATTTACTCTGGATTTACCAACAATTTATATCGCCCACTCATTTACTCTCTGGATTTACCAGCAATTTATATCGCCCACTCATTTACTCTCTGGATTTACCAGCAATTTATAGTCTTTCAGGGTCTTGCCTTCCTGCAATGACCAAGGTTTCCAACAAAGAAACAATAGTGTATGATCTTAGCTGTTAGAAAGCTTATACCTGAAATCTTCGTTATTCCAAACAAGACATAAATGAAAACGAATATTTATCTGTATTGCGCATTTCCCCTTTGGTCCATAGGGTCCTGCTTCGCTTTGTAAGCGTTGGAATCGCCTATGGACTTGGATATAGTTAATGATTAACCAGTACACCTTCCCATCAGATGGATTTACCAAGAATTTGGTGGTGCCCAACCAGTCCCATACCTGGTTGGCCCTCTCCAGTGCTGAGTCAACACATTCATCTGGGTCATCGACCAATGGAGGGAAACTGTGCCACCTGACCATTATAGGTCAAGGCTCTACTATGGAGCCATATGCATCTCAGGTTTTTCATTTAGTCTTGGCACCTGCCCTCCTACTGCTAACCCAATAGGCGCCTCAGGGTTTTCAGTCAGTCTTAGCGCCTGCCCTCCTACTGTTGACCCAATAGGCATTTCAGGGTTTTCAGTCAATCTTGGCGCCTGCCCTCCTGCTGCTGACCCAATAGAGATTTTATGCCTTCACCAATGTCACCACACCTTCTTGCACCATAACCCTTCACACACACATCAACTCTTCATTCATACAAGGATGCCATTCCTTCTCTTGTGCAAATCGATGGTTCCTTTTAGGAACTTTATAGGTGACTTTCTTGACTGCAGGTTAACATGGCCCCACTCACATAAGAATGATACCCCTTTTCACTAGACAACTCCCTAGGTTTGTCCATCCCTTCCAGTATTATTTAGTGTGAGCATAGAAAGGTTACCAATTCCTATACAGTCCTTCTGCGTACCCTTCTTCACGTTGCCTCATAATGTGCAGTACCAATTTGCATCTGTGTAGGCTGACAACACAAAAGAAGGATAACTAGGCTTATCATTATTGCTTCTCAAAATCGCAATCACATTCCATAACATTCACTATCAAGTATTGAAACACCAGGAATGCATCCATTCCCTTAGGGTGTAGTCAATATTGACAACCCTATCATGACCCAGCACCAGAAAATGTGTGCACCCCCTTTTCGATGTGAGCCATGTAGGCCCCAATCATACTCAAGCAGTCTGAAATGATATAAATAAAATAGAGCATGCTCTGCATATTAACCCTAATAATTTAGACATGCATGTTCTATCTAGGGTCACATAATACTCATTCATTTTGCATATGTATCATTTCTTCATTTGCGAAGAATGGGGGCTCCCTTCTTTGAGTCAACAGTGCTTCGGGTTTCCACCCCAATCTTTCCACGTTCCATAATCCACACATGCCTTCTTAGCATAGCTTTACCATCTCACTCTCATGTTTTCCAACATACAACTCAGTTGAGATGTCATTCTTAAAATATGAAATGGTGTTTCACCCGGAACCCATTTCCAAAGTATGGGGTCCTTCCCATGGATTTTGGCTTCTACAAGTCATCACACATGGTCTTCCTACAATGTGTATTCCTGGCACATTTATCAAATAGCCAAACAGTCAGCAACATTTAACAATAATCATTCAATGGCATTAATAATTAAATCCAAGTATGAATTTGCAATTCTGTCCTCTGCAGAATCGATTTGCTTAGACATGATTCTATTCTCATATCGTTTGGCTCTTTCGCATGGTAGATTCCAATCTTCATCATGGACTTACCCACATTTCCCATGCCAAAAACAATCTACCTGAAATCTGAAACTTCAATCAGCCAAACATGTTGTGAGTATCTATGCATATAATCCTTTCATTGCTACAACAGTCACTCAAGTGATCTCAGAATTATAGCACTCAATAATTCAAACACCTTCAGCTATTAACATTTGAGGTGCAATGAAATATATGTATATATGTATATATGCATCGTTATCATAAACACAATTGCAAGACATGGGTACACTATCCATGCAATTTAAATAAATTGTAAGTACTCATTACTTCACATTCCATGCAATCTCTGTCCTTGCAAAGAGCACTCTGGTAGCCCATCATCCTATCTACCTTCTTCATGCAATCTTTCTCCTGCATTCATAGCAGCTCATGAAATTCTCTCAGTATTAACAATGGTTCACCATTTCGTCTATTATCTAAATGCATTGAAACCTATACATATCACAGCTGTGCATTCTTGCAATGCATCTCAACATATGCATGCACATTCACAACATTTACATAATATTTTAATGTGCATTCACTCAATGCATAATCCCTCAATACAACTTTGCATCAATCCGCGGATACTATGCATTCCAACATATTATGGCCTAATCATGCCTATTTCATATGGCATATACTACCACAGGACCATAAGTCGTCACTTGCTTTGGTTGTTAAATTCACAACCAACATACACAAATGGCATGAGATAATTTCATATGAATGCATTGAGGTTTCTAAGAAACTATAGGGTGTAAGGCTCCTTTCCCTCACTTACCCACACCTCATCATACTTGGTAGATTAACATTCACACTCAGGTACTTAGTCTCACATGCAAACAATTCAACATAGTTTAAACATAGTTCAAGGGATCTCACTAAATCCTCTTTCAACATTCATGAAATTAAGCATAATTAACCATTACCTGCATGGTTGTCATTGACATTGTTTGGTGTTACCTGATCAGTTGGCCTCTTACCAAGGCTTCACAGTTCTTTTTCCAACCTCATGCTCGTAGATTTGTTGCACCATCTTTTTCTAATAAGGTTGTTGGTCATATGCAATAATCATCATCCACACCCTTGGTCATGCTTCGGTTTCCTTTGGTCCTATAACCAATGCAAACATGACTAGTTATTTAGCAACCACCATAATCATCTTTAAGTGGCTCATTGCATATGCAAAACCTCACTATTCTACCAATATGCAATATCATATATATACACAAGTATTTTCACATGCACTATGCAATGTTTATCAATATGCCATCTAGTGCATATTCATTTCAGCTATCTAATCTCTTACATTTTCAATCATTCTTCTATGGTCTGATTCATACAATGATTATCAACAACATTACTGGTGATCAACCATAAGTAATACCATTAATGGGCTATTGCATGTGTAACTTTCACTACATTTACCCATATGCAACATCATGCTTTATGCATAAGCAATTCACATGCACTATGCAATATCTATTAATGTGCCAACTAGTGCACATTCACTTCGTCTTTATGATCCTTTGCATTTTCAGCATTCCTATGCCATAGCTTCTATGCATATAAAACTTGTAAAATAAAAAAAAAATAGCAATAGAGGAGTTAAGGAATTATCCCTTTCCAAGCATGACATGGAGTGCCTTCTACACGTCATAGCTGATCCTTTTCTTGGTTTTCCCTACCAAGCATGCAAGGAATCTTTAGCTGTCATTTCTCACCAACTAGCAATTTAATACAAATGTAAAACATTCTTAGTTGCTACTTTTCAAGCATGAAATTCCTATGCTATAACAAAAATGTTTAAGGTGAGAAGTTTCCCTCTTATCAACATTGCCTTGTTGCTCCCATTACTCTTTTGCAATGCATATCACAACTAATTACTTTTAATAAGGCTTCCACAAACCTTCCATGCAATTCCTTCTTCTTATACTAATAATGCATTTCACACTTTCAATGACTGGCTCTGGGGGACGACGGGGGTCAAGGGGGATTTCCCCCTTGTGTCTTCCCTATGCCACTGTAGGGCGGGTCGAGGGAAACGCCCTCATTTTTTTTTGTTTGTAAATCCTTCGATTTCACGCAATCTGGCAACTTTTGGCACTTGAAAAATCTCCCTGGAAAATAGCTGAAATTCTCTGTTTCAGAGAAACTCACTGAGTTCTTCTGACATTGCGGACCAACTTGTTGAGTTCTTCTGTCGTTGTGGACCAACTTGCTAAGTTCTTCTGTTCGAAAACGCAGCTTTTCCTTCTGTCACTGCGGTGGAAACTCGCCAATTCCTTCCGACGCTCCGGCGGAAACTCATCAACTTTTTTCGTGGTTGCGGAGCAACTTGCCCATCTCTTCCGCCATTATGGAGCAACTCACCCATCTCTTCCGCCGTAGCGGAGCAACTTGCCCATCTCTTCTGCCATTGCGGAGCAACTTGCCCATTTCTTCCACCGAAAGACACAAAGAAAAATTTTCGAACCAACTCGCCTAGTCCTTCCGTCATTGCGGACCAACTCACCGAGTTCTTTCGCTGCTGCAGACCAACTTGCTGAGTTCTTTCACCAAAAGACACTGAGAAAAATTTTGAAATTTTTTGGACCAACTCATCGAGTCCTTTCGCCATTGCGGACGAACTCGCCGAGCTCTTCCGGTTTGGCGAACTTAAAAATTTTCGGTCAACCATTTCAGCAAAAACTCGTCAGTTCCTTCCACCGTTGTGGGTGAACTCGCTGAGTTTCATCACCGTTGCGGACGAAAACTCGTAAGTTC
This sequence comes from Larix kaempferi, assembly GCA_027924585.1. NCBI lineage: Eukaryota > Viridiplantae > Streptophyta > Pinopsida > Pinales > Pinaceae > Larix > Larix kaempferi. The sequence goes on from BSBM01000131.1 coordinate 4,838,656, forward strand.
TTTCCGATACAAACTTAGAAATTTTTTCAAAAACACTTAGAAAAATTTTCAAAATTTTGAAAGTTTGAAATTGTTCTTAATGGTCTATAATGAGTAGAAAGCATACTTACCCCTGCAAGCTATGATAGGTAGCCCATGAAGGCCCAAATGTTGCAACCTTCGGTTTGATACCATCTGTCACATACCCACCTATCTATCCAATTAGTGGAAGGGAACATGATGGCAAATTCTGGGGATTTTACATAAACTCAACCCATACATTATATTTTAAAGAAAGAAATACATGTGTGCAGATGTAAATCAATTAAACATGCATAGTGGAATGAAAACCTCATTCACACACATTACATGATGCCATTCAATTTAACACAACCAACAAATTAATACATTTGCAGAAGTAATTACATAAGAAAATACTCATCTTGATGTAATGCTATCCCAACAACTAGCTATGTCGCTGCAATGTTCCTCCCAACCGTAGGTCTCTGCCCAGCCTGTATTATTTCGACACTCAGAGACCACCCCCGAGCTGGGCATGATATCTATAAGGAACTTGGGACTCTCAAACCCTGCATAGCCAAAGCAATGGATACCCATCTCAACCCCAACATTCTTTTACACACAGTAGCTCAAAACTAGCATGGATACACAATTTAACCATGGATTCACAGAATAGGGTTTATGGGTTTTCCCCAAAACATGGGCACACCAAGAAAACAGATTGTGGGAAGAGGGAATCAACCCTAGGGAAGAAAACTGATTTCTCCCACAGATGTATGAGCATTTAGTGGGCCAAAATGGACTCAATTAAACCCCAAATCGTTTCCCCTCTCTTCCCCACTGTTAGCCACAACAAAAACGCCCTTCCCAGCTAGGAAAATGAAGGTAAACACAGGAAATTCATGGAGGGAAATGCCCAGGTAGCTCTAAACTCGTGAGGGAGCGAGACTGATAGGTGAATAATGGCTTGGGGAGCAATTTCGTGGCCCTTTTCTTGCCCAAGAAGCCAAACACGAAAAATATAGGAAGGGTGGCTTGCCCATACTCGAATTTGGACAGCCATACCTCCCGTTCCCCAAGGCATTAACTACCTCAATCAACTCTTGGGAGAAATGAATGGTTGGGTACAAAAGTCAACATGGGTAGTTGAGGGTTCATGGGTTCTCTCATTGACACTTGGCTTGACTTGATTGGCTCAAAGGTTTGAATATTTTCCTCTGAATTCATTGTAACATCATGCCCCCATCTATTGTTGCATTGCATATCTAGTTGTGGGCATTTATATTAAGATGCATATTTACAATTCCCATGGTTCACTAGCACATGGGTAGCATAATTTCAAATACTTGCCTCTTCTAGTTCGAGCGTTCGCTAGCGGGGCCTTGGCCTTGAGCTACACGCTAGGAATCATACATAATATGCATACAATACTTACATTATAACCCAAAATATTACAAGGGTCAAAGTGGGGACGTGACAGAATGGTGGTAGGAAAGTCCTCCCATGTCGGTCGATGTAAGTGTTGTGTCTCACATGTTGGTAGGTTGGTCCTCCCATGTTGGTATACTTGTGATGTGAATATGGGTTGTTCTTTGTGTGACGATGAGATGATCTGGATGTGATGAGGTGACAGTAGGAGACATAGGTGTTTGCGGAGGTAATGTAATTCTTGGTCTTGGGATGTACCTACTTGATGGCTTGCTCGCAGAGATGATGAAGACCTACATGAAGGCTAGGCCTACACCCAGCATGGAAAAGGGATGGCTCTGTAGAACTTCCTATGACGAGTAGATTCAAGAGATGCCACAAATCGATGATTGAGATGATGAGGATTGCAGTAGCAGCGACAATGATGATCCAGTGTTGATTATGATGTTCCAAGATTGATGATCTAGCGACGAAGACTTGTGTCCAGATGTGTTGATGACTGTATCAAGAGAATACCTTCCTAGTTAAGAGGGAGTGTTAATGTATTTGTAACTTCGGAAGATATTCACTTGTATTTTATATTGTATTATTATTGTATTTTATTTGTACCTCCGACGGAGATGTTTATTTGGTAATATAAAGTTATTGAGGTGAACCCTCCATTGTGAGCTGGGGAAAGATACCCCGGAGTCAGATTGTATTAGGGTTAATAGAGTCTTCTAGAGAAGTCATCCCAGCCAGGTATAACTGGGGCCAACCTAGTAAGTGAAAAGATGAAGTGAAAGTAAAGTATAAATAGAGAGCTAGGATCTCTCATTTATTCATTCACTCACTCACTCAAGTTCACATAAGTGAGAGAGAGGACAAGTTTGCACAAGTGGAGAAGAGATAAGTTGCTAAAGACCATCTCTATTTTTGGGTTTTACTTTTATGACATTGTATTTGTGATCATTCTATCTCTAAGGAAGTTGCGGGTTTTTCTCCTTTATGGTTTCCCTAAGGAAAATCTTTGTGTCTATTGTGTTATGCCATGCATGTTATTCTCTCAGCTAAGATCCTAGATAACATTGATTAAAATTGTAGAAAATATAACACCTGGAAGTTCCTACAAATATTACTGTACATATTTATGCATAGGTAGACATACTTGAACTCAAATAAGAGTTGTTGGCATAATTCAACTTTGAAAACACCCATTCTTGGAAATGATATTTTTTTATTGATGTTTGAAAATACACAAATTTACCTTCTATATATTGGAACATGATACACTTCTACTACCATCAAATAAAAGTGATTCATAATATAAGAACTGATCATAATTCCCATATTATTAAAGTAAATTCACAAAATATGACAGTAATAAATGCAACTTCTAATCAATGACTAATGATACAGGCCTCCAAAACCTATGGTGAGAACATGGGTTGCAACTAAGCATGGATTTATAATTGGGCATGACATTTTCCATACCATAACCAAAATCATTGAACCTTGAAAGAACATTTCAACTGGCATCCACAGAAATTAAGAACTGGTAACAAATTGAAAGATAGGCTTTGGAATGAAGGAACATATGTAGACAGTAGAAGCAATATTCATATCCAACATCTAGTTACAATGCCAGAATGTTCAAAACCATGTTAGAGAAGATTTACTATCTTGGGAAGTGAACGATCTAAGCATAAACACAGTCCTGGAAGGAATGATTTTGTATCTTATCTGCATTCTTCACTCATATGAAATTATATGCAACATATACAAGGTGATAGTGAATGAATCTAAGATATACATGTTTATGATTAAGAGCAAGATAGACTAATGGAAATCTTCTGCTATGACAACTGAGATGCTACAAGTGCTATTGCTAAGGAAGGTACATGACACATGCCTAGGATTCCAATGACAACATGAATAGAGAAGTGTTTGACTATACAATTTTGGTACAACAACAGTTCCACAGATCACTAATGTTTTATGTCAAATTGAAAAAAGGAAGTTACATATCCGATCAAAACAAGGAATTAAAATTGACCTACACAATTTTTTTAAGAGCATAAAAATGATTACAATCAATAAAGTTCCAGTAATATGACATTGCACAAAGCTTACCTCCAACCAAGGAAAGGATATTCTCGATTCATAAGTTTAAAAAACACCATCTTTATTCTGCATTGGCAACACAATAATTAAATATCCAAACATAACTTGCAATTCTTTTAAACCGTCAAGATAAGATTATGAGAAGAAAGTATGAACATGTTTTTCCATAGTCAAATCAATGACTAGGTGAGTATATTTGTAACTTTACATTGCTACACCACACCTCTTTCAATTTTCAGCATCGCTTTCCTGATTAAAAAATCCATCCTACTAAAAGGGAATAAAATAATTTATTCCATAATTCTTTAATTCCACATAATAGAAAAAATAATAAAATAGTAGCTTCCTCATGAATGCATTATTGCCTATTTTATCAACTTCATGGACCCGCACAATCATCCCTTTTAAGCTCCAAGTAATGTGTACCAATGAATTTACATAGAGAAATTGTAGTTTTGACATGCAATTCTATAGTGTCCCGCACAACGAAAACCTTCTTAGCGCTACCTTCATGGAGAAAACAAATATATTGAAGGTCTTCTTAATGCCTTCAATGCTTTAGCAGTTAATTGGGTTTAGTCGAAATATTTTATGACAAATGAATGGATAGGAGGAATATATTATTGATAATTGGCATTACATCAACAAACGAGCAACATTCCTAGTTTATAGGATATAGTGCCTATCATCCAATATGCATCTAGACCATGCTACATGATTTTCTCCTAAACAAAAAAAGAGACATATTTTAAAATCTGCTTTTATGCAGGACGTTCATCAAACCAATGATCCAGATAAGAAGTTAGAGTACCTAGCCTGCATCTTATGATTTTATCAATATGGGCATAAAAGGATAAATTTGACAAAGATTTTTGACTAAGTCATGTTGATGCAATTTCTAAATTCAATTTGCAAACATACTAAGCTTACATTTCTGATGAATTAGAGGTAAAATTCAATAATGTAGTTCCATTCATGCATCTCTTCTATTACTAACAAATTGATAAAATTATGAATTTCTTGGTAGAGGAATATGGTACTTCCTAAGGACAATTTTGGTCAACTTTGAGTGGCATATATGACTAGTCACTATCCCGAGGGTAATTTTCTCCTGAATTAAAAAAGAGACATTTTCAAAACTGCTTTTATGCAGGATGTTCATCAAACCAATGATCCAGATAAGAAGTTACAATACCTAGCCTACATATTATGATTTTATCAATATGGGCACAAAAGGATAAATTCGGCAAATATTCTTGACTAAGTCATATTTATGCAATTGCTAAATTCAATTTGCAAACATACTTAGCTTACATTTCTGATGCCCTAGAGGTAAATTTAAATAGCGTAGTTCCATTCATGCCTCTCTTCTGTCACTAAAAAATTTATAAAATGATGAAGTTCTGGAAGAGGAATATGGTACTCCCTAAGGACAATATTTGGTCAAATTTGAGTGGCATATATGACTATCCTGGGGGTATATTTGGTCCCAGCTTTGTATATGCATCACATATTCTACACAGAGAAGGTCAAGACCAATATTTGGAACATATGCACTACTAGATGGTGTCATGTTATAAGGGACAAGGCCCACATAAAATAAATTCATTTTATCCCTTGGTATTAGTGGATGAGGTCACATTTTGGAAGCTAGAAGTTAGTATATTTTGTTTGTAGTCATATAGAACATTCAACAACATGCATGTTACACTTTTGTAGAAACAATGCCTCCATATACTACTTATCTAGTGTTCAATCCATTATTTAACCATATTGAAATGTAAAAGCCAAACCTTGACATAAATACGGGTATTATAAGCTATTTATCTGGATTCCTCAATGCTTCAATTTTAGGAAACAAGTCTAGAAACAAATGTTGAATTAGAACATCCATAAATTGAGATAAGATAGTGATAGCGACATAAATACATTAAGTTCCAACCATGATTCAATTCTCTAGTATAGAAACTCAACTAATAGGCTAACCTCATAGAAAGTTCAGAATCAGATATTTCATTATCTTTTCCATACAAGTTTATTATAACTTCAATAGAATCAAGTGCTTATGACCTTATACTCCAATGCTTGTTACATAATGTTTGTGCATCGGATAATTCAAACATAGTGAGCATTCTAGTGAATTCCTTCAAATGAGCCTTTGATGTGATTGTATTTTTACCTAAAACATAGGAATGTTTTTCATGGCCTTATCCAGTATATCATAAGGAGCTCCATAGACAATAGTAATAGTAAATAACTTACAAAAATAAGTCAACCAAGGTTTATCCATGGTCCTTGTGGTAATAGCTTACCTTGGTTTGTCAAGAAACAAGTTTCTTATAACTTCAATATAATCAAGTGATTATTACTTTATACTCCAATGCTCCTTATACTCCAATTCCATTCTTCGAAATTCAACACCTAATCATGAAAGACATGGACTGAAATGTCTTGTTTTAACTGATGAACAAAAGCTGTTCCCAAGATTGACTAGAGGAGCCAAGCATCTATGGTTTTGCTAAGCTATTATTTGTGTTTCCAATTCCATAGACCAACTGGATTATTGAAGAAATTCCTTTGATTGTTTCTTGGAGTATTACAATGCCAAAGTTCAATAGTGGTAGAGTTGCAGTGGGAACTTTGGGTGATGGAGGAATTCTTGGAACAAAGACTTGGTGTGGCTAACTTGAAAATTGTAAACAGTAAGAACATAGTCTTGAAAGAATTAGATAGTTCAGGTTTCTTAGTATATGTGACATAAGTATTTGGATGTGCCAAGGAGGTATATATTTTTTTTGTTGGGGACATGAAGAGATTCATGTGGGATGTTGGTGAAGAATGTATTGGAGAAGTGAGATATAGTGTGTCTTTTGGATAGTGGTTTAAGGAGACCATGGATGTTGTTCAATGCCACCAAATGGTTTTTAAGAATTTAATATGAAGGTTGAATCCATGTCCCATTAGTTGCAAACATTGATAGAATAAGCAGAGGCATGGTCATGTCCTAGGAGTATTTCTTACAGTGCAGTGGAAGATGCCACCATAAAACAAAAGGTACCTAGTAGTTGTAAGAGTATTGTATGTTATTTTAGCCAAAATAACTATGTAAGGTTTTTTCCATTAAAGAGAAAAATGGGTTTGGATGAAAATCCAATCTAATGGTCTTCATATATAAGTTCATAGATTTCAAACAACTTAACATCAAGTCTAGGTGAGATCTTAGACCCCAGTCAAGAAAGTGGCTTGAAATTCTAAAAGACCACCATAACTCTTATGAAGGGAGTCATTGGTAATATCAAACCGACTGTGGGCCATATTAGTACTACTTGTTGGTTTTCAAAATAACACCTATTTTCACTAACATCACACCCACCAAGCACAAACAAAGAATTGGTTTCAAAGTAAGTGTTTCCAGGTTTGTAAATAATGACACATCTAAAGCAAAAAATAATGTTTAGGTGGGAAATGGTTGCACCCAAATGCCATGCAAGATAATCCATTGCCAACTTATTTGAAAATTCATTGTGGATTCAAAAAGGGACTTCCTCTACATGATTTGCAAGAGCCAGGTAATTTGTTGTACTTTAGGAAAAAAAGGGTTGAATTTGAGACAATCAACATAAAACTTCATGGCTATTTATGACTGAATGTAATTGCGTATTTTCTCTCCTTGTTTTAAGAGAAAAATATATTCCATACTTCGGAATTCATCGCCTAATCATGAAATACATGGACTAAAATGTCTCTTTTTAAGTCATGAACAAATACTATTCCCAAGATTTACTAGAGCAACCAATCACCTAAGTTTTTTCTAAGATTTGTGTTTTGAAATTGCATAGAACAAGTGGATTCTTGAAGACCTTCCTTGATCTTTACTTGGAAGATTACAATACCAAAGTTCAATAGTGGTAGAGTTGCAGTGGGAACTTTCCCAGTCAAGAAGGCTCAAACATTTCATACCATTGATTGCAAGTCTAAAGGTGAATATTTGTCAATTTCATGTAAATTTTTTGGAAGGAATTATATCTAGGCTGTGAAGAGATAGATTATTGAGGGACAGGGAGTGCCTCTTTGTGAGTGGATATTGAATCTTGCATAAGGAAGGGATTTCACATCCTTGCCTATTGTAAAGTAGGATGATGTCCCTATTGGGGATTATTATTTTCATATGGGGGATTAACACTAAAACTCTCTACTACTTTATCCAAGTAATGGTGCTTAGATATCTCAAAGAATTGATGACTATAATGTGTATTGGTTGAAAGAGTACAATGATATTGGTTTATTCTAAATTGGGTATAATTTACTTTCATTGGAAAAGTATTGCAATCTTAATTATAATTTGTAGCATTAGGGTTGTCCCTGTCCCCTTAATGTTGATTCCAGTTCTTATTAATTTTATTATTATTTCGCTTTTCTATGAATTTTCGGGATTCATTGTGATTTGTTGGGGAAAAACCTACTTTTGTTAAGGAGAAGAGGGTTGAACTAGATTGATTTGAGATGGATGCAATGAGGGTTGAGATACTAGGGATCTTGGTGAAGGACTAGGAAAATGATAATATGGATTTTGATGATGGTGGCCACCATAGAAGGTGCTAGGACCATATTATGTGGAACCACCACTATAATATGGTGAACCATCTTATAGTGTTGATAAACATTTTCAGAAATAACTTTCTATAAATAATAAATGATTTCCCATGCAACTTGGATAGGGTTTTATCTAATCCTAGGTTAGTTTCATATTCTTTCTACTTAAGTTTATGATTGGATTCCAATGTCACTCAATTAAAATCCCTCGCCCCTAGGAACATATGATGTGGAAACACCACTACAAGAGGCTTGGCCATTACTTAGATATGCATAGGTTGGGGCACCTAAGACCTAGAATATGACATGCTAACACCTAAATCAGAAGTACATGACCCATCATAAGGACCATATGGGTTAGCATTAAACATAGTTGTATGCCCATATGACGATTGGATATATGAGGTGTTAGCGCCACCATGATGGTCATGATACATGCTAGTAATGATATAGAAATTCATTTTACCAAACTAATTGGAGGTTTGTGTCACGTGTGATAAACCATATAAAAGTTAAATCCATTAGTGGCATGGGATACCTTGACATGGTTTGATCAAAATAATTATTATGGGGAGTGTTGGGGATGATTGTGTATAAATTCCCTAACTAAGGACAAATGGGAATGGTAGAGGGTAGATTGGTTGGCATCAATGGAATAGAAGGATCATGTCAAATAGAATAATTGATAAGCTTATCCAAATATAGAAGATTCATGCTAACCATTTAATTCCTCACATAGTAGACAAATTAGATGATTTTTTCAAGGAATTTACTTCTCTTTAGAAAAGTGTCAACATTTCTAGGAAGGTCATTTTGAAGAATAAGCTTTCACAGACACTCATGCATGATTAGTTACCATGAAAAGTTACCTCTCGAAGATCATGGAGCTTAGACATCAACTCTATGTCATTGGCATGAAAATAGAAGATAAGGAATTAGTTCATATTGCACTAAATGGATTTTCCCATGTTTGGGAAGAATTTGTTCAGTATTTTTGCGCTCAGGATTCCCTCATAACTTATGAGCAGCCATCTTTAGGGTGTCTTTTTTGAAGAAAAAATAAAGCGAGAATTAGTTGCACCCGGTAAGTAAAAAGGCCCAAGAACTTGATCTCATTAGGAAGATAAATAATGGATGGAAGAAGAGTAAATATTCAAAAGGTAAGAACGAGGAGGCATCTTTTTCCTGACTCTGTTTCTAAGAAAAATAGTCACGTTACTTGTTACAAGTGTACTGTGTCACAAGAAAGGACACCATGCTAATGAATGCTCAAAGAAGCAAGTATGTATAAAAGGTAAAGGTAAACAGTCACAAAAGAAATTTGCATCTAGTGCAGATAGTTTAATTGAAGTGGGTGGGTTGTAACACATGTTAAGACATTGCCTTTTCCATGGTTTCATTCCTTTTACCGATTATCACTTGGAAATAGCTTTTAAGTTCCAACCAAAGAACTCAAAGTTGTCTGGATAACTATCAAGAAGTAATTCCTATCAAGATTCCTCTCACTTCATAATTGGTGCATGCCAATTTGAGGGAAGTATCCCTATATGATTTAAGGATTCAACCATGAATTCCTAGGGAGATTAACATCTCAAATATGCAATATAACTTGCTAATATGCAATAAAATAATCAAAATATGCACCTTTTCTCTTCAAATAAGAGATGATGAACTTTCGAGCTATGAGAATATATATCAAAATAATGCAGAAAGTTCACAAATTTGTGATAATATTTCCTTGTTTCTATGATAAAAGTTGTAGAACAATTAACAATGTTGACTGAAAACACCCCAAGTCAACATTTTATTGCTGATATGAGATATACCCCTATTAGCACTTGAAGCTGTCCTTGTGATTTGCCACAAGTTCATCAAGGAAACCTTGGTTGTAACACAAGGAAGATTACTTAAACTAACACCTTGGTTGGTTTTACTCTCACTTCGTTCTTGGTACTTTTATAGACTCAGGGGGTATCACCAAGACCAATTCTTAGATATATAGTGCAACTCAGAAAATAGTCCTTAGATTAATTAGAGAATTCACTCATGTGCATGAATAGAAAAATCAGTGCAAAAATCAATAAGCTAGGGTGTAGAAAAAGATGGAGGTAAATCTAATGAACCAAGTTCTCATGTAAATTTCTTGCAAGGAAATTCAAATTTGGAATGATCAATTCTATCAGAATTAGATTGGTCATCAAACTGGTCAAGCCCAAAAATGTGAACCAGATTGGAACCAGTAAAAAATTGGAAAAAAAAAAGGATTTGGTACCTTGATGGATTCGACTGATGGAGAAGAGAGAGAGGAAATTTTCTATACACACTTAATTTCTGGTCCTGCAGATGAACATGCACATCATAAAGAAAAGTAAACAATAAGAACATAATCATAATGACACAACCTCCACATAAAAAGTAAATTTGATAATCACAAGGAGATGTCAACATTACCAATATCAAAAGTACATCCAAAAAACTGATAAAACTTTGAGATCAACAATTGAGCTCTCCAAATTCCAACTACGCTCTTGCTATATCCTCAAAAGGACATAGATGATAGAATGGAAAAGGAGAATTTAGAACCTTGAACTAGAACAAATGCAGATATTTCCACTCAACAACTGTCGAACTGCTTTCCACTCCACTATCAAACTCCTTTCCACTTAGCAAATCAAGTTTCATGAAAAAAATGGTTTGGATAAATTGCTGACTCTTGCAGCTTTATATAGGGAAAAAATGGTTTCCATTTTACTAGATCGTTGCATGTTTTTCCTTGTTTGGACCATTTTGGAATTTAAAATATCTTCACCTGACAAATTTGGGAGCTAAAACGCCCATATTTGTCATTTACTGTGAAATGCGGAGTTCAAAAACACCATCAAAAAACTTACTGAAATTCCACGGACGATTTGGCCCAAGAAAGTATAAATGTGCAGTTTTTGGGAACAAATTCAACCCATAAAAACCACAACCTCGAATCCAGGGATAAATAACCACTCGTTTCCCTATGGTGGTAAAAAAACCCTTCAAAGCCAAACCTCCATTAGTGAAATTCCAGTTCCATGGATGATTTGGCCCATGAAAGTGATACATTTGAATTTTTGGGGGACGAATTCAACCCACAAGGGACACAATCTTGAATCCAGGGATAATTTATAACTAACTATTCATTTCCATGGACCCTATGTTCCATAAATCAAGGTGAATGCCTCCATGAATTTAAAACAGGGGAGAATGAAACTGCTAACAACTCCATGGATGAAAAACAAGGGTGAATGAAATTGCTAACACCTCCATGAGTAAAAACAAGGGAGAATGAAACTGCTAACGCCTCCATGAATGAAAAAATAGGGCGAACCAACTTCCCTTGGCCTCCATTACGGGAATTACGGGGGAGAAATCACAATTTTGACCATCTTGCATTGGGCTAAAATATATTTTTCCATCCTCGAGCTCTCTCATGGGTTGGCTAATCCTATTTTTATTCATTTTGGTAATAATAAATGGTGGGATAATTTCTATAATTTCAAAAAAACCTTTTTAATATTAAAAATTCTCCTAAGGGATTTTTATTACCCCTCTAAATTCTCCCTTGGGATATAATTCACCCCTAAAATCATCCCTAGTGCAGATGCTCCTCCCATGTACTACTGTCAATCATAATATCATCAAAGAATACAAGGACATACTTACGCAACTGCTTACTAAAAAGTTTGTTCATGTAGGATTGGAAGGTGGCTGGTGCATTGGTCAAGCCAAAAGGCATGAAAAGAAACTCAAAATGCCCATAATGGCATCGAAAAGCAGTTTTCTGGATGTCTTCTTCCCTCATCCTAATTTAATGGTATCCTAAGGGGAGGTCCATCTTGGAAAAATATCTTGCTCCATGTAGCTCATCCATCAATTCTTCAATCCTTGGGATATGATATCTGTTTTTGATGGTCTTCTTGTTTAGGGCCCTATAGTCAATGCACATGTCCATTGTTCCATCTTTCTTTTTAACCAGGACCAGTGATGATGAAAAGGGACTTGAGCTTGGTATTATGAATCCCAACTCAAACAAATCCTTTATTATCTTCTCAATATAAGCCTTGAATATTTTAGGGTGCTTGTAAGGATGGATCTTGATAGGAAGTGTGCAAACTTCCATCTCAATCCTATGTTCAATGCCTCTATCAGGAGGCCTCCCATGTGGAATATATTCATAGACTTTCCTGTGTTTTTGTAGCATCCTTTTGATGTCCTCAGGATGATGTGAGGCATCCATGGAAGTTCCTTTAGTGGTGATGAAACATTTAGCATCCCATTCAACATCACCATGCCTCAATATTGATCCCACTCAACATCACGATGCCTCAATATTGATCCGATACTATTAGTAGAAACTACTTGTTTTGGGTGGGTGTTGACAACCTTCAAAACCACTTGCTTCCCATCAACATATTTGAATCTCATTTGGGGTATTTGGTAATTCACTGAAATTTCCCCAATGGAGTACAACCACTGCACTATCAACACCATATTGGTATCAGCCACATTGACAACATAAAAGTTGTCAGACACGGTATAATTTCCAATAGTCATTTGCAACTTTGGAATCCATCAACTACACTCCATAATGTTGTTTCCTGGGATGATGACAGTGAAACCTCCAATTTTTTTTGTTGGTATATTTATCCTCTCCACCATGGCTGCATCAATGAAATTATGGGTGGAATCCACATAGACCAAAAATTATACTCCTTTCCCTTGCATTACCCCCTTGAATCTCATGGTATGGAAGCGAGGAACTCCACTTAATACTGCAATTTTGTTATCTGACTGTGGGGTCTTATCTTCCCCTATGGTTTCATAGCCATCATCTACGTGTGATTCTTCCTCAACTTCTTCCTCCCCACTTTCTGAAAATACCTCAATGTAATGTGATTTCCCCTTAGCACATGTATGGCCCTGAACCCAAGGTTCATGACAAGAGAAGCATAGCTTCTTCCTCCTTAATTCATCCCGATATTTGTATGAGTATTATTTCTTGTTTGGGGCGCCACATTCTTAAAAGGTGATCTTTGAATCTTAAATTTTGTAGGCACATTAATCTTTGGAGGATACCTTGTTCTTGGGATGGCATCTCGCAGATCCCTTGTTCTACTCACTACCTCTTGTAAAGTGGATGGTGTTGATGTATATGTAACTTCAGAATGTATTTCATTTGTATATTTTATATATATTTATTGTACCCTTATAAGAGATGTGTTATTCCTCTATAAGGAAGTGTCGTCATGTGGATTGACAAGTGTCGCAAGTGTGTGTACTTGCCGATGGGTTATTAGACCACCATTTGGGGTCGGCCTGGAATTATATATAATATAATGTGGATGTATCTAAGTAGACAAGTCGGCCCCAGTAGGTCACTGGGAAAAAAGGTGAGTATAAATAGAGATAGGAGATCTCTATTTTACTCACTCGGAAAAGTAACTATCTCTCTCTCTGAAAAGTGGCGCACTAGTGAGGAGGAGGAGTATCATCTGCTAGGAGACTATCTTAGTATTATTTGGTTGTATTTTGGTTGAGCCATTGCTCTCTCTATCTCTGAGGAAGTTGTGGGGTTTTTCACCTTAGGGTTTTCCCCACGGAAACTCTGTGTCTCTTGTCTCTATGCTTTTGATTCTTGTGATTCTTGTGATGCTTGTCATATTATGATTGTCATGCATTGATATACTATAGATTTTATTCGCTCACCAAAGATCCTATAGTATTGTGAATTAATACTAAAAATTTAACATGGTATCAGAGCTTAACTGAGAAGAAGACATTTTGCAGTGACAGAAGCTTGTATTCCTTGTTTATTGGGTTTCTCTCCACATATTTTTTGAAATTCAGTATAGTAGATTGGATCTACTCATCAAGGCGCATCTATCTGTCTAATCAGAATTCAGTTTCGAGCATTTTCAGATTTGGCCCTAAAAATTAGGGTTTCCACAAAAATAGAAATTTCTAGAAACTGAAGGCACAGCTGGAAGCTCCTTGCAAAAATAGAAGGTTAGAGCTTTGGATCGAGATTTTTGGCTGGGTAGATCTCCGGGAAACTCAAACCCTAATTCAAGGCTCTCCCTAGTGAACCTGGGAGGACACAAAGGCAATTTTGAAGGGCAAGACTTTGCTGATCTCAAATTCTGAATGTACTAGGCTGATCAACTCTCCAAGGCACATCTTTCTATCCTTTCAGAATTTTGAAACTCACATTTTGAATTTTTAGGGTTTCTCTGACAAACCCTAATCCGGGACCAGATCCAGTTTTGAGCAATTCAAGTGGTAAGTCCTAAATCTTTTCTATTTCCATTTGAAGTACTCTTAAAGATGTCTCTCCACACCAAGCTTGAGGATAAGCTTGAAGGGGCTGATAACTTCCGATCCTGGAAGTATAGGATTGGGCTAATCCTGGAAGAGAATGAGTTGGACTCATATGTGAAAGAAGACATCCCTATCCCAGAGGATGAAGAGGCCAAGGCATTGCACAAGAAGAACTTGGTCAAGGCAAAGAGAATCATTGCTGATTCTATCAAAGACCATCTCATACCCCATGTGTCTTCTCTCAAGACACCCAAGGAGATGTTTGAATCCTTGACCAAGCTATTTGAAGGAAAGAACATAAATCGGAAGATGACCTTGCGGAACCAATTGAAAGCAGTAAAGTTTCAGAATGGAGAAACCATTCAATCTTATTTTTCAAGGGTCTCCCAGATCAAGGAACAACTAGAAGCAGTGGATGAAATGGTGGAGAATGGTGAAGTGGTGATGACCACTCTGAATGGCCTACCCAGGACATGGGATTCCTTTATTCAAGGAATTTGTGCAAGAAAGAAGTTGATCTCCTTCAGTAGACTTAGGGAAGAATGCTCTCAAGAAGAAGCTAGACTTATAGCTCGTGAAGAAAAGATGGGAGGTGAAGATCAAGCTCTTGCAGCTCACACCAAAAGAGGTAAATCCAAGAAGGAATCATCTCATAATAGAAGATCCTCTCACCACCATTATCATAAAGATAAGAAAGATCTCAAATGCTTCAGTTGCAATGAGAAGGGACACTTTGCTTCAGATTGTCCCAAGAAGAAGAAAGACAACAACAACAACTTCAACAAGAAGAAAAAGAATAGCAAAAGAAGATATCATGCTCATGTTGCCGAAGATGATGAACCTCCAAAGAAGAAGGATAGGGCAGAAAGTAGTAGTGATGATGACTCATCAAGTGAAGAAGAGTATGTTTTGATCTCTGCACTTACAGGTACCATCTCCCATGGTTGTAATGATTGGTTGATTGATAGTGGGGATTCCAAACACATGACTGGGTTCAAGGAATCTTTTGTGAACCTTTCTGAACATGAATCACCCCATAAGGTGAAACTTGGGGATGATTATCAATACCCAATCAAAGGAAGTGGTGAAGCCTCCTACAACCTAGATTCTGGAAAATCTCTGAAGATGAAGGAAGTCCTCTATGTACCTGGGCTCAAGAAGAACTTACTCTCCATCTCTGCTTTAGATGCAAAAGGTATGAGGGTTGCATTTGTTGATGGCCAAGTCCTAATGTGGCCAAAGGGAAAGACCATAGATGATGCAGTAGTGATTGGAGAGCAAGAGGGAGGACTGTATAAATTGAAGGGACAACCTGAACATGCCATGATGCATGAATCCATGGAGCCATGTGAACTTTGGCATAGAAGACTTGCTCATATGCATTATAGGGCACTTCCAATTGCAAGCAAGGCAGTAGAGGGTCTTCCTGAAATCAAGACCAAACATGAAGGTGTTTGCAAAGGATGTGCAAAAGGTAAGAACATTAAGAAGGCTTTCCCAAGCAATGAAAGCAAGGCAAAAGACATTCTAGAAATCATCCACTCAGATGTATGTGGCCCTATGTCATCCAGTTCCCTGAGTGGGTATGTTTACTATGTATCATTTATTGATGACTTGTCCTGGAAGACTTGGGTATACTTCTTGAAGGGAAAAGATGAGGTGCTTGATAAATTCAAGGAATTCAAAACCTTGATGGAGAATCAAATTGACAAGAAAATCAAGACATTCATATCTGGCAATGGTGGAGAATTCACCTCAAGTGACTTCAAGAAGCTTTGCAGTGATTCAGGGATTTAGAGGGAGTTGACTGCTCCTTATAATCCTCAACAGAATGGAGTTGCAGAAAGGAAGAACAGAACTATCATGGAAGCAGCAAGGGCAATGTTGCATGACCAGGATATTCCTATGCATCTATGGGCAGAAGCAGCTAGAACAACTGTGTATGTGCAGAACAGAACACCCCACAAGATATTGGACAACAAGACACTAGAAGAGGTCTTTTCTGGTAAGAAACTTGAAGTCAACCATCTCAGAATATTCAGTTGTCCAGTATATACTCATGTCCCAAAAGAGAAGAGGACTAAACTAGATCCTTCAGGAAAGAAGGGCATCTTTGTGGGTTATAGTGAAAGCTCGAAGGCTTACAGAATATACTTTCCAGGGTTCAAGAAAATTGATGTCAGTAGGGATGTAACATTTGATGAAAACTCAGCATTCATCAAATCAAGAAAGGCACCTACCGAAGTTTATGAAGAACCTAAGGAAACAAGATTTCAGGACACTATCATGACTGAAGCAGTTCCAGAAACTGTTCGTGAGTTTGAAGATCCACAAGAACCTGTAGATCCACCCTGTGAGGATAACTCTCACAAGAGGAAACCTGTATGGGCTAGAGAGCTCATTCATGATGCAGAAAGATTTGGCATTCCAGAAGAAGAACACAGAGCAAAGAAGAGAACCAGATCATACACCAGTTATGTTGCTTTACTCTGTGACATTATGAACAAAGAGCCTTCCAGTTATGAAGAGGCAGCAGAAAAGAAAGAATGGAAGGATGCTATGGTTGAGGAATACCAATCAATAATGAAGAATGATGTTTGGGATGTTGTCCCAAGACCTAAAGAGAAGTCTGTTGTGACTTCCAAGTGGATCTACAAAATCAAGGATGCTGCAGATGGCAGTGTAGAAAAATACAAAGCAAGATTCGTAGCTCGTGGTTTCTCTCAGAAAGAAGGAATAGATTATGAAGAAACCTTTGCACCTGTACCGAGGTATACTTCCATCAGAACAGTACTTGCCCTGGCTGCAGCAATGAAATGGAAAATACACCAGATGGATGTCAAGACTGCTTTCCTGAATGGTGTAGTAGAAGAGGAAGTATATTTGGAACAGCCACTCGGTTTTGAAATACATGACAGGGAGTCATATGTGTGCAAATTGAAGAAAGCCTTGTATGGCTTGAAACAAGCTCCTAGAACTTGGTATGGAAGGATGGACAGTTTTCTATCTAGCTTGGGCTTTACCAAGAGTAAAGCAGATTCCAACCTTTACTACAAGGTTGAGGAAGGGAATCCAGTGATTCTACTCCTGTATGTGGATGACCTATTTGTGACAGGAGATGACAGACTGATTGCAGATACTAAGAGGAAGCTTGCAGCTGAATTCGATATGAAAGATTTGGGAATGATGCACTATTTCCTAGGTATGGAGGTGTGGCAGAATGCAGGTGGGATCTTCCTTGGTCAAGGGAAGTACATAGTAGATATCCTGAAAAGATTCAGGATGATGGATTGCAAGGCCATGGCCACACCGATGGCATTGAATCTGAAGCTTCTATGTGATGCTTCATCTGAGCCAATTGATGTCTCTATGTATCGTCAGATGATTGGGTCCTTGATGTACCTGACGAACATGAGACCAGACATTTGCTTTGCTGTGAACACATTGAGCCAGTTCCTGACGGATCCAAGGAGTGTTCACCTGGTTGCTGTAAAGCATGTTCTGAGGTACCTGAAGGGTACAGTGGATTATGGGCTCAGGTATGAGGCGAATCAAAAGTTTAACCTACAAGGTTATGTTGATTCAGATTGGGCTGGTAGTGCTGCAGACAGGAAGAGCACATCTGGGTGTTGCTTCAGTATGGGATCAGGTGTGATCTCTTGGTTTAGTAGGAAGCAGTCCTGTGTAGTACTGAGTATAGCTGAGGCAGAGTATGTTGCAACCTGTTCAGCTAGTTGTGAGGAAGTATGGCTACGGAAGCTATTGTCTGAGCTATTTGATCTCTCGTTGGAGGATACTGGTATCTTCTGTGATAACCAGAGTTGTGTGAAGCTGTCCGAGAACCCAGTGCTTCATGACAGGTCGAAACACATAGAGATCAAATATCACTATATCAGGGATATGGTGCAGAGAGGAGCTGTGAAGCTCCTATATGTTGCGACAGATGAGCAGATTGCAGATGTGCTGACGAAGCCACTAGCCAGGGTGAAGTTCGAGTACTTCAGAGAGAGTCTTGGCGTTCTTCAGATCGAGGACACTTCGAGGAAGAAGTGATGGACACATTTGCTGAAGCCATTCCAAGCATGTTGGAAGGAGGATCCTTCACATGGCTGTGGATGTAAGCGCTGGATGATGAGCATCAGGATGATGTTCTAGTTTTTGCTTGGATATGATCAGTTGGATCATTTTATGTATGTATGTACGCATCATGTTGGATGCTGGATATGATCAGATGGATCATTTTATGTATGTATGTACGCATCATGTTGGATGCTGGATATGATCAGTTGGATCATTTTATGTATGTATGTACGCATCATGTCGGATGCTGGATATGATCAGTTGGATCATTTTATGTATGTATGTACGCATCATGTTGGATGCTGGATATGATCAGATGGATCTGTTATTACCTAAACTGTAGTTACCCCTATGGATGGATCCAGTCATGGATGGCAATAGGGAAGGGCAACTCAAAAGGTGCAACCACGATCACCTTGACCTCCAATATAATGGTTGTCACGCCAGTCGAGGCAACCTTCACTTTATGTTATCTAGCCTAGACAACAAAGGGGGAGACCCGATCTACTCCCGACAAGAGAGATCAAAACCAAGACACCAAATCAGGGTATTTCTAGTTGAAGTTAGGTGTATGGTTTATCCTAGACCTAAGGATGAAGTCACAAGCCAAGTGAGGGGTTTAATAGGTATAGCTTTGGTTCATAGTTGATGTGAAAGTGACTTACAATGTTTAAAGTGAGATCTAGGGCTAGTGTACTAGGTCAATGTCAAAAGATTCACTGTCTTGGGAACCGTGTCAAATGCAGGATAGTTAAGGGTTGTATTGGGGCTAACTAGTACGTGAGACAAGCTTGACCATGGTTCATGATGTCTTCAAAAATATAGTCTACCATGCATAGGTCAAACCACAAGTCAATCCAACAATCTAAGAAAGTTGAATTACCTTGTAGAGAAACCAGTGCCTTGGGATTTGGGAATTGGAGTCAAAGTAGGGTTGACTTATGGTTTAGGACTCCTATAACATGAGATAAGTGGGCAATATAGGTCTTGATGGTTGAATGTATCTAGATCTAGGTTTAACCCAAGTGGACCACAATCCCTTAAAACAAGGAATGCAGTCCCCAAGGCAAGATTTGACAAAGTGACAGTCTAGACCTAGGTTTTTAATTATTCCGGTTTCAGATCTGCAATAATCTCAAGTACCCAGTTCCTAGAAGTGAGTGAACTCACTTCTCCAAGGTGGTGCGACTTTACCCAAGGAGGCTTCAATTGGGGTTTAGGTGGGTCAAATCATGTCGGATGGCATCCAAACTTTAGATCCTAGTAGATCGGTCAGGTAGGAGTATGGATCTATAATTTCGTGGCAATCCACCGGTTAGATCTTAGTAGATCTGAGTTTAAGTGTTCCAAGTGGTCCAAAATGGGGATTAAATCCCTTAAAATGTGGAATAGGGCCCACAAGGTGAATTTCAGAAAAGTGACAACCTGGGTGTATGCTATTTGATGTGTAGATGTCAAAT
Organism: Larix kaempferi; assembly: GCA_027924585.1. NCBI lineage: Eukaryota > Viridiplantae > Streptophyta > Pinopsida > Pinales > Pinaceae > Larix > Larix kaempferi. The sequence goes on from BSBM01000131.1 coordinate 4,858,668, forward strand.
CAAGTGGAATCTCAAACACCCACCACCTAGATCTAGGTCAACCTGCCCAACTAGAGAAGTGCGCCTTGCTTGGGAGAGGCTAAGTTGGCCTGGGAAGGGGATCAAATGGAAGCCAATTCTCACCAAACTATAGATCCGGGATGCCTTGGATGCTATAGAGGTGGGTTTTCAGTGTTATGCCCAACAACCCACTAGATCTTAGTAGATCTGAGAAAATGTAAATGAGGGTTTTAAGATATTTAGGGTTTTAACAATTTATGAGTTATGTCAATGGATTGGATAGAGGAAAGAGAAACAAACCTGTGGATCTTACCTGGGTAACCTTGTAGATGCCTTGATGATGATGATCTATGCAATCCCGATCAATTTGGAAGCTTTGAGGTAGTTTCTATGCAAATCGATTTTGTCCAAGAAGCCAATGCGCCCTCTCTCCTGCACAACAAACGTCAACAATATCAGATTTGATGCATCAAGAGATAAGACTAATGCCACAAAAGAAGTAACAGAAAGATAGCATAGATCACAATGATACTAATGATAACCCCCTGATACAAGCGAATGCCAAGAAAGTCGATTTGAAGAAGCCTTGCAAAATCGCCCTTGTTGAAGTCGCCCTCCTGTAGACAAACAATGATTTCCAAAAAAAAGATAGATCTTACCACAATTTCCAAATGCTAGGTTGCAATAGACTTTCCAATCACCATCTAAGAACACCAGATGCAAAGGAGACCACAAGAATTTCCACAAGAATATTTTTCTATACCAATAATCCAAGAGCCAAAGACCCTTTACAATGAGAGGCTCTCTCCTTTAAATAGGAAGGAGAGGCACCAAAACCCTAACCACTTTTTGAATGAGTGGCTAAGATTATAAGATACAAAAGTCTAATCAATGGTTGAGATGAGCTCAACAACATAATACATGGATCACACATAAAATATAACATAAGTGGACAAAGTCGCCCTAGAAGAGGGGAATCCCACCAAATCATGATGACAAAATATCATAAGAGGCTTATGGTGGGTCCAAGGGGTAATTTTATCCCTCCTTGGTCAATCCCCATAGCACAATAACCAATAAATAATCATGAATGTACCAAATCGTGCCTCCATAGTGAAGTCGTGGTCCTCAAAAGACCTCAAAAATCCACAGAAAGTGCCATAAATGATGGATGCGGGCCCCGATGAAGCTGAAACTGCTGGAGAAGGTGTGGAAGGTCCCGATCTATCATCACTGATCATCCCATGCCATAACTTTGCCTCAGTAGCCCAAATCGATTTCTTCAATAGCCATTTCTACCAATCCTGAAATGCCTCGGGAAGCGTGAAACTGCCCCAAGCAGCCTCCTGGAGTGCTGGCGCTGTCAAGGTGAGGGCACCAATGTGTCCGGAAGGGGGTTAATATGGTAAAAACAAGTGGCTGGACCACCCCCTCCATCATCAGCGCCCTAGGTCAACCGGATAAAAGTCATCTCTGCTCCAACAGGGCCTCCAACAGACCAAAACTGCACTAGGACAGCCTACTGAGGCTCAATCATCACTGTAAGTGCCCGGAACTGAAAACAAACTGTCCCATTGGACTCAGAAGGTCCAAATCTATCCAAGATGTGTACTCATACACCATATGAGTCTCTGCATGATCAAAATAAATGTCCAATATACCGGAACAAGGCCAATAATAATGCGCTGTACATATACAAACACTGCTGTAACCCCAGAATCATCATCATAACCCTGTAGCTGCTGCATAGAATCATCCTGTATGTGTACATAGACCATATATCATCTATCCATATCATCATAAGGTCTAACATCTCATGTCCCATGGTCCTCCATGGTCAAACTAGGTCCAAACAAGACCAAATATAACTCAGTCCATCATCCAAGGCTGCTGTAAAGTGTCAAGGTTAATACATGCTCTACAACTTATTCAAATAGCAATTATAACACAGAGTAATCATGACTGGCGATCTAAATCCAAATATATAGTGTCGTTAATTATTATTATTACTTAGATTAGACTTTCAGGATCATACTCACTTCATAGTTGTGATCAATTTTCTAGTGAAGGGTGAAGGATAAATTAACTGGCTAGGCTAAGGGATGACTTAACTGTCTTGACTTGGTGACACTTTGGCAAGGGAAAGGGAATACACCATAGTATATACTGAATGAGCAATAACACAGGGAATGGCGGTGTCTCACAAATGGATGAGTTGTTTAAAGATGGTTTATTCACCTTCACAGATGCGCACAATCCATAATACAAATAAGGCCAGCAATTGTTTAGATATAGCATTTAAGTTTCATTGCTTTTTGGGCCTGAGGTTTCCATAGCCTTGATCTATGTGTGTTTACAAGCACATTGCATAGATTTACATTTTTTCTTTAGGCTTTCTGCTGCAGGTGTGTTTTTAAGGCACTTGTTTACCTGAGCACTTCTAGGTGTGTCATGGACAGCTTGTTTACCTAGGTATTTATTTTCCACAAGATATAATATTTTATTTTTATTGCCATGTTCATTTGGCATGCCTCTCATTCATGTGTGTTTAGAAACACATTGCATGAATGGGCTTTTCATACAAGGTATAGCATTTCATTTTCCATATTTTGTATTGATGGCAGCACTAAAAGTTTCAGGTTTAGCCAACACAACTTTAGTGACTAGGGGGAATTCACAAGGAACTCCAACTCACCATAGGTAAGTTTTGTCACCAACTCAGAGCCGAGACACAATAAACGGGGAAGCTCATCCAATACAGAGGCTACAGTGGGGAAAAGTCCTCCATGCCACTAGTCAAGTAGTAAGTCAGGGTGATAATCTAAAAGGTAGGCCACGGATGGATGAAGACAGTGAAATGATGGAGCCAACACTAGCAATCCAAAATATGGTGTAATGATCACCTCTATTCTCCCTAAGGAGGGTACACACCAATGAGTATGAATAGTGAACTTCTAAGTCTGAGTAGGGACAATATAATATATATATAGATCAACCAAGTCCAAATATCTATATGATCGCCAGATCATGAAACTGAGTGCTAAGAGATGCTATAAGAATAAGTATAAAAGCAATCTAACCATAACACGATGATATACCTGCTGAGTCATATACCTACAACTCATCAACCTGTACCATCATCTGTCCTCTGGAACTGCTGCTGTAACTCTGGGCACTACTATCTGCTCTGTACCAATGGCATAATGGCTATATCGGGCATCTCTCTAAGTGTCCTGAAACTCAGTCATGGCATGGGGAATGCAACTACTGTCCACAATCTGATAGTGATCCAATATAAATGCTCATCTCGGCATCTCAAATGCAAGGGAACTGGCTGAATAGTGTACTGGAATGAGAAAAATAATGTATGGTAGCCCGGCTACTATATATGTGATAACATCTGGCTCTGGCTGGGACAAGTGCTCTGCTGAAATGAGCGCTTGAGAACCTCAGAATCTCTGGTCCTCGAACTCTGCTACTCGAATCCACGATCCAGCACTCTACCATTTACTTCCAGTTTTTATTCTTGCAACCTATTTTCTGCATTCACAAACATCTAAACAAAATACCTCATGCCGCATGTGTGGGAAAAATATAAAATCAACTGAAATAAAATCTACTCTATGTCAGAAATATAAATGCAGAAAGTAAATTAAACTACTAACATAATTTGCAAAATTTGAAATTTATTGTGCAGGAAAAGAAAAAGTGACAGGTACTCAGTTAAACTAGGAGCTTACAAAGGAGCTTAGAGGCTAAGAAGGTGCCAGACTCAATGGCTGACAAGACTAACTACTGCCTAAGTAGGCTTATTTGGTTTCCTACCTACCCTAATCTACCAGGCAATGCAAGCAGAGAGATCCCAACTATGTGGGATCAGGGATGTGATCCCTCAAGTCCCTCTGATGGACAGGATATAAAATACGTCGTCCACTACCAGTGGTCAGAAAGCACATGCCATCAATGCATCGCTCTACTGTGAAAGGTCCAACCCATAAGTCATCAGCTTGTCCCGATCTTATATGCAATAAATGGTTGGGAATGATGACTTGACTTCCTGTAGGAAAATTATTTCTATTGACTGACTCAAGAATAACTCCAATGTTACGAATAGGCATGGGATGGATTTCAGCAGGGTTTTGTGGTTGAGGTGTGACAATCCTCGAGTTTCTCCTAGAAGGAACTGCATCAATTCTGGGTGGACCACCATCTAAGGAAATAGCAATTGTGCCAACAAGGACTTCCCTAACTTCCCTTCTTGTTTCTTGGACTACCTCATTTGGCTCTTCCTCATAGGGAGATACTACTCTTTTAACAACCTCACCTACAGTCCAGAAATCTCTATGTTCCTCTGAGGGAGATGACTCATGAGATATGACAGTGTTATGACTAGAATCTTCCCCTGAAGGAACTGGAACCACCATGTTTTCCAATCTGGGAGAAACTGACTCAAGATGAAATGTAGAGGAAGTAGAAATGTGAGAAGGATCATAAGTGTGATGACTAGGTGACTCGGATGGTAAGAGGAAACTAGGGATATGCGGATATGCAGATAAAGCATAGCTTTGAGGTTCTGAAGGAGTTTGAAAAATAGCAAGGTTATTCAGATTATAGTCTCTTTCGGGTGCATCATTAATTAGGGCATCTTCTTCCCAACTTAGAGAGTTATCATGGACTTGAATTAGATCACCGTCATCTAGAGATAATTGAGATAAAGAATCTTCTGTATCGGAATAATAAGTGGCTTCAGGCTCTTCATTTGTTTCAACCCTAGTAGATGTTGCAAGATTGTTTTCCCATGGGTAAATAGGTGCAAGCCCTTGGCTTTCTCTCTCTCTATTGTGATCAGTCAAGGCAAACCACTCCCTAACAGTGAAAGGAATTCTTTCTCCCCTCCTAATATCATCAAACTCATCTTCATGTATTGGGTTTTCAATGCTCTCCTCATTGTGTGTTTGCTCATGAAGTTTTTCTATTGGGGAAGTTTGTTCCATGCTTTGATCATCAAGCAAACTCTCATCTCTTCCTATATTTCTTATGCCATTCTCAACCCCTTCAAGTGTGTGATCTTCTATAGAAGGTTCTTGAATGTTTTCATTGTTTTGTTCGTGATCTTGGGGTTTATTTTCATGTCCTCTCACTTCATCTATTTCCTCAACAAATTCATTTCCAATTGTTCTTGTTATTTCAATCATTTGCTTGTCTTCCCAAAAAGAATCAGAATCTTCCATGACCATACACAAATTTTGATCAACCTCATATAACTCATCCTCATCTTCAACCAGGTTAGTTTTGGCATTATTTAATAATTCATCCCCATATGTGTTTTTCAACCCTTCATCAAAAGATTCAACATGCTCATTATAACAAGGCTCTCTGTTAACCCGAATCAAAGCTCCATCAGGGTTGGGAACACAAATAAATGATAAATCCATCATAAGGTATCCACCTAGACCAGCTGCCCATTTTCTAGATAAAAGCATTCCATATGCTGGGGGTAAGTCAATGACAACTACATCCATCATAGTAGAAATGTCTGAACATGCGAAAAGATCAGCCCTAAGGTTTTTAATCAAACCATAAGACGGTACTCGTCGGGAGTCTATACCACAAACATTTCCATAAGGCCTAGTCACTTCAAGTCCCATTTCCTTCATAACTTGTAAAGGCATAACATTCATTGCTGCTCCAGAATCCAACATACAGTTATGAAGGAGCATGTTTTGAATGTGTAAGGTAAGGTAAAAGGGAGAGTGACCACCGCTCTTTCTTTCATAAATGGCTGAATGGATGTTTATTGGTGGATCCTTTTCTGTTTCACTAGGTTGTGTTCCACTAAGCTTTTGGATATGACATGATTCTAAGACCGGTTTAGGAGTTTTCTCTTGGCCAATACCATTGAAAAATTCCTCTACTTGGCATCTAACAGAGGGCACTTTCATTAACTCAGTGACAGGGATATTACACATTATCTTGCTTAACTCTTTCTTCATATCAATCTTAAGATCATAATGATCTATGGCAAGATCTTCTTCTTCCTTTTTATCTTCATCAATCTTTTTATGTTTATCAAGGAAAGAAGGCTGGGAAGTACTTCCTCGTTTATAGATTTGATACTTTGGTTGCTCTTTAGGTTTTGAAAGCTCTAAGGCATGACATGAGGAGCTAAGTTCTTCAACTATATCATCTTCTTGCTCCCATGGCTCTTCTTCTAAAAGGATTCTTCCAAAGTCTTCATCATAAGATAAGTCATTTATAAAGTTGATGTTTTCTGGTTGGTCATCATGGTCAATGGTATCAGAGGGTATTTCTTCTTCTTCATCACACCAATTGTCTTCTTTCTTTTCAGAGTTTTCTGGATACTCAGGTCGTCGTCTATCCCTATCCCCATCAGGCCTTCTATTATTATTCCAGTAAGGTTTAGGGCCATAAGGATTCCTATGTCTCTCCGGGTCATTCAAACTCGCCACATTCTTAGTTAGGACAGTTAATTGTTTCATCATTTCTTGCATGACTTCTAAAGTGTCCTTGGATTCCTTTGGGGTACTCACATGTTCCTTTGGTTTTCGGAGTCTAGGGTCAGATCTGGAAGTGGATGGGGTAAATTGATCAAAGAAGTTTTGTTTCCCCATGGATTCTACATTTTGCTCAGCCATCTTAGCATTTGATTGAGCAGTCTTTAAGTCATTTGGGTTTTTATCCTTTAGTTGATACCCAACCCATCCCTCAAAAGCATTCAAGTAGTGAATGACAACTGCTTGATCTTTTGGTCTAATTTCTTCAGGGATAACAGCTACAGTCTTGTCAAATCTTATGTTAAACTCATGGACTGTTTCATTTTCTCTTTTCTTGATGTCAAAAAGTTGGTGTAAGAGAAATTTCCCATCTAACTTTCGGGACCACTCACTGTTTAGCTTGTTGACAAAGTTATCATACCCATCAATGGATGAGGTAGGCAACCTATCAAACCACTTCCTAACATCTCCTTCCAAGGATGCCAGGAGACCCCTCATGAACACATCTTCCTCAGATGCTCCATATGCTTCCATGTGTTCCCATACTTTATCAATGTGGTCTTGAATTGATATAGCAGATACTCCATCAAATCTGGGAACTTTTTCAACATACTTTTCAGGCATGTCGTGGGGTGCACCTTGGATTTGGGAAAATTCTAAAGGAGACGGTTTTGCCTTTCTTCCAAAAATCCTAGGGGCTTGTGGTGGAGGAACATTCTGGTTTCCCGGGTTTGTTCCGGCCATTGGATTTGGTAAGTTCGTGTTTAAGCTTGAACTAGGAGATGAGGGAGGAACCGACTGGATCAAAGGGGATCCTGAAGCTCTGTTTGGAGAATCGTTAACCAATTTCCAAAGGTAGTTAGATGGTTGTGCTTTAGGATCTCTTTTACGATATGTAATTGGGGTTCCTTCAACTTGATCTAAGTTTACTTTACTTCTTGTGTTGTAAGGATGTAAATGAGCTCGCTCCTCAGCGGAGTCACTATTGGGAGTCGCCAGGTAGATTTAACTCTTCTACCAAGATATGTGTCGTTGTATATGCAGGAAGGACTAGGGCAAGCTATTGCCTCCCCGGCAATGGCGCCAAAATGTTATCACCTAAACTGTAGTTACCCCTATGGATGGATCCAGTCATGGATGGCAATAGGGAAGGGCAACTCAAAAGGTGCAACCACGATCACCTCGATCTCCAATATAATGGTTGTCACGCCAGTCGAGGCAACCTTCACTTTATGTTATCTAGCCCAGACAACAAAGGGGGAGACCCGATCTACTCCCGACAGGAGAGATCAAAACCAAGACACCAAATCAGGGTATTTCTAGTTGAAGTTAGGTGTATGGTTTATCCTAGACCTAAGGATGAAGTCACAAGCCAAGTGAGGGGTTTAATAGGTATAGCTTTGGTTCATAGTTGATGTGAAAGTGACTTACAATGTTTAAAGTGAGATCTAGGGCTAGTGTACTAGGTCAATGTCAAAAGATTCACTGTCTTGGGAACCGTGTCAAATGCAGGATAGTTAAGGGTTGTATTGGGGCTAACTAGTACGTGAGACAAGCTTGACCATGGTTCATGATGTCTTCAAAGGTATAGTCTACCATGCATAGGTCAAACCACAAGTCAATCCAACAATCTAAGAAAGTTGAATTACCTTGTAGAGAAACCAGTGCCTTGGGATTTGGGAATTGGAGTCAAAGTAGGGTTGACTTATGGTTTAGGAATCCTATAACATGAGATAAGTGGGCAATATAGGTCTTGATGGTTGAATGTATCTAGATCTAGGTTTAACCCAAGTGGACCACAATCCCTTAAAACAAGGAATGTAGTCCCCAAGGCAAGATTTGACAAAGTGACAGTCTAGACCTAGGTTTTGAATTATTCCGGTTTCAGATCTGCAATAATCTCAAGTACCCAGTTCCTAGAAGTGAGTGAACTCACTTCTCCAAGGTGGTGCGACTTTACCCAAGGAGGCTTCAATTGGGGTTTAGGTGGGTCAAATCATGTCGGATGGCATCCAAACTTTAGATCCTAGTAGATCGGTCAGGTAGGAGTATGGATCTATAATTTCGTGGCAATCCACCGGTTAGATCTTAGTAGATCTGAGTTTAAGTGTTCCAAGTGGTCCAAAATGGGGATTAAATCGCTTAAAATGTGGAATAGGGCCCACAAGGTGAATTTCAGAAAAGTGACAACCTGGGTGTATGTTATTTGATGTGTAGATGTCAAATCAAGTGGAATCTCAAACACCCACCACCTAGATCTAGGTCAACCTGCCCAACTAGAGAAGTGCGCCTTGCTTGGGAGAGGCTAAGTTGGCCTCGGAAGGGGATCAAATGGAAGCCAATCCTCACCAAACTATAGACCCGGGATGCTTTGGATGCTATAGAGGTGGGTTTTCAGTGTTATGCCCAAGAACCCACTAGATCTTAGTAGATCTGAGAAAATGTAAATGAGGGTTTTAAGATATTTAGGGTTTTAACAATTTATGAGTTATGTCAATGGATTGGATAGAGGAAAGAGAAACAAACCTGTGGATCTTACCTGGGTAACCTTGTAGATGCCTTGATGATGATGATCTATGCAATCCCGATCAATTTGGAAGCTTTGAGGTAGTTTCTATGCAAATCGATTTTGTCCAAGAAGCCAATGCGCCCTCTCTCCTGCACAACAAACGTCAACAATATCAGATTTGATGCATCAAGAGATAAGACTAATGCCACAAAAGAAGTAACAGAAAGATAGCATAGATCACAATGATACTAATGATAACCCCCTGATACAAGTGAATGCCAAGAAAGTCGATTTGAAGAAGCCTTGCAAAATCGCCCTTGTTGAAGTCGCCCTCCTGTAGACAAACAATGATTTCCAAAAAAAAGATAGATCTTACCACAATTTCCAAATGCTAGGTTGCAATAGAATTTCCAATCACCATCTAAGAACACCAGATGCAAAGGAGACCACAAGAATTTCCACAAGAATATTTTTCTATACCAATAATCCAAGAGCCAAAGACCCTTTACAATGAGAGGCTCTCTCCTTTAAATAGGAAGGAGAGGCACCAAAACCCTAACCACTTTTTGAATGAGTGGCTAAGATTATAAGATACAAAATTCTAATCAATGGTTGAGATGAGCTCAACAACATAATACATGGATCACACATAAAATATAACATAAGTGGACAAAGTCGCCCTAGAAGAGGGGAATCCCACCAAATCATGATGACAAAATATCATAAGAGGCTTATGGTGGGTCCAAGGGGTAATTTTATCCCTCCTTGGTCAATCCCCATAGCACAATAACCAATAAATAATCATGAATGTACCAAATCGTGCCTCCATAGTGAAGTCGTGGTCCTCAAAAGACCTCAAAAATCCATAGAAAGTGCCATAAATGATGGATGTGGGCCCCGATGAAGCTGAAACTGCTGGAGAAGGTGTGGAAGGTCCCGATCTATCATCACTGATCATCCCATGCCATAACTTTGCCTCAGTAGCCCAAATCGATTTCTTCAATATCCATTTCTACCAATCCTGAAATGCCTCGGGAAGCGTGAAACTGCCCCAAGCAGCCTCCTGGAGTGCTGGCGCTGTCAAGGTGAGGGCACCAATGTGTCCGGAAGGGGGGTAATATGGTAAAAACAAGTGGCTGGACCACGCCCTCCATCATCAGCGCCCTAGGTCAACCGGATAAAAGTCATCTCTGCTCCAACAGGGCCTCCAACAGACCAAAACTGCACTAGGACAGCCTACTGAGGCTCAATCATCACTGTAAGTGCCCGGAACTGAAAACAAACTGTCCCATTGGACTCAGAAGGTCCAAATCTATCCAAGATGTGTACTCATACACCATATGAGTCTCTGCATGATCAAAATAAATGTCCAATATACCGGAACAACGCCAATAATAATGCGCTGTATATATACAAACACTGCTGTAACCCCAGAATCATCATCATAACCCTGTAGCTGCTGCATAGAATCATCCTGTATGTGTACATAGACCATATATCATCTATCCATATCATTATAAGGTCTAACATCTCATGTCCCATGGTCCTCCATGGTCAAACTAGGTCCAAACAAGACCAAATATAACTCAGTCCATCATCCAAGGCTGCTGTAAAGTGTCAAGGTTAATACATGCTCTACAACTTATTCAAATAGAAATTATAACACAGAGTAATCATGACTGGCAATCTAAATCCAAATATATAGTGTCGTTAATTATTATTATTACTTAGATTAGACTTTCAGGATCATACTCACTTCATAGTTGTGATCAATTTGCTAGTGAAGGGTGAAGGATAAATTAACTGGCTAGGCTAAGGGATGACTTCAATGTCTTGACTTGGTGACACTTTGGCAAGGGAAAGGGAATACACCATAGTATATACTGAATGAGCAATAACACAGGGAATGGCGGTGTCTCACAAATGGATGAGTTGTTTAAAGATGGTTTATTCACCTTCACAGATGCGCACAATCCATAATACAAATAAGGCCAGCAATTGTTTAGATATAGCATTTAAGTTTCATTGCTTTTTGGGCCTGAGGTTTCCATAGCCTTGATCTATGTGTGTTTACAAACACATTGCATAGATTTACATTTTTTCTTTAGGCTTTCTGCTGCAGGTGTGTTTTTAAGGCACTTGTTTACCTGAGCACTTCTAGGTGTGTCATGGACAGCTTGTTTACCTAGGTATTTATTTTCCACAAGATATAATATTTTATTTTTATTGCCATGTTCATTTGGCATGCCTCTCATTCATGTGTGTTTAGAAACACATTGCATGAATGGGCTTTTCATACAAGGTATAGCATTTCATTTTCCAGATTTTGTATTGATGGCAGCACTAAAAGTTTCAGGTTTAGCCAACACAACTTTAGTGACTAGGGGGAATTCACAAGGAACTCCAACTCACCATAGGTAAGTTTTGTCACCAACTCAGAGCTGAGACACAATAAACGGGGAAGCTCATCCAATACAGAGGCTACAGTGGGGAAAAGTCCTCCATGCCACTAGTCAAGTAGTAAGTCAGGGTGATAATCTAAAAGGTAGGCCACGGATGGATGAAGACAGTGAAATGATGGAGCCAACACTAGCAAGCCAAAATATGGTGTAATGATCACCTCTATTCTCCCTAAGGAGGGTACACACCAATGATTATGAATAGTGAACTTCTAAGTCTGAGTAGGGACAATATAATATATATATAGATCAACCAAGTCCAAATTTCTATATGATCGCCAGATCATGACACTGAGTGCTAAGAGATGCTATAAGAATAAGTATAAAAGCAATCTAACCATAACACGATGATATACCTGCTGAGTCATATACCTGCAAGCTCATCAACCTGTACCATCATCTGTCCTCTGGAACTGCTGCTGTAACTCTGGGCACTACTGTCTGCTCTGTACCAATGGCATAATGGCTATATCGGGCATCTCTCTGAGTGTCCTGAAACTCAGTCATGGCATGGGGAATGCAACTGCTGTCCACAATCTGATAGTGATCCAATATAAATGCTCATCTCGGCATCTCAAATGCAAGGGAACTGGCTGAATAGTGTACTGGAATGAGAAAAATAATGTATGGTAGCCCGACTACTATATATGTGATAACAGGATCATTTTTATGTATGTATGTACGCATCATGTTGATGCTGGATATGATCAGTTGGATCATGTGTATGTATTTTGTATATGCATCATGTTGGATGCTTGGACCATGTATCTGTATATGTATCAGGTGGATACATTGTATGATCAGGTGGATCATGTATGATGATATGTATCATGTATTTGTATTTGTATCAGCTGGATACATTGATGATCAGGAGGATCATGTATGATGATATGTATCAGGTAGATACTTGGCATGCATCAGGTGGATGCAATGATGATCAGGTGGATCAGGTATGATGACATGCAACAGGACGTTGCAGTGATGATCAGGATGATCATATATGACGAGCTTCAGGATGTGGCTCCAGATGACATGCAGCAAGACGTTGCAGTGATGATGATCAGGATGATCATGGATACATCAGGATGATGTATGGTGAGTATCAGTTTGAAACTCTGTGGCCGTGGATCAGGTTGTGCAGATAAGCATGTAATTTGTGCCCTGGGAGATTTGCAGATGGTCTTTCAAGGTTTTGCCTATGGCATGTAATTCGGTGCCCTGGGACATCTGGCAAATGCTCTTTCGAGGTTTTGCTTGGGAGGACATATAATTTGTGCCCTGAGAGATCTGCAGATAGTCTTTCGAGGTTTTGCCTATGGCATGTAATTTGTGCCCTGGGATATCTGGCAGATGCTCTTTCGAGGTTTTGTCCTATGGCATGTAATTTGTGCCCTGGGAGATTTCAGGTCGGAGTTGTGTACCCGTAACATCCTGAAATGCTCTTTCGAGGTTTTGCCATGACCACATGTAATTTGTGCCCTGGGAGATCCGATAGGTTGAGCTGTGTGCTCGTAATCAGTCCTGGGATGCTCTTTCAAGGTTTTGTGGTGACCACATGTAATTTGTGCCCTGGGAGATCCAATAGGTTGAGCCTTGTGCTCGTAATCAGTCCTGGGATTCTCTTTCGAGGTTTTGTGGTGAGGTCACATGTAATTTGTGCCCTGGGAGATCCTATAGGTAGATCCGTGTGCTCGTAACAGCCTGGGATGCTCTTTCGAGGTTTTGTGATGCACGTAATAAGTCCTGAGGATTCCACAGTATGGCCAGTGATGATGAAGACCTGCAGGTGGTGGGCCTACATCCAGTATGAAAAAGGACTAGCTCTGTAGAACTTCCTATGACGAGTAGAGTCAGAGATTGGTTGAGATAGCAGCAGCAGTGACGATGATGATGACGATGCATCGATGACGATGATCCAGAGAAGAAGACTTGTCTAGCAGATCTGTGTCGAGAAATACCTTCCTAGTTAAGAGGGAGTGTTGATGTATATGTAACTTCGAAATGTATTTCATTTGTATATTTTATATATATTTATTGTATCCTTATAAGAGATGTGTTATTCCTCTATAAGGAAGTGTCGTCATGTGGATTGACAAGTGTCGCAAGTGTGTGTACTTGCCGATGGGTTATTAGACCACCATTTGGGGTTGGCCCGAAATTATATATAATATAATGTGGATGTATCTAAGTAGACAAGTCGGCCCCAGTAGGTCACTGGGCAAAAAGGTGAGTATAAATAGAGATAGGAGATCTCTATTTTACTCACTCGGAAAAGTAACTATCTCTCTCTCTGAAAAGTGGCGCACTAGTGATGAGGAGGAGGATCATCTGCTAGGAGACTATCTCAGTATTATTTGGTTGTATTTTGGTTGAGCCATTTCTCTCTCTATCTCTGAGGAAGTTGTGGGGTTTTTCACCTTAGGGTTTTCCCCACGGAAACTCTGTGTCTCTTGTCTCTATGCTTTTGATTCTTGTGATGCTTGTGATGCTTGTCATATTATGATTGTCATGCATTGATATACTGTAGATGTTATTCTCTCAGCAAAGATCCTATAGTATTGTGAATTAATACTAAAAATTTAACAGATGGTTTGTATGCCTTTACCAATCCTTTCAACGGATCTGCTAATCATTTTGTGAATAAAAGGATCAAGAATATTCATAGATGTCATTGACCGTCACTCAAAGCTTCTGGAACTCAGAGATGTATGCTTCAGGAATTCCGGTTTGTTTCACATGCACCAACACCCTGAAATAGATCTCATGGTCTCTGCTATCAATTACTCCTAGTAACCTCCTAGTGAAATATTCATAGGAAGTCACTAGATCATGGTCCAAGGTTCTCATTCCATGGAACCACCAATCAGTGGCCTCTCCTTCCAAATGAAAAGTTTCAATTCTGATGTCATCCCTTTTAGCCAAGGGATTCAATTGAAAGTAAGTGCTTAGCTTATGCGCCCAAGAGCTAGTAGTACACTTTGAGGATCCATCAAAAAAGGGTAATGAGATCTTAACAATGTCATTTCTCAGCTCATAGTTATGTGTTGGAAACCTATGACCTCCTATTGGCTGATTTTTATACTATGCTTCACAAAAATATTTGAAAGGCAATGCCCTTCTGCATTCTTCACTCAGGGTTAGGTATTCTACATACCGATATTCCCATGAAGCAACTGATTAAGTCTACACTTCATGATATTCCTTTTGTTCCTCAATGAATTTAGGCATGGTAGGTCGAGGCTGATTCTTGTATTCCTATTTGAACTCATTAAGCCTATTATGAGGCCTGGTCTTTCAAAAGATAGATCCACTAGGGACCTTTCTTTCTTCATTTTGAGAGCCACTGCTGATCCCTTCTCTAAATTTATTTCCTAGCTCCTTAGCCAAGAAATATCTGGTCTCTTTCCCACATTGCATGATTTTATGAGATATGTCATGCAACCCTTTTAACATACTTTGGACAAAAGAGTCTGAACTATTCCTTTTCATCCAAGTCAGACACATCCTTTCCTCCTTGCATTTTTCCTCCAGTAGATTCCACACCTTCTTCAACATGGGGTTCTTTTCATGTCCCCACAACAATGGGCATTGGAATAAGTTCCTAACCCAACCAATCCATTGGGTTGAGGAGGCAGTTGCATAACCATGGGGTTAATTTTGGAATTCCTAGGCAATTAATTAATTATACTTTGCAATAAATAATATCCTAAGTTTAAATATGCACATGGATTATTTATTTTATGCATTTAATGTTTTTATGTGGAATAAAGAGGATAAGGCTCCACTTGGGTGCACAGGAGGATAAGGTTGACGAAGGCAGCTTGAGGAGGAAGCAAAGAGAAAAGATGCCAAAACTAAGAAAGTCACAAAGGTGGAAAAAGCTCAGCAAAAGCAGTACAAAGCAGCATGGAGGAAAAATCAGAAAAGAAAGAAAGCTTAGAAAAGCAAGAAAGTTCAGTAAATCATGAAAGTCAAGAAAATCCAGAAAAAGCAGGAAAAGAAAAGGCAAAAAGTGGAAAATCAAGAAAAAAAAGACAAAGTAGAAAAGAAGGAAAGCAAAGCAAAATGGAAAGCAGGAAAAAAATCTAGATTTCCTCATCCACTAAAGGAAGGCGCATTAGTTGGTTTAATTTCTCCACAAGTCACACTCTCTCCATAAATAAACCAGTGCTCACCACATTCATATCTTTTGTCAGTTTGAAGAATTGTATGAGAACAATTTTTCCTCAAATACTTGGGAGGTGTGCCCCTGGTCAAGGTTGGGAGATGTGACCCAACTTACTGTGAGAGGATGATGGAATTCATCCATTATCACTAATATTATTTTTAGGTCCTGTAGCTGAACTCATGTTAGGTTGAATTTCAGAAAGTTTTTTCAAGTTTGTGGTTTGAATCTCAGAGCTATTCATTGATTTCTAGCATTGTAATGTTCAGTAAGAATGGAGAGAATGCTTTTTAATGATATTAGGATCCTATTGGCCCACATATGATGTATTAATTGTGAATTTAGTCCTCTGATATAATTCATCTTGAATAAAATTGTAGAACTCATATTTCTCCACCCTTCCTAGATTTAGTTAGAATTTGACTAGTTTCCAGTTTGCAAGTAATAAATGCATGAGAACGTGTCCAAATGAAGTAATTCTTGTTCCCGAAGATCAATAATATTCCAAACATCACATCCCATGATTCATAAGAAATTCATGAGCCTCTAAATCCTATTTGGAAATCTTGAATTCACAGTGGATGAGTTGTCCTAGAAGGAAATTTTATGTATGTTTATGTGAGACTTGCTCAGATCTCTTTGAAACTTTTTGGAATGATATTTTACTGTTAAATTTCTATTATTAATTGATTTTAAACTCTATAAGTTCAGAAAAACCCATCCCCATCTTTCGGTTAAATATCTCTCCCATACTAGTCTGCATATGCTGAGTGGCCTATGAGTGTTGGAGTAAATTGAAGCTTGTTTCTATTGAAATATCAATGGCCTAATTAATTTTTTTAGAGGTATCGGAACACATCATAACCTTACACCCTACCATAGCCTCTGATCTTTCCCATCCCTAGTAATTCTAGCTTCCCTAACTATTACTTTAATTAAATTTGAGAAGAAAGGAGTTTTTGTATCACTGACATAAGTTGGTACATTACAGTGGTATCAGATCATGGTCGTCTGAAAATTATCTTAATTTGATTCTATGGTTTCAAGAAGATATTCATATTCCAAGAAAAAAATTACTTTGTCAGAAGGAGAAGAGGAAGAGGAGATGATTTCCACTGAAGGAAAATTACAAGGATGATCAAATATGTCTCAAAATGAAGATAAGGAAGAGTTCAAACTATTTTTACAAGGCATGATGAAAGGGATGCAAGACATCTCTCTTATTATTTTTCAATCAGGAAAAGAAACTAGAGAGTTCTTAGCTCAGCAGCTAGGAGGCAAGGTAGGAGAAGGGAGTAACAATGACACCCCACATGGCGAGAGGAAGAGTAGTGGTGGCCATATTTTCTCAAAAATTGGGCCTCACAATCGCCCTAGTGAATTCAATATGGAGACTCCACCTTACAATTCCTACTATGCCTAAGTTTACTAAAGAACGAAAAGAAGAACCTAAAGGTCAAAATGGAGGTCTTGCTTCATGGGAGGACAAGTACATTGAGTACCTTACATTGAATGAAGAATGCAAAATTGCTCTACCATTCAACGACTTCTGTGATATGAAATACAAGTCCAACCCAAGAGGAGGATTCATAATGCAAAATCATAATTTTGCACTTAGAAATGTCATTGGTAAGATCTCTTTACCTTATTTCGATGGTTCTCAAAATGCACTGCTAACTCTTGGATTCAGAAACTTGACACATATTTTCAGTTGAATCCTATGGCTGAAAGAGATGCCATAAACATGGCTATTATACACTTAGACGGAAAGGAAAATGATTGGTGCTTTCGTGGCCTAACGACTCTTGGGCATGATCAAGTAACCACCTATGAAGAGTTCACAAGAAGGTTGGATGAAATGTTTGAAAGAAGGGATCCTGATATCACCTTCAGGGAACTGAAACATGTAAAACAAGCTAGAACTCCAGAATCCTACATCTCGGAGTTCCAAAAATTAGCTGTGATGGTATCTGAAATTTTGGAAGCTAGGATGATCTTATTGTTCATTGAAGAGTTGTTAGAACCTTTGAAAGGCTTGGTGAAATCCTATAGACCCAACACTTTGCAAGATGCACTAAGTCAAACTAGAGACTTGAAAGACTCTCTTCCAAGGAACATATTTCCACCAACGACTTTTGGTCCTACTCAGTTCAAGAATCAAAGGCCACCAATGAAGATTCCTTCTGGAAATTTCAGAAAGGATAACTATGCTAAGGACCGAGATGAGTTGAGAAGAAGGAATATGTGCTTCACTTATCAAGATCCATGGGTTTCTGGGCATATATGTGCCAAAGGAAAGGCACACTACATTGAGGTTTACCTAGAGAGAGAAGTTGAGGAGGAAGAAGAAGAGGCCCCAATAGATGCAGGAGTGGCCTACGAGACTGCAGAAGAAGAACCTACTCCAGATGTGAGCATGATTGCAATACTCTCAAGAGTGCCTCGCTACGTGTTGATGCCCCGAAATTTGCAGCATCGACAATTTGGTGTGGGGAATCCGTCCGGTTAACAACCCAACTATCGTATGTGATTTGAAGATTTGCTTTCACCACTTGGGGCCCGATCCACCGTTTATGTATTTTATATTTAAAGATGATGTGTAAGTGCCCTATCTAAATGCATGTAATCTAATCAAAATAAATCTGAACCATCTTGTTAACACCTAAAAAGTGCTCACTAGCTCATTCCCTTATTCACATGACCCATTTGTCCACTTTTCCACCATCTGAGCCTCTGAAACCAACAAAAGGTCACCAAAAGACCTTAGTACACCCCTTTTTCCATTAAAAAAGATTATTTTTCCTGAAAAGCATAAAAAACCCTCAAAAAGGGTCCAAATTCCCAAAAATATTAAAAAGGGAATTAAAATATTAATTTTATTCAAAAAAGGAAAAAGGAGGGAAAAGTACCTAAACCATGTTGGTCAATACCATTTGGTTTCCACAAAACCACAAATGGTATTCCCCACCACCAAAACCTATAAAAAGGTGGTAGGGGCTCCTCATTTGACATACATCCATCCATTATCTCATCCTTATGCTGCTGAAATCTCCCTTGAGCATTTTAGCCATTGAAGCAACCTTGGAAAAGGAGACCTCTTGGAGTTTGGAGCTACTCATCTTGGGATTTGCTCAACATCAACCTTCACCATTGAAGGTATTATCGCAAGCACTTGCTTGCCTCCCATTTTTCAATACAAATTCATTCTTTAAGATTTTCTTGTTCTTGTTTTTAAATGTTTAAATTATTTGTTTAGATTCTTACATAGATCCATGATTAGTTTACTTTAGTTTAGCTTATTGTTATTTAATTCCATTGAAACTGCTGCTACTAGTTAGCAGGTGCCCATAGCACTAAGCCTGGTTGCAAAACCGGGCCAACAGTTTTTGGCGACTCCGCTGGGTTTTGAACAATAGATCTCTAGTTTTGCTTTTAATCTTAGTTTTTTATTATTTTTTAACCTTTAGATCCATAGATCTGCCATCTTAGGCAGCAGATCCATTGCTGCTCTAAGTTTTGGCCTCATTTATTGCCATTAACAGCCTAGAATTCTTGATTTTCGGGTTCGTTTTTCGGCTTCCATGCACGGCTTTCGCCTCGCGGTTTTTAGCTTGACAGTCGCGCGGTCCATCGCGGCTTTCGGCCTTTTTTCCGCGCGGTTCACCGCGGCTTTTTTGCCGGTTTCCACGCTGCACATCGCGGCATCGCGACCATTTACCGCGCTGCACATCGCGACTGTGCAACCCTTTTCCGCACGGTTCAGCGCAACTTCGCGGCCTATTTGCGCGCTGCACACCGCGGCTTCGCGGACATTTTCCGCGCGGTCCATCGCGACTGTGCGATCGAAACCCGCGCGGTCCATCGCGACTGTGCGACCGAAACCCGCGCGGCCCATCGCGGCTTTTCTGTTAAAACCCGCGCTGCTGATTTTTTCAATCGGCCTTTCTGATTTTAAAAATTTATTTTTACTGTACTTCCTGCCCACATAGCACATTTTTTACAGTATTAAATTCTGCATATTTTACAGCCTTGAAAATTTTTTTTACTATTTAAAATGCATATCTAGAAATCTTTTTAAAAATTTTCAAGAAAGTGAAAGAAAGACTTAGTTTGCATTTTTATCTAGATTAAAAAAAAATTCCTGTTTACTTTTTTAAAAAATCTTGCCCTTAGCAATTTCCTTGAAAAAAAAAAAAGAAAAAAAAAAGAAAAGAAAAGAAATCCATTTATTTCTGTTAAAAAAGTCTATTATTTGCTTTCAGAATTCAAAAGATTCTTTGTCTTTTGAGTTGATATTTGCACAGCAATTTAATTTCCATTCATTTGAAAAAGTCTTAAATATTTGCTTTTTTATTTTCCAAAGCTCCTTTGTTTTGTGAAAATTTCCTATAAAGCATTTCCCTTTTTCAAATTCAGTTTACAATACCTCACATGCACTCACTCGATCACTTAATTGAACTAAGCCTTAAAACGTACCCTAATTTCAACATACTTTTAACACCACTTGGGGAACACTAAAAGAACTTTGTAGCTAGGTAGTATTGGGGGGATAGGTGTTCCAATAACACCCCTCAGTTATTACATCTAATACATAGAAGTTGTCCAATTAGGGAGCTAAAATCTCTTAGTACTTTTTGGCGCGGTCACAACCGGTTTGTGGGAAGGCCTCTCCCTTAGGAGGGTTGAAGTCGCGAGGATGGTTCCGGAAGCCTGAGTGGAATACCGAAATCCATTCAGTAACCGAAGGGCTACCATTCGCAGTTCTCGGGATATCCCTGTATTGGGATATTGCGATCAAAGGACCAAACGACAGATTTACCTTTTCTCGACGCGTCATGAACGGAGTATCCTAGTAGCCTGTCTTTAGGATTGATTACCTGGTGTCCCTCCCGGTAGGGGGATATCTAGCCGTTGTCTTAACAATCATATTGTCTGACTTGGATTTCATCACCTTGCAGAGGATATCAATTGTTTGAGTCACAATACTTTTAGTTAGGTGTTTGCATGATTCAACCCACCTTTGGTCTAGTTACACCTATTTTTTCTAGAAGCTGTTTGCATGTTGGTACTCTGACCATTTGTTGCTTTCCTCTACTTATTGTAGCACAGCTGCTAGAATAAGTGCCTTTTCTGAGGTTGATTTTTTGGCCTGAGAGCCTTCTTTTTCACTCCCCTTCTTGCACCCTTAGTTGCATTAGGGTTTTGAGTCTTTTATATATATATCACCACCTGATACTTAAACACATTTTTCACACAAAAACCTAATTCTCACCATTGAGAATTTTAGACGCTCTCGTCGTCTATATGGCGAACTCCCAGAGTTTAGTCCACTTGGCTCTCCACATCACGGACGCAGAGCCTTGTCCCTTGATTCGACGCATCATCAATCAGCTGGACAGTCATCCGATTCTGACACACCTTGCTTCACATTAGATTTGGAGGTAGAATCCGAAAACCCCACAGAGTTACCACCAACCACCATTATGGATGGAACTCCATTTGATCCACTCTTTACCAGCACCATAGGAGAGACGTCTACAGACCCTTCTACTACAGTGCCGTCCATGGAAACAACTACCCCCCTGGGTATGCCCAATATGGGCAACACTCCACATTTAGGAATGCCCAACACAGGGCCATCTCCTGTTATAGGAATTCCCAACACAGGTCCACCACCTATTATGGGCATGCCCAACATAGGGGTCACAACCCCTCTGGTTCCCGCAAACCCTATCCCAGGAATCCCCACTGCTATTCCTAACCCAAGTGTAACCCATGTTGCACTTGGAGGCGATGGCCCATACCAGACTACACCTATTGGAGGGCACATACCCTCCATACCTAGCATACCTTTAGGTGCTACTGGACCCCACACCACAATGACTAGGCATATCCCAGTTCCAGTCACCACATCTGCTAGCTTACCATACATGGCGAGTTTGAACCTGCCAGACTTAGCTAGGCTCACGAATGACCCCATCAGACATGATCCTGCGTGGCCTCACATGCCCACCAAACTCCCCTCCGACATCCCTAAGTTTGAGGGCAAGGCAGGTGAAGACCCCCAAAACCATATCATGTCCTTCCATTTATGGTGTTCCTCCAACTCCATAGTGGACGACTCAATCCGCCTCCGACTTTTACAGAGCACCTTCACTGGCTCTGCAGCCAAGTGGTATATTGAGCAACCCCATGGGACGCATGCCACCTTTACCTCCCTTGCCTCGACCTTCCTGCATTTTTTCCAGTTACCTGTCCGCTATGATGCAGGAGTCAAGATCCTACTATCTTGCAGACAGAACATGGCCACCCATATCACTGACCACATTCATGAGTGGCGTCAACGCCGAAGCCTCTGCAAAATCAAATTAGACGACCGTATATTTTTAGATTGGTTTCTAAAATCCCTCCTCCTGCTCATCGCGAAGGATGTGGCATCTGAAAGACCCCAGTCTGAAGAAGATGCCATCCTTAAATCCCAGCAGTTTGATCTCATCTACGCCCAGTCGGGTTATCTATACACAATCATACCAGATGCCCCACGATGCGACTCTTCACGCAGTGACGCGCCGGGGGCATCTCATGCCGCCGATGGCATTATTGGCCAAATCACACCCCAACCTAAACCTTTCAGCATGGTGAGCACCATGCCCGCCCCAGACCTCTCCAGGGCTACATCCAGTTCTGGAGCCACAACTTCTTATGCTCCAACAAATCAGACCCATCACATTCATGGACCCTCTTGTCCACAACATTGCTATGGGAAAGCGCCATCAGCATATGTATCTCCTACATACTATACTCAACCTACCACACATACCCCCATGCAGTTCCCACAACAGCAGATGCATTACCCACAACCAGCTGCAGCAGCTAATCTCGCACCTCCAACAGCTCAGGGATACCAACAACCCCAACAGGCAGCTGGACCACCTCCAGCTCCACCTGCATACTACCCACCGCAACCTGCTCCCACACCTGCGGCTCCCCAGAATCCCCCCAATGCTCAAGGGCATGTGTACGCACAACAACATCAGCCCCAATACCAAAATAACCAATGCAACCAGGGTGGGCAATCAAACCGCGGAAGAGGACGTAACTGTGGAAACAACCAAAACCATAACCAAGCTCCACAACCTAACCATCCCCCGCAAAACAATAATGCGGCGCCTGCTCATCAGAATCCTGATCGGCCACCTAAGCAAGCCAAAAATGTTAATTTACGAACAAACCATCCTTGTTCTATTTGCGCTGTCTATGGCCACTATACACACGCTTTCCCACATCTGGAGCGAGCTCGGAAACTATGGACAGATGACGCCCATCGTTAAGGGCAGGCGGCTCCTCAGCCGCCACCCAACCCTCCACCACCTCAACAACAACCTTTGGTGCTACAAAACCCTTTTCCAACACAAGGAGTGGTAAACACTCAGCCGTTAGCCCCCCCACAGGGCAATGTGCAACCACAACAAATCACTTACGCCGCTCCTGATCAACCCATGTTTGATTCAGGCACTCACCACTTATTGATGATGTCCACTGCCGACGTCAATATCCAAACCCGTCGGAATCAGTATGGCCCTACCTCCGAAGCCCCCCCCGCCGATAAGGATACTAACGCTCATCCCACCTGTGAGTATTTTGATCACAGAAGATCTAGGAGCTATGGAGAACCTCACAAAATTGAATTAATTTGCAAAAACAGTGGAAAAACTTGAAAAAGATGATAATTTTACACACAATGTATGCTCAAATCTTTGATTAACTGACTGTCTAACATGTGAAAATGTTAGTAACAGGTTTTTATTACATCCATGAGAAAATCAAGAGCATTAGGTGGCTCAAGCTGAGTGTACAAGTCATCAATGCCAAATTGGCCTCAATCCCCCCTAGGTGGGTCCAACTCAATCCCAATCACCCCAAAAAGCCACGAATTCTGGTGTGGAGGTGGATGAAGCATGTTGGGTCATTAATGAGCTCAAGGCAGGCGTGGGTGAGCAAGTAGAGGAGGTTTGGGGGCCCAAGGGAGCATTAAATGCTCCAAATCTAGCCAAAAATGGGCAAAAATCCACCCTAGCGCCCTTGGTCAACTAAAATTACCCAAAACAAGGAGAGAGGGCGCTCCAGCAATTAATGAGGGCGCACTTGTGGACAAAACAGGAGGCTGGGTGAACTGGTTTGCTTGGAAGTGGGTGTGAACACTCTCAAAAGTGGGTTTTTGACCAACTATAGTCACTTAATCCAAAACATGGTTTAATTAAGCACATGGGAAATAAAAATTTATGGATTATGGTACTAAGTGTGGATTACTGTTCTAACACCCCCCCTTAACCATAACTTAGTACATCTCATGAAAGATAAGTGGGAGGCCTTGGCAACAAAGGCTCAAGTCACCTCAATACAAACAGAAATTTTATTTGTCCATATGAACCGAGGAAAAGAAGTAAAACCTCATGGGATAAAAACTTCCCTCAAAAATGGACATGGGGCTGAACCTGCAATTAAATTGCAGCAATCACCATCCATCACTCACTCCAAGCAAAGCTCTCAAGTGAGTGAAGGTCTTCTCAGTAAAGCACTTGGTGAAAATGTCTGCAGTTTGCTCGGTGGATGGACAATACTGCAGTGAAATTACCCTGTCATGCACCAAGCCCCGAATGTAATGCATGTGGATCTCAATGTGCTTTGTTCTTTGCCTCTATACTGGATCACTAGATATCTTGATGGCACTTTGATTATCCACCCAAATATTGGTTGGAGAATCAATAGCAACACCAAACTCCCGAAGAATGCCTTGCAACCAAACACACTGTGTGGCTGCATTCACTGCTGCCCTGTACTCGGCCTCTGCTGATGAAAGAGAAATTGTATGCTATTTCTTGCTTGAACAACAAATGGGACCTTCAACAAACATAAACACAAAACCTGAAGTGGACTTTCTATCGATGGGATCTCCCGCCCAATCGGAATCAGAAAATCCAGCTAGTTGAAGTGAAGAACCAGCTGCATAGTGTACCCCGAAGTTCTTTGTTCCTTGGACATAATGAAGGATCCTTTTGGCTGCCTTCCAATGGATCTCATGTGGCTGCTGCATATACCTTGCTACAGCACTTACAGCATAAGACAAATCAGGTCTTGTATGTGTAAGGTACAACAAACTTCCGACTAGCTGCCTGTAGAGTGTGCAATCCACCAATGGAGAGTCTTCAAATTCACCTAGTTTTATGCCTGAAAGGAATGGGCACTTGGCTGCCTTACATTCAGCCATTTTAAACTTGAATAAAAGGTCTGAAGCATACTTAGGTTGACTCAGCAATATACCTCTCTCAGATTGCTCAATTTCCAAACCCAAAAATTGCCTTAGCAATCCTAGGTCGCTCATGGCAAATTCACTGTGCAAAGAAGCTTTAATTGAGCCAATTTGTTTGGTGCAGCTCCCTGTAATTAAGAGATCATCAACATACAGTACAATGACCTGCAAATTATCATCACAATGCTGCAAATAAACATTTGGATCAGACTTGCATCGACAGAAACCAATTGAGAGCAAAAAAGCATCCATTTTGGCATACCAAGCCCTGGGGGCTTGCTTGAGTCCATAGAGTGACTTCTTCAACCTGCATACAAGTGTGGGATCCTCTTGGAATCCTTCAGGTTGCTGCATATATATCGCTTCCTATAGCTCACCATGCAAGAATGCACTTTTGACATCCATGTGGTGAACTTCGCAACCTTTACTAGCTGCCATGGCTAGAGCTAGTCTAATTGAGTCCATCTTTGCAACCGGTGCAAAGGTCTCTGTATAATCCACACCATGGATTTTTGAGTAGCCCTTAGCCACTAACCTAGCCTTATACTTCAGATCAGAACCATCAGCAACAGGTTTGGTTCGGAAAATCCACTTACATTGCACAAGTTTCCTCTTGGGAGGAAGAGGCACCAAATCCCATGTTTTGTTCTCTTGGAGAGACTGGAATTCTTCTTGCATTGCTGCTCTCCACCTTGGATCATGATGAGCTTCCTGATATGATGTTGGATCAGATCCAATCATCATATAACAGTGATCAGCAAGTTCACTTTCATTTGCAAAGGAAGCATTGATTGTTTGAGATCTAGTCTTCCTAGGCTCTTGGGGATTGCCTGCCAATTCACCTGCAGCTTGTATGATTTTCTCAGCCCACTTGGGCCTTGATGGTGACTCATGTACAGCAATGTCATCTTCAGCCATGTCATCTTCAGAAATATCAGAAAAATCAGAGGTGGAATCATCACTAATCTCATTAAGGTGTGGAGGAGAGGAGCTTTCCCCCGGTGCAAGCTCAAAATCTGGAATTGGTTCTTCTTCGAATTGTACACTTCTCTCAATGAAATTTTTAAGTGTGGATGTGTCAAAGAGCTTGTAGCCCTTTGTGTCCTCACCATATCCAACCATGATACATTCCCTGCTCTGTGGCTCCAAAGCCTTCCTTTTTTCTGATGGAATTCGAGCCCATGCTCTAGACCCAAAAATCCTGAAATTTGACACATTTGGTTTTTGGCCAAACCATGCCTCATAGGGGGTTTTTCCTTTGACTGATTTGTGAAAGGTTCTGTTCTGAATATGAGCAGCACAATTGATGGCTTCAGCCCATAGCTTAGGGCTTAGATCCCTATCTTCAATCATGCAAGTAGCCATCTCCTTGAGAGATCTATTTTTCCTCTCTGCCACACCATTTTGCTGAGGTGTGTAGGGGATTGAATGTTGCATTTGGATGCCACATTCCTCACAAAGGTGCTGAATGTTGTTATTCACATATTCCTTTCCATTATCAGTCCTAAGGATCTTTATCTTATGACCACTATGGTTCTCCACTAGGGCTTTCCAAATCTTCAATTTCTCAAACACTTCTGACTTCAATTTAAGGAAGTAAACCCAGCAGAATCGAGAGTAGTCATCTATGAATGTAAGTACATACCTTGATCCACCATATGATGGAGTGGGAAGAGGACCAATGGGGTCTGAATGTACCAATCCAAGTGGTTGAGTGGCTCTCCTTGCCATTCCCTTCTCATAGCTGCGCTCAGGATGCTTTCCAACTACACACCCAATGCATGCACCATTTGATGATTTGATTTCTGGAAGCCCTTCCGCCATCTCGTCCTTGTGCAGTGTCTGGAGGTATTTGTAGTTCATGTGGCCAAATCTTTCATGCCACAACTTGGAGGTCTCGTTGGCATGAGATACAAGAGCATGGTCACTAGAATTTGGAATGAAATTTGAGAATTTGTACATTCTCTCATCATGATCAGCATACCCTACAGCCACAACTTGATTTGAGGAAATTTCTGAGATTTCTACCAAATCTGGAGTAAATGTTACTCTCTTGGCTTCTCCTGTATGGTTCATTTGATAGACTGATAGCAAATTTGCAGCCAATGAAGGTACATAGAGCACATCACTGAAATAGCCATGCTCCATGTCAATCCTACCAATCCCCTTGGTCTGGATTTCTGAATCATCTCCCATTCGAACTGTTGGGCCACCATTCGAATGCATAGAGGAGAAGAGATCTCTGGATGAAACCATATGTCTAGAAGCTCCTGAATCAATGATAAAGGATGAGGGATTCGAAGTACCTGCTACCAAAGCATGACACTTCTCTTTATTGTCAGGATTTGAGGTGCTCTCTTTCTTCCTTGCGCCCTCAGGGACTGGGATGTTGTTCTTCTCCAGCAGCTGCGCCATTGAGTCAATGGTTTTCTTCATACATGAGATCTCTGGATGCCATCCCCTATGACAATAGGTGCATTTGGTCTTTTCCTTTCCCTTCTTGTCCTTCTCCTTTGACAGATTCGAACCCCCATCTGCAGACTTGGTCTTGTCAAACTTCCTCTTCTCTTGCTGCTTCAAATTCTTGGCTTTCTGCTTTCCTTTGCTTGCATTTGAAACACCCATTGCCACTGCTTGGTCCTTTGATTTTATGGTGCCCATCTGAACTAGTTTATCCTGCTCCTAAGTGAGACACTCCATGAAGGTAGCTAGTGATGGCATTTGCCAATTTCGAACGGTCATTTTGGCTGAGTGAAATGTGCTAACAAATACTGAAAACTCTGGGCCTAGCTTCGAAAGGATGGACAGAATCAGTTGTTCCTCCTTCTTAACAATTCCACATTGTTGCAGTTGAAGCACCAGTGACTTGAATTTCGTGAAGAACTCCTGGATGGTTTCAAAATGCGCTGGGCTCAAGCTAATGAGCTCGTTTTCAAGCTGGTGGCCTCTCAGTTCATCGGTTTTCCCAAAGAGTGATTCTAGCTTCACCCATACTTCATTGGGGGTTGTCAAACTGTCTGTATGAAACAAGAGTTCCCTTGAAATGCTCAGGCATAGCAATCCATAAGCTTCATCAAGTCGATTGTAGTACTTTGCTTTCTCCACAGCAGAATTTGGCTCCACTTCTGTGCCCATGGTTACTCTATAGAGACCCTTAGATATCAGCTTGATAACCATCTCATCCTTCCAATAAAAAAAAATTGAAGGGTGTGAGCAACATTTGGTTTGCTTCCATGACTGCTGCGTTAATGGTGAGAAAACTACTGAAACACCTGCAAAAAATACTCAATTTTTTGTCTGGAAATCCTCTCTAGAATGCAGTTCAATGCTCAATATTGACCTGCAACTCACTAACTCCATGATGGCTCTGATACCATGTGAGTATTTTGATCACAGAAGATCTAGGAGCTATGGAGAACCTCACAAAATCGAATTAATTTGCAAAAACAGTGGAAAAACTTGAAAAAGATGATAATTTTACACACAATGTATGCTCAAATCTTTGATTAACTGACTGTCTAACATGTGAAAATGTTAGTAACAGGTTTTTATTACATCCATGAGAAAATCGATAGCATTAGGTGGCTCAAGCTGAGTGTACAAGTCCTCAATGCCAAATTGGCCTCAATCCCCCCTAGGTGGGTCCAACTCAATCCCAATCACCCCAAACAGCCACGAATTCTGGTGTGGAGGTGGTTGAAGCATGCTGGGTCATTAATGAGCTCAAGGCAGGCGTGGGTGAGCAAGTAGAGGAGGTTTGGGGGCCCAAGGGAGCATTAAATGCTCCAAATCTAGCCAAAAATGGGCAAAAATCCACCCTAGCGCCCTTGGTCAACTAAAATTCCCCAAAACAAGGAGAGAGGGTGCTCCAGCAATTAATGAGGGCACACTTGTGGACAAAACAGGAGGCTGGGTGAACTGGTTTGCTTGGAAGTGGGTGTGAACACTCTCAAAAGTGGGTTTTTGACCAACTATAGTCACTTAATCCAAAACATGGTTTAATTAAGCACATGGGCAATAAAAATTTATGGATTATGGTAGTAAGTGTGGATTACTGTTCTAACACCACCGATTAGACGTTACGTATACCTCCGGCTCCACTTGATGGCACTTCCAAAGCACCTCGCTTCCCACTTCGTCGCACCAACAGTAATCCCAATGCTTGCGCTGCGTCGAATTACAACATTGTCGATGACTTAGCCCAGTCTCCTGCAGCCATGTCTGCTTTAGAAGTTTTGAAAAACTATCCTTCGCAGCACAAAACTTTGCTCTCTGCCATTGGCGCCATTGACCCCAATGATTCACAGCTGATCGCATTCGATTCAGACCAGTCTGAACCACGCCTGCCTTCCTTTTTAGCATTCCAAGTTTCTGTTTCTGTTCAGAATCTTGTTATCCATCGGTGCATTATCGATGAAGGGGCCTCTACATGTGTCATGTCTACTTTCGTTTGGCAGAAGTTGGGATCCCCTACTCTCCAGCAGTCCACCACTGCATTGCGAGCCTATGACGGACGTTCATCACAACCCCAAGGTCTATTAGCTAATGTCCCCGTCCAGCTGGCGGGTAAAACCATCCTCATTGACATTGAGGTCATCAATGCCCAACTAGACTATAACCTTTTACTTGGTCGCAACTACATGTATGCCATGCAGGCTGTTGCCTCGTCCGTATTTCGCACCATGCAGTTCCGCAATGAGGGACGCATGGTCAAGGTCGACCAGCTCACCTATTACGATCCCAAGGCCCCTGCCACACCTGAAAATGTTCTCCCCATGGTTGAACAACCTGTTTGTGGTGCAACTACCTCATTCATTTCCTCAGTAGGACCCGGACTTTACTTCGAGGCGCTGATGACCTCTACATTCCAGTCCATTCCACCACCGTCACCAGAGGCCCACGTCGCGAACCTTTGCACCCTTTCACAAACACCTGGTAATCAACCCTCCTTGTTACCCAAACCACCATTGGTCCCTAGTCACATTGGGGTTACACCCATCCACACAATCCCCTTTCTATTTCCTCCTTCGGGTGTAGTAAGCGCCCCGGTTATGGCTACCCTTAGTCTCCCCGGGTTAACATTGGGATTACCCGTGAGGTATATTTCACCTCCCGTTCCACCACCGACACCAAATGTCATCCTGCAACCGGTGCAACCCATTGTTACTTCTACCCAACCACCTCCCGGTATCACTACTCCTTCGTCATCGACGAATCCCCCTCCACTCATTAGACCCACTGGGGGCAGAGGCCCGCAGCCATACACTGCGGTACCGCCACCCAAGGCAGTTAGACCTCCCCCCGTATTTCGTGCTCCTCCAAAATGCTCGCTGTGTGATGAGTTAGGCCATCCAACCCATCAGTGCCCACAGTTACCTGCATTGCAGGAACACATGCAAATGTTGGACGAAGACCCCAACATCCCGGTGGTTAAACTAGATCCAAACCCCATGCCTCGCGATAAATCACTGCATACCAACCACCCATGTGCGATATGCGGTATTTACGGCCACTACTCCCATCACTGTCCTGACATCCCAGATTACAGAGCATCCCTCTACGAGATGAACAATTTGGACCTTGAGACGACACCCCCTACTATCGAGGAGATCTACCCTCCCGCATCATCCTCATCCGGAGAGATTAACACCATTTACACGGTTTCCACTGGATACCCCTCTATCCTGTCGGCCCCTTCCATTGACCCCTTTGACACACATGTTCAACCCTTTCAAATCGACGAGGAAACCACATGTCCACAACATGGCGGCAGGCCCAAAACCTTGCCTACTCATCATCATCGTGATTCTTGTCAGAGATACTGGCGGCATCCACCCCACAAAGGGAATCCCCCATCATCATATCATCACTTCAGTATGCCACCACGACCCACAGCCTCATGGTATAACACCCCGCCAGCAGTTGCTCAATGCCCTATTGATCTCTCTCTGAGACAACATCTGCACCACATTGACAACTCTGAGTTAGGGGGCATAATAGATTACCTCGACCCCGGGATAGGGGGCATGATCAATCATTTTGAACCTTCCCCATCATCTCTATCTCAACACCTCAATGAGCCCATCGTTCAAACCAACACATATGTGATCCACAATCACAAACCCCATGCACATAGCGTGGGGGCAGGTCATTAACCCTACTGACTTTTTCGCATGCGTGATCTCAACCATTTTTTGGGTCACATACCACTTGTATATTCGATTTGATTTTATACACATAGTATTTCCCCCCCGCGGGTCATCATTTCTCCCCACCACTGCATCATTGGCTTAGTGGGCTCACCTTTATTGGTAGCCATTTTTTAACCTAGTTATTTCCTTTGACCATTCCGGAGTCCTTATGACCTTCATTTTTTGCACCATTTGCACTGCCGGATTCAGTTTTCCGCGCTCGTGATGATGCTTGAGATCATTTCTCGCTCTCACCTTTAGATTTTTTGGGCATTTTTCCCATGCTTCACTCATCACCTCGGTTTGCGTGCCACATCGGCCGTTCTCCGTTTTCGATGTGCCTTATATCATCGGATTCAGTTTTCCGTGCTCGTGATGATGCTTGAGATCATTTCTCGCTCTCACCTTTAGATTTTTCAAACTTTTTTTTCCATGCCCCCTCGTCACCTCGGTTTGCGTGCCACATCGGTCGTTCTCCGTTTTGGACGTGCCTTATATCGCCGGATTTAGTTTTCCGCGCTCATGATGATGGTTGAGATCATTTCTCGCTCTCACCTTTAGATTTTTTGAACATTTTTTTTCCATGCCCCTCACATAACCTCGGTTTGCGTGCCACATCGACCGTTCTCCGTTTTCGACAATCCTTATGTCACCGGAAACAGTTTTCCGCACTGATAACGATGCTTGAGACTTTTTCTCGCCCCCATCAACCCATGTTTGTTCGGTATAATTTTACCCCTTTTTCGGGCCGAGCAACCCCTTTTTACGAAAAAATCACTTAGGGAGTTTCTGTTAAGCTCTTTTCTGACTCCTACAAACAATGAAAAGATTGCCGAGCAACCTTGTTTCCTTTCATGCTCGTTAAACGTATCTGAAAGGGCGTCTACCTGGTATAAGTTTACCCCTTTTTCGGACCTTGTAGACTAATTACGAAAAAGGTATACTCTAGTCACATCGGCTAGAAGAGTTCTCCATCCGCATCATTTTATGCTTTTTCGGGCCTTGGAGACTAAACTTACGAAAAAGAAACACCAATAGAGTCCACTTACCGTTTTCAGACTCTCTAAACATGAAAGCAACCATGAGCATGAGCCGTCCTGGGCTCACAAAATCCACAGGACCGTACCATTTCAGAGCACACTTTTATCCCTTCTTGGAGCTCATTAAAACTACGAAGAAGGAATCAATGGTGCCTCTTGGCGCCACGACAGATCACATATACTCATTAGGCAGCTTACCCATTTTGGTTGCCTTTATTCCGAGTATTCTGCAGTATGTTACCTTGATAATTCCTCGATGACACCTATTAGCTCGTCCTCCCCCCCAGAATCAATATATACCATTCAGTCAAAGCAATGATCCCCACACCTACAAGTCAGTTCCCTACGCTGCCAGGTCAACCATGTCATCATGCTCTGAACAAAGGAAGTTTGAGTCTACCCACTATATGACCCCAGTTACTTCCCATCCCCACAAGTATGTCAGTACTACCACACTTCAGTTCTACACCTCGCGCTCCTATCAAGGAAACATCATTACCTTGTTAGTTGCTGGTCTCCCTCTGTCGACGACAACCAAATTTATTCCAGAGGATAGACCTAGAGGTCCCTGTGTCTTGGACTCATCACCATTTATGATGAGTGCCTATGAATCATTTCGAGAAGAGTCCTGAGTGCCTCTCCAAATGGTTGTTTCTCACATGCTCGACTTCAACACCTTGATCGCATCGTTGAGACTCGCACAGAGTATTGGTCCGCTCAGTTATTCGTCGAAGACCCCGGATACCTCCCGACTCCTCCTCATTTGAGAGTCTACCTATGGATACAACCTGTTACCACTTTTTCTATAGATATCCGAGTTGCGCATGGCGACAGTATTCAGATGTACCCCAGTTTCATACTCCCTTGAGTATACAGTTACATTATTTCTCAGAGATGACTCATAGTCTTTGAGTCCCTACAGATGTTGGACACCTTCAGTTTCAGCAGTTCACAAGTTATTCCAGTGTATCAGTTATTGAGATCAGTTATGATCAAGAGTATATCCCAAAATAATGTCCCCTCTGGACCATTATGATATACCAGTAGATTCTTTATGTATTAGATCCCCCTTCTTGGGACTAATTGTTATGTATATGTCTTGACACGAGCATGGGAATGCCCGCCTCGTCCATTATCAGAGATTATACCTCATTTATATTGAGGCCATGTAATATGTTTTGTTTTTGCAGCTTCCAAGGGCCATGGCTCTAGTCTCCAACCGGTCTCTTCTCTCCCCTAAAACCCCAGAAAAAGACAAATGAACTATGATGTCTATCGGCCATACGATGAGCTCCTGCCCTCACACATCAGGGGGCAATCTGTTAACACCTAAAAAGTGCTCACTAGCTCATTCCCTTATTCACATGACCCATTTGTCCACTTTTCCACCATCTGAGCCTCTGAAACCAACAAAAGGTCACCAAAAGACCTTAGTACACCCCTTTTTCCATTAAAAAAGATTATTTTTCCTGAAAAGCATAAAAAACCCTCAAAAAGGGTCCAAATTCCCAAAAATATTAAAAAGGGAATTAAAATATTAATTTTATTCAAAAAAGGAAAAAGGAGGGAAAAGTACCTAAACCATGTTGGTCAATACCATTTGGTTTCCACAAAACCACAAATGGTATTCCCCACCACCAAAACCTATAAAAAGGTGGTAGGGGCTCCTCATTTGACATACATCCATCCATTATCTCATCCTTATGCTGCTGAAATCTCCCTTGAGCATTTTAGCCATTGAAGCAACCTTGGAGAAGGAGACCTCTTGGAGTTTGGAGCTACTCATCTTGGGAGTTGCTCAACATCAACCTTCACCATTGAAGGTATTATCGCAAGCACTTGCTTGCCTCCCATTTTTCAATACAAATTCATTCTTTAAGATTTTCTTGTTCTTGTTTTTAAATGTTTAAATTATTTGTTTAGATTCTTACATAGATCCATGATTAGTTTAGTTTAGTTTAGCTTATTGTTATTTAATTCCATTGAAACTGCTACTACTAGTTAGCAGGTGCCCATAGCACTAAGCCTGGTTGCAAAACCGGGCCAACACATCTAGTCTAATCTAATCTATCCCTATGGGGAGTAAATCTGAAATATGAGTAATACATTAGAAATGTACCTAAGAATCTTACAGATAGTTGTTTCAATATTATAAGAACATTTACAGCAGAACATAAAAGATATCAAAGATAACTCTGATGTAATTTAAACATTCCATTATCATTTAACACGTAAATGTTTGCATAGGAAATAAGAGCATTCACAACCAAGAATTAATTCAAAACGGTTTAGGAACAATCTCACAGTATGCATATGAATGGTGAAGAAGTAATTCCACAAACATTCCACATATCCCAAGCAAAATCGTTGTGCTAGCTTTTCCCAAGCAAAATAGACCCTTCTTTATTAATGCAGAAAAGTAGTTATCGTACAAAACAGTTCCGTCCTTTCACTTGCCAAAAGCCCTTTCCTTCTATTCTATTCCTATGTTTATAACTTTAAAAAAAATTCTTCTGGTGTTTCTTCACATACCCTAACCTTAGGGAATCATAAAATTTTGTCTTCTAGTGCTCATATAATACAAAATTAGTTTCCAGCTATTTTTTAATGTTTATACAATAAATCAACTTCCAACTGTCTTTAATATTTATATAATGCCAAAATCAGCTTCCAGCTGGATTTTCTGCCTCAGTTGGTCTTTTCACCTCAACTATGTAACTGGTCCACATTCCCATTTCTCTTACAAAAATGTTGTTGCATACAAGAGTCATCATCTTTAGAGATATTTCACGCTTAGGCAACTCTACTCCAATTAATTTTACTCCTGTTGTTATTTCCTGGGAGATGTCCTCTAGAAAGTAGGCATGGATGGAATCTTTCCCAATGAACCAATGGAGATCTTCTGCTGTAAGGACATCTATCCTTCATATGTAGTCTAACTGTGCTCAGCTCGCTCTACAGCTCTGACAGGCACTGGTCTTTGACAGGGAATTCTTGTATGGTCTGAGGTGTAACCATATGGCACTTCTCGTGGGTTTCATGAATTTTTAGGTAGGATTCGGTACATCGCCCAATGGTTTTATGAATTCCCACATATAATTTAACACCCCAACTCCTGCAGAATTCAATGAGACCCAAATCTAGCTGAAAATCGGCCAAGGAAGTGAGAGGTAGATTCCCAGGGAAACTTGATTTCCCTTCTCTCCATTCAATTTGTTTCCTGATATCTTCCATGATGCGCACATACTTCCTCCTGATCCTCATGGCTTCGACATCAAATTCTTTCATTCTCAAAATCATCACCTTCATCTTGCACACTTCTTCTGTAATGAGTTCTTGTGACCGGTGAATTTTCCTATGTAAGTCACATGCCTGCTCATGGAAAGGAGTTAAGTCTTTATTTTTCTCGTATGCAGCTTTCAGTCACCCCGCCTAAAACTCCTTTTCTTCTACCAACCTTTCAAATTGATACTTGTAGTGTTCAATCTGTTGCCTATTGTTAGCCTTCTCTTCCAATTCTTTGAAGCAAGCCTCTAAGTCTTTTTTCTCACCTTCTGTGATTACTAATGGCACATTCAATGCATCTCTTTCAGCTTGGAAATTTTGGCTCTCTTCTGCTACCTTTTCATGTTCGTACATGAGGGCTCTATGCTTCCTTTTCAGCTCCAAACCTTGTTGTACCTCCTTCATCAAATTTTCTTTTACTTTGAAGAGATTTTCCTTCCCCTTTTTCACATTTGCTATCAGCTAGTTGACATTGTCGGCACTTTCCTGTGCTGTAGCTACACTGGTTGCTGCTGTGAATTGACGGTCCTTGTTAGTTCGCTTGAAAATCGATATTTCTATTATTGTGATGATATACTGGTAGTTTGGACATTTCATTCTCTTTTCCATCTTCCTCATGATAGACTTCTTCTTAGAGTCTAAAAAGATTGAATCCAACTTTTCCAATGTGTGCTGCTTTGAAGGGATGAATGGGGTGAGAGCGAGATCTTGAGGTGGGGAGTGTTCTTCGTCGGTTGTTTTGGGTGTATCTATGTCCATGACCTATGTGCTTGGGATCCCTTGTTCCACAACTACCTTGTACTTTTCTTCTTCTTCCTTTTTCCTCTATAGTTCAGTCGCTTCCTTTTCTTCTCTCTCCTTCATTTCCCGCAACCTTTCAACCTCTTCTCTTTTTATTCTTTCGGCTTCTTTCTTCTGCAGTTTATTAGCTTCCTTTTTCTGAATTCTCTCAGCTTGTTCTTTCTGAAGCATATCTACTTATTCTTTCTATTTCTTCTTATTTTGATCTTGCTGAATTTGGGCAGTCTCTGCATCCTAACGTTGTTTTTCTGCCTCTTCTCTTTGGATCTTTTCTACCTCTTCTTTCTGAATCCTTGCTACCTCTTCCTTCTGCTGAATTTTCGTAGTCTCTGCATCTTCACGCTATTTTTATTCCTCTTCCTTTTGCTTTACTTTGGTTTCCATAGCAGTGCTAGCCTTGGAACTAGAACTGGCTCCGGTCTTGGGGCGATAGCGCTTGCCTAACTCGGTTATGTTCTTCGTGCTTCGAAATAATTCTTCATCTTTGTAAAAAAAAATGCGTGTAATCAAAAGTGACCCAGCAGGAAGCACAGTGGGCAGTAATTTTACCTTCGAGATCATGCCTTCTGAAAATATTTGTTCCAAAATGGAAGGATTCTAAGTCTTGATCGAAATATACACCATCTTTTTCCTTGGGGAGCTGGTATGCTCCACTAGTAAACAACATTGGTGGGTAGGAAACCTTCTTCTTGTCATGGAGCACCCTACTAAATCCATCGATGAAGAGTTTCCTCATGACTTCTTTATGCACGACGTAGTTAGTGGCATACCGGGGAAATAGAGACGGGGGTCGACTTCCTCCACTCATTATGATATATGTCCCCTCAGAGGAGATGTAACAATATCCAAATGCTTCTACGACCAGCATAGCATTCTCTGACAGACAATTTGGTTCTTCTTTGAAAATTAGTTGATATAATGGCATAATGCTGATTCTTATAGGTCAAATATGTACTTCTCTTCCCGTGATCACATTATGATGTCGATCACACAAAAGGACAACATGGATTGAAGAGCTAGATTGCCCTGGATGATGTATGGACTGAACCTACCCTCTTCAGCTGGGAATTTTCCTAATTTACCTGATCTTTTGACATGTGTGATACTATGTGGGAAGAAGACTAGCACACATCTGCCAGTATGCCCTACTTTTCTCAAGTGAAACTAGCGCACACCTTGGAAAAGCTACAGGCGCTTGTTGCAAAACACAAAAGTTGCGTCCTGTGTGCTACTATGCCTTGAGAAACTCGCGCACATCTTAAGATGAAATCAAAAATATATTAATTTGACGAATTGGGATTAGTTGAAGTTGGTTTTGCAACTTCCCCAACCTCCCAATCCAACCACCTCTCGATTACAACTGCCTACCTTGTCCCATAAATACAAGGAGGATCCATGAGAGAGACTAGACTCAACCTAGAGAACTAGACCTAGAAGAAAGGATTTAAGCACTGTTACGCTGGAGGAAAGTCCCAATTCATTGTGAAGAGTAGGATCCCAGGACTCTGTTGCAAAAACATCTCGACACGTCATATATATTGTACTGATTCATGTTTCTTTGACAATAAAAAAATCGAAATACCCTTCCTGTCCCAAATCAGATGTCTATTAGATTGTATGTCTATTTGGTGTAATATCTGATTATATTTGATGTTAAATTACATTATGGTTTCATCATATTTATATATAGTCAAGATATGCTAAGGAAGGTATCTTTTGTATTGCAGGTTCATCAAGTGGGAGATCAAGTGAAAGCTAGGAACATCCGTCGAGTATGTTGGGTAAAATTATCACTAGTTAATTTACCTTCAATTAATTGTCAACCAGGGTGCGTAAACTTTGAGCTGCTACACTATATGTGCGGGCAAAGTAGTCTTAATGCTCATACTTCAAGAAATTCTAGTCTACTCACAAACAAAAATGAAATTGACAAAGCTATTACTATATTGAATGATCAATGCTAAGGGTTCCTAGGTCTATCATAAAGAAAAGGAAATCAATTTGTTGATTCCTATCGTACTATCAAATTCAATATAACTCACAGCAACCTACAGCAATCTTCCAAAGAAATACTAAACTACAGCAATCTTTCAAAACAATACTAAACTACAACAATCTTAAGCTACAGCAATTATGGTTTACTCTTCAAAACAAACAGCCTGCTCAATCAATCTTAGTGACCTTGTGTTGTATCTAAAACTTCCAACCATTAATCTTACAAAGTCTGATGCTAAAATCTACACAAACACTCTCAAATAATTACTGAAATGAAACTTGTTTCCTCTCAACTCTAAATTGTCCACAAACAGCTTAACAAAAGGAAGTTTGGCTTGCTGCTACTATTGAAACATACCCTGCCTGCATTTTGTGCATACGAATGCACATAAAAGACTGCTGAGATTATTCAGAAAATATACGCCAATGAATGTTAGGACTGTTCAAGAGATATTCACTCATTCTCGTCTATATGTAGACTATGAGATTGGTGTTCAATCCTAGGAAACAGTACTGTAAATTATGATATTTTTTCTGATTTCATTCAATACCAAGAAAACATAATCCAAACTCCTATTTGGCCAATACAAAAATGCTATTTAAAAAGCCCTAAATTACTCTATAAACTAAAGTCTTCAAATCTTTTGCTAACTCCACAAATGCTGCAAATTCTTTTGAAATCCACACAACACAATCAGAAAATATCTTACAGTCTTATAAGCTAACGAGTCGAAAGAATTAAACCGCTGTTGGAGCTATTCACTAGCTGCTACAGTGCTAATAACAAAAGAAATATGATATTTCAATCTAGTCTTTTCATTAAATCGATTCTACAATAAACCAAATCAAATCCATTACACAGTTTATAAATGCCATAGCTTTGGGCAAAAGAATCATATCCATCAATGAGCAACACCACACTGAAAACTAAAGAATACAAAGCCACTCTTATTAATTTATTAAATCAGTTCTACAGCTAGACTGAGTGCATGTAATAGTAATTTATCTTCTGCAAACACAAACCTTATTCTGAAGCACAAGTAAACAAAACCATTATCATTCTATTATGAACAATGCCAGAGTATATAAGCTTCACTCTACTTACAGAAATACAAACCACACGTAAATACAAAGGATCGGTGTTGAAGGTGGGCCCTGCCCTTCAACGCCTGCCAGTCTTAAATCGAAGCTTTAAAGAAGATAAACGTTGGATCTATTGATAAAAATAAAGTTTTACAGTCTTCTCCCTGTATATCTCCTTCTCTAGCTTTATTTATACATGAACAGATGGACAAGATCCATCCCAAAATTTAGAAATTCGAGCAACTACCCAGAAAACGACCAACACCAAATCTGGCAAAACCATGTCTGTTCCGGAAGGTATTTCTCCACATTAGTTCAGAAATTCTGAAAACTGCCCGCGAGTAGGGGTAAATGGGGCCATTTGTGAAGTGGGTTTCGAACCGTTTTGAAAAATTCCCAACCGTTTGTTCAGAAATTGAGCCCGAAATCAGGGTCCTGATCAAGGACGGAAATGCCATTTTCAGCAAATGACATCCTCAGAACAGCACTGGATAACTGCACCTGCGTCCTAGAAGAGATTGGAAATCAAACAAGATGTTATCTTGAGCAATAAAATCCCCCAAATCTCTAGTTCAGCCAACATAGATCTTCTTTGGAGCGCCGGGACAAGCGTTGGGCCAAATAACCAAAAGACTCCTGCATAAAAGAAATAAAGACTCATTAATTGACCCATTATTAAATGAAAACTAAAGGTTCCATTATATACATAAAACAAAGCAAAATAATAAATAAACAATTAAAAAGTCACTTACCAAAGCTCCTAGCAATGTTTCTCTTCAACAGGCATAACCATGCACAAAACAACACTAAATAAAGCTGATGATTACTTGGTTTCATGAGACTTAAACTAGAAAATATTGTGCTGAACAGTCAAAATAGGAGGCCAACAGAGTAAAGGTATGTCTTTCGAGATCCTGATCTATGTCATTTGTAAGAACTAGTTGTAATGCAATTAATGTATTTACATGTCAACCTCGCCTAGTTGGTAGTGTCTATCTCCTCACTATAAGGTAGAAATCCTAAAGAACAGACTGGCGACTCCGTTGGGGAGTAACTAGTAGTTATTCTTCTCTAGGAGACTTAGTTTTGGTTTTCTTCCAACCCTTTTTTAAGCTTTTGATTCTTTGAGAGGTCTTTTGGTTCTATGTTCACTGTTCCTTGTTGCTTGATTCATCTCAATTGGCTATTGCAAAGCCTTTTTTTCTTTTCTTTTTGAAATGTGTGCGCTAGTCTTCCTTAGTAACAGTAACGCATATCTCCCAATGGGCATTGCTCTTTGCACTACATAGTAGCGCACATATCCTAGTGTACGCTAATTTTTGCACTGCACAGTAGTGCGTTTTCCTGTAGTGTCCAGTTTTTGGTTTAGGTTTTATTTTTAGTGGTTTGTTTCCACTTCCAGCCTATTTCTTTGCTTTCTTGACTAACCCCTGAGACTTCAATGTCTCTTTTGAGTCTTGTTGGCCTCTCTTGAGTCTTTTTAGTTGGTTTGCTTGCTTGTGTACTTGTTTAAGTATCTTTGCCGCTTACTAGCCCTTTTTGAAGT
The DNA here is from genome assembly GCA_027924585.1 of Larix kaempferi. Taxonomy (NCBI): domain Eukaryota; kingdom Viridiplantae; phylum Streptophyta; class Pinopsida; order Pinales; family Pinaceae; genus Larix; species Larix kaempferi. The sequence continues at coordinate 4,899,567 of BSBM01000131.1, forward strand.
TCATGCACTAGTCTCTTTTAATCATAGCTGCATACTTTTATCCTAGTTCCTATGCAGTCATACAGGCCCGCATTCCTAATGTTTGTTGTGTGTTGCAACTTTTAGCACTCTTTCACTTTTTCTTATCATTTCCATTAGGGTTTGGCTTCAAGTTTGAGTCTTTAGGATCGCTTTCGAAAGGTTGCTTGGTTTAGATACTTGCTGATTGTCTTATCAGTTCAGTCCAAGTAAGTCAAATCTTTTTATTCTTCTTTCTATTGAGTCCGTGTGTTTTTAAAGTCATTCTTGGTTTTCTTGCTTACTTTTTGCTTGGCTTAGTGTTTTTCTTTAGGGTTTTGATGCTTAGGAGCAACTTGTCTAGGTTTGTCGTTCCATCACGAGTGTCTCTTTTCCCTACTTCTTTTACATTCTGTTTCCAAGCCTCAAGTTTTTCTTTTTCAAAAACTTGGTAAGTCAAGTCTTCATCGAGTCTCTTTATTCATTTTCTTTGAGCCATTTAGATGTTTGTCTTGCACACGCTTTATGTTTAAATCTTGCTTGATTTTGTACAAGTTCTCTTTCTTTTACATTTATCATAAAAGACAAAAAATTGTTCAAATAACTTAGTAGTAAGGTCTTGCATTATTTCGAGGTAGCATAGTTTTCTTTGAAATATTAAAAAAAAAAACAAAAAAAAGATTTTGATTTGGGATTGCTTAGGTTTCAAGTTTTTGAAAGAAACATAAACAAAAAGAGAATTTTTTTGTGAATTTGAAAGCATTTGAACTTTACTTTCATAACAAACCATTCCACACACCGCACTACAACCCTTGAGTAACAAGTAGCCTTTAAAAATAATTATTAATAAAATTTATGAGCAACATTTTTCTTTTTAGGTATACACGACATCAACTAGCTTAGGCTAGATTTTTGAGCTTAAATCACCTTAAACTACTCAAAACTGGCTTCATTACTCAACAATCATATCATGACTTTCATTTAGGTAAATCCATTTCTATCAAATAATCTTGGGATGCTCTACTCAAACCAAAGTTAAGCACGAGGCCATGGGAGATTGGAATTGTTGAGGATAGCCCCTCACTTTCCTCTCAACCATAAACCAGAGTTGACTCACGTACGAGGGTCTTTTCAGACTTCGAGATTTGCTACCCTGCCCATGCATTTCGACTAGGATGACGACTGTACCCCCAGGTTATTTCTTATTGATGGTAGCCTTAGTATCATACCTCTAGGATTCTACACAGGTAGAGTGGGCAGTTATTCCCACTTCACCTCGGACAAACATGGAAGGTAACCCTCTAGCAGTAATCCCGAGAAAGCGGTTTGGTGATTCAAGTGCTTGCACTAAGCGGACCTCCGGAGGACGCCACGAAACTGACCGTCGATACTCTGTTAGTCTATTTTGGGCCCTAATCATCCCAGACTTGCTTCTGAGAGTATTTTCCATCTATTTTCCTGGTTTGTTTACTCAGGAATTTTTTAGTGGTATGTTGTTTGCTCCTTAGTTGTAGTGGCCACTAGGTTTTTACTTAGTTTTATTCTGTTATAATTGTGCAGGATTGTTGATGCCTCGGTTGTGCAGGTTAGATGCAAAGGTGCTGGAATGTTCCAAGGCACTCAACAGAGGAAGAAAAACCAAGTTGAAAGGCTTTGAAAGACCATGGGCAAGGGAAGTTCTATCCCCAACCTGTTTGGTATGGTGATCCTCCATGGATATTAGGCCTCCGCTGGCACTCTAAGAGTTGGTGAAAAGATCTATTAGATCAGTTTTCCAGTCTAGGAAAACCAAAATGTGGATACTGTGATGTAAGCTAACCTAACCTATTTCAGAAGAGGAAACTAATCTAAGTTAGTCCTATTCTTAGAAGAAAGCTTGATATTGTGCAGGGTAACTTGGCTTTTCTTTTAATAAATTATTTCATCAGCTTAACAGAAATGTAAAACCAGATTATTAACCTATTACTTCAAAGTATGATCAAACAATGAAAATTGCTGATAACAATTTCAAGATTTGAGCGCATCCAAGAATATCCTGTTGTTCTTTTGCCAATTTAAAAATTAGCATGAACTTAATATTGACTGTAAATTATTTGTAGAAATAAATAAACATGTTGCATAAATAAACTTATTCAACACATTTGTAAATCCAGATCGTGAATCATGATAAACCAAAACTCCAGATCCATAATTGTCAATTGATTGCAAATTAATAAATAGTAATTGATAATTGACTCAGAGCATCATCAAACTAATCAAATAAACTTGATAAGTAAACAAGAATACACATGGAGAAACTTTACTGTATTTAAAACACAACTGGAAGAAATTACAGTGTCAGCAAAATAGGGCATATTCAATTGCTCCTTATTGATTTGAGCTCTCACGTCATCATCAACCTTGGCAGCATGTCTTCAATTCTGAAAGAGAAATATTTCCAATTCTGGCGAGCACCCCCCCTCCTCCTCAGGTCATTGAAGGTAGGTATTTATACAGAGAAAATCATAAGAAAGGATCAGATCCATTTCTCCAATTGTTGAGCTAACTTGGCTGAGCTGTTTCATTTGCCATATCCGTCCATGAGAAAAATCTAGGAAAATCCGTTTTGAAGAACCAGTCGTATCTCCCAAATAGATCACTTTCTGAGGATTCTGCTCGTTGACAAACTAATTGGGCACCTTCTGCACAAAACCCATGTCTCGGATTTTTCAGATTCATCTTCATCACTCTTGAAATCATGTTAAAAAATAGCTGCTTTCCACTTGGCACGTTTTTTATGATTCCAAAGTTGGGATGCAATTCTTCATATTTATTCCTACAAATCCAAATACACACCTGTACAATTCAAAATAGAAATTAAAAGATTATTCCAAATTTAAAAAGAAATCTAAAACAAATAACAATTCATTTACAAATCGAAATAATAAAAATGAACAAATCTTATGCAAATCTGAAATTCATTGTTCAGGAAGATTTTTGGGGTAGTTAAGCTATTCATTTTGGAGAAATAATCTTCTCAAATCATTCCTCATCCTTCCAGCTTTCCAGCGAGCTATCACAGGCTTGAATTGGACTTATAAATCTCAAGATATTGTTCTTGGAAGATAACACTCAACAGCCGCTGATTTCATTTCGGAATGAATTGTAGCCGTTGATTTAATAATTAAGAATCCATTATTTTGATTAATTATTTTTCAAATGAATAAAACTAAAACAAAAATCCAAAATCCAAAATCTATTTTCCCACAAAAATCGGAAATTACATGTCGGGATGAACAATTTGAATCTGAAAAATCACTTAAACAAATCAAAATCAGGAAACCAAAATTAAAACCAAATTAAGAACCTAAGTGAAAAAATTAGGTTACTGAAAATTACAGACCCGAAATTAAATAAAATTATAACCTAAGATAAACTTAGGGTCTAGAATAATGCGGGAGTAAGGGTCTAGAAATTGCGGGTTGCGGGAATGAGACAGTAAAAAAGGTAAAAAGGTGATTCCTGCAATCCGGGGTTGCGGGAATGTCAAAAAAGCAAAAATTAAAACCAAAGTTTCCGCATACCGCATCCTGAAATTTCAGGTTGCGGGAACATTTTTAATAAAATGAGAAAATTCAACCTCTCGCAACCCGATTTGGGTTGAGGGTTTCGGGTTGACGAAATTTAAAGGCATAAAAATGGTTAGAAAAGCTTGGAAAAATGCAATTTTTTTTTTTTTTTTGAATAATGAATGGAGTAAGGAAATAACAATCGATAAAAAATTAAGAAAATCTAGAAATATTTACAATGTGAACTAGAAAATGCAACATCTAAAAACCCTAAACCTAGAAGTAAAAATAATAACCATTTACAATTCAATTCTTAAGAATATGATTGTTGGAAACAAGTTAAGTATATAGGAAATTAATCGCTCCTATAATATATGATAGTTAATTAATTCCATAAATAGGTTTCTAACATAATCATGTTCCAAGAACAGGAAACCAAGAAAAGAATAATAATATTTCCTTTTGCACAGTAATAAATGAAAATTCATTTAAATTGCAAAAGGTAAAAATAGAAGTTATATTTTCAAAATTAAACTAGCTTATTGAGAATGAATGACTTATCGATGATCAAACTATTTTACATTCGTGAATGTTGAATTTTAATCCCACTAATTTCCAAATAATCATAAAACCAAATCTCATAGAAGTTAGGGAAATTAGAACCCAAACAAATTAAAACATGTGTTCTTTTAATTTTCATAACATCAAATTGTGTATAAGTTTAATATATGGATTTAATGAAATACACAAATTAAGTTAATGGAAGGTAAAGCATTACCATGAGTATTTAAAATATTTCAATAAGCTTAAACTAAACATTAAAAATGTTAAACTAATATAAGCAAACAAACCCAAAGACTAAGTTTATTTACAATATTTACATTATGATTTTAGGTATGCAAAAGTTAAATAAAACTCCATCAAGCTTAAATATCATACTAATGCAATATCCAAAATCATAAGAGAAGAAACCATAATATTAATAAAAATCCCAAAATGAAGGTAATCAACCAGCCATCATCTCCAATAATCAGTTTGTGCAGTGAAGGCCAAGTCTAAGTGGGGTATGTGGGGAACAACATAGTAAATTAACCACCAAGATCATGGAACCGAATCAAATAATAAAAACCAACTCAAATGAATCAAAAGCAAATAAGTAAAAATGGAAACAATCCAAATAATTACTCAAATCATGCAGCGTAGTCTCATCCGTAGGATCAAGATAAATCAATTGTCAAGATTAAATCTTGCGGCTGCAGGGTTAGGTCGCGGGGGTTTATTGTCAAGCTTTATTTATAATTCCCGAAGGCCGCAACCCGAAACTTATGGAATGCGGGTTTCGGGGTTATGAACTACCTAAACAATCGTAAAAATGATTTTTTGAAAGCTGCAACCCGAAACTTGTGGTTTGTGGCTTTCAGAAACGGAAATAATTGCAAAAATAAAAGGCTCTTCCTGCATCCCAGAACCCGACACTTGTAGGTTGCGGGTTTTGGGAACACACAACGCAATTCTTAAAAAAAATAAGTTTCCGCAATCCAAAATCCGCAATTGTGGGTTTCGGGATGAAGATTTCCCAAATTTATTAACAACAAAACCCATAACCCGCACCTATCGGGTTGCGGGTTTCCGGATTGCAAAAACTGAAAACTAAAAAAAAAATCCCGCAACGTGCACCTGTCGGGTTGCAGGTTTCGGGTTCCCAAAATGTTGGGTTTCGGGTTGACAAAAGAAGACGATAAAATACTCAAAATTTAAGCTTTCTCCGGACCAAAACACTTGGAAAATTTATTCAAAAATTTATCAAACATGCGGACCAAAAGCATGGGTGAAGGATCATAGAGGTAGAAACCAAAATCTGATATTTACCAGACAACTCACCCAAATACCTTTGCGTTTATTCAAAAATGGGGCTCTCGTGCTTCATCTAAGCATGGGATCTGTTGTGGCCACAACAAATGGCGACACGCTGGGATGAAGTAGTTATCTCTACATTACAGTATTGAAAATCATAAAAATTAGGAATAAAAATGAAATGCCTTCTAATGCTAAATTTCAAATAATCTGAATAGTATTATCACTGAATGATATAGTATTGGTCATACTTCAAAACTTCTAAAACATCCAAGTCATTCCCATCATTATCCCAAAAACGTTTTTAAAGATGAACTCATTTTTCAAAATAAATTATTCACAAGATGTAAGAATCAAGAACTTTACCGAGAATTAACCTCGGGAAATCAAGCTAATCATATACGACATAGTATTAAGAAATGACTCCAATACCACAGGCAGGACCCTATGGCTAGCTGACGTCTATAACTGCGACAGGGATGCCTTTTAACCCAATAAGTTGCTTTTATCCCATCTACTAATTAAATATACAAAGTTGATCAATCCTTGTTAAAGATTTGCATCCTTGGAAAGAAACTGGAAACCACTGTCCTGACTTGGTGATCAGGTTGTGACAGTGTCATTCACACCAACTTATAGATAATGAGCGGGCTAGCTCGTGATGAGACCCCTCATCTTGCAACCATTTTGTGGCTACAAGCCAGTATCCTAGCTTGGTGACCAAATTTTGATAAAGTCATTCCATAAGAAGGCATGATCATGAGCAGATCGGCTTATGATAAGACCTCCCATTTCACAGCTCACTCCCAGAGATGTTAAAGAAAATGATTGGGCTATGTTTAATGCTAATCTCACAAGAGATTATTTAATGAATGGGGAAGCGACTATACTCCTTAAGAGTAAGGATGGCGTAAGAAATCTATAGATTACTAATATTTATAGATTAAAACTTCTTTCCCAAAACTGATTCCCTTAAAAGTAACTAAATTCAAACTTTTATGTTAACTTAAAGATAAAGTTCTAGGGATAATGATGGAAAGATTCAAATAGAATTATTAGTACAGTTTATTATTGATTTTTCACAATCAGGGATTAACTAATCAGAACATTTGATTTCCAGCAAGCAAAAAACATTTATAAAGATTTTCTTTATAGATAAGATTTCAAAACTGTAAAAGAGTGATAAGCCTTTTTATCATTCTAAAAGTGAAAATCATAAAAAAATCGAAACAAACCAACAAGAAAAGAAAATGTAAGAATGATAAAATCAAACATATATACAAGTGGAACCAAAAGTAAATCAAAATCTCACAACTATATCACTAACTAAAAGAAAAATTAATGACTTAAATTTTGTTTTTTAATAAGTCATGAGACATTAGATTCAATTAGGTCTTCATTGAAAACAATCAAAGAGGTCTAAAGATTAAACTGAAATAAAATGTACAGTTATAAAATTAAGAAGACTCTTTTATTCCATTTCATATTAGGAAAGAATGAAAATTTATGCACTTTTATGAAAATGTTGTCTCAAAACATTTCATGATAAAGTCATTATAGTTTAGAAAATGAAAATATAACTTGAACATGAATTTTTTTAAATAAATCCAATGATAAACAAGAGCATGAATAATGAAAAATAAAAGAAGATAAAAACACTTCCCTGAATGCCTTCGATGAAGCCTTGATTTCAGTTTTGAAACTGATGTATCATCACAACTGCTTTATTAACAAAAATTTAAATCAAATTTAACTAACTTATCCCTAAATCCTACTTGCTGAATATCACCAAATTAAGTGAAGTGATATTTCCAATGTAACCATTTATGTAACTTGAAACCTGCAAAAGAAAACAAGTTATGTATTAGTATTGGAAATAGCAATACTTCAAATGGAATCACAGGACAAATCAAATCAATTTTCTTTTGTACAAAGAATGAAGGATGACATGGAAACTTTTTGATAAGAGATTCTTCCAACTAACCAAAAATTAGATCATAAAAATCATGTTGGAAGTGATGTGATGTTTGTAATGCATTCATAGAGAGAACTGATATCTCATGAGGATCATAACTAAAATGAATCATATCAGGAATATGATTGAAAAAATGTGAAAGGGATTCGATGGAGAATGAATTCATCAAAACAATATCATCGTTAATAAATTGTAAAGGAACAAAATGGAAATTTGGTGTTATCTTAAAATCAATTACCTCATTTTGTCCTTCAATCTGAAGCTTAGAATTAATGACATTAGATCTAGATGTGGTCATCATGTTGCGATAAAATAGACCAATATCTAATACAACATGAGAAAATATTGTATCTCTTTCCATATTATAGACTGAATCATAATCCTTAATTATATGAGATAAAATAGATAAAGATGCATCTATTACATAAGTAATGGTAGTAAGAATATTATTGTCTTCTTCATCGCAATTTAGAGATATACCAGATTGAACATAAATATGTCCCTCCTGTTAAGATTTAATATGCTAAGACAGAAAATAGCAGCATTGCATTCCATTTCACAATAATAGCATATACAGGATCACTGAAGAAACAACAAGCACATCATAAACCCAAGAGACACAAATTTATCCTAGAAAACCCTCATGGGGTAGAAAACCCAGTAAATCTTCCTCAATATAGATGACCAGCAATATACAAAGATGTAACCCTGAGCATAAGCTCCTCCTTCTCCATAGCAGAACTCTCCTCCACAAGTGTGCCACTCTCAAGTGAGTGAGTGTGTGTAAAATGAGGAATACACCTCCTCTATTTATACACTACTTCGACTTGTCTTTTACACAAATCATGTAGGCTCGTATTTAACCAATGGGTTAAATACCCCACTACAACTGACTGGGCCGACCCCTCTAGAGTGGTCTAATAACCCTTTAACCCACATAACACATACAGGGCCGACCCCCACTAGGGAAGTCTAATAACCCAAGTTACCATATTCCGACGGAGGAATAAACATCTCCGGATATACAATAAGATCTTCACAGAGGAATGAATCATCTCCGGAATAATAAAGTACAAATTTAATATTCTTTGAAGTTACAATATCTCAACACTCCCCCTTAACGAGAAGGATATTATAACAGCATCTGCACGAGCAAGGAGTCATCAACGTCATACATGATACATCTATAAATCATTGGAGGATTTCTCAACATCATCAGTAACTCAAGTAGTTACTGGAACATCTTCAATACTGGAATATCAACATCTTCAGTACTGAGTCTTTATCTTCTGCAGCACTCGAACAGCTACAAAAACATCAACATCTGGATCCTCACGATCATCAGCATCGTCATCATACGATCATCAACATCGGGATCATCTCGATCTACAGCATCTGTATCATCTCGATCTACAGCATATGGATCATTTCGATCTATAGCATTTGGATCATCATGATCTACAGCATCTGGATCATCTCGATCTACAACATCTGGATCATCTCGATCTTCAGCATCTGGATCATCTCGATCTACAGCATATGGATCATCACGATCTATAGCATCTGGATCATCTCGATCTACAACATTTGGATCATCTTGATCTACAAAATTTGGATCATCTGTATTAGTATCCACACCAATACATCTATCATCAAAACATGTATTCTTACTAATACATATATCATAAAAAAAACATGTATTCTCACTAATACATCTATCATCAAAAGCATGTATTCTCACTAATACATCTATCATCAAAAGCATGTATTCTCACTAATACATCTATCATCAAAACATAGCAGCATACTCTGCAACACACAAGATCCTATTACGGGATGATCAATCCCTCTCACTTTAGGACATAGGTCCAAGGATGGTACAATCTTGATCTGCTTATGGGATGATCAGTCCCTCTCAGTTTTAGACATCTCTCATGTCTATGGATGATGTAATCCAGATCAACTTACACGATGATCAATCCTTATCCTTTTAAGACACCTCACCATGTCTAGGGATGATGCAATCCCGAATCAACTTACAGGATGATTAGTCCTTATCACTTTAAGACACCTCACCATGTCTAGGGACAATGCAATCCCAATCTACTTACAGGATGATTAGTCCTTATCACTTTAAGACACCTCACCATGTCTAGGGATGATGCAATCCCAATCTACTTATAGGATGATTAGTCCTTATCACTTTAAGACACCTCACCATGTCTAGGGACAATGCAATCCCAATCTACTTACAGGATGATTAGTCCTTATTACTTTAAGACACCTCACCATGTCTAGGGATGATGCAATCCCAATCTACTTATAGGATGATTAGTCCTTATCACTTTAAGACACCTAACCATGTCTAGGGATGATGCAATCCCAATCTACTTACAAGATGATTAGTCCTTATCACTTTAAGACACCTCACCATGTCTAGGGACGATGCAATCCCAATCTACTTACAGGATGATTAGTCCTTATCACTTTAAGACAAGTCTCATGTCTAGGGATGATGCAATCCCATCACGTACATTTTGAACCCAGTTCATGGACGATGCAGTCCTCACACGTACCTTTAAGACAAGTCTCATGTCAAGGGATGATGCAATCCCGATCAAGTTCCAGGATGATCAGTCCTTATCACTTTTAGGACAAGTCTCATGTCTAGGGACGATGAAATCCCGATCAAGTTCCAGGATGATCAGTCCTTATCACTTTAAGACAAGTCTCATGTCTAGGGATGATGCAATCCCGATCAAGTTCCAGGATGATCAGTCCTTATCACTTTAAGACAAGTCTCATGTCTAGGGATGATGCAATCCCGTCACATACATTTTGAACCGAGGTCCAGGGACGATGCAGTCCTATCTTCAATTCTTGGAGACATGATTCTACGGATCAATTATGGGACCAAAGTCCGGGGAAGATACAATCCCCTACCTGTTCATTCAGGACTACATTCTCGGAGACCTAGTCTACGGCTCACTTTAGGACTGAAATCCAAGGATGATTCAATCCTCACATGTCCACCAAGGACTTCATTCTCGAAGACATACATCTACGGCTCTCTTTAGGACTGAAGTCCAGGGATGATACGATCCCCTCATGTCCACCAAGGACTTCATTCTCGAAGACATACGTCTACGGATCTCTTTAGGACTGAAGTCCAGGGATGATCCAATCCCCTCATGTCCACCAAGGACTTCATTCTCGAAGACATACGTCTACGGCTCTCTTTAGGATTGAAGTCCAGGGATGATCCAATCACTTCATGTCCACCAAGGACTTCATTCTCGAAGACATATGTCTATGGCTCTCTTTAGGACTGAAGTTCAGAGATGATCCAATCCCCTCATGTCCACCAAGGACTTCATTCTCGAAGAAATACATCTACGGCTCTCTTTTAGAACATGTGTTCAAGGATGATGCAATCCCCTTGTCACCTTAGACCCTGTCTAAGGACCATCCACCAACCTCTCTGTCGGCATCACCAATATAGGTATCCACATCATCGACCTCACTGTCGATGCGGGCAATCTCATCATAAGTGATCACATTGCTCCCCCTTTCGAGGAGGGTCCTTCTGAACTATTTTAAGTTTGTCTCGAAAAACTTTACTTGAGGTAGGGGTTTGGTTATTACATCGGTAACTTGTTCAAATTCAAACTTTAATTCTTTTTTGCACCATATCTTGTATATAGAAATGTTAGATCTCTATGTGCTTTGACTTATCATGGAATACTGGATTCTCTGCCATTTTGGTACAACTCTGTTTGTCACATAGGATCACAGTTGGGTCCATTCTAAAGCCATACTGCTTCTCAACTAGCAGAGCAAGCAACCATATATTCCGCTTGTGCTGAGAGCCACACTAGATTGCTTCCTTCTAAACCATGAGATCATGGCTGATCCCAGACAGTAACATCCTCTCGATGTGCTCTTCCTGTCTGATACAATTTCTGCCCAATCAACATCTATGTAGAGAAACCATATTCAACCTTGTAGCAAAGGTTGATATCCACATCACCCATGGTGATCATTAAGCTCATCAATTGATTATCGATCCTAGGAACCCATACAGAACCTGATTCACACTTCTTCTTTAATTACACCATTAAGAGAATGGTCTTATCTAGCCACTTGGAGCAAACATCTCATCATGATTCTCTTCCTCTTTCTAAGAGAATCTTCTAGCCACAAGCCTTCTATAGTGTGTTTGATTTGTAAATCTTTTGTTGAACATCCATCGCTTATTCAGTGTTCATCATTCATCATGATCTTTCCTACAATTCAAAATTAAGTACATGATTAGGAATACTTCATAATCATCAAATCATATTGACATGATAACCTATTATGCATATAGATATCATTTACATAGTTATGCAACTATTTTGACCAATACTTTGGCACAACACTTTCCCATATCCTGTATGCATACAGTGGCTATCTAGATGCCTTCCATCTCTACCAGAACATACTATCGAGAGTGTGCACAGCTCTCAGCGTGTCAGCAAAGAGGTTTCATTCTAGACAAGCAACAATGGAATGTTTGTCCAACTTACCAATTATATGCATATTAGTAGTATACTGTTCAATGCTCTATGAATGTTTACACTCAGCATGATATATTCTAGGAATACAAATATGCATACAAGCAATATCATATACTATTTCAAATAACAACTCAAATACTTATCTTTTATGTTTGTGTGGTTTCCTCCCGCTTGATCTTCTATATGTCTTTTGAACTTCTATTCATTCTGTACCACTGTGCATGCTCAAGTGTGCACTAGTGTCATCCTCATGATCTCATACACAAACATACATTCATTAGTATATTCTCAAAACATTCTAATTCTAAATAATCTTGAATATGTATAGTCATGATCATTAGTATTCAGGGTTTCAAGGAAGTCTTCTTTTACTCATGCATATTCTTGTTTGATCATAGTACTCTTCTGGTTAATTAAATCATCAAGACAAGAGACATAATATGCATAAACCCTTGATTAATAACTTTATGAATAAGCATAACCAATCATACCAAGTATACTTATATAAGGGATCCTAACACAAGGTAAGATTCTAACTTGACATAAGAAAACATACCTAGATTAGTATACCTGCTTAGTTATGTACAACATACCTAAACAATCTTTTCAATGATTTAGAGATCCTGAGCTAGAACCTGCATGTCTCATAGGTTAAGCATAATATAACAAAGTCATACATACCTCGTAAGTAGAACAAAGATTATGGATGAGTCTTTGTCTTCATGTTGTCATGGTCATGGAACTTGATTTGTCTTTTGTGATGTACCTGTATCTTGTTAGCAGACAACATCAACCTCACACAACACCATAATGCATTAGTACAATCATATAGCCCTAATCAATGAATGTCCTCAATCATTCACATGCATTCATACTGTTACTAGGGTGATAAGACAATTCTAACATTAATCAAGATTGTACTGATAATTAATATGAAGACAAACACATCATGAACTTAATCAAGAATCAGATTTCAAGACATACCTGAACCTCCTTAAGTCATACCCGTCGAGACTTCTTCTAGTCTTCTTATGTAAGGCATTAGCCTCAACTCCCCCTGAAACTTGATCTGGAGCTTGATTAGGGTTTGCTAGAGAAACCCTCAAAATTCAATCTTTGACTTTCACACTTCTAAATGGATGGAAGGATGTGTCTTGCTAGCATACTTCAATTTTGAAATCTCCAAAATTTTACCCCTTAAAATTGCCTTCGAAACTTCTGGATCTTCTGGATAGGAACCCGAACTAGGGTTTGATGAAGCCCACCCTTCTGTCCAATCAAAAGGTTCGATCCCAGGCTCTAAACTCTTATTTTTCTGAGGAGCTTCCAGCCGTGGTTACAGACTTAAAAAATTCCAACTTTTGCTGAAGCCCTAATTTTCCATCTTTCCGATCAAAAACCCGAACTGGGGTTTGATCAAGCCCGGTCTTCTACCCAACCAAAAAAATTGATCTTGGTCTCTAAATTTCAATTTTCCTGAGTGGCATTCAGCTGTGGATTCTGATTCCAAAAATTCTAACTTTCTCCGAAACCCTAAATTCCGGAAGCCATGAATGAAGGTGATCCAAAAATAATTCTGTTTTGACAGAAATATGTACCTGATTGTTTCTACTGTAACTCCGAACTTTTCGCTCCACAGGGTCTAAAAACTTTTTTTTTGGTAGCCTGACCTATCATCTTTCCATCCCGATAGGTCTGACCTCAATTGGATTTTCTGAGAGAGAGTTATGCCAAGTGTCACAACGTGACCATTTTATGGGATAAAACAGTAGAGAGAACTTGTACGACATGCCATGTGTCACTAGTTCAACTTCATCCTCTGAAAACATTTTCTGAGATATTATAGTCTGTTTACCACCTGTCACTTTTTACGAAATTTCATTTGGAGCTTCCTAGCCCAGGTTATGCCAAGTGTTGCAAATTGATCTGTTTATGGGATAAAAAAGGAGAGCGAACTTGTACGGCGTGCCACGTGTCACTGGTTCAACTTCGGCCTCTGACAAAGTTTCCTGAGATAGTACAGTCTGTGTACTACCTATCAATTTTTACGAAATTTCATTTGGAGCTTCCTAGCCCAATTTATGACCTTTTTTCCTAGGTCACCTAATTTTGACTGAGATATGGAAGATGCAGAAACCCTAACTTGTACTGATCATAACATACAAAGTACAACGAATATGAGGATGAAATTTGGACACAAGATACCTGGAGATGTTATCTACGACGTGTAAAGGTTTCAGATCCTGAACCTTTGCCAAAATGGATTTATGGCAAAAGTTCCACGATGACTGGTTTTTGCTATATAAAACCCTAACCTTCAAATTGTCGTAAGTAAAGCAAGTGTCGTAAGTGCCATACATTGCCTTCCTTCAGGTTAGATCTGATACCATGTTAAGATTTAATATTCTAAGACAGAAAATAGCAGCATTGCATTCCATTTCACAATAATAGCATATACAGGATCACTGAAGAAACAATAAGCACAGCATAAACACAAGAGACACAAATTTATCCTGGGAAACCCTCATGGGGTAGAAAACCTAGTAAAGCTTCCTCAATATAGATGACCAACAATATACAAAGATGTAACCCTGAGCATAAGCTCCTCCTTCTCCATAGCAGACCTCTCCTCCAGAAGTGCGCCACTCTCAAGTGAGTGAGTGTGTGTAAAATGAGGAACACACCTCCTCTATTTATAGACTACTTCGACTTGTCTTTTACACAAATCATGTAGGCTCGTATTTAACCAATGGGTTAAATACCCCACTACAACTGACTGAGCCAACCCTTCTAGAGTGGTCTAATAACCCTTTGACCCACATAACACATACAGGGCCGACCCCCACTAGGAAAGTCTAATAACCCAAGTTACCATATTCCGACGGAGGAATAAACATCTCCGGATATACAATAAGATCTTCACGGAGGAATGAATCATCTCTGGAATAATAAAGTACAAATATAATATTCTTTGAAGTTACAATATCTCAACACCTCCTTCTTAAAATACTTACTTTGTATCCCATCAAAAATCTGACCATAACATAATATCAGTTTGAAAATTATTAACATACAAATGTAATATTTGATTAGAAAAAATATCTAGATACAAAGAGAAATAAGTTTCAGAATGTAAAAAAAATCAAATGCTTCTCTAGTGATAAGATAGCTTTCATTAATTGTTTCAAGAGAAACATAATTAGTAAAAATCTAATCTAATAATACATTTTGAATGAGGGAACCTAATTGATCATGAGAAGAGGATACTGTAATATCAATAATAGAATCCTCATTAGCACATCCAACTGCAGGATCCAGAATCTTTAATTCTTCTTCCACTGCATCATCTATAACAAGAGTTTTAGGATCATTACTTAACATAACATTTGAATTGCAATCCTTACTCTTTTGTTCCAAAAACTGTGTATCACAAAATCCTAATTCTTGTGCATGCACAACAATTTCATTTTTTTGAGTGGAATTAACAAGATTAGATCCTAAATCAACATCGTCTGATGAACTAAGATAAATTTAAGATTTATCATTCTTTTCCAAATCAAGTGTATCAGAGAGAATTAAGATGGAAAAACCAATCAATTGTGTCCCTTTCAGAAAGTTGGTGTCTCTCATGACACCTGCAACATATTAACATAAATATGGGAAAGAAATCATCAAGAGATTCATCTTTGTATGTATGAATACTTTCTAATTCAAAACCAAGTTTATGTAACTATAATTCTCATGGGCACTAATAAATAACTCTATGAATTGTTTAAATGAATGAATAGATTTAGCTGGTAGAAATTCATACCAACTCCAAATTCTTCCTTTGAAAGTAGTGGTAAAAATTCTGCATCTCTTATTCTCATTAGATAAATTTATAAAATCACAAAATTAATTAAATTCAGGAAGTTGCTGAGATGCAGAGATCTTACCTTCTCCATTGAAGCTCAATTGTTGCAAGAAATTAGTCGTCCCTCTAAGTAACAGAAAGTGGAAGAAGACAAAATTACTTCTTGGGATGCATCTGAAGAAGTGTCGTTTCCAACCTGGACTTGGCTTGTCACTGTAAATACTTTATTGAAAAAAACAAAAAACAGTAATCTAATTACTAAAAGAAATAATCAAAATTAATCTATTCTACACCTACTCCTACACTACTCTAAAAAGAAAACAAAAACTAAGTATAATCAAATTTCCAATGCAACCATGAAAGTATATGAAAACTTGCAAAAAGGAAGAAGTGAATAATCAGAAGGCATGATATGAATGCTTGAAAATACGAATATAAAAAGAGTGCATTAAAGCAAACAAAATTAAATTTATTTACAAGTAAAAAGAAAGGAATCTTACCATAATGATGAAATCTTGCAAAAAAAGATTTCTCAATCCAATCAACAACCCAAACATGGTATGTACAATGAAAATAAAAAGAATGACAGAAAGAGTTTGGAAGATTCATGCGATGAAATGGATTATTTGAAAGAAAATCAACATTAGTATTATATGAATCCAAAAATTCTTCTTGAACAATTTTCTCCTTAGGAATACTCCCTCGAGTAAGATCATCAAAATCAGATCCAATTTGTTTTAATTTATCATTCTAACAATCATCATAAATTGTTTGATTAAATTGGAAAATTTCAAAGAGATCTAATTGTCTTTGACTATTTACTTGAGAAGAATTAAAGATATCAGATGTTGAAAGTATGGAACTAGTATCATTAACATCCTGATAATATTCTTCTTTATCAAGTATTTGATTGTAAGAAGAAAATGTTTCTTCATTGAATGATGAATCATAAAAGGAAGAATTTTGAAAATCATCATTAGAAATAATATTCATTTCCAGCAAAGAAGACTGACAAGAAGACATAGATTGATGACAAAGATAAGAATCTTCTTGTTCTTCTTCATGCATTTCATAATTAACTAGTACCTGTTTAGGACTCAACAATAAAGGATTAAAATCTGAAATATATGATTGAGTGCCATTGTTATCAAATAGATCAAGATACATAGAAAATATGAAGAGGAAATAAGTGCATGAAACTTATCTCTTTGTAGAGTATTTTTAGATCGAGATTCCTTAAGAGAAATTTTCTCTTCAAAAGAGATATGTATGAAAGGTTTCATATCATAATTTGCTTCTTCTTGTAATGTAGTATCATCATTTTGTGAAATATGCTCTCCTATAAAATCACTTAGGTCAGAAAATGGTAGTTGGGAAAATATATCACAAATTTCTGAACAACTAGTTGATTCAAGATCTATTAAAGAATTAACAGGATAATAAATATCATAATCTTGAAGCTCTTTAATTATGCTAGAAGAAGGTTGTTCGATATTGTGATAAGAACTATTCTCTTTTACTTTAGAAGAATCTTCAATAGAAAAATGATCTCCTTCATGATTTGTTAAACTTTGAATTTCATGTGAAATAGACATGGGCACATCAACATTTAATTCGTTTGAATCATCATATTGATTATGATCCATATCTAAGAAAGAGAAGGAATTCATTTCTACAAATTTTAAATCTTTAGATTCTTCAAATAAATCTAAACTAAAAGGTGGGTGATGATCATTGTATAATTCAGATTTATCATCTACTAATTGATCAGATTCATGTAAAACAGAACGAGTGCACAGAAACCATTCAAATATTACAGGACGATCTATTAAAGGAAATCTACAAATAGAGATTAAAATTTTGAATTGCAAAATCTTCTAATGATTCACCCTCTTTTGAAGTGAGTTGTTTCCATTCATTGCATAATATAACAAAGTCATAATGTCCAAAAGAAAGTATGAAAAGATCCGCAAAATGTTCAAAAGAATGGACAGAGGCAAAAGGTAAGGTTACACACCACTCTTTGACTCGTCCTTCGAATGTGAAGGCTAACAATGTCCACAAAACATCTTGATCCAAAATTTTGCTAAGGAGACAATTCTGAAAAAATTGAAAAACATGTTCTTGTGCTAAGCTTTCTCCTTCACCATCGAATTTTTCTTCTATCAGATCCTTCAAAACATTTGCTGGAAATTGAAAACTATGTTTTCTAGAAAAACAACTAAATATAGATTCTTGAGCAGAAAAAGAATTATATACAAATTTTTGGGTTGGAGCCATTAAAAAAATAATCTGATAAATAGCTCAAATGACCTTACATATCGGATGGCGGCCCTCCTTCTAGTGCCCTTTGTTGATTCCTCGGTTGTGCAGGTTAGATGCAAAGGTGTTGGAATGTTCCAAGGCACTCAACAGAGGAAGAAAACCCAAATTGAAAGGCTTCGAAAGACCTTGCGCAAGGGCAGTTCTATCCCCAACCTGTTTGGTATGGTGATCCTCCATGGATATTAGGCCTCCGCTAGCACTCCAAGAGTTGGTGAAAAGATCTATAAGATCAGTTTTCTAGTCTAGGAAAACCAAAATGTGGATATGGTGATGCTAAGCTAAGCTAACCTATTTCAAAAGAGGAAACTAATCTAAGTTAGTCCTATTCTAAGAAGAAAGCTTGATATTGTGCAGGGTAACTTGGTTTGTGTTTTAATAAGTTATTTCATCAGCTTTGTAGAAATGTAAAACTAGATTATTAATGTATTACTTCAAAGTATGATCAAACAATGAAAATTGTTGATAACAATTTCAAGATTTGATCACATCCAAGAATATCCTGTTGTTCTTTTGCCAATTTAAAAATTAGCATGAACTTAATATAGACTGTAAATTATTTGCAGAAATAAATAAACATGTTGCATAAATAAACTTATTCAACACATTTGTAAATCCAGATCGTGAATCATGATAAACCAAAACTCCAGATCCAGAATTATTAATTGATTGCAAATTAATAAATAGTAATTGATAATTGACTTAGAGCATCATCAAACTAATCAAATAAACTTGATAAGTAAACAAGAAGAAATATGGAGAAACTTTACTGTATTTAAAACACAACTGCAAGAAATTACAGTGTCTGCAAAACAGGGCATATTCAATTGCTCCTTGCTGATTCGAGCTCTCAAGTCATCATCAACCTTGGCAGCGTGTCTTCAGTTCTGAAAGAGAAATATTTCCAGTTCTGGCGAGCACTCCCCCTCCTCCTCATATCATTGAAGGTAGGTATTTAAACAGAGAAAATCATAGGAAAGGATCAAATCCATTTCCCCAATTGCCGAGCTAACTTGGCTAAGTTGTTTCATTTGCCATATCCGTCCATGAGAAAAATCTGGAAAAATATGTTTTGAAGAACCAGTCGTATCTCCCAAATAGAGCACTTTCTGATGATTCTGCTCCATGCAAACTAATTGGGCACCTTCTGCACAAAACCCATGTCTTGGATTTTCCAGATTCATCTTCATCACTCCTGAAATCACGTTAAAAAATCGTTGCTTTCCACTTGGCATGTTTTTCATCATTCCAAACTTGGGATGCAATTCTTCATATTGATCCCTACAAATCCAAATCCACACCTGTACAATTTAAAATAGAAATTAAAAGATCATTCCAAATTTAAAAATAAATCTAAAACAAATAACAATTCATTTTCAAATAAAAATAATAAAAATGAACAAATCTTATGCAAATCCGAAATTTATTGTTCAGGCAGATTTTCGGGGTGGTTAAGCTATTCATTTGGGAGAAATAATCTTCTCAAATCATTCCTCATCCTTCCAGCTTTCCAACGAGCTATCACGGGCTTGAATTGGACTTATAAATCTCAAGATATTGTTCTTGGAAGATAACACTCAACAACCGTTGATTTCATTTCAAAATGAATTGTAGCCGTTGATTTAATAATTAAGAATCCATTATTTTGATTAATTATTTTCCAAATGAATAAAACTAAAACGAAAATCCAAAACCCATTTTCCCACAAAAATCGGAAATTACATGTCGGGAGGAACAATTTGAATTTGAAAAATCACTTAAACAAATCAAAATCGGGAAACCAAAATTAAAACCGTATTAAGAACTTAAGTGAAAAAATTAAGTTACCGAAAATTACGGACCCGAAATTAAATAAAATTATAACCTAATATAAACTTAGGGTCTCGAATAATGCGGGAGTAAAAATGTGGAAAGTGACTCCCGTAACCCGCAATTGCGGGTTGCGGGAATGAGACAGTAAAAAAGGTCATTCCCGCAATCCGCATCCCAAAATTTCGGGTTGCAGGTTGCGGGAATGTCAAAAAAGCAAAAATTAAAGCCAAAGTTTCTGCATCCCGCATCCCGAAATTTTAGGTTGCGGGTTGCAGGGAGATTTTTAATAAAACGAGAAAATTCAACTTCCCGCAACCCGATTTGGGTTGCGGGTTTTGGGTTGACGAAATTTAAAGGCATAAAATGCATAAAAATTATTAGAAAAGCTTGGAAAAATGCAAATTTTATTTTTTAGTTATTTTTTAATAATGAATGGAGTAAGGAAATAAGAATGGATAAAAACTTAAGAAAATCTAGAAATATTTACAACGTGAACGAGAAAATGCAATATCTAAAAACCCTAAACCTAGAAGTTAAAATAATAACCATTTACAATTCAATTGGGATTGTCGATTCATCTGCCATGCTTGCGCACTTTGATATGATAGATATCAAGTACTAGTTGCCATATCATGTTGCTCTCCAGATAGAGGTCGTCCATGGTTCTACGACCATTTTTCGATCTATTGTAGATGAGGACGCATCAACGTGCGTAATGTCTATCTCTTGCTGGAAAGCTTTGGGCGAACCTAAGTTAGCTCCCTTGAACATGATACTTACTGCCTTTGATGGAAGATCTTTCTGTCCACATGGAGTCTTACCATCCTTCAATGTCGAACTTGCAGGCAAACTAGTATCAGTAGAGGTTGAAGTTCTGGATGCTCCACTTGACTACAACTTACTGTTGGGTAGGAGCTGGACATATGCCATGCAGGCAGTGCCGTCAGCTGTTTTTCAGGTCATAATGTTCCCCCACGAAGGAAAGATCATCACCGTTGACCAACTTTTGTTCTCCCAAAAGAACAACTAGACTTCATCGGGTTCAACTATCCCGTTGATTGATCAGTCCTTCCCAGTTACCGAGAGTTTGGGAGCAGGTCTCTATGGGTCATTAATAGGCACTTTTGAACTTCCTTCTCCCGTTAATTTTATTTGTTCTAAAGAATGTTCTTCATCCGAGATATTCATGGCTAGTTCAACGATAGATCCGTGGATTATCCCTACTTTAGAACCAGTTGTGCCTTTATCTGTTGTAGAGGTGGCTTACTTGGATTCACAACAAACTGCAATAGAACATATCATGACTCCGTGGGTCTCTATTGAGCCAGATATGGACTATGCTCTTGCATGGTCAGTAGACTCTGTACACTCTTTTGATTGTCTAGACACTGTTTTACTCTCTAACGAGGCAATTTTGGAAGCAATGATAGGCCTGGATTATCCTTGGGAACATATGCATCATAGGTCCTATTTTCTTCCCGAACTGGATAGGATAGAGAGGGGTTAGTTTTCTATGAGACCTGGTGGAATTGTTGATTTGTTCGATGTTCCTTCTACTTCGAAAGTCATTTATGCCGAAGGGAACATGGAAGATAGATCACAAACCATTCCGATCAACATTTCCATCAAACCTGGGGTCGTGGAAAACATTTTTATTGGTGCAGATTGTTCTCTCGAAGAGATAATTCTATATACCAATTTCTTTAAAGAGTTTCACGACGTTTTTTCTTGGTCATACGAGGAGATGCCAGGAATTGACCCCGCCATTATTGAGCATGTCATGACAATGTACCCCAACGCTAAACCTGTGAGATAGAAGCTTCGTCTAGTGAACCCTCGAAAAGCTGCTGCCATTAAGGCAGAGGTAGAAAAGTTGCTCAAAGTTGGATTTATCTATCCGATAGCTATGACAGAATGGGTTTCAAATCTCATTCTCATAGACAACAAGCAAGGTATCATTAGAGTATGCACTCAATTCCAGGACCTAAATAAGGTTTTTCCGAAAGATAATTATCCCACACCATTCATAGATCAAATCGTTGATGCATGTGCAGCCCATGAAATGTTTTGCTTCATGGATGGATTTTCAGGATATAATCAGACAGCCTTTATTTGTCCTTGGGGAACCTTTGCCTATCAGAAAATGTCATTTGGCTTAAAGAATGCTGGAGCTACGTTCCAGCGAGTAATGAATTTTTCTTTTCACGATATGAAACACATAGTCGAATCGTACCTAGATGATCTCCCAACGTGATCTCGCAAGAGACGGGAACATCTTGACCATTTAAGACTTGTGTTTGAAAGATGTAGATACTATAAGATTCGATTGAATCACAGCAAGTGTGTATTCTCCATTGAATCTGGACGACTACTGGGTTTCATAGTATCCAGTCCTGGTATAATGGTGGACCCGTTGAAAGTTGAGGCGATTGTGAATCTACCTCCTCCTCGCACGCTGAGACCACTTCAAAGTCTGCAAGGCATGTCCAACTTCTTGAGATGCTTTATTATTAACTATGCTAAGATTACAAAAGGTTTCATGAGACTGATTAAACAAGATACCTACTTTTTGTGGGATGAGGCTGCTCAAGCATCATTTGAGGCCTTGAAAAAGGCATTACTTTCAGGCCCCTTATTAAGCCCGCCAGACTATACGAAGGATTTCCTTCTATATCTGGCTGCATCAATATATACAGTTGGCATAGTACTAGTTCAGGAGGATGGCATGCTCCAGGAGCATGTCATTTATTATCTGTCACACGCTCTGATAGCTCCTGAGATCAAGTATTCTCACGTAGACAAGTTGGCATTAGTTGTTGTCTATGTAGTCCATAGGCTATGTCACTATATATTATTGCGAACTACCACTGTGGTTGCAGAAGTCAATCCTTTCGAATATGTTCTCACTCGACAAATAATCGGGGGGGGATTTAACAAATGGATTGTCATCTTGCAAGAATTTGATTTGTTTTTTCAGTCCGCCAAATCAAAGAAATCACTAGTGTTCGGTGAATTGATCTCAGAATTTCCTAGTGACATAATGCATGCTGAGGAAGAATCATCATTCTCAGATGATCATATCTTTCACATTGCATCCTCTGACCCATGGTATGGATATATCCAGTATATATCCAGACTTTGAGGTGTCCCATAAATTTCTCCAAGGACTAACGACGCGAGCTTAAGACTCATGCAAGGATAATTTTAGGGGCGAAATTTAGCATGGGCTATTTTTCCATGTTTTTTTCCAAAAAAAGATTCGCCAATTTGCATTTTTTGAAGCCCCATTTCGCCCAATTTTGATGGGGTAAACTTTTTTCACTCTAAAAATCACCAAATTATTATATAAACTATATAAAATCCTTAGAAATTGAAATAATTTTAGAAAAATATCGCCAATTATTTTATAGTTGACATTTTAAGATTTGGTAAGATTTGCCAAGGTTTATACACTTTTAAATAAGTATGGGCCCTTAAAATTATCCCTGGACTCATGCGAAGAATTACCTCATTATTTCTGACACTTTGTACAGACGTGGGGTAGATTCCATCTTACACCATTTTTAACCCTGGAGGAAGCAGAATCAATACTGAATGATGCCCATGGTGGAGCTTGTGGGGGTCATCTTTCTGGGTTGGAAACAACCCAAAAAATATTGCGTGCAGGTTATTTTTGGCCTACAATTTTCAAAGATTGTGTGGAAGTTGTGAAACACTGCCAGAGATGTCAGTTTTTCACCAGGAAGATGCAAGCACACCCAACTCCTCTTCACCCTGTAATAACAACATGCCCCTTCACCAAATGGGGGGTTGATTTTATGAATTGTAATCCAGTGTCAGCTGGAGGTCATCATCATATAATTGTTGTCATCGACTACTTTAATAAGTGGGTCGGGGCAATGCCTACTATTAAAGAAGATGGAGAAACAGTTGCTTATTTCATTTTCAACTAGATCATTACAAGATTTGGTATACCCAAAGAGATCGTGACTGATCATGGTCGCCATTTTTAGAATAGCATGATGACCGATCTATACACCATGTTAGGTTTTCGACAGGAGCATTCATCTTCATTTTATTCACAAGTGAATGGTCAGGTTGAAGCAATCAATAAAACTTTGAAGACTATATTACAAAGGACTGTTAATGCCAGTAGAACTAACTGGCACATTATGCTGTATCCTACTCTTTGGGCCTACTGAGCCAATGTAAAGACTACTACCAGGTTCTCTCCTTTCCAACTGGTACATGGGGTAGAGGCAGTAATTCCGGTTGAATGCGAGATCCCTTCATTGAAGTTAGCTGTACAACTATTACCAGATACTTCAGCTTTAGAAGAACGTTTGTTGCATTTAGAACATCTAGATGAACAGCGCCACGATGCGCTTACAACAAACGAAGTAGATAAGAACCGAGTTAAAGGATAGTATGATAAGTCTGTTAGACCTATGGTGTTTCTCGAAGGAGACCTTATCCTACTCTGGGATCAGGACAAGAAGCCTTTAGGGGATGGAAAGTTTAAGTCCATGTGGCTCAGCCCCTACATAGTTTCCAAAGTATTGAAGAAAGGCGCATACGAGTTAACATATTATGAATGTAATAAGATGCAGGAGCCTATAAATGGGCTCTTCCTGAAGAAGCACTATGCCTAGGTTTTTGTGTTTTTTCATGTATTATAGCTATACATTTTGGTAGATTAGTTTTGATTACTTTTGTAATTATGTTTTACGCATCTAGTATCATATTGTGATTATTATGTCATTGAGAAACTCTGTTGATAGTTACTAATGCAATTGTTGAGATCCTATTCTTTGGCAGGTCATGAACATATGATCCTAGAAGCTGTATTTTAAGTCGTTTTAAGCTATTGTTTTGACTATTGAAAAACTAAACAAGATTTCCGAACAAACTTGGCCTCTTCAAGCTCGTTAAAGGAATTGAAGGTCCATCTGCTTAGGTATAAGTTTAACCCTTTTCTAGACCTTTGCGGATTACTTACGAAAAAGGAATACTCTAGTCATACGTGGCTAGAAGAGTTCTTCTCTCATTGTTTTAAACTTTTTCGGGGGAGGGGACTAACTGTACGAAAAATGACCTTTTGGAGTCTTCTTTAGGGTTCTCAGGCTCTCAAAATATGAAAACACCAAGCGAGCACTCACCTACTCGGGCTCGATGTGAAATCCACGAGAGGGTAAATAGAGGATTGTTTAAGTTTTTCAAACTCTATAAACAAGAAAACACCAACGACCACTAACCTACTTGGGATTGATATTAAAATCCATGAGTAGGTGTATGGAGTTATTGTTTAAGTTTTTCAGATTCCTTAAAATTGAAAACACCGGCGAGCAAGAACAGATCTCGACTCGATATTAAAATCCAAAGATTAGTACTATAGAGTATTCTTCTATCTCTTCTTCGAACTCTGTAAATAATGAAGAAGCTCTTGAGTCTTCCTCCCATGGGCTCATTAAAATTATTACATGGTTGGACTTATTGAGTTTTTTTATCTTTCTTGGACTCATTAAAAGAACAAGAAGGACATTCCTTTACCAAAAAGAATAAGGGATAATAAGGGTATATCACATCTTTTTTAGTTTCAAAGGAAGTTCAGTCATTCATGTCCTTGAACATAGCACCTACTTGAGTCTTTCATGTCAGTTGGTTTGTTAGTTTTTGACCTTAGGGTGAACCCGATCTCTGAGTTTTTACTCCCCCAGTTGGTTATTCTTCCAACCATATGGAGGGTCTGTCAATGTCTCCTACATTGTAGGCTTATATCATTTCCCCCTCATGTTGAAAACTGCTTAAGTCACTTTGTGTCGTGCTCATTGTTCAAGGATACAACCTATGTCAACCATTCTGCAGTTTACCTTGACTTCATGTGTCGGCCATCCTGGTGTTAGTTTGTTTCATCTTGGTACTTGTCCTACTCCACATCAGCTCATACATATGAGTGTTCCTCGTGTTGGATGATGGAGGATGCATTAAGGATTCCCTTCCAATGGATTTCTTCCCATCGACTTTAGCTCATTATGCTCTGGGAATGAAATTTAGAGTTTCGGTTAGTACCTTGGGGATTGCAGTGATTAGTGGCAGTTTCCCTCGCTGTTGAATAAACAGGAATACATCAATGTCTCTTATTCGACAGGTTCCTCAAGTGTTCGACTTCAAGTCCTCTTATTCACACTTGTTGGATCATACTAGGTACCTTGGACCCCATTATCATTATCAATGGAAGTCCTCGCGTTTGTTAACGGTATACATCAATGAGCGGTAATCAAGCGATACCCCCCATGTTTGACTTCCGTTAATTTATTCCCATGGTTTGGGTTTGTACCTTGGGTTGTTTAGATGAAGATCTTGGGATTATGATAGCATCACCTTATTTATGTTATCACCCAAGCTGTGCAAGACTGAGCCTCAATCATTTTGGATCTTCATGAAACATAGATCCAGCTTGTTGTTATGGCTATGATCTCTCATTTTGACATGGATCCATGCTTGTATTTCAGTGGCCATGATCTATATATACATCACCTATTTATGTATCGAAAATCATATTACACAACTATATGATGTCAAGATTGTAATTGCTCGCTGACCTTTATCATTGATTCAAATGTTTTTGTGACTTGGTTCTGCGGTTTCTTGCTCCTCCTCTGACTTGGACTTATAATGTATTTCGGACATCATTTCCCTTTGACCTCACACATTAGGGGGCATCTGTTATAGGTCAAATCTACAATTCTCCATCCGTGATCACATTATGCTGTCGATCACACAAAAGGACAACATGGATTGAAGAGCTAGATTGCCCTGGATGATGTATGGACTGAACCTACCCTCTTCAGCTGGGAATTTCCCTGAAATACCTAATCTTTTGACATGTGTGCTACTATGTGGGAAGAAGACTAGCGAACATATGCTAGTATGCCCTACTTTTCTCAAGTGAAACTAGTGCACACCTTGGAAAAGCTGCAGGTGCTTGTTGCAAAACACAAAATTTGCATCCTGTGTGCTACTATGCCTTGAGAAACTCGCGCACATCTTACGATTAAATAAAAAATATATTAATTTGATGAATTGGGATTAGTTGAAGTTGGTTCTGCAACTTCCCCAACCTCCCAATCCAACCACCTCTCGATTTCAACTTCCTAGCTTGTGTCACCTACCCAAATTTTGAGACTATTATTTTATTTTGCAAAATACATTATGTTAAAATTTAATTACAAAGTTTTGTAATTATGACCAAATCTTGTCAAGGATGACTGTAATGACTTATTATTATTATCTGATAAATTAAAACAAGAGACAAACACCCAAGGAAGCTATTAAATGAGTGTTCACTAACCCACTAGGAGGAATGGAAGCTGTTAGAAGGCATGGGATAGGTGTCAACATTTGCACTCCACCACTAGATGTTGGTTATGGGACAACTACCCCTAATTTTGTGGCATTATCCCCTAGGTGGGTGGAAGAGAGGTGATGGCTCATTAATGACCAGGTTAACCACTAAAATGCCTAAGAAACCTAGATAAGGCAATTCGAATTGAGCAGGAAGCTCCACATTATTTTTTGCAGAAATAATTTCTCAAGTGTGTTAGGTGATCACTGAGAGATTCGAATAGGGAGGGTAAGTGGAAGTGCATTGTGAGGCTTCTCAAATAACCAGAGGTGTTGGTGTAGGTCTCTTTGACTATTGAGTCTATATGACTGGATGAACTACTTTGTTGCTGCAAGTGGATTGACCTAAAGCTTCCACAGATTCTTCTTCCTAGTGGTTCAGTGAACAGGCTCCTTGGGTTGTTTTTTTCTCCTACAGTCAATCAGGTTCTACTGTTCTATCTTATTGTTTACAGTTAAATGATTTTTTGCATTGTAGATTTATTATTTATAGTTATACAAAAGAAACTGTTTCAATTTCTGACCTAGAGATGATTTGGCATAAGGATGGTTAAGTAAATTAGATGAATGGTTAAATTATTTTTTGTATTTTTCCCATATTGTTATATGTATAGTACTCTAGTATAGAAAAGTAAAATTAATAGAGATGAATGATAGGTAGAATTCCATTTGAATGATTAGATAATTACTGTAGCCTTTCTTTTAAATTCTGAAGTATAATTTATGTATGGTTAAACTCAGAATATAGAACAACACATTATAAAACAAATATTTAGCTTTTCCTGTATTTAGTTACAAAAAAAAGACATGTCATCTCTGCATGAAAATAGGTTTTCAATAATCACTATCCATTATTGACAACTAACACTATGCATTCTATTTCAAAAGTAGGCTGTTATAAATCCAACGTTTCAGGCATTATTTATTCTAGAAATTTTAACAGTTGCAGATATTCTTCTATACAGAGTTGTTACATACAAATGATAAATAAACATTTATTTTCTCATTCCTTTTATCCATCATTCATGAAATAAAACTTAGCATTTTCCATTTTTTTAACACAAAACTTTTATCATACTGCAACTAGAATTTGCAAGATAAACTTTCAACTGTTTATAGTCTACTCTTAAAATCATAAACCTATCATATTATAAAACCAAACGCATCACGATTATTCAACTATTACTTTCACAATAGCTATACATTCGAGCATTACAAATTCAAACAAGGGTTTTATTTATTATATTAAACCAAACTATTTATCAAGTGATGTTTCAATTACCCAAAATCAAATATCATCATCATTTTAACTTCAACCTAAACATTATGATTTCAGGGTTTCACTTCCATGAATTAAGTTAGCTTCAGGTCTCGGCCGAAGACAACATTGTTTTCTAGCCAAATTATCAACATTTACAAACCCATCTATCAACTGCATGCATCTAGAAACCATTCGAAATTACAGTAAGTTGGGTTCATTATAATCGCAGCTTCCCATTACCATTTAAACATTGGAGTAAACCATGTATTACAGAACCTATTATTTAGCAAAGACAATGTACCTCCTAAAGCTATTATTAAGAACATTGTAAAAGACAACCAACAGTTTATTCCTTTGTTAATTACATCTGCAACAGATTTTACGAATTCAACGTAAAATACAACGAAACGTTGCAAAAACAAAGTAGCAATATAACCCGAGGGTTCTAACCCCGAGAAACTTTCCATTGTCTTCAAAAAAATTACAAACACTAGGCAAGCACTATGCCAAGAAACAAACACCACATCCTCGCTGAAAAACAAGCATTGGCCACAACTGAAACAGGAGAACCCTACGAGGTAAGGAACCATTGGGGCTTACCGGTGGACTTATAGCATTTCCCCACAAGATTTCAAAGCACTGTAACCCTTCGACATAGTGTGAAACCTGCCATAAAAACAATTCATAGGTTAAACCTAAATCGTAGAAATGTTATTAATAAAAAAATTAAATAACCCTAGCACCATTTATTCGGAACATTACCTGTTTTTCGAAATCTTAAGATAAGAGACATCTCCTATATTCATTGTCGACGAAGCCATCTACCCAGATCACCAAAGAGAGTTCCAGTTCTACGAACAATGGTACCTTTTTGCATAAGAATCAAACTTTGGCACCTTATCGTCAGCTTAAAACCCTGAAAACAAAGATACTCTTTCAACATTCATCGGATAGCATACTTTAGACTCAACACTCCATCGTTCTTAAACTACTGCAAACACTCTCAGAAGACTCGGCTACCTTAAATAATTACTATTAACAGGTTATTATTCAACAGGTCGAGGTTTCGAGTCTTGGAGCTTCTAACTTTTGAAACCCTAGAGTCTCTCGGCCTGTCGGCCTCTCCATAGAGCCACTCCCATCCAAATGAACGACAAAGAAGTTAGCAACTGCGTAAACATAGTGGAGCTTAGGATTTCCAGCTCAATGTCCAAAAACTTGAGAGATCGATGACGGAGGTGAAGCCAACAAACCACATTGAATATCGGGCACAAACATGTTAATTGCTACATTTATTATCTGTTGATGTATATGTAACTTCGAAATGTATTTCATCTATGTATTTCATATATATTTATTGTACCCTTATTAGAGATGTGTTATTCCTCTATAAGGAAGTGTCGTCATGTGGATTGACAAGTGTCACAGGTGTGTGTACTTGTCGATGGGTTATTAGACCACCATGTGTGGGGTCGGCCCTGAAATATATATATTATAATGTGGATGTACCTAGCTAGACAAGTCGCCCCCATAAGGTCACTGGGAAAATAGGTTAGTATAAATAGAGATCAGGTGATCTCTATTTAGATCATTCGGAAAAGTGTATCTCTCTCACTCAGAAAGTGGCGCACTAGTGAGGAAGAGGATAATCTGCTACTAGGAGACTATCTCAGTGTATTTTGGTTGTACTTTGGTTGAGCCATTTCTCTCTCTATCTCTGAGGAAGTTGTGGGGTTTTTCACCTTAGGGTTTTCCCCACGGAAACTCTGTGTCTCTTGTCTCTCATGCTTTTGATTCTTGTGATGATTGTCATGCTTATTGTGACTGTCATGCATTGATATACTATATATGTTATTCTCTCAGTGAAGACCCTAGAGTATTGTGAATTAATGCTCAAAATTTAACATGGTATCAGAGCTACCCTGAGAAGAAGACATTTTGCAGTGACAGAAACTTGATTTTCTTGTTTATTGGGTTTCTCTCCATAGATTTTGGAAAATTAGTATAGTAGATTGACTATAATCATCAAGGAGAATCTATCTATCCAATCAGAATTCAATTCTGAGCATTTTCAGATTTGGCCCTAAAAATTAGGGTTTCCACAAAAATAGGAATTTCAGGAATTTGAAGACACAACTGGAAGCTCCTTGCAAAAATCGAAGTTTAGAGCTTTGGATCGAGATTTTTGGCTGGGTATATCTCCGGGAAACTCAAACCCTAATTCAGAGCTCTCCCTAGTGAACCCGAGAGGACAAAAAGACAAATCTGAAGGATAAAACTTTGCTAATTTCGAATTCTGAATGCACCCGGCTGATCAGCTCATCAAGGTGCATCTTTCTATCCTTTCAGAAATTTGAAATTCACATTTTGAATTTTTAGGGTTTTTTCGACAAACCCTAATCCAGGACCAGATCCAGTTTTCAGCATTTCAAGTGGTAAGACCTAAATCTTTTCTATTTCCATTTGAAGTACTCTTTAAGATGTCTCACCACACCAAGATTAAGGATAAGCTTGAAGGGGCTGATAACTTCCACGCTTGGAAGTATAGGATTGGGTTAATCTTGGAAGATAATGAGTTGGACTCATATATAAAAGAAGACATCCCTATCCCAGAGGATGAAGAGGCCAAGGTATTGCACAAGAAGAACTTGGTCAAGACAAAGAGAATCATTGCTGATTCTATCAAAGACCATCTCATACCCCATGTGTCTTCTCTAAAGACACCCAAGGAGATGTTTGACTCTTTGACCAAGCTATTTGAA
Organism: Larix kaempferi; assembly: GCA_027924585.1. Classification (NCBI taxonomy): domain Eukaryota; kingdom Viridiplantae; phylum Streptophyta; class Pinopsida; order Pinales; family Pinaceae; genus Larix; species Larix kaempferi. The sequence goes on from BSBM01000131.1 coordinate 4,930,914, forward strand.
GGGAAGAACATAAATCGGAAGATGACTTTGCGGAATCAATTGAAAGGGGTCAAGATGTTGAATGGAGAAACCATTCAATCTTACTTCTCCAAGGTCTCTCAGATCAAGGAGCAACTTGAAGTTGTGGATGAAGTAGTGGACAATGGTGAAGTTGTTATGACCACTCTGAATGGACTACCTAGGTCATGGGATTCCTTTATTCAAGGAATCTGTGCAAGAAAGAAATTGATCTCTTTCAGTAAACTATGGGAGGAATGCTCTCAAGAAGAAGCTAGACTTGTAGCTCGTGAGGAAAAGGTGGGAGGTGAAGATCAAGCTCTCGCAACTCACACCAAAAGAAGCAAGCCCAAGAAGGAGCACTCTCGCTACAAAAGATCCTATCAAAAGAATAAGAAGGATCTAAGATGCTTCACTTGCAATGAGAAGGGTCACTTTGCTTCAGATTGTCCCAAGAACAAAAGGGATAATAACAACAACTTCAGCAAGAAGAAGAAGGGCAGCAAAATAAAGTTCCATGCTCATGCTACCGAGGATGATGAACCTCCAAAGAAGAAGGCTAGGGAAGAAAGTGATGATGACTCATCAAGTGAAGAAGAGTATGCTCTAATATCTGCTCTCACAGGTACTATCTCCCATGGTTGTAATGATTGGTTGATTGATAGTGGGGATTCCAAACACATGACTGGGTTTAAAGAATATTTTGTGAATCTATCTGAACATGAATCACCCCATAAGGTGAAAATTGGGGATGATTATCAATACCCAATCAAAGGAAGTGGTGAAGCCTCCTACAACCTAGATTTTGGAAAATCTTTGAAGATGAAAGAAGTCCTTTATGTACCTAGGCTCAGGAAGAACTTACTCTCCATCTCTGCATTGGATGCAAAAGGTATGAGGGTTGCATTTGTGGATGTCCAAGTCCTAATGTGGCCAAAGGGAAAGACCATAGATGATGCAGTAGTGATTGGAGAGCAAGAGGGAGGTTTGTATAAATTGAAGGGACAACCTGAACATGCCATAGTACATGAATCCATGGAGCCAAGTGAACTTTGGCATAGAAGACTTTCTCATATGCACTATAGAACACTTCCAATTGCAAGCAAGGATGTAGAGGGTCTTCCTGAAATCAAGGCCAAACATGAAGGTGTTTGCAAAGGCTGTGAAAAAGGTAAGAACATTAAGAAGGCCTTCCCAAGTAGTGAAAGCAAGGCAAAAGACATCCTGGAAATCATCCACTCAGATGTATGTGGTCCTATGTCATCCAGTTCTCTTAGTGGGTATGTTTACTATGTCTCATTTATTGATGACTTCTCTAGGAAGACTTGGGTATACTTCTTGAAGAACAAAGATGAGGTGTTTGATAAGTTCAAGGAATTCAAAACCTTGATGGAGGATCAAACTGACAAGAAGATCAAAACATTCAGATCCAACAATGGTGGAGAATTCACCTCAGGTGCCTTCAAGAAACTTTGTAGTGATTCAGGGATTAAGAGGGCGTTGACTGCTCCTTATAATCCTCAACAGAATGGAGTTGCAGAAAGGAAGAATAGAACAATCATGGAAGCAGCAAGGGCAATGTTGCATGACCAGGATCTACATATGCATCTATGGGAAGAAGCAACTAGAACAACTGTATATGTGCAGAACAAAACACCCCACAAGATATTGGACAACAAGACACCAGAAGAGGTCTTTTCTGGGTTCAAGAAGATTGATGTCAGCAAGGATGAATATAAGTTCAAGGATAGGTAATCCAGGAAGCAAAGATCAAGAGGGAGCACACTCCAGCAACTTCTGCAAGGATGCATATTTTCAGAGGGAGTTGACCATCTTCCTGCATTCCACAACAGAAAGGTGTAGAAGAAGCTACTTCAGTAGCTCCTGCCAGGAAGCAAAGACTCAGAGGGAGTCCACCCAACAAACAAACAAAGATAAGTATTTCAATTAGCATTTCTTTCCTATTTTGTTTGTTTAAATAATATTATGCTTATGTTCCTAAAATTAGGAGATGTATTTATTAGAATGATTGCATTAATGAACAATATGCTACTAATATGCATGTGATGGGTAAGTGGCCTATGGCACCGTACAACATTCTAGTGCTACTTATCTAGTATGAAACCTCTTTGCTGACATGTTGGGAGTAGTGCAAACTCTTAACAATGTTCTGGTAGAGACTGGAAGGCATCTAGAAAGTTGTGGAACATGAATAAATGTTGTATTGAAGCATTGGATAAGATAACTGCATGACTGCATGACATATTTCTTTATGTGTAAAGAATTTCTTCTAAAAATTATGAGATGTTTCTAATCATGCAATTTAACTTGTTTTGTAGGAAAGACTGTATATCTTAACCTACAAAAGGACTACAACATTTGTTCCAGCAACAAAGATATCTATTGAAGATATTGAAGTTCCGAGGATCTAGGATGAAGAAATGGAATGCCATGATCCGTCGATCATGAAGAAGATGTTTGGGATGCAGTCCCAAGACCTGACAGGGAGTCACATGTGTGCAGATTGAAGAAAGCCTTGTATGGCTTGAAACAAGCTCCCAGAACTTGGTATGGTAGGATGGATAGTTTCCTATCTAGTTTGGGCTTTACCAAGAGTAAAGAAGATTCCAACCTTTATTACAAGGTTGAGGAAGGGAATCCTATGATTCTACTCCTGTATGTGGATGACTTATTTGTAACAGGAGATGATAGATTGATAGCAGATACTAAGAGGAAGTTTGCTGCCGAGTTCGACATGAAATATTTGGGAACGATGCACTATTTCATAGGTATGGAGGTGTGGCAGAGTGCAGGTGGGATCTTCCTTGGTCAAGGGAAGTACACAGTAGATATCCTGAAGAGATTCAGGATGATGGATTGCAAGGCCATGGCCACACCTATGGCATCGAATATTAAGCTTCTATGTGATGCTTCATCTGAGTCAGTTGATGTCTCTATGTATCGTCAGATGATTGGATCCTTGATGTACCTGATGAACACGAGACCAAACATTTGCTTTGCTGTGATCACATTGAGTCAGTTCCTGACAGATCCGAGGAGTGTTCACCTAGTTGCTATAAAGCATGTTCTGAGGTACTTGAAGGGTACAGTGGATTATGGGCTTAAGTATGAAGCGAATCAAAAGTTTAACGTGCCGTGTTATGTTGATTTGGATTGGGCTAGCAGTGCTGCAGATAGGAAGAGCACATTTGGGTGCTGCTTCAGTATGGGATCAGGTGTGATCTCTTGGTTTAGCAGGAAGCAATCCTGCGTAGCACTGAGTACAGCTGAGGCAGAGTATGTTGTAGCATGTTCAGCTATTTGTGAGGTAGTATGGCTACGGAAGCTACTGTCTGAGTTATTTGATCTCCCGTTGGATGCTACTGGTATCTTCTGTGATAACCAAAGTTGTGTGAAGCTGTCTAAAAACCCAGTGTTTCATGACAGGTCAAAACACATAGATATCAAATATCACTATATCAGGGATATGGTGCAGAGAGGTGCTGTGAAGCTCCTATACGTTGCGACAGATGAGCAGATTACAGATGTACTGACAAAGCCACTAGCCAGGGTGAAGATCGAGTACTTCAGGGAGAGGCTTGGCGTTCTTCAGATTGATGACACTTCGAGGAAGAAGTGATGGACACATTTGCTGAAGCCATTCCAAGCATGTTGGAAGAAGGATCCTTCACATGGCTGTGGATGTAAGTGCTGGATGATGAGCATCAGGATGATGTTCTGGATTTTGCTTTGTATGATCAGTTGGATCATTTATATGTATGTACGCATCATGTTGGATGTTGGATATGATCAGTTGGATCATTTATATGTATATGTATGTATGAATCATGTTGGATGTTGAATATGATCAGTTGGATCATTTATATGTATGTATGCATCATGTTGGATGCTGGATATGATCAGTTGGATCATTTATATGTATGTACGCATCATGTTGGATGTTGGACATGATCAGTAGGATCGTTTGTATGTATTTTGTATATGCATCATGCTGGATGCTTGGACCATGCATTTGTATATGTATCAGGTGGATCATGTATGATGATATGTATCAGGTAGATACTTGGTATGCATCAGCTAGATGCATTGTATGATCAGGATGATCGTGGATGACGAGATTCAGGATGATGCTCCAGATGACTTGCAGCAGGATGTTGCAGTGATGATGATCAGGATGATCATGTGTACATCAGGATGATGTATGGTGAGTATCAGGTTGATACTCTATGGCCGTGGATCAGGTTGTGCATATGAGCATATAATTTGTCCCTGGGAGATTTGCAGATAGTCTTTCGAGGTTTTACCTATGGCATATAATTTGGCCCTGGGATATCTGGCAAATGCTCTTTTGAGTTTTTGCTCTGGGAGGACATATAATTTGGCCCTGGGAGATCTGCAGATAGTCTTTCGAGGTTTTGCCGATGGCATATAATCTGGCCCTGGGATATCTGGCAGATGCTCTTTCGAGGTTTTGTCCTATGGCATATAATATGTCCCTGGGAGATCCGATAGGTTGGGATGTGTGCCCGTAATAAGTCCCGGGATGCTCTTGCGAGGTTTTTCTATGACCACATATAATCTATCCCTAGGAGATCCTATAGGTAGAGCTGTGTGTTCGTAACAGCCTGGGATGCTCTTGCGAGGTTTTGTGGTGACCACATATAATCTGTCCCTGGGAGATCCTATAGGTAGAGCTGTGTGCTCGTAACATCCTGGGATGCTCTTGCGAGGTTTTGTGGTGAGGTCACATATAATATGGCCCTGGGAGATCCTATAGGTAGATCCATGTGCTCGTAATAGCCTGGGATGCTCTTTTGAGGTTTTGTGATGCACGTAATAAGTCCTGAGGATTCCACAGTATGGCCATTGATGACGAAGACCTGTAGGTGGTGGGCCTACATCTAGTATGAAAAAGCACTGGCTCTGCAGAACTTCCTATGATGAGTAGAGTCAGAGACTGGTTGAGATAGTAGCAGCAGTGACGATGATGATGACTATGATCCCGAGAAGAAAACTTGTCTAGCAGATCTGTGTCGAGAAATACCTTCCTAGTTAAGAGGGAGTGTTGATGTATATGTAACTTCGGAATGTATTTCATATATATTTATTGTACCCTTATTAGAGATGTGTTATTCCTCTATAAGGAAGTGTCGTCATGTAGATTGACAAGTGTCACAGGTGTGTGTACTTGCCAATGGGTTATTAGACCACCATGTGTGGGGTCGGCCCTGAAATATATATATTATAATGTGGATGTACCTAGCTAGACAAGTCGCCCCCATAAGGTCACTGGGAAAACAGGTTAGTATAAATAGAGATCAGGTGATCTCTATTTAGATCATTCGGAAAAGTGTATCTCTCTCACTCAGAAAGTGGCGCACTAGTGAGAAAGAGGATCATCTGCTACTAGGAGACTATCTCAGTGTATTTTGGTTGTACTTTGGTTGAGCCATTGCTCTCTCTCTCTCTGAGGAAGTTGTGGGGTTTTTCACCTTTGGGTTTTCCCCACAGAAACTCTCTGTCTCTTGTCTCTCATGATTTTGATTCTTGTGATGATTGTCATGCTTATTGTGATTGTCATGCATTGATATACTATATATGTTATTCTCTCAGTGAAGATCCTAGAGTATTGTGAATTAATGCTCAAAATTTAACATTATCACATCTACCATACTGCCAACCTAACACGACGTGGTTCAAAATACTGTACAGCTCTGTGTAATAGCCATAGTTTGGATCACTACCACGCGCACCATTGCCATGATGGCACCGGCATGGAAGTCCACTCAACACTACAGATAGGTAACTTTAATGCTAGACCTAAAACGAAAAACCTGCCAACACATATATCATTTAATGCATGGTCTTTATAACATCTTAGTGCTATGACTAGGGTCACATTTCTTATAAGGGTTAAACACTTAGAAGTTGGTTAGAATGCAACACTTGGTACATTGTAACATTAAAATATCTTTTCTCAAAGTCGTATAGCTTAATTCAATGCACAAATATTTGTTTAGAAGGGTTCAACCCTATAGTTAAAGGGGCACAATCCTATATTATAGCATTTTCATGATTGAAATACGAAGGTGACATTATATTAGACAAAGCTATATTAGTAGAATCCTTTATACATTTATAAATGGAAAATCATAGAAGCTACTATAGTTATTTTGATAATTTCAAGATAAACCAACATTTTATAATAATAATTGGATCATGTTTCTATAATATATAAATTTTATACAAGTCGAAACTTTTTACATGTTAGTAACATTCTTTTTGAAATGGAAAAACAAAGAAAGAAACATAATAGCACTTAAACGTTGTAACCTGGTACATATTTAGAAATTCAAAAGCATAAGTATTTTTCTTCTACAAGATTCACTAATGAACCTAGTTTAGATATTAATAATTACGACTTCTGTAACTTGTATTTTGGTCAAAGATATATTTAGAAATTGAACAGGGAATCATACCTGAAGTAATGAAGTACTTAAAATTTTTACCAAACATTAATGACTAATTGAAAAACATAATTACTCTAAACACTTGAATTGTCGCATTACTCTTACCTGCGAATTTGCGCAAGAAGAACAGGTTCAAATGCTTTAGATAACATAGCTAAGTAAGCCCAGGGTACCCCGTAGGACCCCTTCCGTCATCATCCAAAAGAAAATTGTCAATACCTTGTCAAGAAAACTATATCACAAGATGAATTCAATTACAACTAACACAAGCAAACCTAGGGTTGTATTTGTTTTAAAAGAAGTATGATGCGTCGCTGTTGTTAGACTGTTATTAGTTAAGGAATTTAGTGATTAATTTTTTTTCCTCAATAATGACTTCAGTATCCACTGCTGCTTTGTTTAAACAATTATTATTTCCGCACTTGTAATTTTAATATTTAATGCTGTTTCAACAATTTTAAATTTTTATGAAATTATCGGGATGTTACATGTGGTATTAGAGCTCATGTTCAATCTCTACGCCTGAAAAGGTCCAAAGAACATGCAACAGAAAATTTTATGACAACATAAATCTTTAATAATTCAATTTAAATTATTTTGTTATACAGAAATTTGTTTTCTAAGCTACAGGTATGGAAGGATCAGCTGAACACATGGAGGATAGATTTCGACCAAACAGTCATAGTACTGGACAACATCATGAAGAAGTACATGGTGAATTAAATGATAATTAATCAGAGTTGTTACGTGCATTTCAAGAGTTAAAAGCAGAAATAAGATCTGTTAAGCAGGATAATGAAAGAATTCTGAAGGTACATGAGGAACTTAACTAGGTACTGTTCGAGCAGTGCCCAACTGATGAACAGGATAGAGGGATTGAAGATACCTCTAAGTTTGAAGACTTACCTCAACGACATAAGGGTAAAAATGTGAAAACTGATGATGTGAACAGTAGTTCAACATCATCATAAGCTTCCAATGAAAAATGCAGAAAGAAACATAATTATTCAAGTGATAACAACGAAGGGGATTAAAAACCCAAAAGAAAAAGCCACAAACAGTATGAACAGATTTTTGGGGAATTTAATAAAATCAAACCCCCAACTTTCAATGGTGAAACTGAGAAAGGAGAGATAGCTGAAGCATGGCTGTCCGGCATGAAAAAGTACTTTCAAATTTATGATTATTCAGAATCATTGAAGGCAAAGATGGCAATATATAACCTAATCGGAAAGGCAGACATTTGGTGGCAGGACATCAAAAGAGTGAAGGGCATCAAGGACAAGGATGTAAATTGGAGCACTTTTAAATGGTACTTCAAAAAGAAGTTCCCATCTAAACAATACTATGAAGAAAAGTCCAAGGAATTTTATGATTTAAAACAGGGCACTATGAACATGAAAGAGTTGAACAACAAATTTCTGAATTTGCTAAGATATGTACCATACCGCATGGAGGAGAAACCAAAGATTCAAAGGTATCTGAGTTGCCTACCTTTCAACATCACGGACATAATAGAGTATGATAATCCAAAGACATTAGAAGAAGCCATGAGGAAAGAAACTTTCTGCTATGATACAAATCGGAAAAGGAAAGGGATATCTAACTGGAAAAATCATAAACCCAGCAACTTTGAGTTGAAGAAGAAAAATTTCAGTTTCAGTGGAAATTTTGGTTTTCAAAAGAAAATTTTCCCAAATCAAAATTTCCAAGGAAACAGTCCGAGAAATAATCAGCAGCAAAATTTTACAGCTCCTAGAAATACACCTAATGTTACTAGGACTAATGACCAGAAGGCACCTATAAAATGCTTTGAGTGTCAAGGACTTCATTATGCTTCAGAATGCCCCAAAAAGAAGTGGACAACTAATAATATTCATTCCATACAATATGAACGTACTGTGGAAGACTTGGCAAGAGAGATGCCCAGAATTAATGCAGCTCTGGACAACAGGAAAGCAGAGCGTCAAGTCTCTATGGTAGAGATTGAAGGTATGCTACAAAACCACCCTGTTTCTATTTTGATTGATCCAAGTGCTAGCCTGAGTTATATATCTCTTGATATTGTAGAAAATTTTAAATTGAAAACAGAGAAATTTAATAAATCCTAGTTAGTTAGACTAGCAACAGGAACAAAAAGAAAAGTGTCTGATTTTGTTGAAAGTTGTGTTTTATCTATGAATCAGTTAAAGACACAAACCAAGTTGAATGTTTTACCTTTAGGATCCTAGGACATCTTGATTGGAATGGACTGGTTAAAATCACATCATGTTATTTTGAATTGTTATGAGAAAAGTTTACCTGTCTAAATGATGAAGGAGAAACAGTGGAAGTAAAGGGTATTCCAAGAAGGACATCACTTAGACAGATTTCAGCTATGCAAGTGAAAATAGCAGTTAGAAAAAGATGCAAGATGTTTTTCCTGAAGAGATTCCAGGGTTACCCCCGAAGAGAGATCTAGATTTTACCATTGAGTTGATACCAGGTGCAGTACCAAACTCTAAAGCTCCATATAGGATGAATATACTGGAATTAAATGAGTTGAAATCACAGTTGAAGGAACTGGTTGATAAAAACTATATAAGACCCAACGTGTCTCCTTGCGGAGCACCTGTTATTTTTGTTAAGAAGAAGGATGACACTTTAAGACTTTGCATAGATTATCGCCAACTGAATAAGATGACAATCAAGAATCGATATTCGTTGCCCCGCATAGATGATCTATTTGATTAGCTGCATGGAGCAACGATATTTTCAAAGATTGATTTACGGTCAGGATATCATCAAGTTCGTGTAAATAATGAGGATAATTTTAAAACAGCCTTTAGAACTCGATATGGTCATTATGAGTTCGTATTTATGCCATTTGGGTTGACTAATGCCCCGACAATATTTATGTGTTTAATGAATAATATTGTGCACAAGTATTTGGATAAGTTCGTCATTGTGTTCATAGATGATATTTTGGTATATTCTAAAAGTAAGGAAGAACATGATGAACATTTGTGTATTATTTTACAAGTTTTGAGATATCACCAGTTATATGCTAATTTTAGTAAGTGTGACTTTCAAAAGGATAAGATTCAGTATTTAGGACACATAATCTCTAAAGAAGGAATTTCAGTTGACCCCGATAAGATAAAGGCCATTAATGAATGGACGGTTCCTAAGGATGTGTCGGATGTACGATCATTTATGGTTATTGCAGGATATTATAGAAATATCATAGAAGTTTTTCGAAGATTGCAAATCCCATAACTTCCTTGCAGAAGAAAGGGAAGAAGTTTGTATGGGATAAAAAATGTGCAAACAGTTTTAAAAGGTTAAAGGAATTACTAACTACAACACCTATTCTGAGGATTGTAGATCCTAATAAGGATTTTATAGTATGCATCAACACATGTAATGATGGACTCGGTGGAGTCCTAACACAAGAGGGACATGTGGTTGCATACGAGTCTAGAAAGCTTAAAATACATGGGAAATATTATTCTACCTATGATCTGGAATTAGTAGCAATGATTCACACCTTAAAAATGTGGCATCGCCATCTATTGGCAGAAAATTGACCTTGATGACAAATAACATGGGGCTGAAGTATTTATTAGATCAGACAAATTTGAATGCTAGACAAGCTAGATGGCTAACTTTTCTAAGTGAATATGATTTTGAAATTCAGCACATTAAAGGGAAAGAGAAAAAGGTTGCTGATGCATTAAGTCATAAAGCAAAGTTGAATTTTATTTCAGCCATCAGTACATACTCAACAGATTTAGAAAATCAGATCTTTGAAGGAATTGAAACTGATGAAGAATACAGAAAATTACATGAAAAGATAGCATAAAGAAATTCTGAAAACTCTATGGAAGATTACAGTTTAAAAGAAAATGGATTGTTGTTGTACAAAAATAGATTGTATGTACCCAACATACCAAAAGTAAAAATTCTGATTTTAGATGAGATGCACAAAAGTCATTATTCTGGTCATCCAAGTTATCAGAAAACCATCACTATGTTACGGAAGGAGTATTATTGGCCCAGAAGGAAGGATGAAGTAGCAGAATATATAGCTAAGTGTTTTGACTGTCAAAAAGTGAAGGTTGAACATCAGTATCTGGATGGACTGTTGCAACCATTACCTATACCTAGCTAGAAATGGGAAATCGTAAGTATATATTTTATTACCGGATTACCCAAGAATCAGAAACAGAATGATTCCATCATGGTGGTAGTGGATAAACTTAGCAAGGCAACACATTTTATACCTATAAAGACTACTCATAAGGCCCAAGATATTGCAGAAATCTTCATGAAATAGATTTTTCTATTGCATGGAATACCAAAGGTGATAGTTTCAGACCATGATTCTAAGTTTACAGGGAACTTTTGGAAATATTTGTTTAAAGGATTGAATACAACCTTAAACTTCAGCACAACATTTCATCTACAAACGGATGGACAAACAGAAACAGTGAATCGGATACTGGAAGACATGCTAAGGATGTATGTTAAGGACCAGCCTGGTAAGTGGGAGGACTACTTACATTTAATAGAATTTGCATATAACAACCATTACCATGCATCAGCCAAGCTTAGCCCTTTTGAAATTCTTTATGGTAGGAAATGTAACACACCAGTTTCTTGGAATGATCTAGTTAATAAAGTCATTTTAGGACCTGAATTGTTAAAGGAAATAGCACTAACCGTGCAATAGGTACAAAGAAATCTTAAAGCTGCCCAAGATAGGAAAAAGAGTCAAGCAGATCTTAAAAGAACTCACAAAGAGTTCCAGATTGGTGAGCATGTTTTCATTAAGGTAAGATCGAAAATGAGCTCATTGAAATTGGGAAGTTGTGCCAAGTTGGCACCCAAGTATTGTGGTCCTTTCGAAATCTTGTCAAGGGTTGGACCTGTGGCATACCAATTGGATTTTCCACCAAGTCTAAAGATACATAATGTTTTTCATATTTCATTTTTAAAGAAATATGTACACGATGCTACTCATGTTATAAATTGGAATGATGTATAGGTGGAACAAGACGGTGATTTTCAAGTGGAACTGGATTGTATCCTCGAAAGGAGGGAAACTCTACTCCGGAATCACACCATTGGGCAGGTAAAGGTGCAGTGGAAGCACCTTAGCCAAAAATAGGCAACCTGGGAGTTGGAGAATAGTATGCTGGCAGCATACCCAACTCTGTTTCAGGAACACCCAGAGAGTAAATAAACAACATCGAGGATGATGTTGAGACTTAAGGGGGGGTGTATGTCACCTACCCAAATTTTGAGACTATTATTTTATTTTGCAAAATACATTATGTTAAACTTTAATTACAAAGTTTTGTAATTATGACCAAATCTGGTCAAGGATGATTGTAATGACTTATTATTATTATTTAATAAATTAAAATAGGAGACAAACACCCAAGGAAGTTGTTAAATGAGTGTTGAATGACCCACAAGGAAGAATGGAAGCTGTTGGAAGGCATGGGACAGGTGTCAGCATTTGCACTCCACCACTAGCTATTGGTTATGGGAAAACTACCCCTAAATTTTTGGCATTATCCCCTAGGTGGGTGGAAGAGAGCTGATGGCTCATCAATGACCAGGTTAACCACTAAAAGGCCTAGGCAACCTAGAAAAGGCAATTCGAATTGAGCAGGCAACTCCACATTATTTTCTGCAGAAATAATTCCTCAAGTGTATGAGGGGATCACTGAGAGATTCAAATAGGGAGGCCAAGTGGAAGTGCATTGTGAGGTTGCTGAAATAACTAGAGGTGTCGGTGCAGGTCTCTTTGATTGCTGAGTCTATATGACTAGATGAACTACTTTCCTACTGCAAGTGGATTGACCTAAAGCTTCTACAGATTATTCTTCCTAGTGGTTTAGTGAACAGGCTCGAGGGTCCTAAGGAAAGTAATTTGGTTGTCTTCAGGAATAAGTCGGGTGGAACAGGCTCCTTGGGTTGTTTGTTTCTCCTACAGTTAATCAGTTTCTACTGTTATGTCTTATTGTTTACAGTTAAATGATTTTCTGCATTGTAGATTTATTATTTACGGTTATATAGAAGAAATTGTTTCAATTTCTGACCTAGAGATGATTTGGCATAAGGATGGTTAAGTAAATTAGATGAATGATTAAATTCTTTTCTGTATTTTTCCCATACTGTTATCTATATATTACTCTAGTACAGAGAAGTAAAATTAATAGAGATGAATGATAGGAAGAATGCCATTTGAATGATTAGATAATTAATGTAGCATTTCTTTTAAATTCTGAAGTATCATTTATGTATGGTTAAACTCATAATATAGAACAACACATTATAAAACAAATATTTAGCTTTTCCTGTATTTAGTTACAAAATAAAGACATGTCATCTCTGCACGAAAATAGGTTTTCAATAATCACTATCCATTGTTGACAACTAACAATATGCATTCTATTTCAATAGTAGGGTGTTATAAATCCAATGTTTCAGGCATTATTTATTCTAGAAATTTTAACAGCTGCAGATATTCTTCTATACAGAGTTGTTACTTACAAATGATAAATAAACATTTATTTTCTCATTCCTTTCATCCATCATTCATGAAATAAAACTTAGCATTTTCCATTATTTTAACACAAAAATTTTATCATACTGCAACCAGATAAACTTTCAACTGTTTACAGTTTACTTTTAAAACCATAAACCCATCGTATTATAAAACTAAATGCATCACAATCGTTCGACTATTACTTTTACAATAGCTATACATTCGAGTAGTACAAATTCAAACAAGGGTTTTATTTATTATATTAAACCAAACTATTAATCAAGTGATGTTTCAATTACCCGAAATCAAATATCATCATCATTTTAAATTCAAACTAAACATTACGATTTCAGGGTTTCACTTCCATGAATTAAGTTAGCTTCGGCTCTCGACCGAAGACAACATTGTTTTCTAGCCAAATTATCAACATTTACAAACCCATCTATCAACTGCATGCATCTAGAAACCATTCGAAATTACAGTAAGTTGGGTTCATTATAATTGCAGCTTCGCATTACCATTTAAACATTGGAGTAAACTATGTATGACAGAACCTATTATTTAGAAAAGACGATGTATCTCCTAAAGCTATTATTAAAAACATTGTAAACGACAACCAAGGGTTTATTTCTTTGTTAAGTACATCTGGAACAGGTTTTATGAATTCAACGTAAAATACAGCGAAACACTGCAAAAACAAAGTAGCAAGATAACTTGAGGGTTATAACCCCAGGAAACTTTCCATTGTCTTTAGAAAAATTACAAACACTAGGCAAGCACTGTTCCAAGAAACAAACGCCACATCCTCGCTGAAAAGCAAGCGTCGACCACAACTTAAACAGGAGAACCCTACGAGGTAAGGAACCGCTAGGGATTACCGGTGGACTTATAGCGTTTCCTCACAAGCTTTCAAAGCACTGTAACCCTTCGACATAGTGTGAAACATGACATAAAAAAAATTCATAGGTTAAACCTAAATCATAGAAATGTTATTAATAAAAAAAATTAAATAATCCTAGCACCATTTATTCGGAACATTACCTGCGTTTCGAAATATTGAGATAAGAGACATCTCCTACATTTATTATCGAAAAATCCATCTACCAAGATCACCAAAGAGAGTTCCAGTTCTGCGAACGAAGGTACCTTTTTGCATAAGAATATAACTTTGGCACCTTATCGTCAGCTTAAAACCCTGAAAAGAAAATACTCTTTCAACATTCATCGGATAACAGACTTTAGACTCAACACTCCATCATTCTTACAGTACTACAAACACTCTCATAAGACTTGGCTACCTTACATAATCACTATTAATAGGTTATTATTCAATAGGTCGAGGTTTCGAGTCTTGGAGCTTCTAACTTTTGAAAACCTAGAGTCTCTCGGCCTGTCGGCCTCTCCATAGAGCCACTCCCATCCAAATGAATGACAAACAACTTAGCAACTATGTAAACATAGTGGAGCTTAGGGTTTCCATCTCAAAGTCCAAAAACTTGTGAGATCGATGACGGAGGTGAAGCCAACAAAGCACATTGAAGATTGGGCACCAACATGTTAATTTCTACATTTATTATCACATCTACCATACTGCCAACCTAACACGACGTGGTTCAAAATAGTGTACAACTCGGTGTAATAGCCATAGTTTGGATCACTACCACATGCACCATTTCCATGACAGTACCAGCATGGAAGTCCACTCAGCACTATAGATAGGAAACTTTAATGCTAGACCTGAAACGAAAAACCTGCCAACACGCAAATCATTTAATGCATGGTCTTTATAACATCTCAGTGGTATGACTAGGGTCGCATTTCTTATAAGGGTTAAACACTTAGAAGTTGGTTAGAATGCAACACTTGGTACATTGTAACATTAACATATCTTTTCTCAATTTCATATAGCTTATCTCAATGCACAAATATTTTTTAGAAGGGTTCAACCCTATAGTTAAAAGGGCAAAATCCTATATTATAGCATTTTCATGATTGAAATACGATGGTAACATTATATTAGACAAAGCTATATTAGTATAATCCTTTATAAATTTATAAATGGAAAATCATAGAAGCTACTATAGTTATTTTGATAATTTCAAGACAAACCAACGTTTTATAATAATAATTGGATCATGTTTCTATAATATAGAAATTTTATACAAGTCAAAACTTTTTACATGTTAGTAAAATTCTTTTTGAAATGGAAAAACAAAGAAAGAAACATAATAGCACTTAAACATTGTAACCTAGTACATATTTAGAAATTCAAAAGCATAAGTATTTTTCTTCTGCAGGATTCACTAATGAACCTAGTATAGATATTAATAATTACAACTTCTGTAACTTGTATTTTGGTCAAAGATATCATATTTAGAAGTTGAACAGGGAATTGTACCTGAAGTAATGAAGTACTTAAAATTTTCACCAAACATTAATGACTAATTGAAAAACATAATTACTCTTAACACTTGAATTGTTGCATTACTCTTACCTGCGAGTTTGCGCAAGAAGAAGAGGTTCAAATGCTTTAGATAACATAGCTAAGTAAGCCCAGGGTACCCCATAGGACCCCTTCCGTCATCATCCAAAAGCAAACTATTAGTACCTTGTCAAGAAAACTCTATTGCAAGATGAATTCAATTACAGCTAACACAAGCAAAACTAGGGTTGTATTTGTTTTAAAAGAAGTATGATGCGTCGGTGTCGTTAGACTCTTATTAGTTAAGAAATTTAGTGATTAATTTATTTTCCACAATAATGACTTCAGTATTCAATGCTGCTTTGTTTAAACAATTATTATTTCCGCACTTGTAATTTTAATATTTAATGTTGTTTCAAAAATTTTAAATTTTTATGAAATTATCGGGATGTTACACCTTGTCCCATAAATAGAAGGAGGATCCATGAGAGAGACTAGACTCAAACTAGAGGACTAGACCTAGAAGAAAGGCTTTAAGCATTGTTACAATGGAGGAAAGTCCCAAGTCATTGTAAAGAGTAGGATCCCAGGACTCGGTTGCAGAAAAATCTCGACATGTCAGGTATATTGTACTGATTCATGTTTCTTTGACAATAAAAAGGTCGAAATACCCTTCCTGTCCCAAATTAGATGTTTATTAGATTGTATGTCTATTAGGTGTAATATCTTATTATATTTGATGTTAAATTACTTTTTGGTTTCATCATATTTATATATAGTCAAGATACGCTGAGGAAGGTATCTTTTGTATTGTAGGTTCATCAATGGGAGATCAAGTGAAAGCTAGGACCAGCCATCGAGTAAAGGTATGTCTTTTCATATCCCGATCTCTGTCATTTGTAAGAACTAGTTGTAATGCAATTAATGTATTTACCTGTCAACCCCACCCAGTTGGTAGTGTTCATCTCCTCACTATAAGGTAGAAATCCTAAACAACAAATGACATTGATGTGTAGGAAACCTTCTTCTTGTCATGGAGCACCCTACTAAATCCATCAATGAAGAGTTTCCTCATGGCTTCTTTATGCACGGCGTAGTCAGTGGCATACCGGGGCAATAGATACGGGGGTCGACTTACTCCACTCATTATGATATATGTCCCCTCAGAGGAGAAGTAATAATATTCGAATGCTTCTATGACCGGCATAGCATTCTCTGATAGACAATTTGGTTCTTCTTTGAAAATTAGTTGATATAATGGCATAATTAACTTTTCACAAATACGGGTGTAATGGATTGCATACTTGTGGGCCCAGGTTATTTGGTAGTCCACGCATAGGGGAGTCTCCTTGCGGTTCGAGATGCATCCCAAGTTAGGGAAAGGGTGCTTGATGAATAAGCAGTCCACCAGATAAGAGGACATAAAGAAATCAGATTTCTTTTGTGTTAACCCCCCTTGTGTTGCATCTATATGTGAGGACATGCTATACGAGATGATATCTTCCTAGTTTAATACTATATCGTGTGTGGCCACGTGGAACATCACTGGAACACAGCTGAGTTTATACATGTTTCTATTTTCCAAGTCGAAAAGTTGGCTGAACATTAGGGCGATGATCTTGTACGGAGTCCTCAGGTGCTAACTCTCATACTCTCCACTGGTCCTTGACCTTATTTGTCTTTAAGCAATTGTCATTTTCTTGGCGCAATCTAAAGGATCCATTTTGAGCCCTGGTATCCACTCGCCATTTAGGTAAAATTTAGCGAAGGGAAGATTGTATGCTACATAGATATGATATGGTCCAAAAGATGCAAGACTCATCCCGGTGATATCTGCGATGATTCTGGTGTCAGTATTTACCTGGGGTAGGATCCAACCAATAACATCTGAGCATGGGAACAGCTCCAGGTGAGTGGATTCCTTCTGGAGACCGGACTTCTTGATATTCTGATAAACCATTAGCTCTTTTATGGATGCTTCGGGGAATTTTTGGTCTCTTATAGCCCTATATAATTTGCCCCATTGAAACTCTAGGGCAGCTCCTGTCACAACTTTAGTGTCTCCGAACATTGTTTTGAGCGAGGTGTCCAAGAGGATTTCTACATTTGAGTCTGACTCGGCTAGCTTAGATTTGCTTCTAGTGGACCGCCTGTGCATATCAAACCTATGACGATACCGAAAGAAAAAATAAGGAATCCTAGTGAACAATACAATATCTAAATAAGCAGAACAAAACTTGAGATGATACAAGTGTTAATTTCCTTTTTCCAGACTTCTTATTAAGGTTGAAATCAATGAGGAAATACATTTATAATTTTATTTCCATGGTATGACTATTAAGCATGGCAAAATGCAGTGTTTCAGTGTTCAATGAAATTTCAAAATGCAAAACTGTTCTTCACAAAATGAAGGCTTTAGGGTGACAGATGCATTTAACCTTTTTCTTTAACGAAAGAACAATTATGGGAAGTAAAAAAAAAAACTCCACAAAAATGGAAACTGCCATACAAAATTGGAAAAAAAAACTCATGCTTGTAAAAAAGAGTGTGTTCAAAGTTAATCAAATTTGTGCTTGTCCATAAAAGTGAGAAAAAGAGTGAAAGTAGCATAGCCTTCAGCTAGAGGTGATTTATGTGAGGAAGCCTTGCTCAAAGATGAATCCTCCTCGGCATAAAAACGACCCAATGGGCATGATTTAAGACCACCATAGGGTGAGATGGCGTGGGAAACCTGTGTGAGTTAGGAGACTAGGCTGGGATGGACAACAACATGGTTGTTAGGGGTTTAAGACCCTGGTGAGGTTGAGTGATGGAAGGTTTGCAAAGTCAAAGATGGTTGATGACAAAGATTAGGGAAAAATAGTTTTCGCGTGAGTGTTGAGTTTCCAAAATTTGATAAACTCTACGAACACTGGTTGTAACAGACATGACTGACTGAAGAAACTCACAGCGACAGGGAAAACAGGTTTGAAAGAAAACGTCAGTAAAACCGGCTAGGGCGCAAATGCCTTTCGAAGTCATGAAAGGTGAGGGGAGTCTGGGCTTAAAACTTACCCCCTAAACCTCCATAAGTTGTTTAAAAAGACCCCAAAAATGTTAAACTAAAACCCCATGCAGACAAAAAAGAAACGGAAAGGTGCTTGAGAGCCTACCTATCAATGATGGAAGGGGCTCGCTAGAAAAATGATCTGTTTTTTAAGTCTTCCTAGTGCCTTCTGACTAGTGGGAGATCCAAAGGTGCTCCAAATGGTGTTCCAAACTTTCCAAATGGTGGTTAAACCACATAAAGCCCCCCATCATATATATAAACTCCCAAGCATTTAAATCGCACAGGGTTTGGATAGGTTAGCAATGAATGCACATGGGGTTCATTAAGTGTCCCCATCGGTCTACTTTTGTGCTTTTCAAGACAAACTATGCCGAAAAATTCGACGATTTTAAGCTCAATGTTTGCGCAATGGTCGATGGGTTTTAAGATAGATGACGATGAAAAGGTTCGGTCGGAGCGAGGAAAATGGCAAGATAAACACCAAGTCAGCGAAACGGTCGGTAAATTAAGCATTCAAAGTTACGACTAGAGCACTGCAATGAGGATCAGCGAAGAGAAAAACAAGATGATGTAACGGTCGATGGACT